>CM038671.1:136311048-136946878 GCA_021605145.1 Aegilops bicornis
GATCTGAACTTTGATAGTTGGACCCGGCGATGATGACGCTTGCGCATCATTCCCTTCTTGGAGGCCTTTTGGAGAACCTTTTCTCGCAGTCCTTGTGTTGTCATGATATGATTGGTGCTGATGGTCACCATTGTCACTGTATTTCATCACCTCGGGAGTGTTTCTATTTTTTAATTCACGGGCATAGGTTCGGTCATGTATGACTTTGCTCCTTGCCAGCGTGGTCTTTTGTGTGTGGGTGCATTCTAATTATGCAGAGGTCGGGCATGTACTCATTATGATTGTATTCTTTGATGCTACATTATGCTTTATCAAAAAAAAGATTAATCAGCACTAGTGTTTTTGCCACCAACTACAGCAGCCAGTCGCTTGTCCCAATCGAGTGGGTTAACTCGCCTAACCTGCACGCGGTCCATGCATGGACCCGGTAGCTTTCGTGCCTCTGTTACTCTGTAACCAGAGGGAACACGTGCCTTCCCCCTCGGAAATGTGTAACAAGTCGCCACTCAAAGTCAAGACGATCTGCAATGGAAATAAGCCGATGGACGTACTTGGAGTTGTTAGGGAGTATATGATCCCTTCAAATGTCTCTCCCGCCTTTTCCTCGACAATCTTGGAGTTGTTAGGAGGACGAAGTGGTACTAGGGCACGAACGTGAGCTGCTGGGCATGGCTGCAAGCAACTGGATAGAGCTAGGAAAGCGACGCCCCACCACCTTTTGACCCCGACGGCTCGACGTAGGACCGACCTCGCCCCCGTCCTCCGGGCAGAGCAACTGCAGAAGCCACGGTCAGCTTCCATCCGACTCTCATCCTCGTCACCGCCAAGAGCCTACGCTAACTCCAGCACCAACACCATAAACCCTATAAATACCACGCGCGTCCGCCCCCTTCAATGCCAAGTCAAGCAAACAAATCCAAACCAAGCCAGGCAAGGAGCGCTGCCAAGCAAGCTTACTAAGACTGTCTACTCCGTCTGCATCCACCGGTCACTTTTCTCTCTCACCAATGGCGGCCGTGAACAAGTCCGTCGACCGGCTGGTGCAACGCCTGGTGGCGCCGTCCGAGTCCACGCCGGTCGGTCCGCTCCCCCTGTCCTGGCTTGATCGGTACCCCACCCAGATGGCGCTCATCGAGTCGCTCCACGTCTTCAAGCCGGCTCTTGACCGGCATTTTGACGGCGGCGACGACGCTGGCCCGGCGAGGACGATCGAGCGGGCTATGGCGCAGGCCCTGGTGCAGTACTACCCGCTCGCGGGACGCCTGGGGTTCACGGAGGAAGGTGGGTTGCTGCAGGTCGACTGCGGCGGCGAGGGCAGCGGCGTCTGGTTCACGGAGGCCGCGGCCGGTTGCGCGCTCGAGGACGTGGAGTACCTGGAGCACCCCATGATGATAGCCAAGGACGAGCTGCTCCCGCCAACGCCCGCCCAGGAGGAGGACGAGCGCAAGCTTGTCCTGCTCGTCCAGGTTACCACCTTCGCCTGCGGCGGCTTTGTCGTCGGCTTCCGCTTCAGCCACGCCGTCTCCGACGGCCCCGGCGCCGCGCAGTTCATGGCCGCGGTGGGGGAGCTCGCCCGCGGCAGCACAGTAGAAAGCCTGGCGGTGGAGCCGCAGTGGGGCCGTGAGGCCATCCCGGACCCGGCCGGCGCCGTCGTCGGCAGCCTGCCGAGCCCTGCGGGCGCCAAGCGGCTCGAGTACCTCGCCATGGACATCTCCGCGGACTACATCAACCACTTCAAGTCGCAGTACAACACGGAGCACGGCGGCTCGTGGTGTTCGGCGTTTGAGGTGCTGGTGGCCAAAGCGTGGCAGAGCCGCACGCGCGCGGCGGGTTCGAACCGGACTCCACCGTCCACCTCTGCTTCGCCATGAACGCCCGGCCCCTGTTGCACGCCTCGCTCCCGCGCGGCGGCGCAGGCTTCTACGGCAACTGCTACTACATCATGCGCGTCTCGGCGCTCGCGGGCAAGGTGTCCTGCTCCTCGATCCCCGACGTGGTGAAGATCATCAAGGACGGGAAGAGGCGGATGCCCTCGGAGTTCACGCGGTGGGCGACCGGGGAGGCCGGCGCCGACGTTGGCGAGGACCCGTACCAGATTACGTCGGACTACCGCACGCTGCTGGTGTCGGACTGGACACGGCTCGGGTTCGCCGAGGTGGACTACGGCTGGGGGCCGCCGGCCCACGTCGTGCCTCTCACCAACCTGGACTACATTGCGACGTGCATACTGGTGAAGCCGTGGGCGCACAAGCCCGGGGCGCGGCTCATCACCCAGTGCGTGACGCCCGACCGTGTCGCCGCCTTCCACCAAGGAATGCTCGACATGAACTGACCGGAGCTGACGGGAGCGGAAGAAGAAGTGAAGCCGAAGACAAAAGGACGCGTAGGTAGGGCATTACTCGTGATTAGAGATATATAGTACTCCCTCCATCCCATAATGTAATAATGTAAGACGTTTTCTAATACTAGAACATCTTACATTATGGAACGGAGGAAGTACTATATATGGTGTGTAGGTTGCATTGGATTGGTTGATGGGATGGATTGATTCATGGTGTGTAGTCTCACTGAATATGAGCTTTGATCCTGACTACTATGAGGAGTTGATCAGGACTTGTACAATGCAAGACGCTCAATAAAATGAAGCAATTTTTCTCAAGTATCATGTGCTTATCTCCATATTGAGGTGCCTAATTAAGCATTTTTTTTATAAATAAGCATCGGTGCTTAGGCAAAAATCAACATCCCCACTAAGTGTGAGTATAAGGCGGTTCACGAAATGTCCCCTACATATCTGCATTGGACAGTTCGGAATTTTTGCCATGCAACGCCCGGACATCAATTTTGTGCGGATGAATGAAATCCACACACTGGAACCAAATGCAGAGGAGGTTTGCTGGCGTTCCGACCTCCACCACGTATGCCTCCGAAAACATGGGCCCACATACAAAACCCTTGCTCCGGTTTCCATGTGCATTCATGCCGATCATAGCGGATGTGGCCGAGTCGAACGAGACGACATGATGTTTCCCTACACGCATTGATACAGAGCCGACCCGCCTACCCCGAACCCCGGCTATTATTTAAGTCATCTAGCCGCGGATGCAAACCCTACACCATCACCTATCTTCTCTTCTCCTCTCCCAAAATCCGCTCCGATGGGCAAGGCAGCGTCTCAAAGTTGTTCTTCACGACCTCCACGGGCTCCGGGCGCGAGGGGGTTGGGGTCGGGTTCTTCATCTCATGGCGTTGCTGACCGCGTTTTTCGGGACCATCTGCATCGACCGCTCCCTCACAGGTGAAACCAGATCCCATATCCTCGGACTACTAGGAGCAGGAGCAGCTGCCCATCGTCACGGAGGCCGCCGTGACGAATGAGAAATTTGCGTGGCAGATGGAGCTTCTGCTGGAGTGGTCACGCTACAACCACGGTCCAACACCGCCATCCCTGCCGTTCCCGCATGTGAAAGAGGAGCTACCATCCCCGCCACACTGTCGTCTCAGCCACAACAAGGAGATGGTTGTTGTTCTCCCCTCTTGAGCAGCCCGAGAGCTAGTGGCGCCCGATTGCCTTCAAGAAGGAGGAGCCCCCCTCTCTGAGTCCGGGAGCCAGTCTCGCCCCATCGTTGTGAAGAAGGAATCTCCCTTCTTGGCGATCTACAAGGAGCGCAGTCGCCTCGCCTATTACCTCGATGTGGCAGCGGCGACTCCTCCACAGTGACAGTGGCCTCCCAGGCAGTCTCTGAGGCGGCCCAACGTGCAGTGTTGTGCATCGTTCATGGGGTTGAAAGTCGTGTCGCTTTGGGTCCTGGAGAACCCCTCATTCTCAGAGGTCTAGACCATTGATCGGTCCGGGACCACCGTGGAGATCTCCACCAGCTGCCGCAGTCGAATCAGCGGCCAGCTCCTCAAAGAGGGGCTGGAGGAGTCCAAGCGCGGTGCCAGCCCAAAGGCAACAACGGGTGGCACGAGGTGGACTTTGTAACCGATCGTCGCCTCCAGGCAGAGTTGGCCAAGCAGTTGTGCCATGAGCACACAACAGCGACTAATCATGGTTGTGTAACGGCTGGCGGACCTTCCTGAAAGTGCTAGTTATCGACTAGAGGGGGGGTGAATAGGTGATTTTTATCAACGTCTTCAAAACACAGGGGCTTTGAAGACAAACAATAGAAATGAACCTATTGAAATGCAGCGGAAGGTAGACTACACTCGACAAGCCATAGTCAAGTAAGCAATGAAGTGAAAGCACGAAGACTATTAGCAGCTAGGTAGTATGTGTTGGGGAACGTAGTAATTTCAAAAAAATCCTACGCACACGCAAGATCATGGTGATGCATAGCAACGAGAGGGGAGAGTGTCGTCTACGTACCCTCGTAGACCATAAGCGGAAGCGTTATAGCAACGTGGTTGATGTAGTCGTACGTCTTCACGACCGACCGATCCTCAGCACCGAACATATGGCACCTTCGCGTTCAGCACACGTTCAGCTCGGTGACGTCCCGCGAACTCACGATCCAAAGAGAGCTTCCGGGAAGAGCTTCGTCGACGACGGCGTGGTGGACGGTGATGATGATGCTACCGACGCAGGCTTCGCCTAAGCACCGCCACGATATTATCGAGGTGGATTATGGTGGAGGGGCACCGCACACGGCTAAGAGATCAATGATCAATTGTTGTGTTTGGGGTGCCCCTGCCTCATATATAAAGGAGCTAGGGGGGAGGCGGCTGGCCAGGAGGAAGGCGCGCCAAGGGGGGAGTCCTACTCCCACCTGGAGTAGGACTCCTCCTTTCCTAGTAGGACTAGGAGAAGGGAAGGAAGGGAGAGAGGAAGAGAAGGAAAAAAGGGGGCCGCCGCCCCCCTCCTTGTCCAATTCAGACTATAGGGGGAGGGGGCGCGCGGCTGCCCTGGCCGCCCCTCCTCTTCTCCCACTAGGGCCCACTAGGCCCAATATACTCCCCGGGGGGTTCCGGTAACCCCTGGTACTCCGGTATATGCTGGAAACCTCCCGAAACACTTCCGGTGTCCGAACATAGTCATCCAATATATCGATCTTTACGTCTCGACCATTTCGAGACTCCTCGTCATGTCCGTGATCATATCCGGGACTCCGAACTACCTTCGGTACATCAAAACACAAAAGTTCATAATACCGATCGTCACAGAACTTTAAGCGTGCGGACCCTACGGGTTCGAGAACTATGTAGACATGACCAAGAAACGTCTCCGGTCAATAACCAATAGCGGAACCTGGATGCTCATATTAGTTCCTACATATTCCACGAAGATCTTTATCGGTCAAACCGCATAACAACATACGTCGTTCCCTTTGTCATCGGTATGTTACTTGCCCGAGATTCGATCGTCGGTATCTTAATACCTAGCTCAATCTCGTTACCGGAAAGTCTCTTTACTCGTTCTGTAGTGCATCATCCCGTAACTAACTCATTAGTCACATTGCTTGCAAGGCTTATAGTGATGTGCATTACCGAGAGGGCCCAGAGATACCTCTCCGATAATCGGAGTGACATATCCTATTCTTGATCTATCCTAACTCCACGAACACCATCGGAGACACCTGTAGAGCACCTTTATAATCACTCAGTTACGTTGTGATGTTTGGTAGCACACAAAGTGTTCCTCGGTATTCGGGAGTTGCATAATCTCATAGTCATAGGAACATGTATAAGTCATGGAGAAAGCAATAGCAGTAAACTAAACGATCAAGTGCTAAGCTAACGAAATGGGTCAAGTCAATCATATCATTCTCCTAATGATGTGACCCTGTTAATCAAATGACAACTCATGTCCATGGCTAGGAAACTCAACCATCTTTGATCAACGAGCTAGTCAAGTAGAGGCATACTAGTGACACTATGTTTGTCTATGTATTCACACATGTATTATGTTTCCGGTTAATACAATTCTAGCATGAATAATAAACATTTATCATGATATGAGGAAATAAATAATAACTTTATTATTGCCTCTAGGGCATATTTCCTTCAGTCTCCCACTTGCACTAGAGTCAATAATCTAGATTACACAGTAACGATTCTAACACCCATGGAGTCTTGGTGCTGATCATGTTTTGCTCGTGGAAGGGGCTTAGTCAACGGGTCTGCAACATTCAGATACATATGTATCTTGCAAATCTCTATGTCTCCCACCTGGACTTGATCCCAGATGGAACTGAAGCATCTCTTGATGTGATAGGTTCTCTTGTGAAATCTGGATTCCTTTGCCAAGGCAATTGCACCAGTATTGTCACAAAAGATTTTCATTGGACCCGATGCACTAGGTATGACACCTAGATCGGATATGAACTCCTTCATCCAGACTCCTTCATTTGCTGCTTCCGAAGCAGCTATGTACTCCGCTTCACACGTAGATCCCGCCACGACGCTTTGTTTAGAACTGCACCAGCTGACAACTCCACCGTTCAATAAAAAAACGTATCCGGTTTGCGATTTAGAATTGTTCGGATCAGTGTCAAAGCTTGCATCGATGAAACCTTTTACGACGAGCTCTTTGTCACCTCCATAAATGAGAAACATATCCTTAGTCCTTTTCAGGTATTTCAGGATGTTCTTGAACGCTGTCCAGTGATCCACTCCTGGATTACTTTGGTACCTCCCTGCTAAGCAAGGCACACATCAGGTCTGGTACACAACATTTCATACATGATAGAGCCTATGGCTGAAGCATAGGGAACACTTTTCATTTTCTCTCTATCTTCTGCAGTGGTCGGACATTGAGTCTGACTCAACTTCACACCTTGTAACACAGGCAAGAACCCTTTCTTTGCTTGATCCATTTTGAACTTTTTCAAAACTTTGTCAAGGTACATGCTTGGTGAAAGTCCAATTAAGCGTCTTGATCTATCTCTATAGATCTTGATGCCCAATATGTAAGCAGCTTCACCAAGGTCTTTCATTGAAAAACTCTTATTCAAGTCCTTTTATGCTATCTAGAAATTCTATATCATTTCCAATCAACAATATGTCATCCACATATAATATTAGAAATGCTACAGAGCTCCCACTCACTTTCTTGTAAATACAGGCTTCTCCAAAAGTCTATATAAAACCATATGCTTTGATCACACTACCAAAACGTTTATTCCAACTCCGAGAGGCCTGCACCAGTCCATAAATGGATTGCTGGAGCTTGCACACTTTGTTAGCACCCTTTGGATCGACAAAACCTTCTGGTTGCATCATATACAACTCTTCTTCCAGAAATCCATTCAGGAATGCAGTTTTGACATCCATTTGCCAAATTTCATAATCATAAATGTTGGGGAACGTAGTAATTTCAAAAAATTTCCTACGCACACGCAAGACCATGGTGATGGCATAGCAACGAGAGGGGAGAGTGTATGTCCACGTACCCTCGTAGACCGTAAGCGGAAGCGTTATAACAACGCGGTTGATGTAGTCGCACGTCTTCACGATCCGACCGATCCAAGTACCGAACGTCGGCACCTCACGAGTTCTGCACACGTTCAGCTCGATGATGATCCCGGACTCGATCCAGCAAAGTGTCGGGGATGAGTTCCACAAGACGACGTGGCGTGACGATGATGATGCTCCACCGACGCAGGGCTTCGCCTAAGCTCCGCGACGATATGACTTCTCTGGCGCAGGGCTTCGCCTAAGCTCATGACGATATGACGAAGTGGAATATGGTGGAGGGGCACCGCACACGGCTAAGGAACGATCCGTAGATCAACTTGTGTGTCATGGGGTGCCCCCTGCCCCGTATATAAAGGAGCAAGGGAGGGGTGGCCGGCCTAGGAGGAGGCGCACCAGGGGGAGTCCTACTCCCACCGGAGTAGGACTCCTCCTTTCCTAGTAGGAGTAGGAGAGAAGGAAGGGAAGGGAGGAAGGTGCGGCCTCCCTAGTCCAATTCGGACTAGGCCTTGGGGGGGGGGGGGGCGGCCTGCCCTAGGCAGCCCCTCTCTCTTTCCCGCAGGGCCCAATAAGGCCCAATACTTCTCCCCGGCGAATTCCCGTAACTCTCCGGTACTCCGGAAAATACCCGAATCATTCGGAACCTTTCCGAACTCCGAATATAGTCGTCCAATATATCGATCTTTACGTCTCGACCATTTCGAGACTCCTCGTCATGTCCCCGATCTCATCTGGGACTCCGAACTCCTTCGGTACATCAAAACTCATAAACTCATAATATAACCGCCATCGAAACCTTAAGCGTGCGGACCCTACGGGTTCGAGAACTATGTAGACATGACCTAGAACTATTCTCGGTCAATAACCAATAAGCGGAACCTGGATGCCCATATTGGCTCCTACATATTCTACGAAGATCTTTATCGGTCAAACCGCATAACAACATACTTTGTTCCCTTTGTCATCGGTATGTTACTTGCGAGATTTGATCGTCGGTATCCAATACCTAGTTCAATCTCGTTACGGCAAGTCTCTTTACTCGTTACGTAATGCATCATTCCGTAACTAACTCATTAGCTACATTGCTTGCAAGGCTTATAGTGATGTGCATTACCGAGAGGGCCCAGAGATACCTCTCCGACAATCGGAGTGACAAAACCTAATCTCGAAATCGCCAACCCAACATGTACCTTTGGAGACACCTGTAGTACTCCTTTATAATCACCCGATTCACGTTGTGACGTTTGGTAGCACCAAAGTGTTCCTCCGGTAAACGGAGTTGCATAATCTCATAGTTACAGGAACATGTATAAGTCATGTAGAAAGCAATAGCAACATACTAATAGATCAAGTGCTAGGCTAACGGAATGGGTCATGTCAATCAGATCATTCTCCTAATGATGTGATCCCGTTAATCAAATGACAACTCATGTCTATTGTTAGGAAACATAACCATCTTTGATTAACGAGCTAGTCAAGTAGAGGCATACTAGTGACACTGCTTTGTCTATGTATTCACACATGTATTATGTTTAGGTTAATACAATTCTAGCATGAATAATAAACATTTATCATGATATAAGGAAATAAATAATAACTTTATTATTGCCTCTAGGGCATATTTCCTTCAGTCTCCCACTTGCACTAGAGTCAATAATCTAGTTCACATCGCCATGTGATTTAACATCAATAGTTCACATCTATATGTGGTTAACACCCATAGTTCACATCGACATGTGATCAACACCCAAAGGGTTTACTAGAGTCGATAATCTAGCTCACATCGCTATGTGATTAACACCCAAAGAGTACTAAGGTGTGATCATGTTTTGTTTGTGAGAGAAGTTTAGTCAACGGGTCCGCCACATTCGGACCCGTATGTATTTTGCAAATTTCTATGTCTACAATGCTCGCACGGAGCTACTCTAGCTAATTGCTCCCACTTTCAATATGTATCCAGATTGAGACTCGAGTCATCTAGATTAGTGTTTAAAACTTGCATCGGCGTAACCCTTTCTGATTTAACCTTTTCACTTCCATAATCGAGAAACACATCCTTATTCTACTAAGGATAATTTTGACCAATTGTCCATTGATCTACTCCTAGATCACTATTGCACTCCTTGCCAAGCTTAGTGGTAGGGTATGCAATAGATCACAGTACACAAGATGACATACTTTATAGAACCTATGGCTGATGCATAGGGAATGACTTTCATTCTCTTTCTATCTTCTCGCCGTGGTCGGGTTTTGAGTCTTACTCAATCTCACACCTTGTAACACAGGTAAGAACTCTTTCTTTGACTGTTCCATTTTGAACTACTTCAAAATCTTGTCAAGGTATGTATTCATTGAAAAAACTTATCAAGCGTCTTGATCTATCTCTATAGATCTTGATGCTCAATATGTAAGCAGCTTCACCGAGGTCTTTCTTTGAAAAAACTCCTTTCAAACACTCATTTATGCTTTGCAGAATAATTCTACATTATTTCCGATCAACAATATGTCATTCACATATACTTATCAGAAATGCTGTAGTGCTCCCACTCACTTTCTTGTAAATATGAGGCCTTTCCAAAAGTCATGTATAAAATCATATGCTTTGATCAACACATCAAAGCGTATATTCCAACTCCGAGATGCTTGCACCAGTCCATTGATGGATCGCTGGAGCTTGCACATTTTGTTAGCTCCTTTAGGATTGACAAAACCTTCTGGTTGCATCATATACAACTCTTCTTTAATAAATCCATTAAAGAATGTAGTTTTGACATCCATTTGCCAGATTTCATAAAATGTGGCAATTGCTAACATGATTCGGACAGACTTAAGCATCGCTACAGTTGAGAAAATCTCATTGTAGTCAACACCTTGAACTTGTCGAAAACCTTTTGTGACAAGTCGAGCTTTGTAGATAGTAACACTACTATCGGTGTCCGTCTTCCTCTTGAAGATCCATTTATTTAACATGGCTTGCTGATCATCGAGCAAGTCAATCAAAGTCCATACTTTTGTTCTCATACATGGATCATATCTCAGATTTTATGGCCTCAAGCCATTTCATGGAATCTGGGCTCATCATCGCTTCCTCATAGTTCGTAGGTTCATCATGGTCTAGTAACATGACTTCCGAACATGATTACCGTACTCCTCACAGTGCGGATCTTACTCTGGAAGACCTACGAGGTTTGGTAGCAACTTGATCTGAAGTTTCATGATCATCATCATTAACTTCCTCACTAATTGGTGTAGGAATCACTTTGGAACTGATTTACGTGATGAACTACTTTCCAATAAGGGAGAAGGTATAATTACCTCATCAAGTTCTACTTTCCTCCCACTCACTTCTTTCGAGAGAAACTTCTTCTCTAGAAAGGATCCATCTTAACAACGAAAAACTTGCCTTCGGATCTGTGATAGAAGGTGTACCCAATAGTTACCTTTGGGTATTCTATGAAGACGCACTTCTCCGATTTGGGTTTGAGCTTATCGGTGAAAACTTTTTCACATAAGCATCACAACTCCAAACTTCTAATCAACGACGACTTAGGTTTCTTTGTTAAACCATAGTTCATATGGTGTCATCTCAACGGATTTAGATGGTGCCCTATTAAACGTGAATGCAGTTGTCTCTAATGCATAACCCCAAAATGATAGTGGTAAACCGATAAAGACATCATAGATCGCACCATATCAAATAAAGTGCGATTCTGACGTTCGGACACACCATAACATTGTGGTGTTCCAGGTGGCGTGAGCTGTGAAACTATTCCACATTATTTTAATGGAAGACCAAAATCGTAACTCAATTATTCGTCTTTGCGATTAGATCACAGAAACTTTATTTTCTTGTTACGATGATTTTTCCACTTCAATCTGAAATTCTTTGAACCTTTCAACTATTTAGGACTTATGTTTCATCAAGTAGATATACCCATATCTGCTCAAATCATCTTGTGAAAGTCGAAAATAATGATACTTGCCACGAGCATCAACACTCATTGGATCGCATACATCGGTATGTATTATTTCCAATAAGTCGGTAGCTTGTTCCATTGTTAGGAGAAGCGGAGTTTTAGTCATCTTGCCCAAAGCGGCACGGTTACTTAAGCATCAAATGATTCATAATCAAGTGATTCCAAAAGTCCATCGACATGGAGTTTTCTTCATGCGCTTTACACCAATATGACCTAAGCGGAAGTGCCACAAATAAGTTGCACTATCATTATTAACTTTGCATCTTTTGGTTTCAATATTATGAATATGTGTATCACTATGATCGAGATCCAATGAATCATTTTCATTGGGTGTGTAACCATATAAGGTTTTATTCATGTAAGCAGAACAACAATTTATTCTCTTACTTAAATGAATAACCGTATTGCAATAAACATGATCAAATCATACTTATGCTCAACACCAAATAACACTTATTTAGGTTCCATACTAATCCCGAAAGTATAGGGAGTGTGCGATGATGATCATATCAATCTTGGAACTACTTCCAACACTCATCTTCACTTCCCCTTCAACTAGTTTCTGTTCATTCTGCAACTCCGTTTCAAGTTACTACTCTTAGCAACCCGAACGATTATCAAATACCGAGGGGTTGCTACGAACACTAGTAAAATACACATCAATAATCTGTATCTCAAATATACCTTTGTTCACTTTGCCATCCTTCTTATCCGCCAAATACTTGGGGTAGTTCCGCTTCTAGTGACCAGTTCCATTGCAGCAAAAGCACTTAGTCTCGGGCTTAGGTCCAGACTTGGGTGTCTTCACTTTCGAGCAGCAACAACTTGATTGCCGTTCTTCTTGAAGTTCCCCTTCTTCCCTTTGCCCTTTTCCTTGAGACTAGTGGTCTTGTCAATCATCAACACTTGATGCTCTTTCTTGATTTCTACCTTCGTCGATTTCAACATCACGAAGAGCTCGGGAATCGTTTTCGTCATCCCTTGCATACTATAGTTCATCACGAAGTTCTAGTAACTTAGTGTTGGTGACTAGAGAATTCTGTCAATCACTATCTTATCTGGAAGATTAACTCCCACTTGATTCAAGCGATTGAAGTACCCGGACAATGCGAGAACATGCTCACTAGTTGAAGCGATTCTCTTCCATCTTTTAGCTATAGAACTTGTTGGAGATTTCATATCTCTCAACTCGGTATTTGCTTGAAATATTAACTTCAATTCCTGGAACATCTCATATGGTCCATGACGTTCAAAACGTCTTTGAAGTCCCGATTCTAAGCTGTTAAGTATGGTGCACTAAACTATCAAGTAGTCATCATATTGAGCTAGCCAAGCGTTCATAACGTCTACATTTGCTCCTGCAATAGGTCTGTCACCTAGCGGTGCATTAAGGACATAATTCTTACGTGCAGCAATGAGGATAAACCTCGGATCACGGATCCAATCCGCATCATTGCTACTAACATTTTTCAAAACAATTTTCTCTAGGAACACATATAAAAACATTTGGAAGCAACAACGCGAGATATTGATCTACAACATAATTTGCAAAATACTACATTGAATAAGTTCATGATAAATTAAAGTTCAATTAATCATATTACTTAAGAACTCCCACTTAGATAGACATCTCTCTAGTCATCTAAGTGATCACGTGATCCAAATCAACTAAACCATAACCGATCATCACGTGAGATGGAGTAGTTTTCAATGGTGAACATCTTATGTTGATCATATCTACTATATGATTTACGCTCGACCTTTCGGTCTCCGTGTTCGAGGCCATATCGCATATGCTAGGCTCGTCAAGTATAACCTGAGTATTCTGCGGCGTGCAAAACTGGCTTGCACCCGTTGTAGATGGACGTAGAGCTTATCACACCCGATCATCACGTGGTGTCTCGACACGACGAACTTTGACAACGGTGCATACTCGGGAGAACACTACTTGATAATTTTAGTGAGAGATCATCTTAAAATGCTACCGTCAATCAAAGCAAAATAAGATGCATAAAGGATAAACATCACATGCAATCAATATAAGTGATATGATATGGCCATCATCATCTTGTGCTTGTGATCTCCATCCGAAGCACCGTCGTGATCACCATCGTCACCGGCGCGACACCTTGATCTCCATCGTAGCATCGTTGTCGTTTACGCCATCTATTGCTTCTCGACTATCGCTACCGCTTAGTGATAAAGTAAAAGCAATTATGAGCGTTTGCATTTCATACAATAAAGCGACAACCATATGGCTCCAGCCGATTGCCGATAACCGGTTACAAAACATGATCATCTCATACAATAAAATATAGCATCACGTCTTGACCATATCACATCACAACATGCCTGCAAAAACAAGTTAGGCGTCCTCTACTTTGTTGTTGCAAGTTTTACGTGGCTGCTACGGGCTGAGCAAGAACCGTTCTTACCTACGCATCAAAACCACAGCGATAGTTTGTCAAGTTGGTGCTGTTTTAACCTTCGCAAGGACCGGGCGTAGCCACTTTCAGTTCAACTAAAGTGAGAGAGCGGACACCGCCGGTCACCTTTAAGCAACTAGTGCTCAAGCGGTGAAACCAGTCTCGCGTAAGCGCACGTAATGTCGGTCCGGCCGCTTCATCTCACAATACCGCTGAACCAAAGTATGACATCTTTGGTAAGCGGTATGACTTATATCGCCCACAACTCACTTGTGTTCTACTCGTGCATATGACATCAACGCATAAAACCAGGCTCGGATGCCCTTTGTTGGGAGCGTAGTAATTTCAAAAATTTCCCTACGCACACGCAAGACCATGGTGATGGCATAGCAACGAGAGGGGAGAGTGTATGTCCACGTACCCTCGTGAGACCGTGGCGGAAGCGTTATAACAACGCGGTTGATGTAGTCGACGTCTTCACGATCCGACCGATCCAAGTACCGAGCGTCACGGCACCTCCGAGTTTTGCACACGTTCAGCTCGATGGCGATCCCGGACTCCGATCCAGCAAAGTGTCGGGGATGAGTTCCATCAGCACGACGGCGTGGTAGCGATGATGATGCTCCACCGGCGCGGGGCTTCGCCTAAGCTCGGCGCCCGATATGACTTCTCCGAGCAGGCTTCGCCTAAGCTCCGCGACGATATGACGAAGTGGAATATGGTGGAGGGGCACCGCACACGGCTAAGGCGATCCGTAGATCAACTTGTGTGTCATGGGGTGCCCCCTGCCTGTATATAAAGGAGCAAGGGAGGGTGGCGGCCTAGGAGGAGGCGCACCAAGGGGAGTCCTACTCCCAGGAGTAGGACTCCTCCTTTCCTAGTAGGAGTAGGAGAGAAGGAAGGGGAAGGGAGGAAGGGTGCGGCCTCCCCTAGTCCAATTCGGACTAGGCCTTGGGGGCGGCCTGCCCTAGGCAGCCCCTCTCTCTTTCCCTTGAGGGCCCAATAAGGCCCAATACTTCTCCCGGCGAATTCCCGTAACTCTCCGGTACTCCGGAAAATACCCGAATCATTCGGAACCTTTCCGAACTCCGAATATAGTCGTCCAATATATCGATCTTTACGTCTCGACCATTTCGAGACTCCTCGTCATGTCCCCGATCTCATCTGGGACTCCGAACTCCTTCGGTACATCAAAACTCATAAACTCATAATATAAGCATCGCCGAAACCTTAAGCGTGCGGACCCTACGGGTTCGAGAACTATGTAGACATGACCTAGAACTATTCTCGGTCAATAACCAATAGCGGAACCTGGATGCCCATATTGGCTCCTACATATTCTCTGAAGATCTTTATCGGTCAAACCGCATAACAACATACTTTGTTCCCTTTGTCATCGGTATGTTACTTGCCGAGATTTGATCGTCGGTATCCAATACCTAGTTCAATCTCGTTACCGCAAGTCTCTTTACTCGTTACGTAATGCATCATTCCGTAACTAACTCATTAGCTACATTGCTTGCAAGGCTTATAGTGATGTGCATTACCGAGAGGGCCCAGAGATACCTCTCCGACAATCGGAGTGACAAAACCTAATCTCGAAATCGCCAACCCAACATGTACCTTTGGAGACACCTGTAGTACTCCTTTATAATCACCCGATTCGTTGTGACGTTTGGTAGCACCAAAGTGTTCCTCCGGTAAACGGAGTTGCATAATCTCATAGTTACGGGAACATGTATAAGTCATGAAGAAAGCAATAGCAACATACTAACCGATCAAGTGCTAGGCTAACGGAATGGGTCATGTCAATCAGATCATTCTCCTAATGATGTGATCCCGTTAATCAAATGACAACTCATGTCTATTGTTAGGAAACATAACCATCTTTGATTAACGAGCTAGTCAAGTAGAGGCATACTAGTGACACTCTGTTTGTCTATGTATTCACACATGTATTATGTTTCCGGTTAATACAATTCTAGCATGAATAATAAACATTTATCATGATATAAGGAAATAAATAATAACTTTATTATTGCCTCTAGGGCATATTTCCTTCAATAAAATGCGGCAATTGCTAACATGATCCGGACAGACTTAACATCACTACGGGTGAGAAAGTCTCATCGTACTCAACCCCTTGAACTTGTCGAAAACCTTTCGCAACAAGTCAAGCTTTGTAGAC
Organism: Aegilops bicornis; assembly: GCA_021605145.1. NCBI lineage: Eukaryota > Viridiplantae > Streptophyta > Magnoliopsida > Poales > Poaceae > Aegilops > Aegilops bicornis. The sequence continues at coordinate 136,327,053 of CM038671.1, forward strand.
AGTAACATTACCGTCCGTGGGTCTTCTTCTTGATGATCCATTTATTTTCTATGGCTTGCCGATCATCGGCAAGTCAACCAAAGTCCTGATTTGTTCTCATACATGGATCCCATCTCAGATTTCATGGCCTCAAGCCATTTTGCGGAATCTGGGCTCACCATCGCTTCTTCATAGTTCGTAGGTTCGCCTTGGTCAAGTAACATGACCTTTAGAATAGGATTACCGTACCACTCTGGTGCAGATCTTACTCTAGTTGACCTACGCGGTTCGGTAGTAACTTGATCTGAAGTTTCATGATCAATATCATTAACTTCCTCACTAATTGGTGTAGGTGTCACAGAAATCGGTTTATGTGATGAACTACTTTCCAATAATGGAGAAGGTACAGTTACCTCATCAAGTTCTACTTTCCTCCCACTCACTTTCGAGAGAAACTCCTTCCCTAGAAAGGATCCATTCTTAGCAACGAATGTTTTGCCTTCGGATCTGTGATAGAAGGTGTACCCAACAGTTTCCTTTGGGTATCCTATGAAGACACATTTCTCCGATTTGGGTTCAAGCTTATCAGGTTGAAGCTTTTTCACATAAGCATCGCATCCCCAAACTTTAAGAAACGACAACTTTGGTTTCTTGCCAAACCACAGTTCATAAGGCGTCGTCTCAACGGATTTTGATGGTGCCCTATTTAACGTGAATGCAGCCGTCTCTAAAGCATAACCCCAAAACGCCAGATGTAAATCAGTAAGAGACATCATAGATCGCACCATATCTAGTAAATTACGATTACAATTCGGACACACCATTATGCTGTGGTGTTCCGGGTGGCGTGAGTTGCGAAACTATTCCGCGTTGTTCAAATGTAGACCAAACTCGTAACTCAAATATTCACCTCCACGATCAGATCATAGAAACTTTATTTTCTTGTTATGATGATTTTCCACTTCACTCTAAAATTCTTTGAACTTTTCAAATGTTTCAGACTTATGTTTCATTAAGTAGATATACCCATATCTGCTCAAATCATCTGTGAAGGTGAGAAAATACTTGAGACCCATGAGCCTCAATATTCATTGGACCACATACATCAGTATGTATGATTTCTAATAAATATGTTGCTCGCTCCATTGTTCCGGAGAACGGCGTTTTAGTCATCTTGCCCATGAGGCATGGTTCGCAAGTACCAAGTGATTCATAATCAAGTGATTCCAGAAGTCCATCAGTATGGAGTTTCTTCATGCGCTTTACACCAATATGACCCAAACGACAGTGAATAAGTTGCACTATCATTATCAACTCTGCATCTTTTGGCTTCAACATTATGAATATGTGTATCACTACTATCGAGATTTAATACAAATAGACCACTCTTCAAGGGTGCATGACCATAAAAGATATTAATCATATAAATAGAACAACCATTATTCTCAGATTTAAATGAATAACCGTCTCGCATCAAACAAGCTCCAGATATAATGTTCATGCTTACCGCTGGCACCAAATAACAATTATTCAGGTCTAAAACTAATCCCGAAGGTAGATGTAGAGGTAGCGTGCCGACGGCGATCACATCGACTTTGGAACCATTTCCCACGCGCATCGTCACCTCGTCCTTAGCCAATCTTCGCTTAATTCGTAGTCCCCGTTCTGAGTTGCAAATATTAGCAACAGAACCAGTATCAAATACCCAGGTGCTACTGCGAGCTCTAGTAAGGTAGACATCAATAACATGTACTCCCTCCGTTCCAAAATAGATGACCCAACTCTGTACTAAAGTTAGTACGAAGTTGGCTCATCTATTTTGGAATGGAGGGAGTATATCACATATACCTTTGTTAACCTTGCCATCCTTCTTATCCACCAAATACTTGGGGCAGTTCCGCTTCCAGTGACCAGTCTGTTTGTAGTAGAAGCACCCAGTCTCAGGCTTAGGTCCAGACTTGGGTTTCTTCTCCTGAGCAGCAACTTGCTTGTCGTTCTTCTTGAAGTTCCTCTTCTTCTTCCCTTTACCTTTTTTCTTGAAACTAGTGGTCTTGTTGACCATCAACACTTGATGCTCCTTCTTGATTTCTACCTCCGCAGCCTTTAGCATTGCGAAGAGCTCGGGAAGTTTCTTATCCATCCCTTGCGTATTATAGTTCATCACGAAGCTCTTGTAGCTTGGAGGCAGTGATTGAAGAACTCTGTCAATGACACTATCATCCGGAAGATTAACTCCTAGTTGCATCAAGTGATTGTTATACCCAGACATTTTGAGTATATGTTCACTGACAAAACTATTCTCCTCCATCTTGCAGTTGTAGAACTTATTGGAGACTTCATATCTCTCAATCCGGGAATTTGCTTGAAATATTAACTTCAACTCCTGGAACATTTCATATGCTCCATGACGTTCAAAACGTCGTTGAAGTCCCGGTTCTAAGCCGTAAAGTATGGCACACTGAACTATCGAGTAGTCATCATCTTTGCTATGCCAGACGTCCTTAACGTCGTCAGTTGCATCTGCAGCAGGCCTGGCACCCAGCAGCGCTTCCAGGACGTAATTCTTCTGTGCAACAATGAGGATAATCCTCAAGTTACGGACCTAGTCCGTGTAATTGCTACCATCATCTTTCAACTTTTCTTTCTCAAGGAACGCATTAAAATTCAACGGAACAACATCACGGGCCATCTATCTACAACAAAATAGACAAGCAAAATACTATCAGGTACTAAGTTCATGATAAATTTAAGTTCAATTAATCATATTACTTAAGAGCTCCCACTTAGATAGACATTCCTCTAATCATCTAAGTGATCACGTGATCCATGTCAACTTAACCATAACCGATCATCACGTGAGATGGAGTAGTTTTCAATGGTGAGCATCACTATGTTGATCATATCTACTATATGATTCATGCTTGACCTTTCGGTCTCAGTGTTCCGAGGCCATATCTGCATATGCTAGGCTCGTCAAGTTTAACCCGAGTATTCTGCGTGTGCAAAACTGTCTTACACCCGTTGTAGATGAACGTTGAGCTTATCACACCCGATCATCACGTGGTGTCTCGGCACGACGAACTTTGGCAACGGTGCATATCAGGGAGAACACTTTTACCTTGAAATTTAGTGAGAGATCATCTTATAATGCTACCGTCAAACAAAGCAGAATAAGATGCATAAAAGATAAACATCACATGCAATCCATATAAGTGATATGATATGGCCGTCATCATCTTGTGCCTTTGATCTGCATCTCCAAAGCACCATCATGATCACCATCGTCACCCGCGCGACACCTTGATCTCCATCATAGCATCATTGTCGTCTCGCCAACTATTGCTTCTACGACTTTCGCTACCGCTTAGTGATAAATTAAAGAAATTACAGGGCGATTGCATTGCATACAACAAAGCAACAACCATATGGCTCCTGCCAGTTGCCAATAACTCCATTAAAAACATGATCATCTCATACAATAAATATAGCATCATTCCTTGACCATATCACATCACAACATGCCCTGCAAAAACAAGTTAGACGTCCTCTACTTTGTTGTTGCAAGTTTTACGTGGCTGCTACGGGATGAGCAAGAACCGTTCTTACCTACGCATCGAAACCACAACGATATTTCGTCAAGTTAGTGTTGTTTTAACCTTCACAAGGACCGGGCGTAGCCACACTCGGTTCAACTAAAGTTGGAGAAACTGATACCCGCCAGCCACCTGTGTGCAAAGCACGTCGGTAGAACCAGTCTCACGTAAGCGTACGCGTAATGTCGGTCCGGGCCGCTTCATCCAACAATACCACCGAACCAAAGTATGACATGCTGGTAAGGAGTAAGACTTGTATCGCCCACAACTCACTTGTGTTCTACTCGTGCATATAACATCTACACATAAACTTGGCTCTGATACCACTGTTGGGGAACGTAGTAATTTCAAAAAAATTCCTACGCACACGCAAGATGATGGTGATGCATGGCAACGAGACGGGAGAGTGTCGTCTACGTACCCTCGTAGACCGTAAGTGGAAGCGTTATAACAACGCGGTTGATGTAGTCGTACGTCTTCATGATCGACCTATCCTCAGCACCGAACGTACGGCACCTCCATGTTCAGCACACGTTCAGCTCGGTGACGTCCCGCGAACTCACGATCCAATAGAGATTCCGGGAAGAGCTTTGTCAGCACGACGGCGTGGTGACGGTGATGATGATGCTACCAACGCAGGGCTTCGCCTAAGCACCGCTATGATATTACCGAGGTGGATTATGGTGGAGGGGGGCACCGCACACGGCTAAGAGATTAATGATCAATTGTTGTGCCTTGGGGTGCCCCCTGCCCCCGTATATAAAGGAGCTAGGGGGGAGGCGGCCGGCCAGGAGGAGGGCGCGCCAAGGGCGGAGTCCTACTCCCACTGAGAGTAGGACTCCTCCTTTCCTAGTAGGAGTAGGAGAAGGGAAGGAAGGAAGAGAGGAAGAGAAGGAAAAAAGGGGGGCGCCGCCCCCCTCCTTGTCCAATTCGGACTAGAGGGGGAGGGGGCACGCGGCTGCCCTGGCCGCCCCTCCTCTCCTCCCACTAGGGCCCATTAGGCCCAATATACTCCCGGGGGTTCGGTAACCCCGGTACTGTGATATGCACGAAACCTCCCGAAACACTTCCGGTGTCCAAACATAGTCATCCAATATATCGATCTTTACGTCTCGACCATTTCGAGACTCCTCGTCATGTCCGTGATCAAAACACAAAAACTCTTAACACCGATAGTCACAGAACTTTAAGCGTGCGGACCCTACAGGTTCGTGAACTATGTAGACATGACCGAGACACGTCTCCGGTCAATAACCAATAGCGGAACCTGGATGCTCATATTGGTTCCTACATATTCTACGAAGATCTTTATCGGTCAAAACCGCATAACAACATACGTTGTTCCCTTTGTCATCGGGATGTTACTTGCCTGAGATTTGATCGTCGGTATCTTAATACCTAGCTCAATCTCGTTACCGGCAAGTCTCTTTACTCATTCCGTAATGCATCATCCCGTAACTAACTCATTAGTCACATTGCTTGCAAGGCTTATAGTGATGTGCATTACCGAGAGGGCCCAGAGATACCTCTCCGACAATCGGAGTGACAAATCCTATTCTTGATCTATGCTAACTCCACGAACACCATCAGAGACACCTGTAGAGCACCTTTATAATCGCCCAGTTACATTGTAACGTTTGGTAGCACACAAAGTGTTCCTCCGGTATTCGGGAGTTGCATAATCTCATAGTCATAGGAACATGTATAAGTCATGGAGAAAGCAATAGCAGTAGACTAAACGATCAAGTGCTAAGTTAACGAAATGGGTCAAGTCAATCACATCATTCTACTAATGATGTGACCCCATTAATAAAATGACAACTCATGTCCATGGCTAGGAAACTCAACCATCTTTGATCAACGAGCTAGTCAAGTAGAGGCATACTAGTGACACTATGTTTGTCTATGTATTCACACATGTATTATGTTTCTGGTTAATACAATTCTAGCATGAATAATAAACGTTTATCATGAGATGAGGAAATAAATAATAACTTTATTATTGCCTCTAGGGCATATTTCCTTCAGTATGGATCAAGATGGAAGAGTATGAAACCAAACAACAATAGTCGTCACACAGTGAAGTCAATCAGATCAAGCAAGCAGGCAATGACTTCATGAAGACAAACTGTAAGTAAAGAGAGGGAGAAGATAGAACCAGTAGCTTGGAGAGGACATGGATTTGTTGGACCAGTTCCAGTTGCTATGACAACTGTACGTCTGGTTAGGGAGTCTAAGATTCAACTCAGTAGACCGCGTCTTCACCTTATTCCCCTTGAGCTATGGACACTTAGTCCTCGCCCAATCACTCGGGTAAGTCTTCAAGGTAGAATTCCAAACCTTCACATACTTCGTTCACTGGCAATCCACAATGACTCTTGGATGCTCCGAACGCGACGCCTAACCGGCTGGAGGATACACAGTCCTCAAGTGTAATAAGTCTTCAGATCACGCGGATAGAAAGACTTTAGTGATGCCTAACACTCTTTGGCTCTAGGTGTTTTGGGCTTTGTCCTCGCAAGGATCTCTCTCTCAAATGCTTCAGAGGAGGGATGCTCTCAAACAACAAAAGCCGTGCACTAACTATGAGCAGCCACCAATTATGGTGTAGGGGGTGGGCTATTTATAGCCAGGAGGCAACCCGACCTGATTTATCCGAAATGACCCTAGGCCACTAAGGAACTGACACGTGTCCAATGGTCAGATTTCAAACACACGCGATAACTTGACTTGGGCTACAAGTAAAAGCGACTCATCCAGCTCTGGATAAGATTTGCTCTCATTGTCTTCGCTCGAAGACATAGGATTTGGTTGAGCATCACATCAATCACTCTGACTTTGTTCACTTGAACCCCACTTAACAGTGCGGTGGTTCCTATGACTCAACAAAAAAGAAAAGGAAACTATGAAACAACTATGTCTTCGCACTCATAGTCTTCACGTGAATGTCTTCTTGAGTCATAATCTTCATTGTGAATATCTTCACATACCACCATTGTCTTCAATGTCTTCACACGTTTTTAGGGGTCACCTCCGGTAGGTAAAACGAATCAATGAGGGACTACTACCTGTGTTATCCGGCAATTCTCACAAACACATTAGTCCCTCAACCAAGTTTGTCGTCAATACTCCAAAACCAACTAGGGGTGGCACTAGATGCACTTACAATCTCCCCCTTTTTGGTGATTGATGACAAACTGGTTGAAGTTTTAAATGGGGATAAAAGTATGTGAAATTGTAAGGGTTAAGGTATTGTCTTCTTAAGTAGCAAAATGCTCCCCCTGAAGATGTGCATATAAGTAGTTTGCTTTTGAATGCAAATGCACATGGCAGGTTTTGTTTTGTGGAGATCCTCTTCAACTTTTGAAGACAATTCATTATTCATATAGAGATAAGACAAATATAATGACATGCATAATGAAAAATGGTCATCTGCGAAATGACTTCATGCGGAATTTATCACTGCATCACAGAATAGCAGACAAACACTAGTAGAAAAAGGGCCTATAGTCCCGGTTGGTGAGGGACTAAAGGGTCGGTACTAATGCCCTGACCCTTTAGTCCCGGTTCAATCCAGAACCGGGACAGATGGGCCTCCACATTAACCTGTCCGGCTGAGCCCGAGCGGGAGGGCCTTTGGTCCCGGTTGGTGGCACCAACCGGGACCAATAGGCATCCACGTCGACATTTCTATGGCTGTGGTTTTGTTTTTTTTGAAAGGGGGGGTTTGGGGGGTTAATTTAGGTGTTTCATATATTGTGCTATAGCTAGCTAATTAATAGAGAAAAGTGTCCTCTCTTTTGTCCATGCTTGGTCGACGCTACGTACTATACATACGTATAGAGAGGACTAGATAGACACGCTAGCTAGCTAGTAATTAAGCAAACATGAAGATCGTCATGAACATATATGCATACAGAGAGAAGTGATATCGACCACCTCTCCTTCTCCGAGAGATTGGTCGAACAACAAGTTCTCGATATATCTATCCGAAACACTACGGCTACATATATACAATAATTATCTTTTACAAATATATAATCTCCTAACATACGGACGCGTGGTCCACATAGTATTCTCCGTCTTCAGCGATCACGTGGTCAAGAAAGAATGCCGCCAATTCCTCTTGAATTGCTGCATGCGATCTCGGTGCTAGGAGTTCATCCCGAATCGAAACATCTAATTTTAAGAAAGGGGTCAATATATATATATATATATATATATTATATATATATATATATATATATATATATATATGAATGAATGAAACTCAACACAAATGATGGTAATAAAATAAAATTGTGAATATTTTATTTACGCACTTCATATTGTTTGTCGGAGTAGCCCGCTCACCAGTCGTGTGTGGCGGATGGACTCGCAAACGTAGTATCCACAGTAAATCATTCCCTTGTTCCTGCCACAACCACTTTACAAGAAATAGAGGTCAATCAAACTGATAATTAGCAAGCATGCTAAATGGTATTGATGAAACTAGCGCTTGAATCACTAGGAGATGCGTGGAATATGCTACTATATAGTACTTACTTTCGGTGTCTAAATTGCAGCTTCTTCGGTAGTCCGGAGCTTTTTGGTGAATTTTCTCCAAGCCCTGCCATACAAAGAAAAAATTACTTTATATCAGAAATGAACAAAGTTCTTGATATGGTAGATAATGATCGATTTAACTTACTTCTCGAGCATTTCGGTCATGTCCGTATACTCCTTGGGATCTTTTCGCTTGGAGTCTAAGACGATTACTACTCCTTCTCAAGCTTAATCTCTAGGAGAATATAGTGGTAGCTGCGCACACATGCATAAGTCATCAATATTACATTACTATAACCTGGACTAATAAGGAAACTGAATATGCCACAAGACAGTAACACTCACTTGAAGTTGTAAGGAAAGAGTATTATATCTTTGTGTTCATTTATTACCAACGATTGTAGCAAGTTGGCCTCGGTATTTTCTTTACGAAATTCAACCTCAGTTTTATCTATGAGATATGTGTTAATGAACCCAATATCACCCACTTGTCTTTTCTTCAATTCGGCGATCTTCAATCTGCATAATATAGTGAGGATAATTATAAATACATGCAATGAAAGGGCTGAGTATATAGAGAGACTTAATGATGAAGTAGTACTACTTATGCGATAGCGGTGACCATTGCTTTATCGAGGGCCAATTGATTGAAAAACTGATAGAACTCCTCAAATGGAATAGGCAATAGTTCAATTCCAAGGAGGTCATGCTCCTTTTTAACTCTCACATACAAAGTACTCCTCCCGTCAGAGTCTTTGCAGGTTTTCATGTACCAATCATGCAATCTTCGCATCATCGTTGATAGAGAACTTTCATCTTTGACGAGAGGCTTCCCGTACTCGTATCTTTGTATCTGCACCTCCAAGAAATCATAATGTACATCGTCGGGCGGTGTAATCTGCAGGATTGCCATAACCGGGCACCATCCTCGGATCGACGATGTCGCTAGTAGGCACCTTGAGCGGGGAACGATTGCTTCGCTTGTTCGCGAGCTGGGCAATTTGTTTCCCAGCTCATCGTTCTTTCATCCTTTGATCATCGGCAGTACTTCCCGACCTCTCCGCTTCGCAAATGCCTTTCGAATGTCGCTCATAGTTGCCTTTCGGCGGAGACTTGGGTGGTTTTGTCGGGGGCAGCGAATGCGTCGCTTTCACCGGATCTACCTTCTCCTCCGGAGGTGGATGTCTCTTTGCTTTCAATCCTTGAAACCAGTCATCCACTTCGGTCTGCGCGATCTTCGCGTTTTCCTCCTCGCTCCTCTCGTACGGTAACTTCTCTGGAGTCTTCAGAGAAGGACCGAATCTGTATCTCCTCCGCCTTTGGTTGTACTGCTAGACGCCGGCGGAAGCGAGCGGAGCGGATGTCTTCTTTCCTAGCTTACGAGGCGGAGGAGGAGAAGGACTACGACGCTTGAGCAGCCGGCGGCGGCGGGTCTCTTCCGCCTTCTTGCCGACGAGGCGGAGAAGGAGGAGGCTGGCTGCTCGCTGGCCAAGCAGCGGAGAAGGAGGCGGAGTGCCGCCACGCGCCGGAGAAGGAGCCGGCCGAGTGCCCCGATCGTCACTTTCATGGGAGGAGGAGGCGGAGTGCCACGACTCACGGAGGAGGAGGAGGAGGCGAAGGCGTCCAGTTCGGAAGGTTGATGAGATCCTTCCGCCATAGGCATGGAGTCTTGAGCGAGAACCCAGCCGATACTCCCTTCACCGGTAGGGTGGTCAAGCCGGAGGTCCTCAAATCCCTCCGTTATTTCATCGACCATCACCTTAGCATATCCTTCGGAATCGGCGGCGGTGAAAAGTTGAGTCGGGTTTAGTAGGATAACAGAGCCAACAGCCGCCTTGACCTTCAAATTGCTCCATTGCGCCATAAGGTGGCAATTTTCAGCATCCGTGATAGCATCCGCAGGATAGCTGGCGAGCCGTCAAGGCATGCTGCTCTGGCTGAAGCAGCTTCGGTGGAAGCCACGCTGCTTCTCCGCTGAGATGGCGGGTAACCGGGGAAGCTTCGGCAGGTCGTTTGCTGCGATCTGCCGCTTCTCGTTCCTCTTCTCATTCCTCTAGCCCCATTACCCTTTTCGTGCAGCGCCGCATTTGGCTCTGCTCAGTTTCTTCCTCCTCTCATGGGTTTTGTAACCCCTGCGTCCGGAAATCCGCCTTCCACGAAACGGAGCTGGCGTGCCTCGTGTCCGTCTGTGGTGCTCAGGATTCCCGAGGGCCATTGTGAGCTCGTCCTTCTCCCTGTCTGGAACGAACTTCCCTTGCTGCGTTGCTTCGATATATTGCTGAAGCCTCTTGACTGGTATGTCCAATTGTTCGTCCGTCCAAATGCACTTCCCTGTTATAGGGTCCAAGGATCCGCCGGCCCCGAAGAACCAAGTCCGGCAACGGTGCACGGCGAGTTCATTGTCTCGGTTCGATCCCTTTATCAAGCAGATCATTCTCAGCCTTGGCCCACTTAGGCCGGGCTCACGAGGTAGCCACGACCCGTGCGATGGTGAAGCTTCTTCTTCGCAGCATTTCTCTTGTTTGTCACCGACATCTTTTTACTCTTTTCCGATGTCTTGTAGGCCACAAATGCGGGCCAGTCATCTCTGATCTTCTCATATTTGCCCTTGAATTCTGGTGTCTCATTTTTTTTACATACGTATTGAGTTCTTTCTTCCAATTCCTTAATAGGTCTGCCATCTTCTTAAGAGCAAAAGACTTGATTAATGGCTCTATTACTGGCTTCTCCGGATCATCCTCTAGCGGTAGGGTAAAATTTGACTTCAGCTCAGTCCAAAGATCATTTTTCGCATATCATTGACATAAGACACCTCGGGGTCTTCATTCTTAGGCTTATACCATTGGTGGATGCTGATCGGGATCTTGTCCCTAACCGTAACCCTACCTTTGAGCAACAAATGCCTTCTTTGTCCAAAGAGGGTTCAATCGGTTGGCCGTCGTCGTCAGGCGCGATTTGTATGATCTCAAACTTTTCATCCGAGCTCAACTTTTTCTTGGGCCTCGTCTCTTTACCGAAGTTGTGCTCGATCCGAGGGCTAGAAAAAGAACAAAGGCGAGAGTTAATTAATATGTGTACATACCAAAACAATGAATGCATCAATTAGCTAGTCAAGACAGGCTTAACTAATATATATACCTGGCGGACTCGGTTTGGTGATCACCGGAGCCGTCCTCACGGTCTACTTCTTCACCCTCTCCTTCTTGCACCGGCATTGGGTCATCGGAGCCATGTAAATCATAGCCAGCTGCTTCTTCATCCTCTCCTTCCGGACCATCGTTGTCGTTGAGAAACATCAACAAGCGACGGCATCACTTCCTTGTGCGATTATGTCCCTCAACAACGCTTCTTGTGCTTCGTCTCGGGGGTGTCCATAGTTTCTACAAATATTTACAACATGGCAATTATTATTCAAACATGACAGATATGGATATATTAGTGGCAAACATAGAACTAGCTAGCTAATCACAATAAGGAATCATATTAGTGGCCTCGACGCTGCTTCTCTAGGGTTTGGGGTGGCCTCGACAATGCTTCAAGGGTTAGGGGGTGGCCTCGAGAATGCTTCAAGGAGGGGGTAATATCGACCCCCCCCCACATGTTGAAGCTATCGGGAGGGGGTCGACGTTGAACACTACATCTATGTCCCACAAGTGACGTGGGCATCGACGCCCGCGGTCGGGTAGAGGGTCGTGGATTGCCCGGCGGTCGAGGTCAAGGGGTCGAGGATCGCCGAGGGTCGGAGGTTGCCTAGTGTCAAAGGATTCAACAAAACCATGTCTTCATCATTAGGCGAAAATGCTTAGTGCATGATGGTGCAAGCTCTCCAAAGTTATTTTGGACCGGCGTCCCAGATATGACAATTCGCTTTTTGGTACAAAGGTCAGCACGACCCTTACGAATATCGTTATTTGAAAGGCCTTTGCTGAAATTGCATACAAAAGGCAAATTATCCTATCCGGGACTCCATTCGAAATAACTTTGAGGACTTCATACCATCATGCCATGGTTACTTCCGCTAATGATGAAGCCATGGATTTCTTCAATACTTTGACACTATAGGAACCTCGACCACGAAACCTTCGACCCTTGACCCCTTAACGACCCTCGACCCTCTACCCTAGTTCCCGACCCTCGACCCCTCGGCGATCCTCGACACCCTCGTTATATCGACAACGACGCGACATACATATACATGGGAAAATAATGTTATCAGGGAGGGGGTATCGGTACCCCCCCCTCGTGTTGAAGTTTCATCTTTCTCCTCTATTCCTTTCTTTCTTCTTCTCCTCTTCTTTTTCTTCTTATCCTCGAAAGGAAAATAAGGAAAAGGAAGAAAAAAGAGGAAGAAGGAAGAAGGAAGAAGAAGAAGAAAAAAGAAGAAAAAAAAAGGAGAAGAAAGAAAGAATAGAGAGAAGAAGAAAAATAGAATTTTTTCTATTTTTCTTCTTCTCCTCTATTCCTTTCTTCTTCTCCTCTTCTTTTCTTCATTTTCCTCTCATTCTTTTTCTTCTTCTTCTTCCTTCTTCCTTCTTCCTCTTTTCTTCCTTTTCCTTATTTTACTTTTTCCTCTACACTAACCTAATTAAAATGCACTAACCTTTTCCTGCACTAACCTAATTAAAATTGTAACTTTCTATATATGAACAAAAACTAAACTAATAAAAATAAAAAACATATACATTATAGCCACATACACATATACATCACATATGAACAAAAAATAAACTAATAAAAATAAAAAACATGTTGCAACATATGAGCAGAGGCTCGGCGGCTCTGTGACGGGCGGCCGACGAGGCGGCGGCGGGCGGCAGGCTCGGGCGACGGGGCAGGCGACGAGGACGGGCTCGGGGCAGGCGGCAGACGGGCTCGAGGCGGCAGGCGGCGACGAGACGGCGGGCTCGGGCGGCAGGGACGACGGGCTCGGGCGGCGAAGCGGGCGGCAATGAAGCGGCGACAACGCCCGAAGCGGCGGCGGCGACGGCGCGAAGCGCGGCGACGGCGGCGGCGATGTCTTGTGGCGGCACGAGGAAGCAGGCGTCAAGCAGAGGCGGCGTCTGCGGCGGGATGAGGAACTGAATGAAATTTTCGCAAAGTCCTCAGATATATAGAAAGTGCATTGGTCCTAGTTCGTGGCACAAACCGGGACTAATGCCACCCTTTAGTCCCGGTTGGTGCCACCAACCAGGACCAAAGGCCTGTTTTCACAGCCCAAAGGGCGGAAGCGGCGACCTTTGGTCTCGGTTGAGGCACCAACCGGGACTAAAGGGGGGCATTAGTCCGTTCCATGAACCGGGACCAATGCCTCTTATTCGGTTGGTGCCACCAACCGGGACCAAAGGCCTGTGCTGCCCGAACCCAAATATTTAGTCCCATCTGCTAGTTGAGAGGAGGCGCACTGTTTATAAGGTGCGGTGCGCCTTCCCTCTCGAACTCCTCTCTAAAGCGAGCTTTGGGCCTAAACACGCAATCTGTGCTGTGGGCCCTCTGGGCCTCCAGCGGGCCTGAATCCACAGCCTTGGTAGGGTTTCTAGTCGTATTCAGCCGTGGGGCCCGGTGAGGTGGCACTTTTTTGTTTTTTTGTTTTCTTTGTTGCTTTATTTATTTTATTTTGTTTCTACTTACAACAAAATACTTATTGTTGCTATTTTTATTTTTTTTCCAGTTTTTTGTTTTGCTTTCTGCATTATTTATTTTTTGTTGTTTTTTGCTTTATTTTTTAATTCTTTTTGCTTTTAGTTTTAGAAAAATTATAAACTTTCTGTTAGTGCCATTAGTTTTCAAATTTGAAAACACTCTTTTGTTTTCTTTGTTGCTTTATTTATTTTATTTTGTTTCTACTTACAACAAAATACTTATTGTTGCTATTTTTTATTTTTTTTCAAGTTTTTTTGATTTGTTTTCTGCATTATTTATTTTCTTTTGGTTTTTTGCTTTATTTTTTAATTGTTTTTGCTTTTAGGTCAGCAAAATTATAAACTTGGCATGCTCTCCGTTTCTGAACAGACGTTTCAACCGTGGTATTATAGGAGCATACCACATCACCTTCGCAGGAACCCTCTTCCTGGGAGGCTCGCCGTCAACATCACCAAGGTCATCTCGTCGATCTTATATCGCAATGCACCGCATACCGGGCATGCGTTCAGATCCTTGTAGGCACCACGGTAGAGGATGCGATCATTAGGGCATGCATGTATCTTCTCCACCTCCAATCCTAGAGGGCATACAACCTTCTTTGCTGCGTATGTCTTGTCGGGCAATTCGTTATCCTTTGGAAGCTTCTTCTTCATTATTTTCAGTAGCTTCTCAAATCCTTTATCGAGCACACCATTCTCTGCCTTCCACTGCAGCAATTCGAGTACGGCACCGAGCTTTGTGTTGCCACCTTCGCAATTGGGGTACAACCCTTTTTGTGATCCTCTAACATGCGATCGAACTTCAGCTTCTCCTTTTGACTTTCGCATTGTGTCCTTGCATCGACAATGACGGCGGAGATCATCATCATCGGGCACATCGTCTGGTTCCTCTTGATCTTCAGCGCTTCGTTCTGCGGCACCATCGTGCACATCGTGCGGTGCATCTTGATGTTCGTAGCATCACCGTATTCGGGGGCACATAGTTGTCATCGTACTCTTCTTCCTCGCCATCTTCCATCATAACCCCTATTTCTCCGTGCCTCGTCCAAACATTATAGTGTGGCATGAAACCCTTGTAAGGTGGGTGTGAAGGATTTTCCGGTCAGAGTAAGACTTCGTATTCCCACATATAGGGCATGGAAAACACATAAAACCATTATGCTTGTTTGCCTCAGACACTTCGAGAAAATCATGCACGCCCTTAATGTACTTGGAGGTGTGTCTGTCACCGTACATCCATTGCCCGTTCATCTGCGTGCATTATATACAATTAAGTGTGTCAAAAATCATTACAGAACATCATGAATAGATAATTAAGTGACCAAATTAATAGAAGTTCATCATCACATAAAAACCAAAGTACATACATAGTTCTCATCTAACAACATAAAGCTCTGCAGAGCATCTAAATTAATTAAACCATACATTGAAACTATGTAAAACATTTCAATGCGAAAACAAATGCGATCATAATCGCAACCAAGGTAACAACTGATCCAACGGCATAATGATACCAAGCCTCGGTATGAATGGCATATTTTCTAATCTTTCTCATCTTCAAGCGCATTGCATCCATCTTGATCTTGTGATCATCGGCGACATCCGCAACATGCAACTCCAATATCATCTTCTCCTCCTCAAGTTTTTTATTTTTTCCTTCAAGAAATTGTTTTCTTCTTCAACAAATTTAACCTCTCGACAATAGGGTCGGTTGGAATTTCCGGTTCAACAACCTCCTAGATAAATAAAATCTATGTCACGTTGGTCGGCATAATTTTCATAAACAATAAATGAACCAATATTTATGAAAAGATAATATATACCACATCCGAATCATAGATGTGACGAGGGCCGACGGGCGGATACCAAAACCATCGCACTATATAAGATGCAATAATAAAAGTAAGAAAATAATACAAGTAAGAATATTTTTCCTTTCGAAAGAAGACAAGAACAAGAGGCTCACCATGGTGGTCTTGGCGATGAGATCGGCGCTGGGTGATCGGCGGTGAAGACAGGGACGGGCGTGACGGACCGCTAAACCTAGACAAATATTGAGGAAAATGGAGGTTGGAGGTCGAGCTTGGAGAGGAGAAAGCTTAAGTAGTGTGGCTCGGGCATTTCATCGAACACCTCATGTGCATAGGAGGTGAGCTAGAGCACCACAAAGCCCCCCTTGCCGGCAAGAGAAAAGCGAGCACTGGAGTGCTCTTTCATGAGCGAGGGTATATATAGGCAGCACTATTGGTCCCGGTTCATGGCATGAACCGGGACTAAAGGGAAGCCTTTGGTCCTGGTTCATGCCACCAACCGGGACCAATAGTGGTGGGCCAGGAGCCAGGCCCATTGGTCCCGGTTCGTCCCACCAACTGGGACCAAAAGGTTCGGACGAACCGGGACCAATGGCCCACGTGGTCTGCCGCCCCCGGGCTCTTGAACCGGGGCAAATGGCTCCATTGGTCCCGGTTCTGGATTGAACCGGGACTAATGGGCTGAACTGGCCTGGGCCATTGCCCTCTTTTCTACTAGTGAAAGTAGCAGACGACCATCAAGTTTAAGTCTTACAACCCAAAGAACCAAATGTATCAAAAGACGAGAGTTGTAAGCACTTGGCAAAATATAGCAACCACCCATATGGTGGACCCGCTTGAAGACTATCAACTCATATGCTTCTCCCTATTTGTCAGTAAGGACCAAAAAGGTTTGAAGACATAGAGCATCTACTCGTTCCCATCAGGAGTAGATGAAGGAGCAGGGTCGACGTTGGATTCCGGTGGTGTAGAGGGGCCTGGTGCAGTGTGAGACACGGCGAATTCATGGTTGGTGAAGTGGCATCGTCTTCTTCATCGACGACTCTCGCAACAACAGTTGCAGCCGAAGATGAATACTCTGAGTCTTCTAAGGAAGGAGTACGACGCGGGACGGCATTCCTGGGAGGCGTGGAATCAATTGTAGCGCTCTGTGAAGCCATCTTCGCGAAGATCGTCTTCAAAGCTTAGCAATGTTAGACTCTTCCAAGACCTCCGACATGCTTCATGTGATACGAATGCGTTCTTGGTGGAAAGATTGCGAGTGCGATTAACATCCAGCAAGAGGCTCTGCATTTGACGCTTTAGCCAGTCATAGTGTCGATCTTGTTTCTGATGTAAGGCCACAAGAAGCTCTCGGTCATTGAGAACACGAGATCGCTTTCGAGGCCTTTGAGCAATGGTGCTTTCAGTGGCTGCACGATGAGGTGCACGAGTATTTCCAGCTAGAGGATAGACACGAGTTGCAGCAAGAACTCCCTCAATTGGTTGCGAGAAGCTTTGGCGATCAACATTATGAAGATAAAGTGGCTCTTTGGCAGGCTTAGGGTAGATGGCTTCGACAGACATATCAACCTCAGGCAAGAAGATAAGATGGTTGCGCGCTGAGGGCTAATAGTTGACAGAAGAGTGAAGCTTGATTAAGCGCATCACCCATGGAGCATAAAACTTCAGGCCAAATAGATCAATTCCAGATGCAGCAAGTTGCCTGATGAATAAATCTTGAGCATTGAAGTTGATGCCATTGAGAATGTAGAATACCAAAGTCTTCATGGTGCCTTCAAGTTTGGCTTCAGGAGAATGTCCCTTGACAGGCCATAGAGTTCACCTCACAATGTGATAAATGGTACGGGGCAGACACTCGAGGTCTTCGATAAAGAATTCCTTAGGATATTCAGCATCTTGTGGCAGGGGCTTCATCATGCTGAGCATCTGACTCATGTTTGGCTCAGGCTTCTGAAATATGCTCTCCAATGCATTCCTGTGTACCTGAGAACCAAGTTCATAGAGCTCACCTGGAGTGGGCAGGGAAGTAAGCTCAATGATATTTTGAGCTTTGGCTTCATGGTGCACATCACCTGTCATCCACTCAAGGACCCAAGTCTTCGGATCCCTGTTGTAGACACGAATGTGAAGAGTGGCATAGAATTGCAGCAGCAGCTCCTCATTCCAATGCTCTTTGTCAGTTACGAACTGCAGAAGGCCAGCATCTCTGAAACAGTCTAGAGATTCTTCCAAGCATGGCAGACCAGCAATGGCTTCACAATCCAGACGCATGTGAGGAAAGATTTGCCCTTGATTGTATAAGATACATGAGTAATAACTGCGCTGCTGATAGCTCCAGAAGCGATCAGATGATATCCCTGGCTTCGAGTAAGGGTTCTTGGCACTGTCAAAGAATGTGTTATGTGCCCTGAAACTGTTTACATTGAACGATCCTGGCGATGTTGCAGCACCGGGAAATCTTGGCAATCTGGGTTTTGGCTTCTGGACCTGAGGCCTTTGCTCCACATGATAATCATATTGTGGTCCGGGAGCAGGAGGAGGAACCAGAATAGGCCATCGGACAGTGACAAGTTGGCCGCGATCAAATGCCTGCTCAATAGTGTGAGGCCTTGGGGGTGGAACAACAGCTTCGGCATTGACAGTGGCTTCAGGTGGCATACTAGCTTCAGGTGCAAAAGTAGCTTCAGGCACCACAATGTCTTCAGCCATGACAACGTCATTGGCTTCAGCAGTGTTGTTTGTGGCCGCCTCAATGTTTTCAACCTCCGCTTCAGTAACAGGAGGGTCAGGCACAAAAACGTTCTCCTCGAGAACAACTTCTTGAGTGACAGGGGGTGTGGCAACTCTTTCTTCTTCTTCTCGTGGTTCTTGATTGTCATCGGCTGATGCAGCCGGAATGTCTTCAACATCTTTGGCTTCAGACTCGGAGACATTCGGAGTGGCTTCAGGAAACACTTGGCGTGCTACTGAGCTTTGTTGCACTTCTCCCTCTGGAATGCTCGACATGGCGACCTGTGGCCTAGGGCCTTTGCGAAGCCTGCGGAAAGCGGGCGACGCCTGTGGTGATATAGTGGTCTAGACCATGTAGTCGTCGTCAAGCACCGGAGTGGTAACTTGAGGTGGAGTACTGGGTGTGTCTTCTTGACTTGGGGTCTCTTGTTGAGGGCGATCAGCCCACGAAGCATCCTGAGCAATTGGCGTCAAGGGACGACCAATGCTGATGAGTTCGCTGTTCGTGAGAACAGGCGATGATACCAGTTGGTGCTCGATCTGGGGAAGGACTTCATCATCTTCTACATTGTCGCCATGACCAATGTCCTCAGCTGTGATGGGGTCGATAGCTGGAGCTTCTTCATCTTCAGGAGCCTCTGTGAAAGCAGGATCATGGACTACAAGTTGACGCTCTTGGTAGGTGGAGGCTGGACGAGCAACTGAGATGGTCTCAACAACAAGTGGCTCTGTGGCAGCAACACACTCTTTCTTGGAAGACTTCTTGAGCATGTGCTTGCGCTTCTTGGCTTCGGCTTCGGCTGCCCTTGTCTTTTTAGCTCTGAAGCTATTGTGGGGACCTTAGGCTTCGAGCCTGTCATACTGGCAGGGAAGACAATGCGAGGTGCTTCCTGCCTTGATGCTTCAGCTTGGGCCACAACAGGCTTCTTCTTCTGTTTGGCAGCCATCTTGGGGTCAATTCCTAGACACCCAAGAGCCTTGCGCTTCTCTGCGTCATTGTGTGCTTAAACACATTTCTTTGCAAAGTATTTCATTCGCTCTCTTGAACCTTTTGCTTCTTCACGTTTCTTGCAAAACTGTTCTTTGAGCTCATGAAGCGTTTCCTTGAAGCTTTGAACATCAGCCACGCTCAGCTTGGCCATGTTCTTCTTGAATTGAGCCTTTTCATAATAAATTTTGTTCTTCAACTCGACGACCTTCTGAGCCAGAGCCAGCTCATTTGCAATGGATCCATGGAAGGTGACGCTGATATCAACTGTCAGCTAAAGATCATCAATGCTGAGGCTCGGGTTGTCAAACCACTCATCGATGAAGTTGTTCAGAATATCCACATCAAAGAGGGGCAGATTGTTGAGGATCTCTGCCTCTTGCTTTCTCTTTATCAGTAGCTCAAGAGCATCATCACCAGGATCTTCGTCGCTTGACGGATCAATGGCTTCATTTTCGTTCCGCAGAACGGCAGCTGGAGTCAACTCATGCCCAGAAATCTTCATTGGCTTCTTCTTCTTGGGCTTCTCCGTCTTCTTGGAGACACGAGAAAGATCTTCAGATTGCACACTGAGTTCAGGAGGTGCAGTTGCCAATGGCTTCGCACGTGAAGCTTTTGGTGCGGCAGAGGGCTTTGAAGCCTTTGTTTTCTTTTGCTTCTGCGGCTTAGGTGGAGCTGGCGCTTCATCAGAATCTGCATCATCACTTGATTGCTCCATAGTGCCCTCTGAGCAGCGATGTAAGAGAGGATACCATCAAAGTTGTCAAAGGGGCCGATGACATTGGGGTTGGCATCACGTGTGCCATCAGCCCTTGGAGCAGACGGACCAGGGTTGAAGTTGCACCCAAGATTTTTCTTGTTCTTCACAGCAGAATCTTTGGCAAACTGGTAGTTGCGCTTGAAAAGATTGTCATCTCGACACCATAACAGAGAAGATGGGACGGCATTCTCTGGCTGTGGTCCTCGGACCATACAAGGATACAAGCCTTGAGCAATGGCTTCGGACTTGGACTTGGGCTGAAGATTTTTGTATAGAATATCTCCCCATGGTCACTTGATGGCGTTCTTTTCAGCATATTCAATAGTCGCCCAACAGGAACAGGATCTCTTGCCGGCACCGGCACGAATCGAACTGCGGATCAGGCGTGTGGAAACGAATCTCTTGGATGCTCTGGGATTGGGGAAGCGAACGAATTTGTATTGGAACCATTTTTCTGCCCAATATCGCCGAATCCATTGGATTCGGGGTTTGAGCTGATTGTAATCCTCTTCAGGATCAGACTTGTACAATTCAAAGAGATCTGGTGGCAAGTCCTTGGCTATATCCCCACGGCGCTGGCTGCCGCCCTTTCTAGCTAATTTCTCAGTGGCCATTATATTCAAGCTAAAAGGCTTCAAAACTATGAATGGCTTCCTTCTGCTGGTCAGACAGGAACTGGCTTCAGGAGAGTTGATGTGGTGCTGTAAGAATTCTGCAAATGAATGCAGACTATGAGAACCAAGGGATTCTCCCACGGACATGTACCAGCGACAGCATTAGAGGTGTGATGGAAGGGGAAGAGGTCATATGCATTCTCAGAAGATTTCCAAGATAAATTAGTTTGAAGACATTGATCTCATAGCACGAAGACATTCACTTATTTGAAGAGAGTTGGTTCCAGATTTGTACGAATCCAAGAATAAGTACAAGTGAGGAATCTAAATAGTTGTGAAGCATAAGTGAATATACTTGGCAAGATATGAGATACAGAACAAGATAGATCCAGATTTGGAAGTTTAGAAACCACTTTTGGTTGAAGTGGATGGATCTGACGGATCAAAAAGGCAGTAAAAAGTAAGTGTTAATTACCCTTGATGAACTGTTAGACGAGACGAAGAGGGAGGCCGAGCAGTTCAATCTCCTGTGCCCTAACTTGGCGACGGGAGAAACCTACGGCGGCGGCGGAGAGGACGAGGTCTGCGGCCGGCATGAGGACGGCGTCGAAGAAGTCGCGGCAGCTAAGCGCTTCGTCTCCAGCGTCGACGCGAGCTAGCGGAGGCGCTAGGGTTTGTGCGAGGTGGCAGAGGAGATAATGACCGCGGTGAGTTGTGTATATATAAGGAAAGGGACATCACATCGTAATTACACAGGTTACCCTAGCGGTTGACATCCGGAGGACACGTGGCGAGCATGCAACGTATTGGAAGTTGTTCCATGTTCCCACGCACGCTTGGACTGTCGGGTGGTCGTTCCGGCTTCTCCGGGTTTCACGCAATAAGGATATAGCATTAAAGCAAATTCAACTTTTGTCTCTGTATCTTCTGCTGACAAGGACGCAGAGAAGACATTCGACAGTTTCAATAGAATGCATACGATTTAGATAGATAGAAACTGAGGTAGAAGCATAGACAAGGGGTTAGGGTCTGATCACATTCACTTAGATTTAAAGATTCAAACAAGAAGACATAGCCATAAGGGAATGCTGTAGAGGACAGAACACAAATATATGTATATGTATAAGAATAAAACAAAATCAACATTGTGAAGATAAACATGAAGTCAAATCAATGTTGAAGACAAACCAAATGCAAAGACTTTGCAGATGTGACACCAAACGAAGCACTTCAAACAAGAGTTTGGTGGTGGCGTTACCCACCGTATAGGAAGTATTAGACCCAGACACGACACACAATTATCGTGGCGCTCCGAAGTCAAATTCCACATTAATGTATTCACACTTAGAGTGTATGTCTTCATTGATTGAAGATATACTTTACTTTGTGTGTTGCACATCTAATTCATTAACATGCATAAGCGTTAGGATGTGTGTCCAATCATAGGACATTTGAGGATTCTAAGATATTTAGCTCACACCGCAACTTGCAAAACCTTTTCTCATCCAAGGGCTTTGTGAAGATATCTTCAAATTGCTCTTCAGTGTTGACGTGAATGATATCAATATATTCCTTCATGACATGATCTCGGAGAAAGTGATGACGAATTTCAATGTGCTTTGTCTTCGAGTGTTGAACTGGGTTGTTGGCAATCTTGATGGCACTTTCATTGTCATAGTAAAGTGGCACTTGCTTCAGATGGATGCCATAGTCCTTGAGAGTTTGCTTCATCATAGAAGCTGAGCGCAGCAAGATCCAACAGCAATGTATTCAGATTCAGCAGTGGAGAGAGACACACAGTTCTGCTTCTTTGAAGACCAATAGACAGGAGATCGTCCAGGAAAGTGACATGTGCCTGATGTGGACTTGCGATCAACCTTGTCACCAGCATAATCTGCATATGAGAATCCAACTAGATCAAACGCTGAGCCCTTTGGAAACCATAATCCTAGTGTTGGGGTGTAAGCAAAATATCGAAGAATTCGCTACACAGCTAAGTGATGCGATTCCTTTGGTGCCGCTTGGAATCGGGCACACATGCAAATGCTAAGCATGATATCTGGCCTAGATGCACATAAATAGAGTAAAGAACCAATCATGGAGTGATATACATTTTTATCAAACTCTTTACCATTGTCGTCGGGCCCAGATGACTTTTGGTTGGCATTGGCGTGGTGTATCCTTTGCAGTCTTGCATTCCAAACTTCTTCAGGCAATCTTTGAGGTATTTCTCTTGTGATATCAAGATGTCGTTGCTCTGCTGACGTATTTGAAGACTGAGGAAGAACTTCAGCTCACCCATCATGGACATCTGATATTGCTCTTGCATCATGTGTCCAAACTCATCACTGTATCTTTTGTTAGTGCAGCCGAAAATAATGTCATCCACATAGATTTGGCATACAAACAGTTCTCCATCATATGTCTTCGTGAAGAGAGTGGGATACAGGGAACCAGGTTTGAAGCCTTTGCTCTTCAGGAAGTCTTTGAGTGTGTCATACCAAGCACGAGGGGCTTGTTTGAGGCCACACAATGCCTTGTTGAGCTTGTATACCATATCAGGATGTTTTGGATCTTCAAAGCCAGGTGGTTGTGCAACATATACTTCTTCTTCAATCTGTACTTCATTTGCAACACGAGGATGAACTGGACGAAGATTTTGCCCTTGCTTATCATTGTCTTCATTTTCAGCATTGGCTTCAGGCTGAGCATTGTCTTCAGGTTGACTTGGTGCAATGATGATCTCTTCTTCAGCCTGTCCCTCTGAAGGTATGATTTCTCCAGTACCCATAAGCTTGATGGATTCACTAGGTGGGACTTCATCTAGCCCATTTGGCAGGTGCTCTCTTTGTGAGCCGTTAGTTTCATTGAACCACACATCCACAGTTTCAACCACTTTATAGTGAAAGAGGTTGAAGACTCAGTTAGAAGCTCATAGGATGCCTTCTTTAGAAGCTTGTGAAGATAAACACGGTTGATGGCGTGGCATGCAGTATCAATGGCTTCAGGCCAGAACTTCCTTGGAGTCTTGTACTCATCAAGCATCATCCGTGCCATATCAATGAGTGTTCTATTCTTGCGCTCCATGATTCCATTCTGCTGAGGTGTGTACGGAGCAGAGAACTCATGAGTGATGCCCAATGTATCAAGATAAGTGTCGAGGCCTGTGTTCTTGAACTCTGTGCCATTGTTACTTCTGATGTGCTTGATCTTGATGCCATAGTTCGTCATGGCACGATTGGCGAAGCGTCTGAAGACATCCCGCACCTCATTCTTGTAAAGGATTATATGCACCCAAGTATATCTAGAATAGTCATCAATAATGACGAATCCATAGAGACAAGCAGTGGTAGTAAGAGTAGAGTAGTGAGTAGGGCCAAATAGGTCCATGTGAAGCAGCTCGAAGGGTTGAGATGTCGTCATGATTGTCTTCGAGGGATGCTTGGCTCTAGTCATCTTTCCAGCTTCGCAGCACCACAGAGATGATCCTTCTTGAACTTGAATCCTTCGATGCCTACGACATGTTTCTTCTTCGCGAGTGTGTACAAGTTCCTCACGCCAGCATGCCCTAGCCTCCGATGCCAGAGCCAGCACTCTGAAGCTTTTGCTAGAAGACATACGGCCAACTGTGGTCCTGCTGAGAAATCTACCAAATACAGATAATATTTCCGATACCCTTCAAAGACTAGAGACTTGTCAGATTCCATTAGAACAAGGCAACGATACTTTCCAAATATCACAATCATGTTCAAATCACAAAACATTGAGACATACATTAAGTTGAAACCAAGGGATTCAACAAGCATCACTTTATCCATGCGCTGATCCTTTGAGATTGCAACTCTACCAAGACCCAATACCTTGCTTTTACCAGTTTTAGCAAATGTGACGTGACTCTTGTCAGATGGAAGCAAGGTTGAGTCCATGAGAAGACTTTGGTCACCAGTCATGTGATTAGTGCATCCACTGTCCATAATCCATTCTGAAGCATGTGATGTCATACTCTACAATGCAGTTAGGGGGATAGGCTTCACCAAGGGTATTATGAGGCATAAACATTTGACGAACAAGCGGATTATTAAAGCTCAGATCCAGGTTAGGACTGATAGGATGATTGGCAAGTGATTCAGGAACAAAATACATAGTAAGACCATTTGGGCATTTTATCTTGCGCCCTACAAGTTGTTTTAGGTCCCCAGCAATAGCATCAGACGCCTTTGATTTCCGGCTGGAGACCTTTCCCTGCAAAAGAGAGTTAAGTTTTCTTAACCACCCACATTTTCAGGGGTGGCTTCGAAGCAATGAGTCTAAGTACTGACATCACGAGAACTTCGGCTTTGGAGCCCTAGCAAATAGCCTTGCAGGAGGTGAATAATACTCATATGAATAAGCAGAAAAGTTCTTAGTTTTGTGAACATAGCGGTTTGAAGAAACACGCTCATATTCAGAAGTCTGAGTATGATTTCCCTGCAAAACATTGGCGTTAGGGTGAGTCTGGTGAGTCCTCTGTCTGTATGAAGCCTTTGGACCATATGAAGCCTTTGGTCTGGGTTTGTCTTCTTCCCTGGTGGTGTCATGATGACATTCACAGGAAGATTCTCAAGACAACTCTTGGGTACCCAGATCTTCTTCATAGGTGGTCCGTTACTGCAGTTAGTACCAATATACCTGGCAAACAATTCACCATTCTGATTTTTAAACAGTTTATAGTTTGCATCAAAGGATTCCTCAATGATAATCGGGTTAGCACAAGTGAAGCCAGATAAGGTGGATGGATCCACTGAAGGTCCCTTTGCAGCAACCCATGTGGTTTTGGGGTATTGCTCAGGCTTCCAGTAAGAACCATCAATGTTCATTTTCCTCTAGAACCCAACACCCTCTTTCCTAAGGTTTCGGTTCAGAATATGCTTTCTTAGGACATCACATAGTGTCTGATGCCCTTTGAGACTTTTGTACATTCCTGTCTCAAGCAATGTCTTCAACTTGACACTCTCATCAGCAATAGTAGTGGTATCCTCAGTTGAGGGGTTAGTTACCACATCAGCAGTTGAAGATATTGCAACAGTAGCAGCAGTAGAACATTCAGCAACAAAGGTAGTGTTATCAGGCTCAAGGAATTTTAGACATGGTGGTTCAAATCCTTCCTGAGCGGGACTGATCTGTTGAGCGCGAAGTGATCGTTCTCCTTTTGAAGATCTTCATGAGCCGCTCTCAATTTCTCAAGTTCTTGATTCCTTTGAAGATATTCATAGGAAAGCTTTTCATGAGTTGTTGAGAGCGTTTCATGACGACTTTCAAGTTCCTCGTACTTAACATGAAGATTTTTTATGTCTTCAATTAAGGACTGAGATCGGGTCATTTCCGTGTCCAACAGGTCGTCGCTTTTGTCTAGCAATTTTTGAATATGTTCCATAGCTTTCTGTTGTTCAGTTGCAATTTTAGCAAGTGTTTTGTAGCTAGGTTTGGATTCACAAACAGAGTCATCTTCACTTGATGTTTGAAAGTAGGCACCGCGTGAGTTTACCTTGGCACCGCGTGCCATGAAGCAGTAGGTGGGGGCAGAGTCGTCCTTGTCATTAGCATCAGCGTTGGTGACGGCGCCATTGCCTTTAGTGTTGAAGATGGACTTGGCAACGTAGGGTGTAGCTAGAGCCAGGCTTGCCACGCCTGAATCAGACTCCTCCTCAGACTCCACATCCGCCTCCTCAGAAGTAGACTCCTCCTCTGAATCGATCTCCTTGCCAACAAATGCACGAGCCTTTACAGATGATCTCTTCTTGTATGATGAAGACTTGGACGAAGACTTGGAAGAAGACTTTGAGGATTTCTTATTATTCTTGTCACCAGAATCATATTCATTGCTCTTCCTCTTCTTCTTCTTCTTCTTCTTGTTCTCGTTGTCCCACTGTGGACACTCAGAGATGTAGTGACCAGGTTTCTTACACTTGTGGCATGTTCTCTTCTTGTGGTCATGAGTAGAAGCTTCATCATTTCTCGAGCTGGATCTTGAAGACTTTCTAAAGCCTTTCTTCTTAGTGAATTTCTGGAACTTCTTCACAAGCATAGCAAGATCCTTTCCAATGTCTTCAGGATCCCCAGAACTGCAATCAGATTCTTCTTTAGATGAGGAAACAGCCTTTGCCTTCAAAGCGCGAGTTCGGCCATAGTTGGGACCATAGATATATCTTTTTTCAGATAACTGGAACTCATTTGTGTTGAGCCTCTCAAGTCTGTCAGACGGATCGAGAGCTTTGAAGTCAGGGCATTCTTGAATCATCAGGGCCAGGGTGGCAATTGAGCTGTCAAGCGATCTCAAGAGTGTCTTGACAATGTCATGCTTGGTTATCTCAGTGGCGCCGAGTGCATGAAGCTCATTTGTGATATCAGTGAGGCGATCAAATGTGAGTTGGACATTCTCATTGTCATTTCTCTTGAAGCGGTTGAAGAGGTTGCAAAGAACACTGATCCTTGAGTCTCTCTGGGTTGAGACGCCTTCATTGACCTTGGAGAGCCAGTCTCAGACTAGCTTCGCAGTTTCCAGAGCACTCACACGACCATACTCTCCTTTGGTCAGATGACCACAGATGATGTTCTTGGCAGTGGAATCCAGTTGAATGAACCTCTTGACATCAGCAGGGGTGACACCTTCACCGTCCTTGGGAACGCCGTTCTTGATGACATACCAGAGGTCGACATCAATGGCTTCAAGATGCATACGCATCTTATTCTTCCAGTAGGGGTAAACAGTGTTGTCGAAGACAGGGCACACAGCGGATACTTTGATTATCCTGCGGTCGACATAGCTAAAACTCCGGTGGTTAAGGGAATCACACGTAACAAGGGCACCTTGCTCGATACCAATTGAAAGTGCTAGTTATCGACTAGGCAGGGGGGTGAATAGGCGAATTTTATCAACGTCTTCAACACATAGGGGCTTTGAAGACAAACAATAGAAATGAACCTATTGAAATGTAGCAGAAGGTAGACTACACTACACAAGCCATAGTCAAGTAAGCAATGAAGTGAAAGCACGAAGACTATTAGCAGCTAGGTAGTATGGATCAAGATGGAAGAGTATGAAGCCAAACAACAATAGTCATCACACAGTGAAGTCAATCAGATCAAGCAACATGCAATGACTTCACGAAGACAAACTGTAAGTAAAGAGAGGGAGAAGATAGAACCAGTAGCTTGGAGAGGACAGGGATTTGTTGGACCAGTTCCAGTTGTTGTGACAACTGTATGTCTGGTTAGGGAGGCTGAGATTCAACTCAGAAGACCGCGTCTTCACCTTATTCCCCTTGAGCTAAAGACACTTAGTCCTCGCCCAATCACTCTGGTAAGTCTTCAAGGTAGACTTCCAAACCTTCACGGACTTCGTTCACCGGCAATACACAATGACGCTTGGATGCTCAGAACGCGACGCCTAACCGGCTGGAGGATACACAGTCCTCAAGTGTAATAAGTCTTCAGATCACGCGGATAGAAAGACTTTAGTGATGCCTAACACTCTTTGGCTCTAGGTGTTTTGGGCTTTGTCCTCGCAAGGATCTCTCTCTCAAATGCTTCAGAGGAGGGATGCTCTCAAACAACAAAAGCCGTGCACTAACTCTGAGCAGCCACCAATTATGGTGTAGGGGGTGGGCTATTTATAGCCAGGAGGCAACCCGACCTGATTTATCCGAAATGACCCTAGGTCACTAAGGAACTGACACGTGTCCAATGGTCAGATTTCAAACACACGCGATAACTTGACTTGGGCTACAAGTAAAGCTGACTCATCCAGCTCTGGATAAGATTTGCTCTCATTGTCTTCGCTCGAAGACATAGGATTTGGTTGAGCATCACATCAATCACTCTGACTTTGTTCACTTGAACCCCACTTAACAGTGCGGTGGTTCCTATGACTCAATAAAGAAGAAAAGGAAACTATGAAACAACTATGTCTTCGCACTCCATAGTCTTCACATGAATGTCTTCTCGAGTCATAATCTTTGTTGCGAATATGTTCACATACCACCATTGTCTTCAATGTCTTCACATATTTTTAGGGGTCATCTCCGGTAGGTAAACCGAATCAATGAGGGACTTCTACCTGTGTTATCCTGCAATTCTCACAAACACATTAGTCCCTCAACCAAGTTTGTCGTCAATACTCCAAAACCAACTAGGGGTGGCACTAGATGCACTTACACTTCCACACCACTGGAAGGACGATGACAACTAAGGCGGGAGCGGCGGCGTGTACGGCGATGGAGTTGCCGGCGGCCTCGGGAGCCATGCCTATGAGGTCACCCCCCCCCCCCCAGTACCCCGCGTAGTATTTTACTCCCTCTGTTCCTAAATATAATACTTTTTGTACATTCATATGTAGTCCATATTGATGAAATCTCTAAAGTGACTTATATAGGAACGGAGGGAGTATATTTTTCAGTTTAAATTTTGCTGTTAGTTAGAACTTTGTTAAATTTTAGCCCTTTTGATTCTACTAATATAAAAAATTAACAAATATCATCCGTTAGCATGAATTTCGTTCCTTGTTTTATAAACTCATTTGAAATGAAACAGACATTTGGTTCCTAAGGTTTGATTGGCCTCCGTCATTTCCACGGACATTTGGTGAGGTCTATTTTGTGACCCACACTGGAGTTGCTCTAAGTATCTTCCATTGTATACAAGGCTTTAAGTGTTTGGTGGAAAGCCACCAGCTAAATTTGAATTTTCGTGGAGTAATGAGAAAATGTTACATCTCAAAGTTTCTCATGTCACTCACTAGTTACTTGTAGACAAAGAAGGCATATGAAAGGAACATGGCATCCGCCGTGGTACATGGCCGGCGCATTGCATTTCTGCATATACATTGCCCCATAGTTTACCAGACCTGGATTATCTTCTGGCCGTGTCTGTTGTTTACTTGCTAGTAGCATGCATCTCGCTAGTAGTAGCGTGATCTGCATCTTTGTTTGTAGCTTAATACCGTTCAACTCAGATCGTCAGAACCTCTCCTCAGAAGCAGTTGACTCGATCGCTATTGGATGCTGATTTGAACCTAACTGACAATTCCTCATGAATGGACAGTTACCATAATCCCTCTTCTTACTGTCTTCAAAATGGACTAGTATTAAACTATGCACTTGCTTATGGAAACAAATTCTTCAGCACAGGCTCCAGGTTGTGACACCGGAGGCCTCAATCTGCACTGCACTCTCCTCAGACCCCTACTTAGAAAGATTGGAATGCCAACCACATAAAATCCCCATTTGATACCTAATTGGAAACTAATAACTTGGGCCTCTTAAAAGAAGACCAGATCATAAGCTAACCACATGGGTGAGCTGATTACAAAATCCCATTTGATTAAGCTCACTCGTCCACTACCGTTACGGTAGCACAACACTGCTCGCTTGATGATCTAGACAAATGAAATGATCTACTGCACCATATAATAAAAGATCTCATGCATCTAATCTGATGGGCCATTTGTGCGTGGTTTGTTAGAGGGGCATAGTTTAATGATGATGATGGTCGCGCAGCCTCTGGTTGGTTGATCCTTTTGTCTAACACTGTGCATTATGGTGGGCCAATCCTTTTCTTTTGTCTGACACTGTGCAGTGTGGTGAGTTCTGAATTGACTATCTATAGAATCAATGAACAGTTACCATCTGACCCGCCATCAGGAACGGATCACAAGGTATCATGAGCCAACCTAATTGTTGGCCCGTAGTGTCTGAAATTGAAAATAAGCAACCCCATCGGCTCCTCAACTACTTGTGACATCTGTTCATTTTTTCTTCCTCTTCTTGTGGAAAGAATACCAAAGAATAAAGAATTCTTGTGTCAGTCAAGCAGCTGTGACTGACAGGCAGAAGATGGCACTATCTGGTGCTTGCAATCTTCTTGATTGACATGGCGAGCATTCCGTTTAACTAACTATCCTCTAGGCGTGGAAAACGCGAGTGGTGTAGCCTAGCTGGTGGCAAATTAGCAAACTGCTTAATTAGCTAATCGATAGTGATGGGGCTTTCATCCAAAAAAGTAACAGCGATGGATGGTAATGGTGATGTTGATGGACAACCTGTGTGTGTGTGTGCTACTTTAACACGAAAACGGAATACGCGTGGGAGAGAGTGTCGCCAACCAAAACGGAACAAAACTGTTACTTAATCTATTAATCTATACCAATATAAAAAGACTCAAAGAGGCAGATCCAATTAATCAGGGCCATCAAATCATGCCAATCCAATGACCTAGACTGCTTCAAAGTTGAGCGCTGAACACGTTTAGCGTGCAGTTAATTTCGTGCCAAATATAGTGCTAATCACATAATAACATGCAAATAATATCCTACTTAATATCCGCATGCACTTAATATACTTTCAAATTAACGTGCATTGCACATACACATTGACTAGTGTATACAAAATTATCCAGTGCAGTGCGTCGCCTCAGCCAGATCTTACATGACATCCCCTTTTGTTCGTTATACATACTTCTTGCGAGCACAGCAACCCACATTTTCCTCGAGTTCTCACATTGTTGCACTCTGTATGAAAAGGCATTTGAATCGAAAGCGTTAAAGCGTATAGGATGCTACTACGACCAAACACTATATACACAGGCAGGATTGCAGGCACTTCCCCATAGAACTAAATTAAGAGGGGTAAAGCTGCAGATTTGCGCTAGTAGATGTATACGTGTGCGCGCTAGCCAAAGGGATGATTATCATGAGATTAATCAAAGGGAAAGTATATATCAATATATGGGTGTGATTGCATTTGCCACTTCGCCAAACGCTGCATTTACACATTTGCTTCATTTTTGCTTCATGTGTTGAAAGAAAAAAAATATATTGAGCATGTATAATGTCACGTCTGTTGCAATCCTGTAAGCACCCATTGAGCAAGTTGCATGGACATTTGTTTGCATGGGTCATCTTTTTTGTGGAGAAGTCTCTCGTAGCTTGTTTATATCTGGCTGCGACTTACCACTCGGAAGTACACCAAACTAAGCCACTCCAACAGTGCATGAATTTCAACAACAATAATGCTACTTTAGTTTTTTTTGTCATTTTGCAGATGAAAATTGTATTACTCAGCAAATAATGTTCGTACAATCAGCAAGAGATAGCTCTAGAATAGCATCCGGGCTAGAACCAGCCCAAGTCATGGTTCTACCTTCAATTCTAGCAAATTTAGCTAAGCTATCGCTAACTTTTTTTAGTGTGGTTAATATGTGTAATACAAAAATCACGAAGAGACATAAGGTGCTTGATCTCCTTAACTATAAAAGAATAAATCGATCTGTCCAATTCCTTCTCCTGGATCAATTTGACCGCAATGGTAGGATCTATCTCAATGATGATTGGTAGGTCACTTCTTTGGATAGAAAAAGATAGACCTTCCATGCATGCACACAATTCGGCTTCTAATGCTTCCCGACAAGAAAAAAGTTCTCTAGAAGATGAGAAAATAATGCTCCTTTTGTCGTCAACTGTTCAAAAAATCTGCCGATTCAGCGATTTATCTTTCGATTTATTGCTAATTGGGGGGTGACCGATAAGATTATGCCTTGTCTTCACCGTTTATCTTTTGGGAAGATTTATCGCTCTGACAAGCAATTTATCGAGAATCTACCGATAAATCGGACGTATTCAAAGCACAATGTTTGCAAAAGCTATGTTTATTTGTGTTTTGTGGACCTTGCTACGCAATATGTACCATTCCCCTATTTTGTTTGTCATTATAAAAGGATTCAAAGGCTAGGAATCAAAGTAATACTTCCGTCCAATAGTTTTTTGGTGTTGTATATAGCATATTTTAGTGTTGGGAACCTGAGATTTGCAAAAATAGCCGACTAATAGTCGATCAGTAAAATCGATTAATCGATCGATTTATAATTAATCTCTAATCCCCAGTTAACCAAGATGATAACGATAAGTGATATCCTCAACATTGGTTGTCATGTTGCACCATACCAGCTCCTCCTTTGCCATCCTCAGCATAGCCATCAAATGTTCAACTTAACCCAACCAGCACTAGGTGGGCACCACTTTGTTGGCGCCCCTTCCGCTATTATCGCATGTGGGCGGACAGCAGCTAAGTCGTAAGCTAAAATAGCTTTACCTTTACATCAGGGGATAGCTCAACTATTATATATGTTGATCAATGAATCGAGGTGGCTTACCAAGAACCTTCTGGACACTTCCATAGGGGGCGATGGTTTGTGGTGAACTACCTCATTATGAATATGCTACTTTAGCTTGTGCGAGTCTTAGTGTCTCGCCCGTATCCTTTTCCATGTTTAACTAATATATACAACTTGTCCCTCTCATTGAGTTGTCCATCATTAACTTTTAATATTCAGGTTTTTTTAGAAAAAGAGGTTATCCTCCGGCCTCTGCATCAAAATGATGCATACAACCATATTATTAATAAACAAATAGTTTAACAAAGACTCCAAGTCTCAGACAAAAAAATGGTCATAACGAGCTGAAAATAAAGAAAGCAGGATAGCCACAACCGGCAGTATAAAAGAAGATAGGAAACAAAACGCCTATCCTATTACATGACTGCCATCCAAACTGGTTCAAGATAGCCCGTGTTACCGTC
Source organism: Aegilops bicornis (assembly GCA_021605145.1). Lineage (NCBI taxonomy): Eukaryota > Viridiplantae > Streptophyta > Magnoliopsida > Poales > Poaceae > Aegilops > Aegilops bicornis. The sequence continues at coordinate 136,360,323 of CM038671.1, forward strand.
TTCTAACGAATAGACCCAGTAACCATACACTCCCTCGCATCCATCGGAGTGAGTAGCGACCACATACGGATCAGCGTAGTGGCCCGGAAGATAACCTGCAAGAAATGAACATTTGTTGCTCTGTTAAAAACTATATTATTCCTGCAGTTCCATATAGCCCATAATAAAGCACATACACCTACACGGATGTGTCTCGCTGTTTCTATCTCAACTCCATTTAGCCACGTCCCAAGCAACGTGTTGATACTAATAGGAGGAGCAATCACTACTAGGAAAATGCTTACCAGTAGCGCCGGTTTTTGTGCTACCAGTAGCGAGGGCACCAGCGCTGCTGCTACGTCGCTACAGCTATTTTGTAGCAGTTGCGTGTTTTTAGGCCAGCGCTACTAGTAAGTTCAACTACTAGTAGCGCGTTTTTAGGCCAGCGCTACTACTAACTTTTATGTTTTTTAGCATTTTGGTGTTGTACATGTTTAAACAGATATATATTTTATACAATAACAACTCATCATGAACTAGTATGTTTAAATAGCATATTCATTACCACTTGTCATCACCATCAAACAATGTTCGTCAATGAGACATCATATAACAAGTTGGTCACTAGTCTTAATCACAACTCCTCCTCATCATCATCAACTCTAACACATTGTAGCACATAATAACACATTCTAGCTACAACCTACTCCTCTCATAGGACCTACTCTACCCTCTCTTAGGTAAAAATATCATAAAACAAGATAGGCATTGAAGTTGCATTAAGGAAAATTGACTCTCCATAATAAAGAACGGAGATCATCCTGTCTCCAAGTCTTGGCCTACGCACAATGTTGCTTCCAAGTAGCTCTCTACGATGGTTCAAACATTTTTTGAAATCATCTATTATCATGGCATCCTCCCTTTTAGAAATCCGGTATGGACAGGAGTGATGTGGATACTGCGGCTGACCTGGCCGTGGTGGCCGTAAGCTCATAACATTAATGCGACCTCTCGTCAACATCAGATGAGGCACACAATCCATCGGGATTTTCTGTTCAAAAACATAGTAATAACTTTGTAGTTAGCAATATAGTTTAGTTTTAGAAGAATTTATGCAAAAGATGCACGGATGTCGTAATAGTAGAAATCTTACCATGATATCTCCAGTGATGTTACCGTAGTTCAACACGTTCACTAGTGGCACGTATTGACCATAATGTGGAGGAGTTTGATAATAGCTATTGTAATTCTCAAGAAAAGTAAAAAATGCGATAAGACCATCTTGCTCCTTATAAGTTAATTGTGCTTCATCATTGTAGTAGTAGGTTCTGTCTACCATTGCTCATACATTTTTTGAAGAATGAAAATAAGCTGTCAAATATTTTGAAATAAACAATATAAATTACTTAGTAAATATGTTTAAGAAACTCACACAGCGGTAGAACTGAAAGCATGTCAACAAGGACCCAAATGGTCATATCATTTTTGTTGATGTCAGGATCACCAAGATCGAAGGTGAGAAGCATACCCTCACGAAAATCATACGCCTTGCAAAGGGCTTCCCAATTCAGGCAACCAAAATTGGATGAGTTCACAGAATTGTATAGATTTACAGCAAAATCATAACCATGATGGGTCCTTAGTTGAATTATCTTTGTCTCCATTCTTTCATGATCTTGAAAACCCATCTTCTCCAAGACATAGCGTCTTGCATGGCATGGGATAAGCTAGTCGAATTGTAAAAGACAGAAATTACACGTTGAAGAAGCAGAGAAGTCGTGCAAAAAATAACAAAAAACACTTGTCGTCGTTGCGTACCGTTTCAACATCGAAGGTCTCTTGGAGCTTGATGCTGAAGCGCGGACCTTCTACCAAGTGAGGCATGTCGCACAGACCGCGCTCATCTTTGCAGTACTCGCACATAGCGAATTCCCTTTCATCGTCAGACGTTTCCTAATAGGTAATTAATAATCCATCATCGAATACATATATAGTAGTTTGTAGCAAAGATCGTCATATAACAACTAAAACACCAAAAATTTGTAGTTTGTAGTAGTTTGTAGCAAAGATCAACATCGAACCTAGTTTGTAGCAAAGATCATCATATAATCCATCATCGAATACATATATAGTAGTTTGTAGCACAAACCGCGCTCATCTTTTGCATTCAATAAGCAAATAACTAATAGGTAATTAATAATCCATCATCGAATACATATATAGTAGTTTGTAGCAAAGATCATCATATAATATCACTAATATATCTCGAATAATAGCTCCTCTAGGTTCAGTGGGCCTCGGTGGACACCCAAAGAGACGGAACCATCACGGATCATAGCTCGGTGAGATCCCCAAAGAATCTGCGGTATGCGAGAACGGCTGTTCGCCAACGCGACCAAGTAGCGCTGGGCGTCGCGTTCTCCTCCGTGACACGGTCTTTGTACCACCTGGCGGGAGACTCAAGACTCTCCACCGATGCAGGCCACGTGACCGCCACCAAAGAAGCTCGGGTCGACGACGGGCTGGCTCCTCACTAAGTTGCGCTCACCGGAAGGTAGCACAACCCGATACCAGCCAGACGGAGCCCGATCGGACATGGCCCCTCGGCTCAACCAGGAGTTCTCCACGAGTCGGCAGCGAGGATGCGGATAGGCATCGTCGACGTCGAGAACTAAATGCTTAATTATGAAAACAAAATTAATAAACACTTAGCAAAATTTGGCACGACCTTTGCTAAAAATAGGACATATCGAGCGCCTGAAATTTGCCAGAACGTAAACGAATCGACATTTCTGGCAAAACATAGGCCACTCGGAAAAATATGACATGCCCAAAACGTGACATGTTCAAAATATGACATGTTCACTGCAAATTTGCATATAACAGGAAAAATTACTTTAACTAAAAAATAACAACAATTGCTTTAACTAAAAAAATACCTACAATTCTGTTAACTACACCTAAAACAACTAAAACACCTAAAATTCTGTTAACTACACCTAAAACAACTAAAACTCTTTTAAATACACTTAAAACACCTAAATTCTATTAACTACACCTAATTAAAAACCTAGCTAAATTTCTGTCCTAACTTTAAAACCTAGCTAAATTTAAAACCTAGGGTTCATACGAATTAACTAGGGTTCATACCTAATCTGTCCTAGCTAGGGTTCGATCATAACCTACATTATTCTAATAACCTACATTTTTCAACTACATAGGATTCAAAATAACTACTCTAATAACTATAACTAGGGGGATGGAGGAGGAGGAAGGAGGGAGGAGTACCTCTCGATGCGGTGGAGGAGGGCCGTGGGAGGAGAGCATGGGGGCCGGGCGGCCGGGCAGGGGAGGAGGCCGACATGGGGAGGCGGGCGGGGAGGAGGGCCGGCGCGGGCGAGGGCGGCCGAAGCAGGGAGGAGGCCGGCCGAGGGACAGCAAGGCGTCTGAGGTCGGCAATGGCCTTGAGGGGGATTGAGAGGGAGGAGTGTGGAGTGTGAGTGAGCTTGAGTGAGATGAGGCTGGCCGGGCCAGGGGGCGCGCGGGGGGAGAGGCAGTGGGCTTAACAACAGCGCAGGCAATGGGCCAGCGCTACTGCTAAGCCCACTAGGTGTAGCGCTGGCGCAAAACACACACTACAGCTAAGTGGCCTGCCCTTTGGCCCCGGCGGCCCGCTAAACAGTGAAGACGCCCGCGCCAACCATTTGCTACTATTAAGATGCGATGAGCGCCTTCCGGCCGGCGCTCTTGGGTAAATACCGATGGCGTGTGTGCCCAAACAGGCGCTACTGCTAAAATTCTATGTATAAGCATTTTCCTAGTAGTGAATGTTAAACACTATATGGATAGACCGCCATAAAACTTTGGCCATCGGGCAATGAAGAAAGACGTGTTTGATAGATTCATCATGATCACAGAAGGTACATCTTCGAGATCCGGTCCAGTTGCGTTTTTCCAAGTTGTCCTTTGTGAGAATTACTTGTCTGTGGACAAACCATATAAACGCTTTAATCCGTGAGGGTACTTTGACCTTCCAAGTATGAAAAGATCGAGGGAGGGAAACCGAATTGATTAAATTCAAATATATGGATTTCACTGAAAACACTCCATTCTTGGTTAGTTTCCAATGTACCTGATCTGGCTTGTCGGTGTACAAAAGTAGGGGCTCTCCTTTTGACCCCTTTACTTGTGCACGGGCAGTCAGAGCCATCCGCCACAACCACGCATAACAGGGTAGGAAAGGGAAGCCGGAGAGAAGCCGAAGGCACAAGACAAATAAAGCAACGACAAGGACAAAGGCCACAATGATCGGATGGGCGAAGCAGGTTTCCCCGGCAAGGACCCTTGCCGGGGTAGCTCGCCCACGCCAGCCGAGCGAGCCACCCTTGAGCCCACCAACGCTCGACAAACGCATTGGAATAGGGCTCGGGAGGCACCTCCGTGGTGGCATGCAGATCTTTGTGAAGACAAAGAATAGTCAAGATCAAATGAGGATAGGAAGGCAATCATCCTCACCGAAGAAACCCACAAGACCCCCGGCAAGATCCTTGCCGTGGATGCCTGCGCGCCACGGCAAGACCCTTGCCGGGCCACCCGGCAAGACCCTCGCCAAGCGCGCCAGCAGGGCCACTGCCAGGCCCGCACCAGCCAAGTCTCCGCCGCCGTTCGCATGTGGCTGCCGACCCAACCAGCTGGGCAGCCACCTGCGTGGCAACATGCAACCCTTCGTGGAGGCTCCACCACCGCGCCACCTCAGCTGCCTGCCTGCCTACATGGCACTGCATGCATCGCTGGCCACTACCAAACGGATAATTCATAGATAAGCTGGATCATAAACCCACAATTCATCGGTCTCAACAAACACACCGCAAAAAGAAGATTACATCGAATAGATCTCCACGAGAGAGGGGGAGAACATTGTATTGAGATCCAAAAAGAGAAGAAGCCATCTAGCTACTAGCTATGGACCTGAAGGTCTGAAGTAAACTACTCACACTTCATCGGAGGGGCTATGGTGTTGATGTAGAAGCCCTCCGTGGTGGATGCCCCCTCGTGAACTCGGAACAGGCCCCAAGATGGGATCTCGTGGATCTGAGGAAGGTGCGGCGGTGGAATTAGGTTTTGTCTCCTGTTACGATCGTTTGGGGATACGTAGGTATATATAGGAGGAAGAATGCGTCGGTGGAGTGTCGGGGGCCACGAGGTAGGCGCGCCAGGCGCCCTCCACCCTCGTGACCGCCTCTGGCACTTCTTGGAGTAGGGTCCAAGTCTCCTGGATCACGTTCAGTTGGAAAATCACGTTCCCGAAGGTTTCATTCCGTTTGGAGTCCGTTTGATATTCCTTTTCTTCGAAACACTGAAATAGGCAAAAAAAACAGCAATTCTGGGCTGGGCCTCTCGTTAATAGGTTAGTCCCGAAAGTAATATAAAGTGGAAAATAAATCCCAATACAGTCCAAAACGGTAGATAAAGTAGCATGGAGCAATCAAAAATTATAGATACGTTGGAGACGTATCAGGCATCCCCAAGCTTAATTCCTGCTCGTCCTCGAGTAGGTAAATGATAAAAAGAATTTTTTTGATGTGGAGTGATACTTTGGCATAATTTCAATGTAAATCTTCTTAATCATGGTATGAATATTCAGATCCGAAAGATTCAAGACAAAAGTTCATATTGACATAAAAATAATAATACTTCAAGCATACTAATCAAAAGTAATCATGTCTTCTCAAAATAGCATGGCAAAATAAAGTTCATCCCTACAAAATCATATAGTTAGGCTATGCTTCATTTTTGTCACACAAAGATGTTCCCAACTTCTATACCCCCGATGACAAGCCAAGCAATTGTTTCATACTTAAATAATCTCAAACTTTTTCAACCTTCACGCAATACATGAGCGCGAGCCATGGATATAGCACTATGGGTGGAATAGAATAGGATGATGGGGATTGTGTGGAGAAGACAAAAAAGGAGAAAGTCTCATATTGACGAGGATAATCAACGGGCTATGGATTTGGCCATCAATTGATGTCAACATGAGGAGTAGGGATTGCCATGCAACGGATGCACTAGAGCTATAATTATATGAAAGCTCTACAAAACAAACTAAGTGGGTGTGCATCCAACTTGCTTGATCACGAAGACCTAGGGCATTTTGAGGAAGCCCATCATTGGAATATACAAGCCAAGTTCTATAATGAAAAATTCCCACTAGTATATGAAAATGACAAAATGAGAGACTCTCTATCATGAAGATCTTAGTGCTACTTTGAAGCACAAGTGTGGTAAAAGGATAGTAGCATTGTCCCTGCTCTCATTTTCTCTCATGTTTTTGGTCATTTCCATATTTTGGCCTTGCTTTTTTTTTCGTCTGGAGTCTCATCCCGACTTATGGGGGAATGATAGTCTCCATCATCCTTTCCTCACTTGGGACAATGCTCTAATAATGAAGATCATCACACTTTTATTTCTCTTACAACTCAACTATTACAACTCGAAACTTAGAACAAAATATGACTCTATATGAATGCCTCCGTGTATGCAGGATGGTGCAATGAATCAAGAGTGACATGTATGGAAAATAATGCATGGTGGCTTTGCCACAAATACGATGTCAACTACATGATCATGCAATGGCAATATGACAAAATTAATGTATGTCATAATAATGATGATGGAAGTTGCATGGCAATATATCTCGGAATGGCTATGGGAATGCCATGATAGGTAGGTATGGTGGCTGTTTTGAGGAAGATATAAGGATTTTTATGTGTGACAGAGCATATCGTATCACGGGGTTTGGATGCACCGGCGAAGTTTGCACCAACTCTCAAGGTGAGAAAGGGCAATGCACGGTACCGAAGAGGCTAGAAAATGCGGAAAGGTAAAAGTGCGTATAATCCATGGACTCAACATTAGTCAAAAGAACTCACATACTTATTGCAAAAATTTAGAAGCCATCAAAAATCAAGTACTACGCGCATGCTCCTAGGGGGATAGATTGGTCGGAAAAGACCATCGCTCGTCCCTGACCGCCACTCATAAGGATGCACAAGCCAGCACTTCATGTTTCAAATTTGTTACACAACTTTAACCATACGTGCATGCTACGGGACTTGCAAACTTCAACACAAGTATTTCTCAAATTCACAATTATCAACTAGCACGACTTTGATATTATTACCTCCATATCTCAAAACAATTATCAAGCATCAAACTTATCTTAGTATTTAATTCACTCAAAAAGAAAGTTTCACATATCTTGAACACTTAGTATATTAACATTAAGCAAAATACCATGCTATTAACGACTCTCAAAATAATCTAAGTGAAGCATGAGATATCAAGCTTCTTTAAAACAAATCCACCACCGTGCTCTAAAAGATCTAAGTGAAGCACTAGAGCAAAAATTATCATGCTCAAAAGATATAAGTGAAGTACTACGAGCAAACTATCAAGCTCAAAAGATATAAGTGAAGCACATAGAGTATTCTAACAAATTCCAAATCATGTATGGCTCTCTCAAAAGGTGTGTACAGCAAGGATGATTGTGGTAAACTAACAAGCAAATCATAAAATAATACAAGACGCTCCAAGCAAAACACATATCATGTGGTGAATAAAATATAGCTCCAAGTAAATTACCGATGGAAGTGGACGAAAGAGGGGATGCCTTCCGGGGCATTCCCAAGCTTTGACTTTTTGGTGTCCTTGGATTATCTTGGGGGTGCCATGGGCATCCCCAAGCTTAGGCTCTTGTCACTCCTTGTTCCATAATCCATCAAAAGAATTCACCCAAAACTTGAAAACTTCACAACACAAAACTCAATAGAAATCTCGTGAGCTCCGTTAGAGAAAGAAAACAAAAGACTACTTTAAGTTACTGTAATGAACTCATTCTTTATTTATATGGGTGTTAAACCTACTGTATTCCAACTTCTCTATGGATTATAAACTATTTTACTAGCCATAGATTCATCAAAATAAGCAAACAACACACGCAGAACAGAATCTGTCAAAAACAGAACAGTCTATAGTAATCTGTAACTAACGCAAACTTCTGGAACTCAAAAAATTCTACCAAAATTAGACGACCTGGAAATTTTGTTTATTGATCATCAGCAATTGGAATAAGTATTTTATCACGTTCTGGTGATTTGTAACAATTCGGGCACTGAGTGCAAAGTTTCTGGAAATTACAGCAAGATCAAATAACTATCATCCAAGAAGATCCAATAGGTTTAACTTGGCACAAACACTAATTAAAAGATAAAACCACATCTAGATAGAGTCTAGATGGATTATTTATTCCTAAACAGAAGCAAAAATTAAAAAAATAAAAATAAAATTGGGTTTCCTCCCAACAAGCGCTATCGTTTAACGCCCCTAGCTAGGCATAAAGATTTGAATGATGCTCACAGGAAAGACAAGAATTGAAGCATAAAGAGAGCATCATGAAACATGTGAAAAACACATCTAAGTCTAACATACTTCCTATGCATAGGAATATTATAAGCAAACAAATTATCAAGGCAAGAAAAAGCTAGCATATGCAAGGAAGAACAAAGATATGATAGCAATCTCAACATGAAGAGAGGTAATTTAGTAACATGAAAATTTCTACAACCATATTTTCCTCTCTCATAATAATTACATGTAGGATCATAAGCAAATTCAACAAAATAACTATCACATAAAATATTCTCAACACGATCCATATGCATGTAAAGTTGACACTCTTTCTAAATATTGGGATTATCATTAACTAAAGTCATGACCTCTCCAAACCCACTTTTATCAAAAATATCATAAGATTGAACATTCTCCAAATATGTGGGATATAAAGTTGACACTCTTCCAAACCCATTTTCAATATTATTGCTAACACTATTATCAATCTCATATTCATCATGGGGGTTAAATAAATTTTCAAGATCATAAGAAAAATCACCCCAAAAATGATCATTACAACAAATAGTGGACACAACAAAACTAGCATCCCCAAGCTTAGGGTTTTGCATATTATTACCATAATTGACATCAAGAGGATTTATAGTAAAATCATTGCAATCATGCTTTTCATCGAAGGAACTATCAAGTATGGGCGCAATAGCAACGATCTCATGTTTAACATAAGGAACTATAGCAAATTCATCTTCATAAATATTGGCATCATAGCCACAAGAATAGCAAGCATCATGTTCATCAAGGGGTATTTCAACCAAATCATCGGAATCATCATTATCTATAGATTCATGCATATCATTATTTCCTTTCAAAGCAACGGTCATTCTTTCAATAAATTCTTGGATATAGACATTATGAGCCAGGTTTTCATTGCAATATTTAAGTATGATGGAATTTTCAGATTTGTTGAGAGTAAAATCATACTTTTCAATCAAAGAAGCAACTTCATGAGCACCCTTAAAAACGACAAATTCTTCAATTTGTTCGGTATCATAGTAACTATAAACACCCTTTGCATAAGAAGATAAGATTTCATTATCATTGAACTCACATAGGTAGGGAAGGTGTTTTTTAGGGCTCTTAGAGCAACAAGTAAAATCACACATTTCACAAAGATTCAAACCATAGCATAGCAGAATATTTATATGATACCGTAAGAGTCTCCCTTTTTGAGACAAACGATGACGCACAAAATGAGCATGCTCATCTAAAGATTTCTCATCAACTAGGCTAGTTGGAGTTTCAGCACGAGCGCATAAGGATCGAAGATGATCCAAGTAGAACACTTTAAGTGGATCCATAACAATAGACTATTAGCAAGCAAAGATGCAAGCAAATATAAGGCACATGGTAACACAAGCAAACAAGAAGCAAGCGGTAAAGAGAGGGCGAATAAAGCGGCAAGGGTGAAGTGGGGAGACGAAACGAGAGAGGAAAATGGCAAATAATGTAATGCGAGAGATAGGGATTGTGATGGGTACTTGGTATGTTGACTTTTATGTAGACTCCCGACAGCGGCGCCAGGAAATCCTTCTTGCTACGTCTTGATCTTGCGTTGGTTTTCCCGAAGAGGAGAGGATGATGCAGCACGATGGCGTAAGTATTTCCCTCAGTTTTTAAGAACCAAGGTATCAATCCAAGAGGAGGCCACGCGCAAGTCCTCGCACTTTTGCACAAAGCGATAGCTACTCGCAACCAACGCGATTAGGGGTTGTCAATCCCTTCACGGTCACTTACGAGAGTGAGATCTGATAGAGATAATATTTTTGGTATTTTTGGTATAAAGATGCTAAGTGAAAAGTAAAAGGCAAAGTAAAAATAAAGCAAGTATAAAAGTGATGGAGATTGATATGATGAGAATAGACCCGGGGGCCATAAGTTTCACTAGTGGCTTCTCTCAAGAGCATAGATATTCTACGGTGGGTGAACAAATTACTGTTGAGCAATTAACAGAATTGAGCATAGTTATGAGGTTATCTAGGTATGATCATGTATATAGGCATCACGTCCGAGACAAGTAGATCGAAACGATTCTGCATCTACTACTATTACTCCACTCATCGACCGCTATCCAGCATGCATCTAGAGTATTAAGTTAAAAACAGAGTAACGCCTTAAGCAAGATGACATGATGTAGAGGAATAAATTCATGCAATATGATAAATACCCCATCTTGTTATCCTCGATGGCAACAATACAATACGTGCCTTGCAACCCTTTACATCACTTTGGGTAAGGACACCGCAAGATTGAACCCAAAGCTAAGCACTTCTCCCATTGCAATAACTACCAGTCTAGTTGGCCAAACCAAGCGGATAATTCAAGAGACTTGCAAAGATAACTCAATCATACATAAAAGAATTCAGAGAAGATTCAAATATTATTCATAGATAAGCTGGATCATAAACCCACAATTCATCGGTCTCAACAAACACACCGCAAAAAGAAGATTACATCGAATAGATCTCCACGAGAGAGGGGGAGAACATTGTATTCAAATATTATTCATAGATAAGCTTGATCATAAACCCACAATTCATCGTTCTCAACAAACACACCGCAAAAAGAAGATTACATCGAATAGATCTCCACGAGAGAGGGGGAGAACATTGTATTGTGATCCAATAAGAGAGAAGAAGCCATCTAGCTACTAGCTATGGACCCGAAGGTCTGAAGTAAACTACTCACACTTCATCGGAGGGGCTATGGTGTTGATGTAGAAGCCCTCCGTGGTGGATGCCCCTCCGTGAGCTCCTAACAGGCCCCAAGATGGGATCTCGTGGATACAGGAAGGTGCAGGCGGTGGAATTAGGTTTTTGTCTCTGTTACGATCGTTTGGGGATACGTAGGTATATATAGGAGGAAGAATGCGTCGGTGGAGGCGTCGGGGGCCACGAGGTAGGCGCGCCCAGGCGCCTCCACCCTCGTGACCGCCTCTAGCACTTCTTGGAGTAGGGTCCTAGTCTCCTGGATCACGTTCAGTTGGAAAATCACGTTCCCGAAGGTTTCATTCCGTTTGGACTCCGTTTGATATTCCTTTTCTTCGAAACACTGAAATAGGCAAAAAAACAGCAATACTGGGCTGGGCCTCTCGTTAATAGGTTAGTCCCGAAAGTAATATAAAGTGGAAAATAAAGCCCAATACAGTCCAAAACAGTAGATAAAGTTCCATGGAGCAATCAAAAATTATAGATACGTTGGAGACGTATCAGGCATCCCCAATCTTAATTCCTGCTCGTCCTCGAGTAGGTAAATGATAAAAAGAATTTTTTTGATGTGGAGTGATACTTTGGCATAATTTCAATGTAAATCTTCTTAATCATGGTATGAATATTCAGATCCGAAAGATTCAAGACAAAAGTTCATATTGACATAAAAATAATAATACTTCAAGCATACTAATCAAAAGTAATCATGTCTTCTCAAAATAGCATGGCAAAATAAAGTTCATCCCTACAAAATCATATAGTTAGGCTATGCTTCATTTTCGTCACACAAATATGTTCCCAACTTCTATACCCCCGATAACAAGCCAAGCAATTGTTTCATACTTAAATAATCTCAAACTTTTTCAACCTTCACGCAATACATGAGCGCGAGCCATGGATATAGCACTATGGGTGGAATAGAATAGGATGATGGGGATTGTGTGGAGAAGACAAAAAAGGAGAAAGTCTCATATTGACGAGGATAATCAACGGGCTATGGAGATGGCCATCAATTGATGTCAACATGAGGAGTAGGGATTGCCATGCAACGGATGCACTAGAGCTATAAGTATATGAAAGCTCTACAAAACAAACTAAGTGGGTGTGCATCCAACTTGCTTGCTCACGAAGACCTAGGGCATTTTGAGGAAGCCCATCATTGGAATATACAAGCCAAGTTCTATAATGAAAAATTCCCACTAGTATATGAAAATGACAAAATGAGAGACTCTCTATCATGAAGATCTTAGTGCTACTTTGAAGCACAAGTGTGGTAAAAGGATAGTAGCATTGTCCCTTCTCTCTTTTTCTCTCATTTTTTTGGGCCTTTCCTTTTTTTGGCCTTGCTTTTTTTTTCGTCTGGAGTCTCGTCCCGACTTATGGGGGAATGATAGTCTCCATCATCCTTTCCTCACTTGGGACAATGCTCTAATAATGAAGATCATCACACTTTTATTTCTCTTACAACTCAACTATTACAACTCGAAACTTAGAACAAAATATGACTCTATATGAATGCCTCCGGCGGTGTACCGGGATGGTGCAATGAATCAAGAGTGACATGTATGGAAAATAATGCATGGTGGCTTTGCCACAAATACGATGTCAACTACATGATCATGCAATGGCAATATGACAAAAGTAATGTATGTCATAATAATGATGATGGAAGTTGCATGGCAATATATCTCGGAATGGCTATGGGAATGCCATGATAGGTAGGTATGGTGGCTGTTTTGAGGAAGATATAAGGATTTTTATGTGTGACAGAGCGTATCGTATCACGGAGTTTGGATGCACCGGCGAAGTTTGCACCAACTCTCTAGGTGAGAAAGGGCAATGCACGGTACCGAAGAGGCTAGAAAATGCGGAAAGGTAAAAGTGTGTATAATCCATGGACTCAACATTAGTCAAAAGAACTCACATACTTATTGCAAAAATTTAGAAGCCATCAAAAATCAAGTACTACGCGCATGCTCCTAGGGGGATAGATTGGTCGGAAAAGACCATCGCTCGTCCCTGACCGCCACTCATAAGGATGCACAAGCCAGCACTTCATGTTTCAAATTTGTTACACAACTTTAACCATACGTGCATGCTACGGGACTTGCAAACTTCAACACAAGTATTTCTCAAATTCACAATTATCAACTAGCACGACTTTGATATTATTACCTCCATATCTCAAAACAATTATCAAGCATCAAACTTATCTTAGTATTTAATTCACTCAAAAAGAAAGTTTCACATATCTTGAACACTTAGTATATTAACATTAAGCAAAATACCATGCTATTAACGACTCTCAAAATAATCTAAGTGAAGCATGAGATATCAAGCTTCTTTAAAACAAATCCACCACCGTGCTCTAAAAAGATCTAAGTGAAGCACTAGAGCAAAAATTATCATGCTCAAAAGATATAAGTGAAGTACTACGAGCAAACTATCAAGCTCAAAAGATATAAGTGAAGCACATAGAGTATTCTAACAAATTCCAAATCATGTATGGCTCTCTCAAAAGGTGTGTACAGCAAGGATGATTGTGGTAAACTAACAAGCAAATACGCAAATAATACAAGGCGCTCCAAGCAAAACACATATCATGTGGTGAATAAAAATATAGCTCCAAGTAAATTACCGATGGAAGTAGACGAAAGAGGGGATGCCTCCGGGGCATTCCCAAGCTTTGACTTTTTGGTGTCCTTGGATTATCTTGGGGGTGCCATGGGCATACCCAAGCTTAGGCTCTTTTCACTCCTTGTTCCATAATCCATCAAAAGAATTCACCCAAAACTTGAAAACTTCACAACACAAAACTCAATAGAAATCTCGTGAGCTCCATTAGAGAAAGAAAACAAAAGACTACTTTAAGTTACTGTAATGAACTCATTCTTTATTTATATGGGTGTTAAACCTACTGTATTCCAACTTCTCTATGGATTATAAACTATTTTACTAGCCATAGATTCATCAAAATAAGCAAACAACACACGCAGAACAGAATCTGTCAAAAACAGAACAGTCTATAGTAATCTGTAACTAACGCAAACTTCTGGAACTCAAAAAATTCTACCAAAATTAGACGACCTGGAAATTTTGTTTATTGATCATCAGCAATTGGAATAAGTATTTTATCACGTTCTGGTGATTTGTAACAATTCGGGCACTGAGCGCAAAGTTTCTGGAAATTACAGCAAGATCAAATAACTATCATCCAAGAAGATCCAATAGGTTTAACTTGGCACAAACACTAATTAAAAGATAAAACCACATCTAGATAGAGGCTAGATGGATTATTTATTCCTAAACAGAAGCAAAAACAAAAAAACTAAAAATAAAATTGGGTTTCCTCCCAACAAGCGCTATCGTTTAACGCCCCTAGCTAGGCATAAAGATTTGAATGATGCTCACAGGAAAGACAAGAATTGAAGCATAAAGAGAGCATCATGAAACATGTGAAAAACACATCTAAGTCTAACATACTTCCTATGCATAGGAATATTATAAGCAAACAAATTATCAAGGCAAGAAAAAGCTAGCATATGCAAGGAAGAACAAAGATATGATAGCAATCTCAACATGAAGAGAGGTAATTTAGTAACATGAAAATTTCTACAACCATATTTTCCTCTCTCATAATAATTACATGTAGGATCATAAGCAAATTCAACAAAATAACTATCACATAAAATATTCTCAACACGATCCATATGCATGTAATGTTGACACTCTTCCAAAATATTGGGATTATCATTAACTAAAGTCATGACCTCTCCAAACCCACTTTTATCAAAAATATCATAAGATTGAACATTCTCCAAATATGTGGGATCTAAAGTTGACACTCTTCCAAACCCATTTTCAATATTATTGCAAACACTATTATCAATCTCATATTCATCATGGGGGTTAAATAAATTTTCAAGATCATAAGAAAAATCACCCCAAAAATGATCATTACAACAAATAGTGGACACAACAAAACTAGCATCCCCAAGCTTAGGGTTTTGCATATTATTAGCATAATTGACATCAAGAGGATTTATAGTAAAATCATTGCAATCATGCTTTTCATCGAAGGAACTATCAAGTATGGGCGCAATAGCAACGATCTCATGTTTAACATAAGGAACTATAGCAAATTCATCTTCATAAATATTGGCATCATAGCCACAAGAATAGCAAGCATCATGTTCATCAAGGGATATTTCAACCAAATCATCGGAATCATCATTATCTATAGATTCATGCATATCATTATTTCCTTTCAAAGCAACGGTCATTCTTTCAATAAATTCTTGGACATAGACATTATGAGCAAGGTTTTCATTGCAATATTTAAGTATGACGGAATTTTCAGATTTGTTGAGAGTAAAATCATACTTTTCAATCAAAGAAGCAACTTCATGAGCACCCTTAAAAACGACAAATTCTTCAATTTGTTCGGTATCATAGTAACTATAAACACCCTTTGCATAAGAAGATAAGATTTCATTATCATTGAACTCACATAGGTAGGGAAGGTGTTTTTTAGGGCTCTTAGAGCAACAAGTAAAATCACACATTTCACAAAGATTCAAAGCATAGCATAGCAGAATATTTATATGATACCGTAAGAGTCTCCCTTTTTCAGACAAACGATGACGCACAAAATGAGCATGCTCATCTAAAGATTTCTCATCAACTAGGCTTGTTGGAGTTTCAGCACGAGCGCATAAGGATCGAAGATGATCCAAGTAGAACACTTTAAGTGGATCCATAACAATAGACTATTAGCAAGCAAAGATGCAAGCAAATATAAGGCACATGGTAACACAAGCAAACAAGAAGCAAGCGGTAAAGAGAGGGCGAATAAAACGGCAAGGGTGAAGTGGGGGAGACGAAAACGAGAGGAAAATGGCAAATAATGTAATGCGAGAGATAGGGATTGTGATGGGTACTTGGTATGTTGACTTTTATGAGACTCCCGACAGAACGGCGCCAGAAATCCTTCTTGCTACGTCTTGATCTTGCGTTGGTTTTCCCTGAAGAGGAGAGGATGATGCAGCACATTAGCGTAAGTATTTCCCTCAGTTTTTAAGAACCAAGGTATCAATCCAGTAGGAGGCCACGCGCAAGTCCCTCGCACCTGCACAAAACGATAGCTACTCGCAACCAACGCGATTAGGGGTTGTCAATCCCTTCACGGTCACTTACGAGAGTGAGATCTGATAGAGATAATATTTTTGGTATTTTTGGTATAAAGATGCTAAGTGAAAAGTAAAAGGCAAAGTAAAAATAAAGCAAGTATAAAAGTGATGGAGATTGATATGATGAGAATAGACCCGGGGGCCATAGGTTTCACTAGTGGCTTCTCTCAAGAGCATAGATATTCTACGGTGGGTGAACAAATTACTGTTGAGCAATTGACAGAATTGAGCATAGTTATGAGGTTATCTAGGTATGATCATGTATATAGGCATCACGTCCGAGACAAGTAGATCGAAACGATTATGCATCTACTACTATTACTCCACTCATCGACCGCTATCCAAAGATGCATCTAGAGTATTAAGTTAAAAACAGAGTAACGCCTTAAGCAAGATGACATGATGTAGAGGAATAACTTCATGCAATATGATAAATACCCCATCCTGTTATCCTCGATGGCAACAATACAATACGTGCCTTGCAACCCTTTACATCGGGTAAGGACACCGCAAGATTGAACCCAAAGCTAAGCACTTCTCCCATTGCAAGAACTACCAATCTAGTTGGCCAAACCAAACGGATAATTCAAGAGACTTGCAAAGATAACTCAATCATACATAAAAGAATTCAGAGAAGATTCAAATATTATTCATAGATAAGCTGGATCATAAACCCACAATTCATCGGTCTCAACAAACACACCGCAAAAAGAAGATTACATCGAATAGATCTCCACGAGAGAGGGGAGAACATTGTATTGCGATCCAAACCGAGAGAAGACGCAATCTAGCTACTAGCTATGGACCCGAAGGTCTGAAGTAAACTACTCACACTTCATCGGAGGGGCTATGGTGTTGATGTAGAAGCCCTCCGTGGTGGATGCCCCCTCCGGCGGAGCTCCGGAACAGGCCCTAAGATGGGATCTCGTGGATACAGGAAGGTACGACGGTGGAATTAGGTTTTGGCTCCTGTTCTGATTGTTTGGGGATACGTAGGTATATATAGGAGGAAGGAGTACGACGGTGGAGCGTCAGGGGGCCCACAAGGTAGGGGGCGCGCCCAGGGGGTGCCCTCCACCCTCGTGACCGCCTCTGGCACTTCTTGGAGTAGGGTCCAAGTCTCCTGGATCACGTTCGGTTGGAAAATCACGTTCCCGAAGGTTTCATTCTATTTGGACTCCGTTTGATATTCCGTTTCTTCGAAACACTGAAATAGGCAAAAAACAGCAATTCTGGGTTGGGCCTCTAGTTAATAGGTTAGTCCCAAAAGTAATATAAAAGTGGAAAATAAAGCCCAATATAGTCCAAAACAGTAGATAAAGTAGCATGGAGCAATAAAAAATTATAGATAGGTTGGAGACGTATCAGTGTTGGCTTCAGAGATTTCTCCACCCTTGCTGGTGACCTCGCCCTGCACCTCTTTCAGAGCGCTGTTGAGCGTATCTTTCTCCTGGGCCAGCTTTAGAGCTTGCCCCTCCAGTTCCTTCACCCTGTCGGCGTGGGCCTGAGCCTGGGCGTTGAATGCTTCCTGATGCCTCCGCTCCAGCTCTTGGGTCCGCTGCAGGACGAGCTTGCCCACCTCTTCGTCCTTGCCGCGGAGCGTGGCAGCAAGCTTCTCCTCGCGCGCGGCAAGGTCCTCTTCCTGGGTCTTCAGTGCGGCCTCGTGCTGGCTCCGAACGGCTTCGGCTTCGTCGGCCAACTTCTTCGCCTTCTCCTGGGCCTTCTCGACGTCGGCCAGCTTTAGGGCAAGCTCCACCTCACGATTGGCCAGCTCGCCCTGGGCGCCCTTCAGTTCATCCTGGGCCTGGCGGAACCAGCCTTGCGCCTCGGCGATGCGCTCTCCAAAGTCCGCCTCTGCCTTCTCCACCAACGCCGTCCTGGACTTGACCTTGTCCAGACAGGCGCGGTGGTGCGCCTGAAGCTTCCAGAAGCTGGCGCCCATGTTTTGGAGCAGCCGCTCCTCCTGGGAACCGGCACCACCGACGCCCGGCTCATTGACGACCTCGAGCCCGGCGACAGCAAGCGCCTCCTCGTCGAACACCTCCCCCTCAAAAGGAGCCCTGGTGCTCGACGCGCCAAGGAGATGGACGAATAGGTCGTCGCTAACCCTCAGGTACCCTTCCGGAGCTGGAGGCAGCGGAGGAGGAGGGCAGATCGTCGAACACCACCTCCTCGGCAGTGGCCTTGCCGGCTTCTCCGGCAGCCCCCTTGCCGGGCTCTTCAGCGGGCACCTTGGCGACATCCTCAGCGGCGCCCCTGGTGCTCTCCTTGGCAGAAATCCTCTCCGCCTCCGCCGCGGCATCCGCGGCGACGTCCCTGATGGTGGTGTCGACATCCTCTGAGGAGAGGTCTGGACGCCAAGAAGGAGACAGGGCGGAGTCAAGATCGAAAGCCAGTAAGGAAAAGAGCAAAGAAAGAATGCGAGCAGAAGTGGAAAGCAAGTGGCTTACCCGTGCCGGGCCGTGAGGCGGAAGTCCCTCCTCCGCCAAAGTC
The DNA here is from genome assembly GCA_021605145.1 of Aegilops bicornis. Classification (NCBI taxonomy): domain Eukaryota; kingdom Viridiplantae; phylum Streptophyta; class Magnoliopsida; order Poales; family Poaceae; genus Aegilops; species Aegilops bicornis. The sequence continues at coordinate 136,379,161 of CM038671.1, forward strand.
TGGCGTCGAGGCGATGCCACCGGCGCCCGTGTTCTCCCCTCCTCCTCTGTGTGCATGGCCTCGGCGCTCGGTGCCCTTGCCGGGGACGCCCCTCGGTGCGGCGTGGTCAACAGGGGCGGCACAATGGGAGAAGCCCCCTGTGGCTCCCCTTGGTGTTGCTCCCCTCCTACATCGATGGCAGGGTCAGTACCAAAGCATCTTACATTGCGCACGTTGACAAGGGATGGGTGATGGACTTATGATGGGGGCTGGGCTGGGGGCTGCTGTCCGGACTACTCAACACCACCAGTGGCATACTGGAGGAGCTTCCCGGGGGCTGGACACTCACCGAAATCCTGGCCCTCTTTATCCTCTAGGCCAGCGTCTCCACATCCCTGCAAGATGAAGACAAGTAAGCAATGCAGTGTGAGGAATGGGGAAAGGAGGCGGAAGCTTACTCTTCATTCTCTTCCTCCTCCTCTGTTGCTTTCCTTTTCCTCTCTGGGCTGAGAGGCCCGGGGTCTCTCTCCGGGATGAGAGGCCCGAAGTCAAACGCAACCCCCGCACCGATGTTTGCCGGCGAGGGGGGAGGCGATGACGTCCGAGCACGCTTGAACGAAGAAGCAGCAGTTGTCTTCTTCTTCACCGCCGCCTTCACCAGCTTTCTAGCCGCCGCAGCCCTTGTGTGACGCACGGGTTCTTCCGGGGCTGGTGGAGGCTGTGTGGCCCTGCCGGGCCGGACCGGCTCGTCGGAGCCGGCCCGCCGCAGGACTCGCCCTCTCCCCATGGCTGAAGGGTCAACAGCCCCGGCCTCCCCCTCCGACGACTCGTCGGTCGCGTCCTCAACCAGAGGGGCCTCAGTGCCGGCGCTGCTGGTCCTCCCAGCGGTTGCCGCCCACTGGGCAAACTCCTCCTCCTCCGCGGCCGTCGCGGTTCTATCCTCCACGCCACCGGTGCTGCCGGCTTCCTCGACGAGCTTCGCCTCCATCGCCCTGCCGACGATGTAGTCCAACTCCGCCTGGGTGGTGTCCTGGACGAGCAGCCGCTCGGCACCGGCATTAACATACCCATCGTGCAGGGTATCAAAGAACTGCTGCACCCCGATGTCCTCCGGCTCGACCCAGCTCGAGTCGGGGCCGTGTGCGTTGCAATCCGGCATCATGGCAATGATATCGTTCAGGCGCGAATTGCATGCGCACGGACGCCGTCCCACGCATGCCTCCCACGTCACGCGCACGCACGACCCCCACGTCGCACGTTCAACACGGGCCGTGGAGAAGCGCAGTGGACGGAGCAGTTACCGCAGTAAAATCCGCCTTAACAAACCGCGCACCATTCTGGGCCTGGCCCAACAACGTATTGCGCTTATGTATGGCCCAAGCCCGGGGGCTCCTGTTGGTGTACAAAAGTAGGTGCTCTCCTTTTGACCCCTTTACTTGTGCACGGGCAGTCAGAGCCACCCGCCACGACCACGCATAACAGGGTAGGAAAGGGAAGCCGGAGAGAAGCCAAAGGCACAAGACAAATAAAGCAACGACAAGGACCAAGGTCACAAGGATCGGATGGGCGAAGCAGGTTTCCCCGGCAAGGACCCTTGCTGGGGCAGCCTCAGCGGCCCCGGCAAGACCCTTGCCGGGGCAGCTCGCCCACGCCAGCCGAGCGAGCCACCCTTGAGCCCACCAACGCTCGACAAACGCATTGGAACAGGGCTCAGGAGGCACCTCCGTGGTGGCTTGCAGATCTTTGTGAAGACAAAGAATAGTCAAGATCAAGTGAGGATAGGAAGGAAATCATCCTCACCGAAGAAACCCACAAGACCCCCGGCAAGATCCTTGCCAGGGACACCTGCGCGCCACGGCAAGACCCTTGCCGGGCCACCCGGCAAGACCCTCGCCAAGCGCGCCAGCAGGGCCACTGCCAGGCCCGCACCAGCCAAGTCTCCGCCGCCGTTCGCATGCGGCTGCCGACCCAACCAGCTGGACAGGCACCTGCGTGGCAACATGCAACCCTTCATGGAGGCTCCACCACCGCGCCACCTCAACTGCCTGCCTGCCTACATGGCACCGTATGCATCGCTCGCTATGGCGCGTGTCGAAGCAAGGAGGAGCGGCGACGGACGGGACGGCCCTGGCTCCCGCCCCCGATAAAGCGAAGGGACACCTAAGCCTCACATTAAATGTGCTTTGTCCTGTAACACCAGGGATAAGCTCACAGCGTTGTAGCACTTTCCACCTCCTGTGTGCCACTGTGGCAGCCCCTTTCACCTATAAAAGGAGGCCCATGGCGCCTTTGGAGAAGGATTCGGCTCTTTTGAACCTAGCAGCACCTAGAGCTAGTTCAAGAGCTCAAGAACACTGAATACTGCCACCAAAGCAGGATCGTAGGGTTTTACGCATCTTTGCGGCCCAAACCTGGGTAAATCCCCCTTGTGTTGCCTGCTAGTCTCGCTCTTCTCACGATCCCCGCGCCCCGCAACCGTAGGAGGGATTCCAGTGATCCCATAGGTGTCGTTTCCCACCGAGATGGCTGTTGAGAAAGGTGGACATCCATCAATCTTCTCACAAGATGGAGCCACTCTTCCCAACGGTTTCCTGCTAGCGTCCTTCTGAATTGATGTTTAGAGGGTTTGACTGTAATACTGTTGCAACATATGCATCTCTATGCTGAACAATATTATAGAGAGAAGGATATTGGATAGAGAGAGGTGTCTCCCCTAGCCACTATCCTCCCAGAATCTCGTGGAAATACCATTACCAACGGTAAACTTTGTCCTATTGAAAAAGGCTAATTTCACTCTTAGTAGTCCTTTCCAAAAAGGTGAATTAGTTGGTCTGACCGTCACCTGTGCTAAGGTCTCAGTGTTAAGATACTTATTACGTAAAATCTGGGCCCATGTGGCATGGGTCCCTATAGATAACTTATACAACCACTTGCTGAGTAAGCATCTGTTCTTGACCTCTAGATTTTCAATTCCAAGACCACCTTGGTATTTTGGGCTACATATGACATCCCATTTAGCGAGTGGGTATTTTCGTTTTAACTCGTCACTCTGCCAAAAGAAGCGCGGTCGATAGAAGTCCAATCTTTTCCGTACCCCTACTGGGATCTCAAAGAAGGATAGTAGAAACATTGGCATGCTAGTGAGCATCGAATTAATGAGAATTAGTCGGCCTCCATATGACATGAGCTTGCCCTTCCAGCAACTTAGTTTCTTTTCTATTCGATCTTCAATGCACTTCCATTCTTTGTTAGAGAGCTTGCGATGGTGAATCGGTATTCCCAGGTATGTGAAAGGCAACGAGCCTATCCCACAGCCAAACAGTTGTTTGTAGGCTTCTTGTTCGTCTCCAGCTCTCCCAAAGCAGAACAATTCACTTTTATGGAAGTTAATCTTTAACCCCGACAACTGCTCAAATAAGCATAACCCAAGCTTCAAATTCCTTGCTTTCGCGAGATCATGCTCCATGAAGATGATAGTATCATCTGCGAACTATAGAATAGACAGTCCACCATCCACTAGATGCGGAAGAAGCCCACCTACATGGCCATTCTCTTTAGCTCTTCTTATCAGAACTGTCAACATGTCTACCACTATGTTGAACAAGATAGATGACATCGGGTCTCCCTATCTTAAACCCTTGCATGTCTGGAAATAGTGACCTATATCATCATTCACCTTTATTCCGACACTGCCTTTTTGCATGAAAGAATCTACCTGCTTTCTCCAGGATTGATCGAATCCTTTCATCCGCAAGGCTTGTTGACGACAAGGTTTATCAAAATCCACCTTAAAAACCACCCCATCTAGTTTTTTCGTGTGAATCTCATGGAGCGTTTCATGAAGGACCACAACCCCTTCAAGGATGTTTCTGTCCGGCATGAAGGCTGTTTGAGAAGGTTGCACCACACGGTGCGCAATCTGTGTCAGCCTGTTCGTCCCCACCTTAGTGAAGATTTTAAAACTGACGTTAAGAAGACATATGGGTTGGAAGTGCTCAATCCGAACCGCCTCTGATTTCTTAGGAAGTAATGTTATCGTTCCAAAATTTAAGTGAAATAACTGCAAATGCCCAACAAACAAATAATGGAACATTGGAATCAAATCATGCTTAATAATATGCCAGCACCGTTTAAAAAACTCAGCCGGAAAACCATCCGATCCAGGCGCTTTATTATTCTTCATCTGTGAAATCGCCTCAAACACCTCTTTCTTCGAAAATGGGGCGGATAAGATCTCATTCTCATCCTTCGCAAGTTGAGGAACATCCTCAACCCGTGACTCGTGTAAGGACAGAAAACTATCCTCAGGAGCACCAAATAACTGCTTATAATAGTTTGTGATGTATAATTTTAGGTTCTCGTGCCCTAAGATCGTCCCCTCATCCTGCTCTAGCTGTAGAAAAAATCTTGCAATGCTTGCCATTCGCAATCATATGAAAGAATTGCGTGTTATCATCTCCTTGGACAACTTTTCGCACCTTAGCTCTACGTGCCCACTTCAATTCTTCTTCACGTAACAATTCTTTCAGTCTCAATTCCGCCTCCACTTTACTCTCCAGTTCTCTGGTGTCTAAAATGGATGACTCAGCCTTTACATCTAATGTATCTATAAGGTTAAGGAGTCTTTCCTTATCGACCTTATACAGGCCACTCAAATGCTTGGCCCAACCGCGCAAGAACTATCTTAAATGTCTAGTCTTATTCTGCCATTTTTCTACGTTCGACCACCCTCCTGAATCCTTTGCCCACTCCCGTGCAACCAGATCCAAGAAACCTTCTCTCAAACCATGCTAGTTCAAAAGAAAGGATATTTTTATTCCCCACATGAGTTGCCTCCCCAGAGTCAACAAGAAGTGGGATATGATCCGAGACAGCTCGTGACAATGCCTCTACGGTCACCAGAGGAAACTTCTTCTCCCATTCCACACTGGTAAGAACGCGATCCAACTTCTCATAGGTTGGAGTTGGCAATGTATTGGCCCTGGTATATTTCTACCAGAAAGCTCTATCTCCGTGAGATCCAAACTTTCAATAATAGTATTAAACATAAACGACCATCTGCCATCAAAGTTATCATTGTTCTTTTCGTCTCGCCTTCTAATAATGTTGAAATCACCCCAACCAAAATTGGGAGTTGTTCATCACTGCAAATCTGAACTTGGTCCGATAGAAAATCTGGCTTTAGCTCAGGGTGCGCGGCTCCATACACTGCCAGCAGTGCCCATTGGAAACCATCGACCTTGGATCTAACCCGAAATTTAACTGCAAATTTCCCTAGAACAATGTTGCGAGCCTCCAAGGTCTCGCACTTAACCCCAAGTAAAATCTTACCGGATCTTCCTCTTGGGGGTAAGCAATGCCAATTAAAATCGACTCCTCCCGATAAAGTTAAATTTCAGGTTAGGTCCAAGGTCGATAAAGACCTTGTACCTAACCCGATAAACCATCGACTCGGCTAAACAAAGGTTCCTGGCGGATGTATCAACAGAGCACAAGTTAGATTTCATCGCCTTCTCTAAAACTGAGAGGTAAAATTATCTCTACCAGTTTTAGAGAGGGTGATGAAATCTAACTTGTGCTCTGTCGATACATCCACCAGGAACCTTTGTTTAGCCAAGTCTATCATACCTCTGCTATTCCAAAAGATTCCTTTCATTTTTCATCATGGAATTTTTTAGCGGGTAAATCTTCCGGTTCCATTTGCGCTTAGGCTTATTTTTCTCATCAACTCGGTCCATACAACCAAGCTCAGTGAGCTCACAAGCCTGAGGAGCAATGTGAGTTGGCCCCTCCTGAACATCCATACTCTCATCTTCCTCAGACCGCACGGCAAAAGGTCCAAGGTCTTTGAGGGATTCCTGGATTAGGGAGTCCTTAGGTGGCCGGCCTATTCTATGCGGGCCGGACTGATGGGCCATGAATATAATAGCAGACGACTATCCCCCGTATCCAGGTAGGACTCCTGTATGCGTGGATTGCAAGTTGGGTGTCCGAATGTGCTATTCCTTCTGCTGCAAACCGACTCTGTATAACCCTAGATCCCTCCGGTGTGTATATAAACCAGAGGATCTAGTCCGTATTGATCTATCAGAATTCTCATAGGCTCGACAACTAGGGTTTAGCCATTACGATCTCGAGGTAGATCAGCTCTTGTAACCCCTATACTCATCGAATATAATCAAGCAAAAAGTAGGGTTTTACCTCCCTTAAGAGGGCCCGAACCTGGGTAAACATTGTGTCCCCAGTGCTTCATTGTTAACATTGATCCTCAGACGCACAGTTCGGGATCCCCTACCCGAGATCTGCCGATTTTGACACCGACATTAGTGCTTTCATGGAGAGTTCCACTGTGTTGTCCATAGAGGGATCGATGGCTCGCCTTGTCATCAACAAGGATATCACTTCTGGAAAGAGCCTAACTTCAGGACAGGTCTTCCAGTTCGGCGGTTTCACCATGAGTGCCCACACGACCGTCAAGCAGACGGCACCCCCCGCGATCGCTAAACATCACCTCCGCATCGGTCTCGAACACTCCGAAAAGATGGTTCCTGCAGACATCTCGTCCTTAAACGAGCTGTTAGATCACATCACCGCCCTTGGGTTTTCAACAGACTATGATCGGATTGGGCTTAAACCCGACGAAAGAGAAATCAATTCTCCGCCGATCACTCACCTGGTGGCGGTCGTCGAGGAATGAGACAAAGACAGTTGTTCTCGTAAGTTGAAAACCAGCTATGTTCGGATCTCCGAACCCATTGAATTGGGTACTCTTCCCTTGGAGGAGACGCCACGTGCCCCAAACTCAGGGTCGGACTCAGAGTCCGGAGAGCACTTGGATCTCCCCGAACCCGAACCGGTGACCATGGAGATTTTGCAAGATTCGAACACAATTTTGGGCAGGGATTCAAGTTTTAGCCCACCATCCCACCACAACTAATACTCTCCAAGCAATTCAGGCCCTCCTGACATATACGACCTGATGTATGTACGACATCAACCTTAGGAAACAGTCCATCACTTTTGGGCCCGGTTTCTACTTACCAAGAACAAGATTAAAGATTGTTGCGATGATGATGCGGTCTCAGTTTTTTATCAGAATTGCACCAATGAGGGAATTCAGAATGTCCTTGACCGCCGTCCCATACAGAATTTCATAGAACTATCGCATATAGTACAGAAGTACTGATCGATGGAAACCACATGGAAGGCCCAAAAAACCCAATTGGAGCCTGCTGCCTTGAAGCAGTACACTGCCCGGGCAAAACGATTACACCCTTACGAGGCATCCGATCATAAGCCTGCCGGCAAGAAAAACAAACCCTTTACAGGATACATGTCCGTTCTTGATGATCAATATAATCAAGGGATTCAAACCAGTCAAGCAAATGCTACGGTGGTTTTCCGAATCTAAACGAAAAGCAATGGGGGTGGAGCTAACCAAACTACTCAAGGCCGGGTTCATCAGAGAAATCAAACACCCGGATTGGCTAGCCAACTTGGTCATGGTGCCGAAGAAGGATAAATTATGGCGCCTTTGTGTCAATTTCAAAGACCTTAGTAAGGCTTGTCCCAAAGACTCTTTCCCGCTGCCTCGCATTGAACAAATTATCGATGCAACCGCGGGACATGACTCACTGTGTTTCCTCGATGCTTACTCCGAATATCATCAGATTAAGAAGTCTGACCAGGCCACAACGGTGTTCATTACCCCATACGGGCCTTTCTATTTCAACACTACGCCTTTTGGGCTTAAAAACACTGGTGCCACCTAACAACGCATGATTCAAACATGCCTGGAAAAACAAATTGGCAAGACAGTGGAAGCATATGTGGACGACGTGGTCATCAAGACTAAACACGTCTTATCATTTGACAACCTCACATTTGACAACCTCCGAACATATGACATACGGATTAATCCGGAAAAATGTGTTTTCGGCGTCCCAGCCGGAAAGCTGCTAGGGTTCATTGTCTCCAATAGAGGAATTGAAGCGAACCCAGCCAAAATCCGAGCCTTGTCACAATTGGCCATACCAACAGAGTTAAAACAGGTCCAAAAACTAGCAGGGTGCGGGGCAGCTTTGAGCCGCTTCATCTCCGGATTAGGAGAAAAGGCATTAACACTTTATAGACTGCTTAGACGCACCGACCACTTCGAATGGATAGATGTGGCTACAGCCGGGTTGGAAGAAATAAAAACCTTATTAGCAGGCAACCCAATCCTAGCCGGCCCAAGTGTTGGAGAGCCTATGCTGCTTTATATATCGGCACCCACCAGGTAGTGAGCGCCGTATTCGTCGTCCAGCGAGAGGAAGAGGGGCATAAATTCCTTGTCCAGAAACCAGTGTACTATGTATCGGCGGTCCTTACACCATGCAAATCCCGATGCCCTCATTATCAAAAGATAGCTTACGCGGTCTTTATGGCATCCCGCAAGCTCCGGCACTATTTTCAAGAGTGTTCGATCACAGTGGCATCCGAAGTACCACTTAATGACATTATAAATAACAAGGATGCCACCCACTGGCCACATTGCTAAGTGGGCCATTGAGCTCTTACTATTCGAAATCACATACAAGCCACGCCAAGCTATTAAGTCTCAGGTGCTGGCCGACTTCGTCGCCTAGTGGACGGAAGCCGAGCTCCCTAAAGAGTACAGTTCATACTCCAACTGGATCATGTACTTTGACGGCTCTAAAATGCTAGCCGGACTGAGGACTGGTGTCATCTTGACATCCCCTACGGGGGACACAGTCCGCTACATGCTGCAAATCATGTATATCGCATCTAACGGGCGCAATTAACACGAGGCACTTTTACACGGTCTCCGAATGGCTGTCTCCATGGGCATACAACACCTAGAGGTGTGCGGCGATTCAAACCTCGCAATATCCCAGATAAATGGAGAGTTCGATGGCAAAGATCCAAAAATGGCTTCATACCGAAACGAGGTATTAAAAATATCGGCTCGATTCGAGGGGCTTGAGTTTCATCACGTCGCTCGAGACAATAACCAGACATCGGAAATACTTGCTCGAATGGGGGCCTGATAACCCACAAGTATAGGGGATCGCAATAGTTTTCGAGGGTAGAGTATTCAACCCAAATTTATTGATTCGACACATGGGGAGCCAAAGAATATTCTCAAGTATTAGCAGTTGAGTTGTCAATTCAGCCACACCTGGATAACTTAGTATCTGCAGCAAAGTATTTAGTAGCAAAGTAATACGGAAATAACGGTAACGGTAGCAAAAGTAATATTTTTGGATTTTGTAATGATTGTAACAGTAGCAACGGAAAAGTAAATAAGCGAAGAACAATATGTGAAAAGCTTGTAGGCATTGGATCGGTGATGGAGAATTATGCCGGATGCGGTTCATCATGTAATGATCATAACGTGGGGTGACACAGAACTAGCTCCAATTCATCAATGTAATGTAGGCATGTATTCCGAATATAGTCATACATGCTTATGGAAAATAACTTGCATGACATCTTTTGTCCTACCCTCCCGTGGCAGCGGGTTCCTATTTGAAACTAAGGGATATTAAGGCCTCCTTTTAATAGAGTACCGGACCAAAGCATTAACACATAGTGAATACATGAACTCCTCAAACTAAGGTCATCACCGGGAGTGGTCCCGATTACTGTCACTTCGGGGTTGCCGGATTATAACACATAGTAGGTGACTATAGACTTGCAAGATAGGATCAAGAACTCACATATATTCATGAAAACATAATAGGTTCAGATCTGAAATCAAGGCACTCGGGACCTAGTGATAAGCATTAAGCATAGAAAAGTCATAGCAACATCAATCTCAGAACATAGTGGATACTAGGGATCAAACCCTAACAAAACTAACGTCCAGCAAGCCTACGATGGAATTACTCACGCATGGCAGTGAGCATCTTGAAATTGGTGATGGCACTAGTAGAAAAGGGGGCAAAGGTCCAGGCCGGGTCAGCACATTAGTCCCGGTTCAGTCCAGAACCAGGACCCATGGGGGCATTGGACCCGGTTCGTGAGCCCCGGGGGCCGGCCGGGCCACGTGGGCCATTGGTCCCGGTTCGTCTTGACCTTTTGGTCCCGGTTGGTGGGACGAACCGGGACCAATGGGCCTCGCTCCTGGCTCACCATCATTGGTCCCAGTTGGTGGCTTGAACCGAGACCAAAGGCTGCATTTAGTCCCGGTTCATGCCATGAACCGGGACCAATGAGGTGCCTATATATACCCCCTCGGCGTAAGAGCGAGCACATTGCTCTGTTTTTTACGCCGAGGGGAGAGGGCTTGGTAGTGCTCTAGCTCACCTCCTATGCACACAAGGTGTTCGATGGAATGCCCGAGCCACACTACTTAAGTTTTCTCCTCTCCAAGCTCGACCTCCAAGCTCCCTTTTCCTCAATATTTGTCTAGGTTTAGCGGTCCGTCACGCCCCGTCCCTATCTTCACCGCCGTCGATCACCCGCGCCGGTCTCATCGCCTGCACCACCGTGGTGAGCCTATTGTTCTTATCTTCTTTCTAAAAGGAAAAATATTCTTAGTTGTATGTTTAGATAGATACTTGTATTATTTTCTTACTTTTATTATTGCATCTTATATAGTGTGATGGTTTAGGTATCCGCCCCTGTCGGCCCTCGTCCTGTCTATTATTCGGATGTGGTATATATTATTTTTATAACTATTGGTTCATTTATTGTTTATGAAAATTATGCCGACCAACGTGACATATATTTTATTTATCTAGGAGGTATGTGAACCGGAAATTCAAACCGACCCTATTGTCGAGAGGTTAAATTTAGTTGAAGAAGAAAACAATTTCTTGAAGGAAAAAATAAAAAAAATTGAGGAGGAGAAGATGATATTGGAGTTGCATGTTGCAGATGTAAATGCCGATGATCACAAGATCAAGATGGATGCAATGCGCTTGAAGATTATAAAGATTAGAAAATATGCCATTCATACCGAGGCTTGGTATCATTATGCCGTTGGATCAATTGTTACCTTGGTTGCGATTATGATCGCATTTGTTTTCGCATTGAAATGTTTTACATAGTTTCAATGTATGGTTTAATTAATTAGATGCTCTAGAGAGCTATATGTTGTTAGATGAGAACTATGTATGTACTTTGATTTTAATGTGATGATGAACTTCTTTTAATTTGGTCACTTATTTATCTATTCATGATGTTCTGTAATGGTTTTTGACACAATTATATATAATGCACGCAGATGAACCGGCAATGGATGTACGGTGATAGGCTCACCTCCGAGTACATTAAGGGCGTGCATGAGTTTCTCGAAGCGACTTAGGCAAACAAGCAGAATGGTTTTATGTGTTGTCCATGCATTAAATGTGGGAATCCGATGCCTTACTCTAACTGGAAAATCCTTCACACCCACCTGCTTTACAAGGGTTTCATGCCACACTATAATGTTTGGACGAGGCACGGAGAAATAGGGGTTATGATGGAAGACGACGAAGAAGAAGAGTACGATGACAACTATGTGCCCCCTGAATACGGTGATGGTGCAACGGGGGGAGCTGGTGAAGATCAAAAGGAACCAGACGATATGCCCAATGATGCTGCAATGGGTGAAGCTGCTGAAGATCAAGAGGAACCAGACGATGTGCCCGATGATGATGATCTCCGCCGGGTCATTGTCGATGCAAGGACGCAATGCGAAAGTCAAAAGGAGAAGCTGAAGTTCAATCGCATGTTAGAGGATCACAAAAAAGGGTTGTACCCCAATTGCGAAGATGGCAACACAAAGCTCTGTACCATACTGGAATTGCTGCATTGGAAGGCAGAGAATGCTGTGCCTGACAAAGGATTTGAGAAGCTACTGAAAATATTGAAGAAGAAGCTTCCAAAGGATAATGAATTGCCCGACAGTACATACGCAGCAAAGAAGGTCATATGCCCTCTAGGATTGGAGGTGCAGAAGATACATGCATATCCTAATGACTGCATCCTCTACTGCGGTGCATACAAGGATCTGAACGCATGCCCGGTATGCGGTGCATTGCGGTATAAGATCAGACGAGATGACCCTGGTGATGTTGATGGCGAGCCCCCAGAAGAGGCTTCTGCGAAGGTGATGTAGTATGCTCCTATAATACCACGGTTGAAACGTCTGCTCGTAAACGGAGAGCATGCCAAGTTGATGCGATGGTACAGTGAGGACCGTAAGAAAGACGGGAAGTTGAGCACCACCGACGGGTTGCAGATGGAGAAAAATCGAGAGAAAGTACTGGGATGAGTTTGCAAAGGACCCAAGGAACGCATGGTTTTCTTTAAGCTGGATGGCATTAATCCTTTCGGGAGCAGAGCAGCAATCACAAAGACGGCCCGTGACTCTATGTATGTATAACCTTCCTTCTTGGATGTGCATGAAGCGGAAATTCATTATGATGGCAGTTCTCATCCAAGGCCCTAAGCAACCCGGCAATGACAGTGATGTGTACCTAAGGCCATTAGTTGAAGAACTTTTACAGCTGTGGAATGGAAACGGTGTACGTACGTGGGATGAGCACAGACAGGAGGAATTTAACCTAAAGGTGTTGCTTTTCGTGACCATCAACGATTGGCCCGCTCTCAGTAACCTTTCAGGACAGACAAACAAGGGATACCAGGCATGCCCGCACTGTTTAGATGACACTGAAAGTATATACCTGGACAAATGCAGGAAGAATGTGTACCTGGGCCATCGTCGATTTCTTCCAACCAACCATCAATGTCGAAAGAAAGGCAAGCATTTCAAAGGCGAGGCAGATCACCAGAAGAAGCCCGCCATGCATACTGATGATCACGTACTTGCTATGGTCAATGATTTACACGTAATCTTTGGAAAGGGTCCCGACAGACTAGCTGTTCCGAATGATGCTGAGAAACACGCACCCATGTGGAAGAAGAAATCTATATTTTGGGACCTACCCTACTGGAAAGACCTAGAGGTCCGCTCTTCGATCGACGTGATGCACGTGACGAAGAACCTTAGCGTGAACCTGCTAGGCTTATTGGGCTTGTATGGGAAGACAAAAGATACACCTGAGGCACGGGAGGACCTGCAACACTTGCACGAAAAAGACGGCATGCCTCTGAAGCACTATGAAGGTCACCGCTACCACGCTTTTATTTAAAGAAGAGAAAGAAATCTTCTTTGAATGCCTGCTCGATATGAAGGTCCCGATCGGCTTCTCGTCGAATATAAAGGGAATAATAAATATGCGGAGAAAAGTTCCGAACCTAAATTCTCATTCTTGCCACGTGATTATGACGCAACTGCTTCCGGTTGCATTGAGGGGGCTTCTACCAGAAAACGTCCGATTAGCCATTGTGAAGTTATGTGCATTCCTCAATGCAATATCTCAGAAGGCGATCGATCCAGAAATCATACCAACGCTAAGGAGTGATGTGGCACAATGTCTTGTCAGTTTCGAGCTGGTGTTCCCACCATCCTTCTTCAATATCATGACACACGTCCTAGTTCATCTAGTCGACGAGATTGTCATTCTGGGGCCCGTATTTCTACACAATATGTTCCCTTTGAGAGGTTCATGGGAGTCCTAAAGAAATATGTCCGTAATCGCGCTTAGGCGGAAGGAAGCATCTCCATGGGCCATCAAACAGATGATGTCATCGGGTTTTGTGTTGACTTCATTCCTGGCCTTAAGAAGATAGGTCTCCCTAAATCGCGGTTTGAGGGGAGACTGACTAGAAAAGGTATGCTTGGAAGGGACTCAATAATATGCAGGGACGGATATTCTTGGTCTCAACCACACTACACAGTTCAACAGAACTCTACCTTGGTGACCCCATATGTCGATGAACACAAGAACAGTCTGCGCTCCAAACACCCGGAGGCGGTCGACGATCGGATTACATGTGAACACATCGGGACTTTCAGCAGTTGGTTGGAAACACGTCTCGGATGTGACAAGACTGTTTGTGATGAGCTGTACTTGTTGTCCATGGGACCATCTTTGGTATGTATTGATTTACAAAGGATCTGAGATAAATGGGAATACATTTTACACGATTGACCAAGATCAAAAGAGCACCAACCAAAACAGCGGTGTCCGCTTTGATGCAAAGAACCGAGAGGGAAAGGACACACATTATGGTTACATAGTGGACATATGGCAACTTGACTACGGACATGATTTTAAGGTCCCTTTGTTTAAGTGCAAATGGGTCAATCTGTCAGGAGGCGAGAATGCGAATGTAGACCCACGATGCGGAATGACAACAGTGGATCTGAAAAATCTTGGGTACACCGACGAACCATTCGTCCTAGCCAATGATGTGGCACGGAGTTATCTATGTGAAGGACATGTCTACCGCATCGAGAAAAAGAAAAGATAAGGAAGCGATTACATCATGCGATGAGCCAAAGCGCCACATAGTTCTTTCGGAAAAGGGACATCGTGGGAGTGGAGGGCAAGACGGACATGTCCGAAGATTATGAAAAGTTTCATGAAATTCCTCCTTCAAAGTCAAGGCTGGCCAAAGCATCCTGACAAACGATGAAGATTATCCATGGTTACGGCGCAATAACCAAATGACACAAGCGAAGAAAAAGTGAAGACTTTCTCCTGCAACTATTATGATGATACCATGCCAACTTTGTAACAGACGAGTATGATACCATTGTCCGTTTTGTACATGCACATGCTATGTGGGTGAAATTATGATACCATGCCAACTTTCAACTTTTTGAGTTCATTTGAAATGCTTTAATGTCTTATGGTTCGCCTCGTAATACCATTAATCCTGGTTCGCTCCTTGTCAACTATGTTCTCACCAAGAACACTCTTAAGAGGGCAGCCACGTGGGCCATTGGTCCCGGTTCATCTGGACCTTTTGGTCCCGGTTCCACGCACGAACCGGGACCAATGTGCCTCGCCCGTGGCCCATGACCATTAGTCCCGGTTTGTGCCACAAACCAGGACTAAAGGGTTGGTCCTCGTTAACGCTCGAGTTTAGTCCCACCTCGCCAACCGAAGGCGCTCACACCGGTTTATAAGCCCGTCCCTCTACGCCTTGTTGAGCTCCTCTCAAAGTGAAAATAGATGCCCCTATCTGAGAATTTGACATAAATTCATAGTGAATTTCTCTGAAATTCATAGAAATTTATTATGAATTTAGGTTGAATTTTCTCTATAGGCGCATCTATGTTCATTTTTTTAGTAAACTTAATCACAAACTTGTGATTCACACAAATTTCAAAGAATTCAAATTTTAACTATTCAAATTTGACAACTAATGGAACTAACAGAAAGTTTATAATTTTTCTAAAACTAATGGCACTAACAGAAAGTTTATAATTTTGCTGACCTTAAAGCAAAAAAGAATTAAAAAATAAAGCAAAAAACAAAAGAAAATAAATAATGCAGAAAACAAAACAAAAAACTGGAAACAAAATAAAAATAGCAACAATAAGTAATTTGTTGTGAGTAGAAACAAAATAAAATAAATAAAGCAACAAAGAAAACAAAAAAACAAAAAAAGTATTTTCAAATTTGAAAACTAATGGCACTAAAAGAAAGTTTATAATTTTTCTAAAACAAAAAGCAAAAAACAAATGAAAATAAATAATGCAGAAAACAAAACAAAAAAACTGGAAAAAAATAAAAATAGCAACAATAAGTATTTTTTTTGTAAGTAGAAACAAAATAAATAAATAAAGCAAGAAAGAAAACAAAAAAACAAAAAAAGGGTTTTCAAATTTGAAAACTAATGGCACTAACAGAGAAAGTATATAATTTTTCTAAAACTAAAAGCAAAAAGAATTAAAAAAATAAAGCAAAAAACAAAAGAAAATAAATAATGCAGAAAACAAAACAAAAAACTGGAAAAAATAAAAATAGCAACAATAAGTAAAGAAAACAAAAAAACAAAAAAAGTGCCTCCTACTGGGCCCCCACGGCCTGAATACGACTAGAAACCCTACCATGGGCCAGGATTCAGGCCCGCAGGAGGCCAAGTAGGCCCAGTAGGCAGATAAGTGACTTTAGGCTCGTAAGCCTGCATTTGAGAGAAGCTCGAAGTGGTCAGCGCAGCAACGCTTATAAACCACTGTCCATCCCTCTCAGCTAGCAAGGTGGGACTAAACATCCCACTGCACCGCGCCAGTTCCAGCACAAGGCCTTTGGTCCCGGTTGGTGGCACCAACGGGGACTAAAGGGGTGCATTGGTACCGGTTCGTGGCACAAACCGGGACCAATGCCCCCCTTTAGTCCCGGTTGGTTTCACGAACCGGGACGGAGGCCTTTGGTCCCGGTTGGTGGCACCAACCGGGACTAAAGGGTGCATTAGTCCCGGTTGGTTTCACGAACCGGGACCAATGCTCCTTCCATATATACATCACTTGTCAAAAATTTCATTCAGTTCATCATTCTCCCCGCCGCCGACGCCGCCCTCTACCCCGACGCCCTGCTCCTCCTCGCCGTCGCCGCCCCCGTCGTCGCCCGCGCGCCGCCCATACGCCGTCGCCCGCCCACGCCGCCTGACGTCCCCGCACCCGCCGCCCGACATCATCGCCGCTCCGTGCTTGCGCGCCCGCCGCCCGAGCCCATTGTCCTCGCCACGGACTCCGACCATCGCTGCCCTCGAGTGAGACCCCCACCCCTTTCCCATGGTCCCGGCGCCTTGCTCTTCCCTGCTCCATGGTCGCCGCCCCGACGCATTGAAGAGCAGAAGGAGAGAAGGAGAGGAGAGGAGAAGCAGAGAAGAGCAGAAGGAGAGGAGAGGCAAAATTTCAGAATTTTTTGGAGTGGTTTAGAATATGTTTTCAGAAAGTAGTTTGAATCTGATTCAAATTTCATTTGAATGAAATTTGAAAATTTTGAACTATGGATCAGAAGGTTTTTGGTGAAATGGAGTGTGGGTACTGTCATGAAGTTAGAGTAATTTTTCTGGTTGTAAAAGAGTTCGGAATATTTAGAATATGCTAAATATGTCAAAAATGTTTTTTTTGTTCGTAGAAAGTTTTGTGTTCATATATAGAAAGTTTTTATATATGACTATGGATATATGAGCAATGATGATCCATGGATGTATGCATTGATATATATGATAAATGATGTTCATAGAATATTTACCAAGTATATATGTATTTTTTTCCTATATGTATTTTTTCATAGCATTTTTTCCATTTATATATGTATGTGGCTATAGATGGATATATATGAGAAATGATGATCCATTGATGATGCATTTTTTTTCCAATGATGATCCATAGATGGATGTATGTATGTATAGTTGTATGTATGTGGATACATGAGGGGGGGGGTCGATATACCCCCTCTCCGATAGCATTTCCTTCTTCATATGTTGAGTTAGTTGATTTAGGTTAGTGCATTTTAGGTTAGTTGATTTATAGTGCATTTTAGGTTAGTTGTTGTTAGTGCATTTTAGGTTAGTCTATTTCTTCTTCTTCGAGCATTTTTGTGCATTTTAGGTTAGTAAAATTTTTCTGTTGTAATTTAGTTCGATGAATGTTTTCTATTAAAACTCGTATTAAGTTTGTTCGATGAATGTTTCATGGGAGGGAGGGAGTAAAAACTCATCAGTCATGAGGGGGAGGAGTCCCCCTCCGGTTCCTAACTCTCTCGAGAATTCAACATGAGGGGGGGTCGATACCTCCCCGATAACCGACATGAGGGGGTCGATGTACCCCTCCCGATAACATTTTTTCCATGTATAAGCAACACTTGGGAAATATGTCAAAAATGTTTTTTTGTTCATAGAAAGTTTTTTGTTCATATATAGAAAGTTTTTATATATGACAATGGATATATGTACGTATGTCGTGTCGATATAAACTCCCGATAACTTCAACACGTGGGGGGGGGTCGATATACCCCCTTCCGATAACTTCAACATGAGGGGGGGTCGATATACCCCCTCTCGATAACTTCAACACGTGGGGGGGGGGTCGATATACCCCCTCCCCGTTACGATTATTTTCCCATGTACGTATGTCGCCGTTGTTGATATAAACCCATCCTGGTAACTTCAACACGTGGGGGGGGGGGTCGATATACCCCCTCCCGATAACTTCAACACGTGGGGGGGGGGGCGATAAACCCCCACTACGAAAAAATTATTTTCCCGTGTATTTATCTCGTCGTTGTCGATATTAACCCCATGAAGAGTTGTCGAGGCCACCCCAAACCCTAGAGAAGCAAATACGAGGCCACTAATTAGTATGATTCTCATCGTGATTAGCTAGCTAGTTCTACGTTTGCCACTAGCTAATATATCCATCTGTCATGTTTGAATAATAATTGCCATGTTGTAAATATTTGTAGAAACTATGGACACTCCCCGAGACGAAGCACAAGAAGCGCTGTTGGGGGACATAATCGCACAAGGAAATGATGTTGTCTGCTCGTTGTTTCTCAACGACACCGATGGTCTGGAAGGAGAGGGTGAAGAAGCAGCTGGCTATGATTATGATGGCTCTGGTGACCCAATGTCGGTGCAAGAAGGAGACCGTGAGGACGGCTCCGGTGACCCAATGACGGTGCAAGAAGGAGACCGCGATGACGGCTCCGGTGACCAAACCGAGTCCGACCAGGTATATATATTAGTTAAGCCTGTGCTAACTAGCTAATTGATGCATTCATTGTTTTGGTATGTACACATATTAATTAACTCTCGTCTTTGTTCTTTTTTCTAGCCCTCCGGATCGAGCACAACTTCGGTAAAGAGGCGAGGCCCGAAGAAAAAGTTGAGCTCGGATGAAAGGTTTGAGATCATAGCAATCGCGCGCGACGACCAACCGATTGAACCCATCCGGACAAAGAACGCATTTGTTGCTCAGTGCGGGGTTCTGGTTAGGGAGACCCTGAGGTGTCTTATGTCAATGATATGCAGAAAAATGATCTTTGGACTAAGCTGAAGTAAAATTTCACCCTACCGCCAGAGGATGATCCGGAGAAGCCAGTTAAAGAGCAATTAATCAAGTCTTTTGCTCTTAAGAAGATGGCAGACCTATTCAGGAGGTGGAAGAAAGACCTGAATACGTTTGTCGACAAAAAAGAGACACCAGAATTCAAGGGCAAATATGAGAATATCAGAGATCACTAGCCCACATTTGTGGCCCACAAGACATCGGAAAAGAGTAAGAAGATGTCGGCGACAAACAAGCAAAATGTTGCGAAGAAGAAGCTTCACCATCGCACGGGGTCAGGTGGCTACCTCAAAGCCCGGCCTAAGTAGGCCAAGGCTGAGAATGATCTGGTTGATAAAGGGATCGAACGAGACAATGAACCGCAGACCATTGCCGGACTTGGTTCTTCGGGGCTGGCGGAACCTTGGACCCTGTATCAGGGAAGTGCATTTGGACGGACGAGCAATTGGAAGTACCAGTCAAGAGGCTTCGGCACTATATCGATGCAGCGCAACAAGGGACGTTCCTTCCAGACAGAGAGAACGACGAGCTCACAATGGCCCTCGGGAATCCTGAGCACCCTGGACGGACACAAGGGACGCCAGACTCCGTTTCGTGGAATGCTGGTTTTCCGGACGCATGCGGTTACAAATGCCAGGAGAGGAGGAAAAAAGTGTAGCAGACCCAACTGCAGGTGCTGCACGCAAGGGTACAAGCCATAGAGGAACGAGAAGCAAATCACAGCAAACGAATTGCCGAAGCTTCCCCCGAAGCTACCCCGCCATCTCAGCGGAGAAGCAGCGTGGCTTCCACCGAGCTGCTTCAGCCGGAGCATGTCTTGACGGCTCCTGCCTGCTATCCCGTGGATGCTATCACGGAGTCTCAAAATTGCCACATTGTGACGCAATGGATGAATTTGAAGGTCAAGGCAGCTGTTGTCTCTATTTATCCTACTGAACCCGGCGCAACTTTTCACTGCCGGCCGATTCCAGAAGGATATGCTAGGGTGATGGTGGATGACATAATGGAGGGATTTGAGGACCTCCAGCTTGACCACCCTACCGGTGAAGGGGAGACTAGGCTGGGTTCTGCTCTGAAGACTCCATGCCTATGGCGGAAGGAGCTCATCAACCTTCCGAACTGGACGCCTCCGCCTCCTCCTCCTCCTACTCCGGCGAGTCAGGGCACTCCGCCTCCTCCACCGCCTCCTCCTCCGGCGAGTGACGATCAGGGCACTCGGCCTCCTTCTCCGACGCGTGGCGGCACTCCGCCTCCTTCTCCGCCTGCGCCGGCGTGCCCGAGCAGCCAGTAGCCTCCTCCTTCTTCGCCTCGCCAGCAAGGGCGGAAGATACCCGCCGCCGCCTCGGCTGCTCCGGCGTGTCGTAGTCCTTCTCCTCCGCCTCGTAAGCAAGCACGAAAGAAGACAGCCGCAGCCGCTCCGTCTGCTCCGGCGTCTAGTAGTACAGCCAGAGGCGGGAGGTAATACAGATACGGTCCACCTCTCAAGCCTCTAGAGAAGTTACCGTACGAGAGGACTGAGGAGGAAAACGCAAAGATCGTGCGGACCGAAGTGAAGGAATTCTTTGAAGGGTTGAAAGCAGAGATACATCCACCTCTCCGGAGAAGGTAGATCCGGTGAAAGCAAAGTGCACTATCGATGCCCTGAGGAAACCACCAAAGTCTTCGCCGAAAACCAACTATGATCGCATTACTCAAAAGGCATATCAAGAAGCGTCGCGGTTGATACGTCTCCAATGTATCTATAATTTTTGATTGCTCAATGCTACTTTATCTATTGTTTTGGACTATAATGGGCTTTATTTTCCACTTTTATATTACTTTTGGGACTAACCTATTAATTGGAGGCCCAGCCCAGAATTGCTGTTTTTTTTGCCTTTTTCAGTATTTCGAAGAAACATAATATCAAACGGAGTCCAAACGGAATGAAACCTTCGGAAACGTGATTTTCTCACCGAACGTGATCCAGGAGACTTGGACCCTACGCCAAGGAACCAGAGAGGTGGTAACGAGGGTGGGGGGCGCCCCCCCTAGGGCGCGCCCCGCTACCTCGTGGGCCCCTCGAAGCTCCACCGACGTACTCCTTCCTCCTATATATACCTCACGCACCCCAAACGATCGTAAGCAGAGCCAAAACCTAATTCCACCGCCGTAACTTCCTGTATCCACGAGATCCCATCTTGGGGCCTGTTCCGGAGCTCCACCGGAGGGGGCACCCACCATGGAGGGCTTCTACATCAAAACCATAGTCTCTCCGATGAAGTGTGAGTAGTTTACTTCAGACCTTCGGGTCCATAGCTAGTAGCTAGATGGCTTCTTCTCTCTTTTTGGATCTCAATACAATGTTCTCCCCCTCTGTCGTGGAGATCTATTCGATGTAATCTTCTTTTTGTGGTGTGTTTGTTGAGACCGATGAATTGTGGGTTTATGATCCAGCTTATCTATGAATAATATTTGAATCTTCTCTGAATTCTTTTATGCATGATTGAGTTATCTTTGCAAGTCTCTTCGAATTATCCGTTTGGTTTGGCCAACTAGATTGGTAGTTCTTGCAATGTGAGAAGTGCATGGCATTGGGTTCAACCTTGCGATGTCCTTACCCAGTGATAGAAAGGGTTGCAAGGAACGTATTGTATTGTTGGCATCGAGGATAACAAGATGGGGTATTTATCATATTGCATGAATTTATTCCTCTACATCATGTCATCTTGCTTAAGGCGTTACTCTGTTTTAACTTAATACTCTAGATGCATGCTGGATAGCGGTCGATGAGTGGAGTAATAGTAGTAGATGCAGAATCGTTTCGATCTACTTGTCTCGGACGTGATGCATATATACATGATCATACCTAGATAACCTCATAACTATGCTCAATTCTGTCAATTGCTCAACAGTAATTTGTTCACCCACCGTAGAATACTTATGCTCTTGAGAGAAGCCACTAGTGAAACCTATGGCCCCCGGGTCTATTCTCATCATATCAATCGCATTCACTTTTATACTTGCTTTGTTTTACTTTGCCTTTTACTTTTCACTTTGCATCTTTATACCAAAAATACCAAAATATTATCTCTATCAGATCTCACTCTCGTAAGTGACCGTGAAGGGATTGACAACCCCTAATCGCGTTGGTTGCGAGTAGCTATCGTTTTGTGCAGGTACGAGGGACTTGTGCGTGGCCTCCTACTGGATTGATACCTTCGTTCTAAAAAATTGAGGGACATACTTACGCTCTTTGTGCTGCATCATCCTCTCCTCTTCGGGAAAACCAACGCAAGCTCAAGACGTAGCAAGAAGGATTTAAAGGCCGTTGCCGGGGAGTCTACGCAAAAGTCAACATACCAAGTACCCATCACAATCCCTATCTCTTGCATTACATTATTTGCCATTTGTCTCTCGTTTTCCTCTCCCCCACTTCACCCTTGCCGTTTTATTCGCCCTCTCTTTCCCAATCTCCTCCTCTTTTTCCCGTTGCCTTTTCCTCGTCCGTTTGTTTGCTCGTGTGTTGGATTTCTTGTTTGTCGCGATGGCCCCACCTAAATTTGGTGATCTTCACCTTAAAAGGCTAGAGGAGATCGAAAACAATGTCAGGAAGTTTATGGTTTTGCAATTTGAGCATAATAATTTCTTTAGAAACGAGCTTAAGGAACAAAAGAGCTTTATGAGTTATATGAATAAAGAGCTCGATGATATGTCTAAAGAATTTGATGGTATAAGAGCCCAAATTACTCGTCTTGAAAAGATGACCGCTGAAATTTCGGATATGCAAGCTACCTTAGTCAATAAGATGGCCGCTAAACCGAATTCCTATGAAAATCAAGATGAAGATCTAAAAGTTATTGATGTGTCCACTATTAAATCTTTGTTTTGCAATATAAATCTTGATGAAACTGAATATGATCTTCCTTTACCTAGAAGGCGTTCTAAGAATTCGGAGTTTTTAGATCTTGATGATGAAATTTATAAAAGTGGGATCGAAAGAAATAAATATCTAGATGTTGCTAAACCCACTATATTGGATCTCAAGGAATTTAATTATGAAAATTACTCTTTAATTGATTGTATTTCCTTGTTGCAAACCGTGCTAAATTCTCCTCATGCTTATAGTCAAAATAAGGCCTTTACCGAACACATTGTTGATGCCTTGATGCAATCTTATGAAGAAAATCTTGAGTTGAAAGTTTCTATCCCTAGGAAACTCTATGATGAATGGGAACCTACTATCAAAATTAAAATTAAAGATTATGAGTTTCATGCTTCGTGTGATTTGGGTGCTAGTGTCTCTACTATTCCCAAAACTTTGTGTGGTTTGCTAGATTTCCGTGACTTTGATGATTGCTCTCTAAACTTGCATCTTGCGGATTCCACTATTAAAAAGCCTATGGGAAGAATTAATGATGTTCTTATTGTTGCAAATAGGAATTATGTGCCCGTAGATTTTATCGTTCTTGATATAGATTGCAATCCTTCATGTCCTATTATTCTTGGTAGACCTTTCCTTAGAACGATTGGTGCAATTATTGATATGAAGGAAGGGAATATTAGATTCCAATTTCCATTAAAGAAAGGCATGGAACACTTTCCTATTAAGAAAATAAAATTACCATATGAATCTATTATGAGAGCCACTTATGGATTGCCTACAAAAGATGGCAATACCTAGATCTATCCTTGCTTTTATGCCTAGCTAGGGGCGTTAAACGATAGCGCTTGTTGGGAGGCAACCCAATTTTATTTTTAGTTTTTTGTTTTGCTTCTGTTTAGGAATAAATAATCCATCTAGCCTCTATTTATATGTGGTTTTATCTTTTAATTAGTGTTAGTGCCAAGTTAAACCTATTGGATCTTCTTGGATGCTAGTTATTTGATCTTGCTGTAATTTCCAGAAACTTTGCGCTCAGTGCCCGAATTGTTAAAAATCACCAGAACGTGATAAAATAGTGATTCCAATTGCGGCTGATCAATAAACAAATTTTACGGGTCGTCTAAGTTTTTTAGAATTTTTTGAGTTCCAGAAGTTTGCGTTAGTTACAGATTACTACAGACTGTTCTGTTTTTGACAGATTCTGTTTTGCGTGTGTTGTTTGCTTATTTTGATGAAACTATGTCTAGTAAAATAGTTTATGATACATAAAGAAGTTGGAATACAGTAGGTTTAACACCAATATAAACAAAGAATGAGTTCATTACAGTACCTTAAAGTAGTCTTTTGTTTTCTTTCTCTAACGGAGCTCACGAGATTTCTATTGAGTTTTGTGTTGTGAAGTTTTCAAGTTTTGGGTGAATTCTTTTTGATGGATTATGGAACAAGGAGTGGCAAGAGCCTAAGCTTGGGGATGCCCATGGAACCCCAAGATAATCCAAGGACACCAAAAGTCAAAGCTTGGGGATGCCGGAAGGCATCCCTCTTTAAATCCACTTCCATCGGTAATTTACTTGGAGCTATATTTTTATTCACCACATGATATGTGTTTTGCTTGGAGCGTCTTGTATTATTTGCGTCTTTGCTTGTTAGTTTACCATAATCATGCTTGCTGTACACACCTTTTGAGAGATCCAGACATGAATTGAAATTTGATAGAATACTCTATGTGCTTCACTTATATCTTTTGAGCTTGATAGTTTTGCTCATAGTGCTTCACTTATATCTTTTGAGCGTGATAATTTTTGCTCTAGTGCTTCACTTAGATCTTTTAGAGCACGGTGGTGAATTTGTTTTAAAGAAACTTGATCTCTAATGCTTCACTTAGATTATTTTGAGAGTCGTTAATAGCATGGTAATTTACTTAATGTTAATATACTTGGTATTCAAGATATGTGAAACTTTCTTTTGAGTGCGTTGAATACTAAGATAAGTTTGATGCTTGATAATTGTTTTGAGATATGGAGGTGATAATATCAAAGTCGTGCTAGTTGAGTAGTTGTGAATTTGAGAAATGCTTGTGTTGAAGTTAGCAAATCCCGTAGCATGCACGTATGGTTAAAGTTGTGTAACAAATTTGAAACATGAAGTGTACCTGGCTTGTGCATCCTTATGAGTGGCGGTCGGGGACGAGCGATGGTCTTTTCCTACCAATCTATCCCACCTAGGAGCATGCGCGTAGTAATTTATTTTTGATGACTTCTAAATTTTTGCAATAAGTATATGAGTTCTTTTGACTAATGTTGAGTCCATGGATTATACGCACTTTTACCTTTCCGCCTTTGCTAGCCTCTTCGGTACCGTGCATTGCCCTTTCTCACCTTGAGAGTTGGTGCAAACTTCGCCGGTGCATCCAAACCCCGTGATATGGTACGCTCTTTCACACATAAATCTCCTTATATCTTCCTCAAAACAGCCACCATACCTACCTATTATGGCATTTCCATAGCCATTCCGAGATATATTGCCATGCAACTTTCCACCGTTCCGTTCATCATCATCATGACATACATTACTTTTGTCATATTGCCATTGCATGATCATGTAGTTGACATCGTATTTGTGGCAAAGCCACCATGCATTATTTTTCATACATGCCAGTCTTGATTCATTGCACCATCCCGGTACACCGCCGGAGGCATTCATATAGAGTCATATCTTTTTCTAGTTTCGAGTTGTAATCCTTATGTTGTAATCAATAGAAGTGTGATGATCATCATTATTAGAGCATTGCCCAAATAAAAAAAAAGAAGGCCAAAAATAAAAAAATAAAGGCCCAAAAAAGAGAAAATAAATAAAAAGGGCAATGCTACTATCTCTTTTTCCACACTTGTGCTTCAAAGTAGCACCTTGTTCTTCATGTAGTGAGTCTCATATATTGTGCTTCAAAGTAGCACCATGTTTTTCATATAGTGAGTCTCATAAGTTGTCTTTTTATACTAGTCCGAATTTTTCGTTATAGAACTTGGCTTGTATATTCCTACGATGGGCTTCCTCAAAATGCCCTAGGTCTTCATGAGCAAGCAAGTTGGATGCACATCCACTAGTTTTCTTTTGTTGAGCATTTATATCTCTAGTGCATCCGTTGCATGGCAATCCCTAATCCTCATGTTGACATCAATTGATGGGCATCTCCATAGCCCGTTGATTATCCTCGTCAATGTGAGACTTTCTCCTTTTTTGTCTTCTCCACACAATCCCCATCATCATATTCTATTCCACCCATAGTGCTATATCCATGGCTCACGCTCATGTATTGTGTGAATGTTGAAAAAGTTTGAGATTATTTAAGTATGAAACAATTGCTTGGCTTGTCATCGGGGGTATAGAAGTTGGGAACATCTTTGTGTAACGAAAATGAAGCATAGCCTAACTATATGATTTTATAGGGATGAACTTTCTTTTGCCATGCTATTTTGAGAAGACATGATTACTTTGATTAGTATGCTTGAAGTATTATTATTTTTATGTCAATATGAACTTTTGTCTTGAATCTTTTGGATCTGAATATTCATACCATGATTAAGAAGATTTACATTGAAATTATGCCAAAGTATCACTCCGCATCAAAAATTCTCTTTTTATCATTTACCTACTCGAGAACGCAGCAGAATTAAGCTTGGGGATGCCTGATACGTCTCCAACGTATCTATAATTTTTATTGCTCCATGCTACTTTATCTATTGTTTTGGACTATAATGGGCTTTATTTTCCACTTTTATATTACTTTTGGGACTAATCTATTAACCGGAGGCCCAAATTGTAATTGTTGCTTTTTTTTGCCTTTTCAAAGATTTCAAGAAATGAATATCAAACGGAGTCCAAACGGAATGAAACCTTCGGATACGTGATTTTCTCACCGAACGTGATCCAGGAGACATGGACCCTACAACAAGGAACCAGAGAGGCGGTCAAGAGGGTGGGGGCGCCCCCCCTAGGGTGCGCCCCCTGCCTCGTGGCCCCCTCGAAGCTCCACCGACGTACTCCTTCCTCCTATATATACCTACGTACCCCCAAACGATCAGAACAGGAGCCAAAAACCTAATTCCACCGTCGTAATTTCCTGTATCCACGAGATCCCATCTTGGGGCCTGTTCCGGAGCTCCGCCGGAGGGGGCACCCACCATGGAGGGCTTCTACATCAACACCATAGCCTCTCCGATGAAGTGTGAGTAGTTTACTTCAGACCTTTGGGTCCATAGCTAGTAGCTAGATGGCTTCTTCTCTCTTTTTGGATCTCAATACAATGTTGTCCCCCTCTCTCGTGGAGATCTATTCGACGTAATTTTCTTTTTGCGGTGTGTTTGTTGAGATCGATGAATTGTGGGTTTATGATCCAGCTTATCTATGAATAATATTTGAATCTTCTCTGAATTCTTTTATGTATGATTGAGTTATCTTTGCAAGTCTCTTCGAATTATCCGTTTGGTTTGGCCAACCAGATTGGTAGTTCTTGCAATGGGAGAAGTGCATGGCTTTGGGTTCAATCTTGCGGTGTCCTTACCCGATTCTTGAAAGGGTTGCAAGGCACGTATTGTATTGTTGCCATCGAGGATAACAAGATGGGGTATTTATCATATTGCATGAATTTATTCCTCTACATCATGTCATCTTGCTTAAGGTGTTACTCTTTTTTTAACTTAATACTCTAGATGCATGCTGGATAGCGGTCGATGAGTGGAGTAATAGTAGTAGATGCAGAATCGTTTCGATCTACTTGTCTCGGACGTGATGCCTATATACATGATCATACCTAGATAACCTCATAACTATGCTCAATTATGTCAATTGCTCAACCGTAATTTGTTCGCCCACCATAGAATACTTATGCTCTTGAGAGAAGCCACTAGTGAAACCTATGGCCCCCGGGTCTATTCTCGTCATATCAATCTCATTCACTTTTATACTTGCTTTGTTTTACTTTGCCTTTTACTTTTCACTTTGCATCTTTATACCAAAAATACCAAAAATATTATGTCTATCAGATCTCACTCTCGTATGTGAGCGTGAAGGGATTGACAACCCCTAATCGCGTTGGTTGCGAGTAGCTATCGTTTTGTGCAGGTACGAGGGACTTGTGCGTGGCCTCCAACTGGATTGATACCTTGGTTCTCAAAAACTGAGGGAAATACTTACGCTACTGTGCTGCATCATCCTCTCCTCTTCGGGGAAAACCAACGCAAGCTTAAGACGTAGCAGCGGTCGGGAAGTACTGTCAGTGATCAATGGTTAAAAGAACAACGAGCAGCTGGGAAAAAAATTACCCAGCTCGGCGAACAAGCGAACCAATCGTGCCCCCCGCTCAATGTGTCTAGCGACATCGTTGCTAATGCTCCGGGGACGGTGCCCGGTTATACCAATCTTGGAGATTACCTGCCTGACGATGTAAATTTTGATTTCGTGGAGGTGGACGAACTCTGATACGAGTATGGGAAGCCTCTTGTCAAAGATGAAAAATCTTTAACAATGATGATGCGAAGATTCCATAATTGGTACATGAAAACCTGCAGAGAGTCTGGGGGGACAAATACTTTGTATCTGAGAATTAAAGAGGAGCGCGACCTCGTTGGAACTGATCTGTTGACTGTTCCATTTGAGGAGTTCTTCGAGTTCTTAATCAAAAGGCCCTTGATAAATTAACGGTCTTTTGCTACTGTCTGTAAGTACTATTTCTGCCATTAAGTCTCTATATATAGCTCAGCTCTTTCATTGCATGTATTTATAATTAATTATCCTCACTATATTATGCAGATTGAAGATCGTCGAGTGCAGAAAACAAGAAATGTATGATATTGGGTTCATTAACACAAATATCATAGATGAAATTCAGGTTAAAAAGCACGCGAAGAGGCCGAGGCCAACTTGCTACAATCGTTGATCAAAAACCAAAACAAAGATACCATACTCTTTCCTTACAACTTCAAGTGAGTGTTACTTGTCGTGTGCATATTCGGTTTCCCTTATTACTCGGCGAGGTTATAGTAATGTAATTGATGAGTTATGCATGCATGCGCAGCTTCCAATCGTGTTCTTCCGGAGATTAAGCTTGAGCGGGACTAGTAACCGTCTTAGACTCGAGACGAAAAGATCCGGAAACCTATGCGGACATGACTAAATTGCTCAACAAGTAAGTTCAATCGATCATTATCGCACCATATCGGCAACTTTTTGTTCATTTCCTGATATCTCAAGTAATAATAATTATTTTCTTTATCTTGCAGGGTTTGGAAACAGTTCACCGCAGAAGCTCCGGGACTGCCGAAGGAGCTGCGATATACATACCCGAAAGTAAGTACTACTAGCTAGCTAGTTGCGCGCATCTCCCGTTGATTCTATAGCTATACTTTCATCAATGCCATTTATAATGCTTCATTATCAGTTTGATTGACCTCTATTTCTCTCAAAGTGCTTGTGGCAGGAACAAGGGAATAATTTCTGTGGATACTACGTGTGTGAGTTCATATACAACGCGACTTTGAAAAATAAGCGGGGCTACTCTAAAAGACAATATGAAGTGCGTAAGCAATAATATTCACAATTTCAATTTATTACACCATCATTTCTGTTGAGTTTCATTCATACATATGTATTAACCCCTTTCTTCAAATTAGACGTGGCAGATGCGGAATGAACTCCTACCACAAGATCACATGAAAGCAATTCAAGAGGAATTGGCGGGATTCTTTCTTGACCACGTCATCAATAAAGCCAGAGAATACCATGTGGAAGTTGATTTCAAATGCTAGGGGATTGTAAGAGATCTTACATATTCTATATGTATGTAGCCAGTAACGTCGGATAGATAATACGAAAACTTGTTGTTCGACCAATCTCTCGGAGAAGGAGATGTGGATCGATCGCTTCTCTCGGTATGCATGACGAACTTCTGTACTTAATGGTTTCCTTCATTTTCTTACTAGCTAGTGTGTCGAGGGCCTCTCTATGTATGGTACGTAGCATCGACCAAGCACACGGACATAAGAGAGGACACTTCTCTCTATTAATTAGCTAGCTAACACAATATATGAAACACCTAAATTAACCCCCCAAAACCACCAACCCCCTTTCAAAAAAAACAAAACCACAGCCCCTGAAATCTTGTGGCGTGGATGCCTATTGGTCGGTTGGTGCCACCAACCGGGACCAAAGGCCCTCCTCACAGGCTCACAAGACCGGCCACGTGGAGGCCCATCAGTCCCGGTTCTGGACTGAACCAGGACTAAAGGGCCAGGGCATTAGCAACGACCCGTTAGTCCTGGTTCAGGAACTGGGACAAAAGGCCCTTACCAACCGGGCGACGGATTCCCCTCTTCGGAGTCCCGAATGAACTCCAGATCAGCCCTCCCGAGAGGTTTTAGGGCTTGGCGGCGGCTCCGTATCGTAAAACATGATAAATCCTTCTCTCTGATTATTTGCTCCCCGAACACGAATATATGGAGTTGGAGTTGAGGTCGGTGGAGCATCAGGGGGCCCACGAGGCAGGGGCGCGCCCAGGGGGGCAGGCACGCCCTCCACCCTCGTGTACAGGTGGAGGCCCCCCTGACGTGGATTCTTCTTCCAGTATTTTTAATATTTTCCAAAAATATGTTCAGTGGAGTTTCAGGTCATTCCGAGAACTTTTGTTTCTGCACATAAATAACACCATGGCAATTCTGCTGAAAACAGCGTCAGTCCGGGCTAGTTCCATTTAAATCATGCAAGTTAGAGTCCAAAACAAGGGCAAAAGTGTTCGGAAAAGTAGATACGACGGAGACGTATCAACTCCCCCAAGCTTAAACCTTAGCTTGTCCTCAAGCAATTCAGTTGACAAACTAAAAGTGATAAAGAAAAACTTCTACAAACTTTGTTTGCTCTTGTTGTTGTAAATATGTAAAGCCAGCATTCAAGTTTTCAAAGAAAGATTATGACTAACCACATTCACAATAACTCTTAGGTCTCATGTTTACTCATATCAATGGCATAATCAACTAGCGAGCAATAATAATAAATAACGGATGACAACACTTTCTCAAAACAATCATAATATGATATAACAGGATGGTATCTCGCTAGCCCTTTCTGAGACTGCAAAACATAAATGCAGAGCACCTTTCAAGATCAAAGACTGACTAGACATTGTAATTCATGGTAAAAGAGATCCAGTCATAGTCATACCCAATATAAATTAATAGTAATGGATGCAAATGACAACGGTGCTCCCCAGCTGGTGCTTTTAATAAGAGGGTGATGACTCAACATGAAAGTAAATAGATAGGCCCTTCGTAGAGGGAAGCAAGGATTTGTAGAGGTGCCAGAGCTCGATTTTAAAGCAGAGATAAATAATATTTTGAGCGGCATACTTTCATTGCCAACATAACAACCAAGAGATGGAGATATCTTCCATGCTACACACATTATAGGCGGTTCCCAAACAGAATGGTAAAGTTTATACTCCCACTCCACCAACAAGCATCAATCCATGGCTTGCTCGAAACAACGAGTGCCTCCAACTATCAACAGTCCCCGGGGAGTTTTGTTTGAAATTATTTTGATTTGATATGCATAAAGCATGGGACTGGGCATCCGGTGACCAGCCATTTTCTCGTGAGTGAGGAGCGGAGTCCACTCCTCTTGAGAATAACCTGCCTAGCATGGAAGATCTGAGACAACCCTAGTTGATACATGAGCTATTCGAGCATACAAAACAGAATTTCATTTGAAGGTTTATAGTTTGGCACATACAAATTTACTTGGAACAGCAGGTAGATACCGCATATAGGAAGGTATAGTGGACTCATATGGAATGACTTTGGGGTTTAAGGGATTGGATGCACAAGCAGTATTCCCGCTTAGTACAAGTGAAGGCTAGCAAAAGACTGGGAAGCAACCAACTAGATAGCGACAAAATTCATGAACATGCATTCAAATTAATAAACATTGAGTACAACCATGAGTAGGATATAATCCACCATGAACATAAATATCGTGAAGGCTATGTTGATTTGTTTCAACTACATGTGTGAACATGTACCAAATCGAGTCACTTAAATCATTCAAAGGAGGATACCACCCCATCATACCACATCACAACCATTTTAATAGCATGTTGGCACGCAAGGTGAACCATTATAGCTCATAGCTAATAAAGCATGGCACGAGCAACTATAATCTCTAATTGTCATTGCAAACATGTTTATCCATAATAGGCTGAATCAGGAATGATGAACTAATCATATTTAAAAAAACAAGAGAGGTCGAGTTCATACCAGCTTCTCTCACCTCAATCAGTCCATCATATATCGTCATAATTGCCTTTCACTTGCACGACGAACGATGTGAAAATAATAAGAGTGCACGTGTATTGGACTAAGCTGAAATCTGCGAGCATTCAATAAACAGGAGAAGACAAGGCAATACGGGCTCTTGGTTAAATCAACAATAATGCATATAAGAGCCACTTCAACAATTTAATTATTGTCTTCTCCTATCGACCCCCAAAGAAAAGAAAAGAAAAAATACTATTTACACGGGAAAGCTCCCAACAAGCAAAAGAAGAACGGGAAATATTTCTGGGTTTTCTTTTTAATTATTACTACTACAGGATGGAAAGTAAACTAGCTAAAAGCTATTACTATTTTCTTGTTTTTTCTTAAGGTTTATCAAACACACAAGAAGGAAGCATAAAAAAAAGAAAATAAACTAGCATGGATATTACAGTGAAAAAGTATGAGCACTGACAACTAGCATGAGTGTGTGGACATAAATGTAATGTCGGTGGGAAATAAGTACTCCCCCGAACTTAGGCTTTCGGCCTAAGTTGGTTTATTGCCACGGATGGCCTGGCGGATATCCAAAGTTGTAGTTGGTAATTAGATTGTCGTAGAGGTTCAAATTGTGGTTTTGGCTCCTGTTCTATGGCTGATGTAGGGTTCCGGTAGGCATAGATGGCCGCCAACGGAACTAGATACGGGCCGTTCGCGTTGGTCGCGGAGGAAGTCGGTGAGGCCCGCATTCTCAGCCAATTCATAAAAATTATCATAAATCCCGGCTGCTCTCAAGAAATCATCATAAGGCCATTCACACGGCCGAACCTCCGCGGTACGAGGCAGATTATATTTGGGCCTCTCTGCTTCTTCACCTTGCTTTTCCTTCGAGCTTCGGCTCGATGAGCCCCTCAAAAATCTCTTCATTATTTCTGAAAAATTCTGAAATTTTTAGTAACTTCAAATAAAAGTGAACTAAGCTCAACAAAATTGATAGCAACTGCTCCTACAAGTGCAAAAAGCCTATATCATGCATTAGAACTACTTAAAACCATATAAATTTGACATGCAAGCTCAAGAACATGGTCACCTAGGCAGCACCAATTTGCAATGAATAAAGAACTAGAACAAAAACTAATTGGACCAATGGAGGAGTCACATAGCAAGGAACAATCCCCCCAAGCAGTTTTGTGAGAGGTGCTTTGAGCAAGGAGATCGAAAATCGCAGCAAAATGAGCTAGAACTCGTTCTTGAGCTGGATGGTGATTTTTTTTGGGAGGAAGAAGTGTGTGGGTGCAGGAATAAGTGGAGGGGAGCCGCCATGGGCCCACGAGGCAGGGGGCGCACCCTGGATCCTTGTGGCCAGGTGCTTGCTCCCCCTGCTGTGTTCTCAGTGCCAGATATTCTCAAATATTCCAGAAAAAAATCATATTTCAATTTCGGGGCATTTGGAGAACTTTTATTTTCGGGGTATTTTTATATTGCATGGATAATTCAGAAAACTGACAGAAGAATACTATTTTCACTTTATTTCAACTAATAACAGAAAGTAAAAGGAGGGTACAAAAGTTGAGCTTTCTAATTTCATCCATCTCATGCTCATCAAAAGGAATCCACTAACAAGGTTGATCAGGTCTTGTTAACAAACTCATTCCGAATAACATGGAACCGGAGAAATTTCGAATAACACTATGTTACCTCAACGGGGATATGCACATCCCCTATGATAAGAATATCATATTTCTTCTTGCCAGTAGGAAGAGGAAATTCAAAACCTCCAAAAATAATCGATGGAATTTTTCCAATAGAGTTGATACTGTGGACTTGAGGTTGTTTCCTCGGAAAGTGTACCGTATGCTCATTACCATTAACATGAAAAGTGACATTTCCTTTGTTGCAATCAATAACAGCCCCTGCAGTATTCAAAAAGGGTCTTCCAAGAATAATAGACATACTATCATCCTCGGGAATATCAAGAATAACAAAGTCTGTTAAAATAGTAACGTTTGCAACCACAACAGGCACATCCTCACAAATACTGACAGGTATAGCAGTTGATTTATCAGCCATTTGCAGAGATATTTCAGTAGGTGTCAACTTATTCAAATCAAGTCTACGATATAAAGAGAGAGGCATAACACTAACACCGGCTCCTAGATCACATAATGCAGTTTTAACATAGTTTCTTTTAATGGAGCATGGTATAGTGGGTACTCCTGGATCTCCTAGTTTCTTTGGTATTCCACCCTTAAAAGTATAATTAGCAAGCATGGTGGAAATTTCAGCTTCCAGTATCTTTGTTTTATTAGTAACAATTTCTTCCATATATTTCGCATAAGGATTCATTTTGAGCATATCAGTTAATCGCATACGCAAAAAGATAGGTCTAATCATTTCAGCAAAGCGCTCAAAATCCTCATCATCTTTTTTCTTGGATGGTTTGGAAGGGAAAGGCATGGGTTTCTGAACCCATGGTTCCCTTTCTTTACCATGTTTCCTAGCAACAAAGTCTCTCTTATCAAAATGTTGATTCTTTGATTGTGGGTTATCACGATCAACAGCAGGTTCAATTTCTACATCATTATCATTGCTAGGTTGAGCATCGACATGAACATTATCATTAACTTTATCACTAGGTTCATGTTCATCACCAGATTGTGTTTCAGCATCAGAAATAGAAATATCATTTGGATTCTCAGGTGGTTGAGTAATAGGTTCACTAGAAGTAGGCAAAGTCCTATCATTTTTCTTTTTCTTCTTTTTAGAAGGACTAGGTGCATCTATATTAGTTCTCTGAGAATCTTGCTCAATTCTCTTAGGATGGCCTTCAGGATACAAAGGTTCCTGAGTAATTTTACCAGTTCTAGTAGCCACCCTAACAGCATAGTCATTATTCTTACTATTTAATTCATTGAGCAAATCATTCTGAGCCTTAAGTACTTGTTCTACTTGAGTGGTAACCATAGATGCATGTTTACTAATGAGTTTAAGTTCACCTTTAACTCTAGACATATAATCACTCAAGTGTTCAAGCATATAAGAATTGCGTTTTAATTGTCTACTAAAATAAGCATTAAAATCTTCTTGCTTAACCATAAAGTTATCAAACTCATCCAAACATTGGCTAGCAAACTTAATAGGAGGGATCTCAGCTTTATCATATCTATAGACAGAATTTACCTTTACTACCTGTGTCGGATTATCAAGATCATGAGTTTCTTCAATAGGCAATGGATTAAGATCATATATTTCTTCAACGGGCGGTAAATTACGACCATGTATTTCTTCAATAGGAGGTAAATTCTTAACATCTTCAGCTTTAATACCTTTTTCTTTCATAGATTTCTTTGCCTCTTGCATATCTTCATGACTGAGAAATAGAACACCCCTCTTCTTCAGAGTTGGTTTAGCAATTGGTTCAGGAGGTGTCCAATTATTTTCATTGGTCAACACATTATTCAATAGAATTTCAGCTTCATCTGGTGTTCTTTCCCTGAAAACAAAACCAGCACAACTATCCAGGTGGTCTCTGGAAGCATCGGTTAGTCCATTATAAAAGATATCAAGTATTTCACTTTTCTTAAGAGGATGATCAGGCAAAGTCATTAAGTAATTGGAGAAGCCTCCCCCAAGCTTGTGGGAGACTCTCTTCTTCAATTTGCACAAAATTATATATATCCCTTAAAGCAGCTTGTTTATTATGATAAGGGAAATATTTAGCAGAGAAGTAATAAATCATATCACGGGACTACGCACACAACCAGGATCAAGAGAATTAAACCATATCTTAGCATCACCCTTTAATGAGAACGGAAATATTTTAAGGATATAAAAGTAGCGAGTTCTCTCATCATTAGTGACAGGGTGGCTATATCATTTAATTTAGTAAGATGTGCCACAACAGTTTCAGATTCATAGCCATAAAAAGGATCGGATTCAACCAAAGTAATTATATTAGGATCAACAGAGAATTCATAATCCTTATCAGTAACACAGATAGGTGAAGTAGCAAAAGCAGGGCCAGGTTTCATTCTAGCATTAAGAGATTGCTGCTTCCATTTATCTAATAACTTCTTAAGATCATATCTATCATTCCAAGCTAAAATAGCTCTAGCAGCTTCTTCATCCATAACATAACCCTCAGGAACAACAGGTAATTCATATTTATTAGGGGGAGAGTCTTCATCATCACTATCATCAATATCATCAATTTCAATAATTTCATTCTCTCTAGCCCTAGCAAGTTGTTCATCATGAAATTCACCAAGTGGCACAATAGTATCAAGCATACAAGTAGTTTCATCATAAGTATCATGCATAGCAAAAGTGGCATCATCAATAACATGCGACATATCAGAATTAATAGCTGAAGCAGGTTTAGGTGTCGCAAGTTTACTCAAAGCAGAAGGTGAGTCAAGTGCAGAGCTAGATGGCAGTTCCTTACCTCCCCTCGTAGGTGAGGGATAAATTTTTGTTTTCTCGTCTTTCAAGTTCTTCATAGTGACCAGCAGATATAAATCCCAAGTGACTCAAAGAATAGAGCTATTCTCCCTGGCAACGGCACCAGAAAATAGTATTGATAACCCACAAGTATAGGGGACCACAACAGTTTTCGAGGGTAGAGTATCCAAACCAAATTTATTGATTCGACACAAGGGGAGCCAAGGAATATTCTCAAGTATTAGCAACGTAATTGTCAATTCAGCCACACCTGGATAACCTAGTATCTGCAGCAAAGTATTTAGTAGCAAAGTAATATGGAAATTTCGGTAACGGTAGCAAAAGTAATATTTTTGGATTTTGTAGTGATTGTAACAGTAGCAACGGAAAAGTAAATAAGCGAAGAACAATATGTGAAAAGCTTGTAGGCATTGGATCGGTGTTGGAGAATTATGCCGGATGCGGTTCATCATGTAACAGTCATAACATAGGGTGACATGTAACTAGCTCCAATTCATCAATGTAATGTAGGCATGTATTCGAATATAGTCATACGTGCTTATGGAAAAGAACTTGCATGACATCTTTTGTCCTACCCTCCCGTGGCAGCGGGGTCCTATTGGAAACTAAGGGATATTAAGGCCTCCTTTTAATAGAGTACCGGACCAAAGCATTAACACATAGTGAATACATGAACTCCTCAAACTAAGGTCATCACCGGGAGTGGTCCTGATTATTGCCACTTCAGGTTTGCCGGATCATAACACATAGTAGGTGACTATAAACTTGGAAGATAGGATCAAGAACTCACATATATTCATGAAAACATAATAGGTTCAGATCTGAAATCATGGCACTCGGGCCCTACTAACAAGCATTAAGCGTAGCAAAGTCATAGCAACATCAATCTCAGAACATAGTGGATACTAGGGATCAAACCCTAACAAAACTAACTCGATTACATGATAAATCTCATCCAACCCATCACCGTCCAGCAAGCCTATGATGGAATTACTCACGCATGGCGGTGAGCATCATGAAATTGGTGATGGAGGATGGTTGATGATGACGACGGCGACGGATTCTCTCTCCGGAGCCCCGAACGGACTCCAGATCAGCCCTCCCGAGAGGTTTTAGGGCTTGGCGGCGGCTCCGTATCGTAAAACACGATGAATCCTTCTCTCTAATTTTTTTCTCCCCGAACACGAATATATGGAGTTGGAGTTGAGGTCGGTGGAGCATCAGGGGGCCCACGAGGCAGGGGGCGCGCTCAGGGGGCAGGCGTGCCCACCACCCTCGTGGACAGGTGGAGGCCCCCCTGACGTGGATTCTTCTTCCAGTATTTTTAATATTTTCCAAAAATATGTTCCGTGGTGTTTCAGGTCATTCCGAGAACTTTTGTTTCTGCACATAAATAACACCATGTCAATTCTGCTGAAAACAGCGTCAGTCCGGGTTAGTTCCATTCAAATCATGCAAGTTAGAGTACAAAACAAGGGCAAAAGTGTTTGGAAAAGTAGATACGACGGATACGTATCAGGGCCAAGCGCGACCCCGTCCCGCCTAACACTTTGTGGAAAGGCTCTTCAAGCCATCCGTAGTGTGGCAGGACAAGAGCGGCAATACCAGTCCGGACCTGATAACACCCCCAGCGGCCGAACAAGATACAGGTATCATTGAGGGTTTGGATACCGAAGTAAGACCCTCTACTCATGAAATCATGGCCTTTATTGCTCCATGGACCAAACCCTTCCTCGCCTACCTTAATAGGCAGGAGCTTCCTGATGATCAAAATAAGGCCCGTCGCATAGTTCGACGTTCTAAAGCCTATAAAGTTCACGAAGGTGAACTATAAAAGAAAAGCATTACTGGAGTGCTTCAAAGGTGCATCTCTGAAGAGGAGGGATGACAACTCTTGGCTGAAATACATGCTGGTCTGGGCAGCCATCACGCCGCAGCTCGGGCCCTTGTAAGCAAGGCCTTCCGGACAGGTTTCTTCTGGCCAACGGCCCGAGCAGACGCACAAGCCCTTGTGCAATGTTGCGTAGGATGTCAGCTTTTTGCCAATCAAAGCCACATGCCTCCCACTGCCTTATGAACAATCCCCATCACTTGGCCTTTCACGGTCTGGGGGCTAGACATGGTCGGATCCCTTAAAGGGGGAAGCTACAAAAGGAAATATTTATTGGTTATGGTGGATAAATTCACCAAGTGGATAGAGGCCAAACCAGTAAAGACGGCTGAAGCAGGGCCAGTGATCAACTTTATATCCTGCATGGCACACCGTTATGGTGTCCCGCACATCATCATCACTGATAACGCGGCTCCAATTTTATAGCCTATGAGGTAAAAAAATGGTGTGCTAACTTGGGCATCAAGTTCGATTATGCATCCGTCTACCACCCTCAAACTAACGGCCAGGTTGAACAGGCCAATGGTTTGATAATGAGCGGCATTAAACCCAAACTGGTGCGCTTCTTGTTGGAGTCATATAAGCATTGGGTTGAGGAACTCAATTCAGTGCTCTGGGGGCTGCGGACTACGCCTAATCGCACGACCGGATGCACACCTTTCTTCATGGCGTACGGCGTAGAAGCTGTTTTGCCCTGCGTTATTATTCATGACTCACCTCGACTGTGCATGTACGAAGAGTGAGAAGCCAAGCTCGATAGGTAGGACGACCTAGACGGCCGTGAAGAGGATTGTGATATTGCAAAGGCCCGTTCCGCATTCTATCAGCAACAGGCCAGGCGATACCAAAGCAGAGAAGTGCGGGCCAAGACATACAACGTCGGCGATCTCGTCTTACGTCTCCCAGAGAAGAGGAAGGGCAAGGTCAGACCAAAATGGGAGGGCCCCTTCATCATAGATGAAGTTCTCACAGGAGGAGCCTATCGCCTTCGTAATGCATCGGATAATTGCCTTGAGCCGAATCCATGGAACGCTGCTCGACTTCGATGGTTCTACGCATATATTGGCTGCCTCCTTTATGATTCTTTGACTAGGCTCCTTTTTTCTCCTCTTCTTTCTTTCTCGTCTTTTTATTTTGCACTTTTTTATATCCCAGTGTATGTTCAGATCTACTGAACTGTCAGGGGTACACATCTTTTAATGTATACGCCCCACCTTGACTGGGGGCTTCTTTGATGAAGCTTCTTTCCAAAAGCTCGTGGCTTACATTGTCTCGTTTGTTATATACAAATTTCTGCCATTATATGCACTTCTATGACTTAAGTTTTTGCCAAGCTAGGTTGCCTCGCTCCTGTGTTTATACCCTACGTTCCCGATTGTTCGGCTAGGGTATAAAGGGAGCACCTCTGCGATTGTTACAACCGGGTAATCCGGACTTGTACCTCAGACGAGTGAAGCCGAAAGCTAGCATTCTTAAGGGAATAATTGGTCGGCAAGCAACGACAGTTTGTTTATGTTTCTAGAACTCTTCTAAAAAATATATATATGTATGGGATAGGCTCCCCGTAATTCGGATCAAAACCTAGGTGTCGGTGTCAAAACCGGCGGATCTCGGGTAGGGGGTCCCGAACTGTGCATCTAAGGCGGATGGTAACAGGAGGCGGGGGACACAATGTTTACCCAAGTTCGGGCCCTCTCGATGGAGGTAATACCCTACTTCCTGCTTGATTGATCTTGATGATATGAGTATTACAAGAGTTGATCTACCACGAGATCGTAGAGGCTAAACCCTAGAAGCTAGCCCATGATTATGATTGTTCTTGTCCTACGGACTAAACCCTCCGGTTTATATAGACACCGGAGGGGGCTAGGGTTACACAGAGTCGGTTACAAGGGAGGAGATCTACATATCGGAATTGCAAAGATTGCCTTCCACGCAAAGGAGAGTCCCACCCGGACACGGGACGAAGTCTTCAATCTTGTATCTTCATAGTCCAACAGTCTGGCCAAAGTATATAGTCCGGCTGTCCGAGGACCCCCTAATCCAGGACTCCCTCAGTAGCCCCTGAACCAGGGTTCAATGATGATGAGTCCGGCGTGCAGATTGTCTTCGGCATTGCAAGGCGGGTTCTTCTCCAAATCCTGAGTACCTGTCGAGTAGTGTCCGGCTTCCCATGAATGTTGCATCTTCGGCTTCTGCGCCTAATAATGGCTATCTTCCACGTGTCGAGCGAATGCGAGAAGTCGGGGCATTTTTACATTTGCCACCCTAACCATGTGAGTAAATCGTCTATTTAAAGAGTCGGGGATCCTCAGATCTAGATCACACCATCCTCCCACAGCGAGTATCCATCAGAGCTCCCAGGAGGAAGATAACAGAGAGGTCCTTTACCTAATGGGCCGGATAAAAACGCTGGCCAAATCAGGACTAGCAATAATAAAGGTTATGTCAATATGTATAATGCGGGGGGTGCAGCCACTTCAATATCGGGGACAACCCATGTGGAACTTCAATGCAGAAGACGATGCCACCCGTTGCGGCCGTAAAGGTCCGGACTCCATCGCTGCTCTAGCGAAAATACTGTCCGATTTATATAAAGGAGAGGAAGAGGAGTTCATCCGCATTAAGCCACGGGACGGATTCTCCATGTACAACTCCCCAAACTGGGTGAGCTGCTACTTTTTACTCCAGACCTTCCCGCATTCTTCGTCATAAATATTTACCTAGCTATTTCATAGCAGGAACTGCGAAAAGCTGTGAGGGAGGTCCATAGCCCGTCTCCACAACCAGAGGACCCTGACCGGGCCCTTGACCCCGGACTCAAAGAAGATCCGGACATATTTGTGGAGCTTATCGACACGACGTTCTATCAGTTAAGCTGCGACGGTGCCTTGGTGGCCATCATAGCCGATTATCCCGGATCGCCTCCCCTGCATCGCATGTAAGTAAAACTGGAGTCCGAACTTCCGAGAAGGATCCCTTTTTTGCACTTCTCCCACCGCACACATATGGTGTCTTACAAGGAAGGCCCTTGGGACGCCATGCCGAACTCGCAGTGACTCACCAACAAGGGGCACCGAAGTCGGGTAGGCTTAAAAGGAAGGCGGTCAGGACTAAGACGCCGTCGCAAAGTTAAGAAAAAGAACCCTGCTCCGTGGTTGTCGTCTTTAAAATATAATAACGTCCATGGTTCCTGGCAGGAAAGACGCTTGCCGGACCGTATCCGGAGAGCCAGCCGGGCTCCAAAGCCGGACTTCGAGGCAGATGCTAACGTGGGGACAATGCTGGATGTTCCTCCTACAGAGGATGCAGATAGGCTGTCCGCTACGAATTCCGAAGTGGAGAGTGACATGAATCACAGGCGTCGCCGGGCCGTACTCCACGACCCAGGTTTCTCTGAAGAGGCGTTCGATGCCTTCAACTCAGGAGACGCGTACATCCGAGCTGCTCAAAATGGTCTTGCCAGAGCCACGGACCAGTATGTAAATGATATACAGGTAAGAAAATCTGATAATTATGTATATCAGTAGCCCATGAGACTTGAAACAGTTGGCACAACTGATTTCAGGATCGTTATATGTGTAGGTTCTTATGGAGAAGAATGCCAAGTTGTCTCAAGAACTGGAGGAGTGCAAAGGCCAGCTACGGGCCGCAATTGCCGCAATGAAGGAGTCCAAGAAGGCCCCATCTGGTAACACTTGTTCCTATCGAAAAGAATGACATATACCAATTAGTATTCGGCATGCATGCAAATCTAACAATAGATTCTGCAGATGATCCTGGAGTGAATCCGGAGCTCGTGCGAGAGGATGAGCAACATGCTCAACGACAGCTAGATGCTAGCGAGTGCGTGCTTACGCGGGTTAGGCGGGAGAAAAACGATCTCCAAGATGCCAATACCCAGCTGGGTGTTGAAATAAAAGATGTTCGAGCCCAGCTAGCTGACTCCGTAAAGGAGAATAAGGAGCTTCGACGCGGCATTATTAGTAAGTGCTTGAATGAACTTTTATAGAGTTCGGCGAAGAAACCGGCTAACAGAGTTATATCTGTAGGTATGCTGACAGGTCATCCCGGAGAGTAGATGCCTGGGTCTGCGAGTGATATTTTGCCAGAGCTCTCACAACTGCACGAACAAGTTCGGCAGGTGATGCAAGGCATTGCCCAGGCCTTGTGGCCGTCCGCCTCCCTGCGAGGAGGCATGGGGGAGCTCGTAGATATGCTCAAGGGAGCGCGGCGGTGCTTCCGATTATGGAAGATATCTGCCTGTCGATATGGTGCAAGGTAAGCCTGGGCCATGGTGAAGACTCGATATACCAAGGCTGACCCAAACCACATGGACGAGGTCGGACCTGTGGGGTATGATGGGAAAGAGATCCCGGTCAGTTTGGTGTATGACCAGGTAAAATTAGCCGCAAAGTATTCCCAACCATTGTAGGTGTCGGTGTCAAATCTGGCATATCTCGTAGTAGGGGTCCTAAGCTAGGCGTCTTGGAGCGATGGTAACATGGACACGGGGTTTTACCCAGCTTCGGGCTCTCTTGATGAGATAATACCCTACATGCTGCTATTGATTGTATTCATATGGGTGTAGTACAGAGTACATGTGTCTACCACGAGATTGTAGTAATGAATCTCAGATTGTCTATTGACTAGCCTGGTCTCGGTTTATATAAGACACCGGAGGCCTAGGGTTTAGGAGAGTCCTTGTCTTGGGCGCCATGTCTTGTGGAGTCTTCCTTGTATGTGGAAGGGGTTGTCCGAACTGGCCCATGAGTACACGGCCATTGGGGTCCTCGGCCCAATCTAATTGATCGGGAGACGACGTGGTGAGTACCCCCTAGTCCAGGACACCGCCAGTAGCCCCCTGAACCGGTCTTCAAGTCGGGAACGCTCCTCGATTCTTCTGAACTGTTCTTCACCTTCGGTCGCTGGTCTTGAAAACTGGTTCAACAAATCTTCCCATCTTCGATCTTGAGGATCACCAAAGTGAATTCGAAGAGTCTACACGTCGGGTATCCGAGGAGCCCCTTTAAGTTTCCGGCCTTTATCAATGCCTTGTTATTTTTATGCCACGCCTCAGGTTTGAAGTTGTTCCCGAGCAGCAACGTCCTCTTGCGTCCGAGCTCCAACACCGGATTGTATTCTAGGTATCTTTAGCAGCCGAGCACCAACGCCGGACCGCTTCCGAGATCCAACACCGGAATGTATCCGAGCTCCAACGCCGGAATGTATCCGAGCTCCAACGCCGGACTATGTCCAAGCTCCAACGTCGGACTGTATCCGAGCTCCAACACCGGACTATGTCCAAGCTCCAACGCCGGACTGTATCCGAGCTCCAACGCCGGACTATATTCAAGGTGTCATAGATCACCTTGGTTCAAAAAAGTTGAAGGAGTTTTAGCCGAGCTTAATGCCAGAAATGCCCTCTACGGAGCCAGGCACTGGCGTTCGAGCTTTATGCCGGACTGCTTCCAGGGTGTCTATTGTAGTCGAGCACCAACGCCGGACTGTATCCGAGGTGGTGCACCACCTCGGCCATGGGCTGATTTTTATGAATTTAATTCTGAATTATGCAATGTAATCTCTGCCGAGATGTATAGCCAGTAGCCCTCAAGGTGCGCATAGGCCTAATATCCGGGGTGCACCTGAAGGAATAAAATCAAACCGCTGATCCTAGTAGCCCCAGATACTCAGGTCGATTCATAAAATCAGCCTGAGGATCAATTCCCAGCTCGACAGCATACTTAGGAATAGAAACGCGGTGTGCAAAGTCCTCGAGACTCAGGTTGGGTTGTCAATGGAGTAGCCCCCGAAAACTATATTGCGCTTTAAATTTTCTGCATTGGATTGTCAATGCATTAGCCCCCGAGACACTGGTCGGGTGGCGACACCAGATCAGGGGATCGATGTGCCCTTTTAATATTTGTAAGTAATAAGTCCGAAGCCTAGTAGCCCCCGAGCCTTAATGCGGGCACGGGAGGCCGAATTAAGGATCGATATCCATAGTAAAATCACAAATTATGTGTAATGACTCTATGCATCCAAGTACTTTACATCATTAATGCTCGGATCTGCATTGTACAAAACTTTGTTGACCGACCATCGGCTTCAACCTCCTTGCCCAGCAGCCGAGGAGTGTTTGTCCTACTTTATAAAGCCTTTATGAGGGCAAAGATTTACGACAAACAAGGCTTCCGGCCATACGGTGTTATAAACAAAGGTACACAGAGAGATATGTTATATTATTGTTTAACATACAAAATGTCTTCCAAAGAAAATAGTCCTGCTATCGGTTCCTTTCTTTGGGTTGTCATGCTAAACATGATCATGAAAGCTCAGCTCCGATCAATGCGGGG
Source organism: Aegilops bicornis (assembly GCA_021605145.1). Classification (NCBI taxonomy): domain Eukaryota; kingdom Viridiplantae; phylum Streptophyta; class Magnoliopsida; order Poales; family Poaceae; genus Aegilops; species Aegilops bicornis. The sequence goes on from CM038671.1 coordinate 136,423,934, forward strand.
GGAAAATACTGAGGATTTAGTTCGGGGAAAGCTTCCAAACTCTGTGGTCTAAATCAACCCAAATTTTTACCTCCGTTGCAACCGTTTATAATCTGAAAGTGGCACATCGTCGGCTTTTACCCCCTTGTAGATGCTACGTAGGGTGTTTCCGCAATAACAAAACAACCCTTAGCCAGTGTCTCGGTGCCCGAAGGCCATTGTGTTAGCGGAAACGAGGCAATCAGATATGCGGGCTTTATAACTTTCACTTAGTCATAGGAGCTTAAAGTTGGGAGCCCATCAAGTAGCCCCCCGGTTAGTGTTCGGCGACATCCGAGATCAAGCTTTAAACACTTTGTCCAATGTTATGAACGGCCTGCCATTTAATACAGTCATCGGACCGCTGACCAGTTTATGCTTATTGTGATAGTCAGTTTTTGGCTTTCTCCACTGAGGTGCTTAACCATGCGAGCTGGAAGCACAATCACAGTGGTTCTCCCTTTGCACACCTAGCCGAACAAAGCGAAACATAGGAGGCAAGCGCAAGAGCCGGGCAACCCAACTATTGGCCGAAGACACAATTCGAGACTGATGCATATATAGAAATATCCGAGAATTTTTGCCGAATCTCTAAAGGTGTCCGGCGTTGCACTGCGAGACTAATGCTGGAAATGCACAAATAGTTTAAAAGTGCCACGGGCTTGGAAAACCAGAAAACGTCAGTAAAAACTAGACGTCCAAACTAGATCAAGTGTTCAGTGCCAAATCGAAAATTGGTCTTAGAAAAAAAAGGTGCCTTTGTCGTGCTTTAACATGACACATCCTATCTCGAGACTTCAAGCGGGTCAGCCTACGGCTTCAACCTCCTATCCCAAAGGCGGAGTATTTCTCATTAGGCCAGTTTAGCGAACTAAACTCTAGCGGCTTTGAGAGGGAAATTAGGCTCCTCAGCTAGTGACCGCACACTTGTGTTGAAAAAAGGAATGATAAATAGTAATAATAAAAGCTTTGCAACGACTAAGAAGAAAACCACTTATTATAAAACGGCTCAAATAAACTTAAGAGCACCCAAGTGACTTGGGTAAAAGAATGATTGTATGTACCGAAGTACTTATATCATATCTATGTTCACCCAAACTTTAAATGCGTCTTATTCGACCGCCGGCTTCTCCCTCTTCGGTCAAGGAACGAAAAGTGTTATGTACTCCACCTGTCGAGAATATCGACGGTGTTTCTGATAACCAAGCAATCAGGTCAAAAGGTCAGAGACAAAGCGCTCGCCAGGAACTTATGCTATATTACTAATAAAGTGTAAGAAGCATCTTGAAGAAAATAGTACCCCACCGATACCTTTCTTCGGTGCTCATTGTTAATATGGGACTTGTGCAATAGATTTTTGTACTCATGAGTTCCGTTGTGTGCCGACCATGATTGAAAACAATAAGAGCGCTTAGCTTTCGCTTCACCAGTCGAGGTCCGGCTCGGATGAACCGATCGTGATAATCGCAGAGGTGCTCCCTTTACTCCCTAGCCGAACAATCGGGAACGTAGGGGTAAGCACAGGAGCCAGGCAACCCAGCTTGCGGAACACTTAGGTCAATATGGTGCATATTGTGGTGTAATACCCGAACATGGAACGAAGCCGTACAAGTACAATCATATGCAAGAGGAAAGGCTTCACAAAGGAAGCCCCTAAATAAACAGGGTATTTGAATTTGTGTGTCACAAACAAAGTTTGGACAAGGAAGTTTTTCACAAACAACTTTTTGCCAAAAAGGTATAATGCTTGGTCGAACTGAACAAAATTTAAAACTGAAAGTATTTGAGATTAAAGTGACTTAGCTGGTTAATGTGTTCGGCATTGATGACGTGGTTCGAGCTTGATGCGGGACAAGGTTCCAGCCCCCAGGCTGGTCCCGAGGTGGCCGAGCTAGCGGAGAGTTCGGCACTCCGAAAAGGTGAAGCCCCCAGCCCCGCCGCGGTGATGGAGGAGGTCGGCGGGTGACGACGCAGGGTTGCCAACATAGGGCAGCGCGCCAAGGCGACAACACAAGTTGGTCGACGGAGGGGACAACGCGGCTCATTCTAAGTCGATTGGATGCACAGATAAAATACTGCCAACCAAAAGTAATGAAAGATAATAATGTATATTAAAAATTCTTCTACTTAATTAATATAAGTGAAGTAAATAATTAAAGAGATATGGTCTGAGCGTCGAGGTCGGCCCAGTGAAGTGGTCGCGTGGTAACGCTGACAAAGGGATGTGCGCAGGTGTTGGCGCGGCCCAACCTAAATAGATTGCCTGCACACACAAAGTAGTGCAACCAAGAAATAATAATAGTGAAAAAAGGTGCATAATTAATTTATGTGAAAAAAGTTTGATAAATATGGCCTGAGCGCTGAGTCTAGCTCGACGACGCGATGGCGTCGTGGTACGGCGATGTCGGCGAAGGTCGGCCTGCCCAGGTGATAGAGAGGGGCTGGCCGAACTGACGCCAGGTACAGACGTCGGTAGAATTTATCTGCCAAAATAATACGGTGCAGACAAACAGAAAATAATCTGCATAGTAAGTTTACGTAATGAATAACTGTGTAGTTAGGGAAAATAAATCCTGTTGGACAAACAATGACCACAGTAGCAGAATTCAGCCATGTCTAGGGCACCGTGCTTGCAAAACTACTAGTCAACTACGTGAACTAGGAGTACTTGTAGTGTGGGACATGCATAGAGGACGGATGATTAGCCAAAAGCATAGACTGCCTCATGATTAAATAATAAAGAAAAGAGCATTAGGATCGGATCACCCTGTGTGTTTCCAGCAATCTGAGTCCTTGTCGGCCCCTGCACTGTACGGCATGGGCTCTCCTCGGCTGGCCCTGATCGGGCACCCTTGGGCATGCGTCCCCCAATGCTGTGTTCGACCACCAGGCTTCCTGCCGCCGCTGCTGTAGCACACGTTGGCATCTGGCGCTCATATAGCTACGCATGCTTCTCGCCTTGATGGCCTATGCGCGCACAACCGGATTGAATCTGCAGACAAAATAGCAATGGACAACAGAGATTTTTCTTTTGGTAAAAGAATTGATCTACGTACAACGAAATAAACTGAAACTACAACACCTGATTTGGCGTTTGTTGAAGATCCATCGAACCGCGACGATCGCCTAGCAGGCTCTCAATGAAAGCACCAATGTCGGTGTCAAATCCGGCATATCTCGTAGTAGGGGTCCTAAGCTAGGCGTCTTGGAGCGATGGTAACATGGACACGGGGTTTTACCCAGCTTCAGGCTCTCTTGATGAGATAATACCCTACATGCTGCATTTGATTGTATTCATATGGGTGTAGTGTAGAGTACATGTGTCTACCAAGAGATTGTAGTAATGAATCTCAGATTGTCTATTGACTAGCCTGGCCTCGGTTTATATAAGACACTGGAGGCCTAGGGTTTAGGAGAGTCCTTGTCTTGGGCGCCAAGTCTTGTGGAGTCTTCCTTGTATGCGGTAGGGGTTGTCCGAACTGGCCCACGAGTATGCGGCCATGGGGGTCCTCGGCCCAATTTAACTGATCGGGAGACGACGTGTGAGTACCCCCTAGTCCAGGACACCGTCAGTAGGCTAGACAGCCTGTTGGATGGTATAGAAGAAGAATTTAGTCAGTCTATGTGACTGTATACTTCAAGTGACATATATTGTCCCTAGCCGGATTGTAAATCATTTGTCATGGCAGACCTTTTCGCTTCAACTTACGGACTCGACAGCCCGGAGTGTATCCGAATACCCGCCGATTATGTAAAACTGAATGCAGCGTGGAAACCAAAGCGTAGGGGTCATAAGTGCTTGAATGCAGACAAGTACCCAACTAGCTATGTTATATTACATGGATAGTAAGAAACATATTCCAGGGAGAATAGTTCCGTTAAGGGTACCTTTCCCTGGGTACACATGCATTAATGTGCATGTCCGAACTGCGAAAAGAGACACATGATATTAACATCTGGGGGGATGTATTGAAATAAGTAAAAGTCATCTTTTGTTCATCGACCGAATATTCCCTTTAGAACGCTAGCTTTCGGCTTCACCCAGTCTGAGGTACACATCCGGCTGACCCGGCAGTAACAATCGCAGAGGTGCTCCCCTTATGCCCTAGTCGAATTAACGGGAACGTAGGGCATAAACACAAGAGCCAGGCAACCCAGCTTGGCCAAAACTTAAGTCATATCGATGCATATAATGGCGACGAAAAGGTACATGTGGAAAAGTAACACATGTGCAGGGGGCATAGAGCCCGGAACATAATTATATTAAGCTTCTGTAAAAGAAGCCCCCAGGTATAATGAGCACGCCTGGCACGTTTAGATTGTGTAGTCAAGACACATTTTAACCTTTTAAGGTCGTGAAGAAAAAGGTAATAAAGAAAGAAAGACAGATAGCGGATATATATAAAAAAAGGGACAGAGGTAAGGAGACGAACACAGAGTCCGACACTAGGCGTAGAACCTTCGGAGTCTGGCCGCGTTCCATGGGTTTGGCTGGAGTCGATTGTCCGATGCATCCCGCAGACGGTACGCTCTACCGGTTAGAACTTTGTCAATAACGAAGGGACCTTCCCATTTGGGCTTGAGCTTGTCCTTTTTCTTCTCTGGTAGGCGTAGAACGAGTTCGCCAACGTTATAAGTTTTGGCCCATACTTCTCTGCTTTGATACCGTCGAGCCTGCTGCTGATAGAATGCGGAGCGGGCTTTTGCCACGTCACGCTCCTCCTCCAGGGCATCCAAACTGTCCTGCCGATCAAGCTCGGCTTCTTTCTCTTCGTACATGCGCACTCGAGGTGAGTCATGAATGATGTCGCAGGGCAGTACCGCCTCTGCGCCGTACACCATAAAAATGGTGTGTATCCGGTAGTGCGATTCGGCGTGGTCCGCAGCCCCCATAGTACGGAGTCGAGCTCTTCGACCCAGTGCGTATCTGATTCCTTCAAGGATCGCACTAATCTGGGTTTAATGGCGCTCATGAGAAGACCATTTGCTCGCTCGACTTGACCGTTTGTTTGAGGGTGATAGACGGCGGCATAATCGAGCTTAATGCCCATGTTGCCGCACCAAGTTTTTACCTCGTCGGCTGTAAAGTTCGAGCCGTTATCGGTGATGATGATATGGGGGACACCGTAACGGTGTACAACCCAGGATATGAAGTCTATCACTGGTCTGGACTCGGCCGTTTTAACTGGTTTGGCTTCTATCAATTTGGTGAATTTATCCACCATGACCAATAGGTACTTTTTCTTATGGCTTCCTCCTTTTAGGGGTCCGACCATATCAAGCCCCCAGATCGCAAAGGGCCAAGTAATGGGGATTGTTTGGAGAGCGGTAGGTGGCATATGGCTTTGGTTTGCAAAAAGCTGGCAACCGACGCAATGTTGGACAAGGTCCTGTGCATCTGCTCGGGCCGTCGGCCAGTAAAAACCTGTACGGAAGGCCTTACTTACAAGGGCCCGAGCTGCAGCGTGGTGGCCGCCGAGTCCAGCATGAATTTCTGCCAAAAGTTGTCGTCCTTCCTCTTCGGAAATGCACCTTTGAAGTACTCCGGTAGTGCTTTTCTTATAAAGCTCTCCCTCGTGGACCTTGTAGGCTTTAGACCGCCGCACAATTCAACGTGCCTCGTTTGGGTCCTCAGGGAGTTCTTGCCTAGTTAGGTAAGCCAAGAAGGGTTCTGTCCACGGGGCGATGACAACCATAATCACGTGAGCCGAAGGTGTTATTTTGATGGCAGAGCCTTCGATTACGTCAGAATGTTCGGGATTTGGCGTTGTGGTCGGATCCGGACTGTTGTTGCCGGCCTCCCCTTCCCACATCACGGATGGCTTAAACAACATTTCCAAGAAGATATTAGGTGGGACAGGTTCGCGCTTAGCGCCGATGCGGGCGAGGATATCTGTTGCTTGATTGTTTTCTCGGACCACATGGTGGAATTCGAGCCCCTCGAACCGAGCTGACATTTTGAGGACGGCATTGTGGTAAGCCGCCATTTTTGGGTCCTTGGCGTCAAAGTCTCCATTTATTTGAGATATTGAGAGGTTCGAATCCCCACGCACCTCTAAGCTTTGAATGCCCATGGAGACTGCCATCTGGAGACCATGCAACAGGGCCTCATATCCTGCTGCATTGTTGGAGTCTGTGTATAATATTTGGAGTACGTATTGGACTGTATCTCCGGTGGGGGATGTCAGGACGACGCCTGCCCCCAGACCAGCCATTATCTTAGAGCCGTGAAAGTGCATGATCCAATTGGAGTACGCGCCGTACTCTTTAGGGAGTTCGCTTCATCCCATTCGGCCATTTAAATCATCCAAAGATTTGTGACTTAATGGCTCGCCGTGGTTTGTATGTTATGTCAAACGGGAGGAGCTCAATAGCCCATTTAGCAATCCGGCCCGTGGCATCGCGGTTATTTATTATGTCGTTGAGTGGTACTTCAGAGGCCACTGTAATTGAACACTCTTGAAAGTAGTGTCATAGTTTTCGGGATGCCATGAAGACCGCGTATGCTATCTTTTGATAATGTGGGTACCGTGATTTGCATGGAGTGAGGGCAGTGGATACGTAGTATACCGGCTTTTGAAGCGGGAACTTATGTCCGTCCGTTTCTCGTTCGACGACGAGCACTGCGCTTACAACTTGGTGTGTTGCCGTTATATATAACAACATTGGTTCGCCGATATTTGGCGTAGACAAGATTGGGTTGCTGGCCAAGACGGCTTTTATTTCTTCCAATCCGGCCGTGGCCGCATCCGTCCACTCAAATTGTTCGGTGCGTCGAAGAAGGCGATAAAGAGGTAGTGCCTTTTCTCCCAATCGGGAGATAAAGCGGCTTAAGGCAGCCACGCATCCAGTTAATTTCTGGATTTGCTTGAGGTCTGTTGGGATAGCCAACTGTGACAGAGCTCGGATTTTAGCCGGATTTGCTTCAATTCCTATGTTGGAAAGGATGAAGCCCAAGAGCTTTCCGGCGGGCACACCGAAAACGCATTTTTCCGGATTGAGTTTGATGTCATATGTTCGGAGATTGTCGAACGTGAGCCTCAAGTCATCTATGAAGGATTCGATGTGTCTGGTTTTAATGACCACATCGTCTATGTATGCCTCCACTGTTTTGCCGATTTGTGTTTCCAGGCATGTCTGAATCATGCGTTGATAGGTTGCACCAGTGTTTTTGAGCCCGAAAGGCATGGTAACAGAAGGGGCCATATGGAGTGATGAATGCCGTTGCGGCCTGATCGGACTCCGCCATCTTAATTTGATGGTATCTGGAGTATGCGTCGAGGAAACACAATGAGTCGTGTCCTGCAGTAGCATCGATAATTTGATCGATGCGGGGGAGGGGGAAGGGATCCTTGGGGCAATCCTTGTTAAGGTCCTTGAAGTCGACACGTAGGCGCCAGGATTTTTCCTTCTTTGGTACCATCACCAGGTTTGCTAGCCAGTCCGGATGTTTTATTTATCTGATGAATCTGGCCTCGAGTAACTTGGCTAGATCTTCTCCCATGGCTTGTCGCTTAGGCTCAGAGAAACACCGAAGAGTTTGCTTGACCGGCTTGAACCCCTTTAGAATGTTAAGGCTATGCTCGGCCAGCCTGCGTGGGATTCCTGGCATGTCTGAAGCATGCCAGGTGAAGATGTCCCAATTCTCGCGCAAGAACTCACGCATGATCTGGCGTCTGTTAGGGGTTCATTTGTGGCACGATGGATGCTGTTTTGTAGGGTGCATTGAGTGGACTCGGAATTTTACTATTTCGTCTGCTGGTTTAAAAGAGGTGGACTTGGGTCTTTTGTCGAGTATCACGTCGTCCACATCCTTTGTGGAGTGCAGCGCAGTTAGTTCTTCGGCCGCAAGGGCTTCGGATAACGCCTCGAGGGCCAGTGCGGAGGTTTTATTTTCGGCGCGGAGTGCTATGTCCGGATCACTAGCTAGTGTGATGATTCCATTGGGCCCGGGCATCTTGAGCTTCATGTACCGTAATGGGGTATAGCTTGGAAGATCGTGCATGCCTCCTTCCCTAAAAGGGCGTGGTATCCTCTACTGAACGGGGCCACTTGGAATGTGATTTCTTCAGACCTATAATTCTCCAGTGTGCCGAATACCACATCTAGTGTGATTTTTCCCGCACATCGTGCCTCCCGACTAGGGATGATTCCTCTGAAGGTCGTGCTGCTTTGCTCAATGCAGCTCTTGTCTAATGTAGGAAAGATCACTTATGTCTTGGTGGGTGGGTAGATATAGGTCCAAATCCTGACCTGATCTGAGACCCAGGGGCGGAGGAGTTTCTGAGCTTGGTAGTTCGGGCTCCGGGATGTTTCCCAATAAATCTGCCCTGCTGTCTGATTCTAGGTTCAAAGCTTGGGTCGTGTCCTCCCGTAGACAGGTATCCGGCTCGGAGAGCTTGGGAATCCGGACAAAGTTTGTCCTCAAAATAGAGGAAGAATCGCTACATTGCTCCTCCACCACCGCTATCTGATGGGTGACCGGCGGAGAATTAATCTCCCTTTGGTCGGGTTTAAGCCCGATCCGATCATAGTCCGTAGCGACTCCCAGGGCGGCGTGGAAGCTATTTTTGATGACCCAAGAGCTCGTTCAAAGAAGAGATCTCCATTGGATCCATCTGCTTGGCGAATCCCGAGCCGACGTGGAAGCTGTTTTTGATGACCCGAGAAGTCATCATCGGCGCGACGGCCGAACGGGCAGTCATGACGAAGCCGCCTAGTCAGAGAGTTTGGTCTACAGCCAGGGCTCCCTAGAGGTAATGTTGTCCTTGACAACAAGACGAGCCATCAAGCCTTATTGTGATGGCACAGTGGAACTCTTAATGAAAGCACCAATGTCGGTGTCAAAACCGGCGGATCTCGGGTAGGGGGTCCCAAACTGTGCATGTAAGGCGGATGGTAACAGGAGGCGGGGGACACAATGTTTAACCAGGTTCAGGCCCTCTCGATGGAGGTAATACCCTACTTCCTGCTTGATTGATCTTGATGATATGAGTATTGCAAGAGTTGATCTACCATGAGATAGTAGAGGCTAAAACCTAGAAGCTAGCCTATGATTATGATTGTTCTTGTCCTACGGACTAAACCCTCCAGTTTATATAGACACCGGAGGGGGCTAGGGTTACAGAGAGTTGGTTACAAGGGAGGAGATCTACATATCCAAATTGCCAAGCTTGCCTTCCACTCAAAGGAGAGTCCCACCCGGACACGGGATGAAGTCTTCAATCTTGTATCTTCATAGTCCAACAGTCCGGCCAAAGTATATAGTCCGACTGTCAGAGGACCCCCTAATCCAGGACTCCCTCACTAGGCGCGCTTAATTGAAGCATGCCAACCCAAGGAAAGGAACCCCTAACGGAACTATTTTCCTTGGAAGATATTTCTTACATTAAATAAGTAATATAACATAATTCCCCGAACAAAATTTTGTATGTTCGAGCAACATGGTCGGATTGCCTGGTTTCCGGACATAATGAATGTTTCTTACGTTCCAACATGGTATCCGGAAACACTCCACCTTCTTGGTTCGGAGGTTGAAGCCGAAGGCCTGCGATGAAAACTTTTTACATGTTCTGTTGAATATAAGGTTGATAATAAATTACACTGATACATTGAATCAAATGACTACTCCTTATCTATACCATCTATAAGACTTTCCAAACTACAGTCTTCTTGCGAATACTTCGCAGCTATCATTACTTGGTCATATACCAAGTTCACCGGGATCTCTTTCCTGTCCGGTCCCTAAGGTCCAACTCGGGCCATATGATTTGGATAGAACTTGGTGTAGCGTGTTTTCACCATTGCCCATGCTTCTCGTGCACCTTCACGACATGCAGACGCCTTCCACAGCTCAAAACAGCGCCGGGCACCTTTGAACAGGTTCGCCAACCCCTCCATACTTTCTGGAGGGGTATCGGATGGCCATAAAGCCTTGGCCATACTTCTCATGGCTTTCCGGGCCCGCTCATGCACAATGGACAGATCCTTAAGCACGTCGCCTCAAAATCCGGATACTTCCTCTTCAAGCCGACTAGTTAATAGACCTGCAGCAACAGAGTTGTGACAATCGGAATTATGGGATAATATGAGTCTTTCTGATGGTTCCAAAGGTCATACCGAATATGCCGCCTTTCAACTTCACATTCTATTTTTGCGCGGCCGATAACTGAGCCTTTAAACTCTTTATCTCTTCGAATTGTTTGTCTTTTTCCTCCTCAAGTTTGCTCTTCTGACCAGTGGTCATTGCGGCCTTTTTCATCTCCGCAAGTTCTGTGGTGACGACATTCAGCTGTGTCTGGTTTGTTTTCAGTTCTTGGGACAACGTGTTGTTCTTCTCCTTGAGAACCTGCAGGTCATAACGATCCTTAAATCGGTTGGCCTCACCGCTTCAAGTCTCAGGGGCTACTAGCATATATCTATTAAATTTGCACAAACTCTTACCTGCATATCCTTTGAGAACAGTTGAGTAACGCCAGCAAGTCCATCTCGGGCAGCTCAGATATATGCATCCATGGAGCTAAGTGCGGTAAATTCATGTTCAGAGAAAGCCGGAGCGCGCATGGCCTCTTTCAGTCGACGATGATTCATCTCACTCTCCACCTCGGAATTCATGACAGATATGTCATCCGAATCCTCATGAGGGGGTGGATCTGGCACTGCATCAACCCTCGTCCTGGTTGACGAGTCCGACGCCGGATTAGCTGACATTCGGCTAGCAGGGCGTTTTCCCACTATTTGCCGCGTGCTCCTCCTGAAATAAAGGTAGAAGGGAAAATTAACAATCCGAACTCATGCTTAGGCACATATCAACGGACATACCACTTTGAAGACGGAGGGGGCTCTACAGTGCTCCCAATTTCCTTTCATATCGAACGATTGCCCTACGAAGAGGCCGCTCTCGAGGGAGTGTGGCTTGCCGAGCGCTGATCCTATGAAGTAGATTTTAAATATAAAGGATACGGTGCAAGTAGGGACCTCTTTTTCAGGAAGCTTTTTGAATACTTACAATGGAGAAGGGGTAAAGGCGGGGGTAGTCGGCTGTAATAGCCACTTACAAACCGTCAAGGCTCGACTGATAAAATACTCCATCATCAAACTCTATGTATATATTCGGATCCTTGCAAAATCCAGGGTCTCTGTCGCGAGCGTGATCCTCTGGCTGTGAGGAGGGACAATGAATGTCCTTGGTCATCTTCTTCTATGACTGTTTTAGGACAACAAGAAGTATTGGATTAGCATGCCTTGATAACAAGGAAAAACAATGCTGATAATCAAAAACTTACCCATTCAATGGGGTTGTACATGGAATAGCCTTCTCGGCAGTTCAAGCGGAGGAAGTCTACTTTCTCCCCCTTGTACAGGTCGGCCAAGATTATAGCCAGTTCGGCCGGAGTATTCGGGCCCTTGCGTCTGTAACGGGATGCATCGTCCTCTCTAGTATAGCACCATAAAGGGGTTACTCTGGACTGGAGAGGCTGAATACATCGCTTTATTGCGATGGCCATGACTTCAACTATTCAGAGCTCGGAATGAGCAAGTGGTCTGACCTTGCTGACCAACCTCTTCACTTCTGCACTGTCTTCTTCCTTTGGACTCCGGGGACGCCAATTGAGGCGTTTCTTCAAAGGGGCACTGGAGAATTCGGCAAGGCCGCGCCGAACTGGGTCCGGAAGGGGAACGTCCTCAATATAGAACCATTCCGAAGACCATTCTCGGGATACCTCCTAGGGAGTTCCAATAGGGTAGCCTGATCCGGCTATGTGCCATACTTCGGCGTCACCCACTTCAAATATGGAACTCCCTCGATGATGGGGAACGACGCAAAAGAACTTTCTCCATAGTTCAAAGTGAGCCTCGCAGGCCATAAACAGTTCACAAAGAGGAACAAAACCCGAGATGTGCAGAATAGAACCCTGGACTGAGATTGTGCACCTGGATCCCGTAGAATTCTAACAGACCTCTGGGGAAAGGGTGGATCGCGAATCCTAAGCCCCACAGAAGAAACGAAACAAAGCATACCCTCTCCTCTTTGTTGGGATTGGGGAAATTTTCTGCTAGCACGTCATTGCCGATTGAGGCTAATCCCGCCCGCACAGAGACTAGATCTGCGAGAGGGAGGTACCCCTGCGTCAGGAGACGATTCAACTGAAGATGAGGCACTGAGCAGCTCTGCCAATCACCCTCTTGAGGGCCATGAGGGCGCGAAGAAGAGCTAGGAGCATTGGCCATGTTTTGAAGTTTTTTCGTGGCTGGTCTTGATGTTCTCCGCTCGATGTAGATGGAATTTTGGGGATCTAGCCTCTTTTTATAGGCGTTATTCTTGTATGGTCAGGGGCATATCTATAAAAAATTATTTTGGACCGTTTGTATGGTCAGGGGCATATTTGAAGTTTTTTCATAGGCTGTCGCGGGGGAATTGAGGAGACAGTAGGAAGGAGTCATAAAGGCAGAAGGTGGAGGTCAGGGCTGGACTATCATCAATCCGAAGTATGGAGAAGAACCCGCCTTGCAAAGCCAAAGACATAAGCCGGATTACTGAGGGAGTCCTGGATTAGGGGGTCCTTGGGTGGCCGGCCTATTCTATGCGGGCCGGACTGATGGGCCGTGAAGATAAATGCGGAAGACTATCCTCCGTATCCGGGTAGGACTCCTGTATGCGTAGATTGCAAGTTGGGTATCCGGATGTACTATTCCTTCCTCTGCAAACCGACTCTGTATAACCCTAGATCCCTCCGGTGTGTATATAAACCGGAGGATCTAGTCCATAAAGATCTATCAGAATTTTCATAGGCTAGAGAGCTAGGGTTTAGCCATTACGATCTCGAGGTAGATCAACTCTTGTAACCCCTATACTCATCGAATATAATCAAGCAGGAAGTAGGGCTGTACCTCCCTTAAGAGGGCCCGAACCTGGGTAAACATTGTGTCCCCAACGCTCCCTTGTTACCATTGATCCTCAGACCCATAGTTTGGGACCCCCTACCCGAGATCTGTCGATTTTGACACCGACAGTCTTCACAAAGACTATCAAGAACCCTAACACCCAATGCATCAATTTCTGAATCATTCAAAGGTTTAATAGCTGCTAGGTTTCTAAGAATCTTGATAGCTCTCCCTGCCTCAAGATCAAGTAGGTCGTTAACAGATTTAGCAATTTCCTTACCATTACTACCTAGCGAGACTCGCAACTGGTTTCCATTATTCATAATCTCATCCTCATAAAAATGCAAAATGGAATTGTAAGTACCGACTGACAAACTAGTAGCGACCTCAATGTCATGAAGCTTGGCCTGAAGCATGGCACGCCCCAAGTGCAGGTCATCAACGTCAGCCTGATCCTGGAGATGGCTGCTCAATCGTCGACCTCAGACCTGGGATCCGGAATCCCTCCGAGGGCGATGATCTCATCTCTCGAGGTCCCACTTGGGGTAAGGCCTCCAGCTGTACTCCCAAGTAGACCCACATCCACCAGTCCAGTTGGGCTTTGTCCACCTGCCATGTGCCCAACCGGGGAAGACACCGGCACCACCGTGGTTGCGCACGCCGGAAGCACCCACGGAGGCGAGCGTTTGGGCGCCGGTGAACCCCGCGGAGTCATGCGCGGGCTGCACACGGGAGTCCCCGAACGAGGCACACCCTCCGAGGGCTTCTCGAGAGGCCGCTATCAAAGTCGAAGCCACACCCTCTGAGGGCTTCTCGAGAGATGGCGTCGGAGAAGAAACTCTCGGGCTGTTAGGGCTAGTCAGGGCATCCCGTCCAGTGTCCCCCTCCACACCCCCAAACAGAAGACGACGAGACAAAGGTGGTGAGGCAGTCGGCTCACCCTCCTCACACCCTCCTTGGCCTGAGATGGCACAAAAGGCACGGCCAACAGCGACAACGGTGGTGGCAGCTCTTGTTGCACCGGATCATCAATGTCAGCCTTGTGGCCCCACAATCGGCTGGGGGCCGACGCCGCACCAAAGGAGCCAAATATGAGAAAGTTCATTGGGGTCTTAGGAGGGGCCTCCCCCTTTCCCCTAGAACCGCCCGTTGAATGCGTCGACCAGCCCACCGTCGCGTCGGCCTCACCACGGGCCGAACCATCCGCGCCCAAGTTACGCGAACCATGAGCATCATCCCCCTCCGTCATATCCCTGTCCGAGGTCCCATCAGTTGACTGAAATAACTCTGGACTCTCAAACTCTTTCTCCAGGTCATCCATTAGACCGGCGTGGAACCATTTCACATTATCAGGAACGAGCGCAACATCCAGGACGCTCACCAATAATCTTGCCATGCCATTTGCGCGGGTGAAGGGCATATCCACCTTCTTAGTCTTACCAATGAGCGACCCCGGACTCCAGGTGATCCGAGTGTTCTGCAGAGGCTTAGGTGGAACCCCCTTGAAACGAACCCAGATCCGAGGAAGAGCCTTTCCTTGAGGCTCCTGCTTCTTCCAAGGGGCAAACTCCATGATGCACTTAGTGCTCGCTGTTGGGGAGCGTAGTATTTCAGAAAAAATCCTAGGATGACGCAAGATATATCTAGGAGAAGCATAGCAACGAGCGGGGAGAGTGTGTCCACGTACCCTCATAGACCGAAAGCGGAAGCGTTTAGTAACGCGGTTGATGTAGTCGAACGTCTTCACGATCCAACCGATCAAAGTACCGAATGTACGACACCTCCGTGTTCAGCACACGTTCAGCTCGATGATGTCCCTGGAACTCTTGATCCTGTTGAGGATGAGGGAGAGTTCTGTCAGCACGACGGCGTGGCGATGATGATGATGAAGTTACCGGCGCAGGGCTTCGCCTAAGCTCTACGACGATATGACCGAGGTGTGTAACTATGGAGGGGGGCACCGCACACGGCTAAGAGAAGACTTGGTGTACCTTTGGGGTGGCCCCCTCCCACGTATATAAAGGAGGGGGGAGAGGAGGCCGGCCAAAGGGGACGCGCCAAGGGGGGAGTCCTACTTGGACTCCTGGTCCAAGTAGGATTCGCCCCCCCCTTTCCTATTCCAACTAGGAGAAGGAGGGAAGCAGGAAGAGGGGAGAAGATAAGAGGGGGGCGCCACCTCCTCCTAGTCCAATTCGGACCAGCCATGGGTGGAGCGCGGCCACCCCTTGAGGCCCTTCTCTACTTTCTACTAAAGCCCATTAAGGCCCACTACTTCCCCGGAGGGTTCCGGTAACCTTCAGGTACTCCAAAACTTATCCGATACTTCCCGAAACCATTCTGGCGTCCGAATATAACCTTCCAATATATGAATGTTTACCTCTCGACCATTTCGAGACTCCTCTTCATGTCCGTGATCTCATCCGGGACTCCGAACAAACTTCGGTCATCAAATCACATAACTCATAATACAAATCGTCATCGAACGTTAAGCGTGCGGACCCTACAGGTTTGAGAACTATGTAGACATGACCGAGACACATCTCCGGTCAATAACCAATAGCGGAACCTGTATGCTCATATTGGGTCCTACATATTCTACGAAGATCTTTATCGGTCAAACCGCATAACAACATACGTTGTTCCCTTTGTCATCGGTATGTTACTTGCCCGAGATTCGATCGTCAGTATCCTCATACCTAGTTCAATCTCAATTCTTGACAAGTCTCTTTACTCGTTCCATAATGCATCATCCCGTAACTAACTCATTAGTCACATTGCTTGCAAGGCTTATAGTGATGTGCATTACCGAGAGGGCCCAGAGATACCTCTCCGATACTCGGAGTGACAAATCCTAATCTCGATCTATGCCAACTCAACAAACACTATCAGAGACACCTGTAGAGCATCTTTATAATCACCCAGTTACGTTGTGACGTTTGATAGCACATGAGGTGTTCCTTGGGTATTCGGGAGTTGCATAATCTCATAGTCAGGGGAACATGTATAAGTCATGAAGAAAGCAATAGCAATAAAACTAAACGATCATTATGCTAAGCTAATGGATGGGTCTTGTCCATCACATCATTCTCTAATGATGTGATCCCGTTCATCAAATGAAAACACATGTCTATGGTTAGGAAACTTAACCATCTTTGATTAACGAGCTAGTCAAGTAGAGGCATACTAGGGACACTCTGTTAGTCTATGTATTCACACATGTACTAAGTTTCCGGTTAATACAATTCTAGCATGAATAATAAACATTTATCATGATATAAAGAAATATAAATAACAACTTTATTATTGGCTCTGGGTCATATTTCCTTCACTCGCCACTCTGCACATGCCAAACTTGAGGGTGTGATTCAGATCCTCCAGAGATGGAAAATCAACTTTATATGCGTGACCCTCAAGCTTCACCAGCTTCCACTGAAAAGTGCCTGGAGCCAACTCACTCAGTTGTTGCACAATCTAAGCCTCAGTGAGCGAGACCTCTGTCATAGGTGCTTCTGTTTCAACAGAGGGTGACTCAAAGAACATAAGATCGGCGGAACAGAGTCCATAAATTGCGACCACCGGCATGGGCCCCATCAGTTCCGGGCACCCCCTGACTCATGCTTGGGCTTCTGACACGTGTCACACATCTCAGTGGTGCAGTCAGCAACAAAATGACCAGCCACGCCGCAACGGTAACAAGTCATCTTCTCCTTTTTTTCAAGCCCATTTGGAAGAATGGTCTCCGGTTGGCTTGTCCACAGCTTTGTCAGTCACCGGTGCCCTAGCCTTACCAGCATTCGGCTCGGGTACCTCCACCGTAGTAAGAGCCCTAACCGTCTCCATAGCCACAACACTGAGCTATCCATAAGCCTCCTCTATAGTCCCCTCCCGGAAGGCATGACGAGGTTCACCACAGCCGGCGGCGGGGGCGGACGCGGAGGAGGAGGTCGCCTACCCCCTCCCCTGCCTCCACGGTTCTTCCCATGGTAATGGTTGTTCAGGCCTGATGCACCTTCAACAAACCCTCCCGGAGGTCCGTAAAAGCCGTCACGAACAGCCTAACGGTAACCTCCCTGCGGTCCGTTGAAGCATCGGCCCAAACCACCATCACCCTGCCAAGCATATCCACGGCCTCCGCTGGAAGACGAGGAACCCCGGTGCTGCCCATCATCGTAGGCATCATATCCGTCACCCCCACCGTCCTCGTAGGGGGTTCCGGTTAGCATCGAATCCGCCGGACCCCTGGCCAGGTCCATATCCACGGCCATGGCCATCAGCCATCGCACCCGAGTAATCCGCAACCCGCCCACCGCGGCCCACGGCCGGGGCTGCCTCTGTCGCCCGCCCACTTTTAATATCCAGGTGACCTCCATCTTCGATTCTATTTGATATTGCGGTACATACGCTCTTATTATTGACATGGCATGGCAGACCGACATAATTCCCATAAAAGAATATGATCTACACAATGCTAGAAAATTGAAGATGTTATTTTATGTATTTGAATGATTACTCTGGTTGAAACTAACTTTAAGTTGTCAAATGCAGAATTTGGCCAGACAATTGTTCCCAAGAGAGGCACCAAGGCGGGCGAAAGTGGAACCATAACCGCCTCTTGTCACCTACCACTCTCATTGATGCTAGGGCATGGCATCAGCGGCACCAAGGAGATCCATATCGGGCGCGGCCTACTGCGGAGGCGCAGAAGGGTTTCTGTGTGAAAACTTAGGAGATGTGCTCGAGCGATGATCTTCTTCAGGCGGTGCGCGACGACATAGTTGATGAAGTCGGCACTAGTGGGTTGTTGTGCGCATGCCAAGAATATTTGGGTCCAATTTTTTGGGGGTCGAAGTTAGACATTAGAAGAGTCCTGAAAAACTTTGGCACTTTATGGCGTTGACTTGCTATTTTTACGGAATTAAATGAATTTATAGGTATTAAATTGAGGTAAATGACTTTTAATTTTAAATACGGTGAATGAAGTCGTAAAAAATGAAACTTGGTCATGGTGTCCTGGTACGATAAATAAAGGTTGTTATAAAACTTTGAGATAGTTACAGAAAAGTTATGATGCACTTCGCTTAGAAACTGAAGAGTTTCCGGTGAAGTATCGGAGTTTCGAAGGGGGAGTGTCGAGGTTGAACAGAAAAACAGTTTTATTTTCATAATTCTCCCTTCAAACTTTTCTATGTTGATCATACACTATTTCTAGTTTCATGTTCAATTTTGGGATAATACAATATATTTAAAACATTGAATAAATCTATAGCTATTTAACGAACTAAATCAAATCTTAATTATGTATATTATGTCAAATTTCAGTTGTTTAAATTGAATCTACGTTGAATTTTATGCAAATATGATTTTTACCCTGTTATATACAAGGGATTGGTTAGGTTCGGCAAAAACTTAGTGGGGTAAATTTATTGCAGTTTACTTGGCCGGATCCTCCTCTATTTTTAGGGGATCGGTTAAAAATGCCCTTAGTACTCCTATTAATTGCGTGCCCTAGTACTACTAGCATGTCCTAACAACTCCATGATGGTGTTAAAAGAACAACTCCAAGATTGTAAAGGAAAAGTAGCACAAATCATTCACACATAGCATGCAAACAAGTCTAGTACAACAATACTTCAAATTCACCGAGATTAACCCAATGTTCAACAAGTTTTTCATGAATGTGTGTAAATGACTATCCCTCGAACATGTGGTACATCACGGCAGCACGTGCGGGTGTCGGTTCTATATCCGGCATATCTCGTGGTAGGGGTCCTAAGCTAAGCGTCTTCACTACAAAAAAAAGACACATCCGTGACATTTTGGGCCGAACGAAAATCTTTTCTGTGATACTTATGACACTTCTATGACGATAATTGTGACAAAACCCGGTATCATCATAGATGTGGTGGGGTCCTACTTTTATGACAAAATATCATGACAGAAAATGGGCTTTTCGTCCTGGGCGGGAAGGAGACGCAGCTGCATGACATTCTTTGGGCCGTCCATGACAGAAAAAACCGTGGTAGAAGCGAGGGCGCGGAAAATATCGGGGAGTCCCCGGTTACGTACGCGCGCGTGTGCGAGGCGTTGGGCTCTAACTGAAACCGAGTGATTGAACTGCAGGCTACGCGTTACTGAACCCGAGCGATCGATCGATGGCTGTTAAATGAACTCGATCGAGCGATTCCATCGCTACTACTGCTAACTGAAGCCGATCAATGCTGCCTCTGGATGAACAGTGAGCGCTGCGAGGGGGGTGGGGTTTGGATGAACAGTTCCCGGTGAGGGTGGATGAACACGACCCCGTGGTGTTGCCTCTGGATGAACAGTACACTGAACGATCGAGCCGGTTGGGGCTGGATGAACAGGACCCTGTGGAGGGCAGGATGAACAGGACCACCCCGTGGAGGGCAGGATGAACAGAAGACGGTGGAGGGCAGGATGAACAGTAGCCCGTGGAGAGGGCTGGTTGAACAGTAGCCGGTGGAGTAGCACGCGGTGGAGGCTAGGTGAACAGGAGCTCGTGGATGAACAGTCGTAGGTGGAGGCTGGAAAAGGTCGACGGTGGATGAACAGTAGCCCGTGGAGACTGGAGGGGGTCGATGGTGGAGATGAACAATATCCCGTGGAGTCCCATTTTGCGATACGCCACACCCCTCCCGATGAACAGGACCCCCGTTTCGACCGTAGTGCTCCAACACAAGTCTGTTTCCTCCATTTTGCGGTACACCACACCCCTTCCGATCAACAGGACCCCCGTTTTGACTATAGGAGGTCTGTTTCCTACATTTTGCGGTACGCCAGACCCCTCCCGATGAACAGGATCCCCTTTCGAACATGGACGGTCAAACACAAGGCCGTTTCCTCCGTTCTGTGGTACGCCAAGCCTCGTTTCCATCGGCTGTTCCGTCCAAGCCCTCCCGATGAACACGACGACGCATTATGTTCTGACCCAGCCGGTTGGCTCCCCATGAACACGACGACGCTATTTCTCTGTTCCGACCCAGTCATGTACACGAGCCCTGGCCGTACGTACGCGCGAGTAGGCGTTCGAGACCCGCCGTATGTAATGACGTGGTCAGATTTACTTTCTTGCACCACGGCTATTGTAATGCGTGCGTGTACATGCTACGTGCACGCCTCTACTACGACACGTGCACGCCTCTACATCGACCAAGATGTATGCATATCGTTCGCGACGAGAATGACAACGCTACATACGCTTCGACCAGGTCGGTCCCGACTGTCAGGCACTTCCTTACATGCGAAGATGTAGCTGGTGGGTCCTAGCAGTCAGGGGGAAACATTTTTTTCACAAAATATGGTGGCCCGTCCAGTGGGTCCCCGCTGTCAAGTGGAGGAATAATTATTTTGCGCCTAATAAGGAGGCACTTCCTTGCGTGTCGTGACCACTGTCGGCCTCTCCACGCATGATCCACGTCCGATGGAAGCCGTTCCTTGACCACGTTGACCACGCCGTGCCAAGAGCACCAGGGCGGTGGACGTCGGCGAGGCCTAGGAAGGGGACGACGCGGAGCTGGGGAAGACGCAGCAGTGGATGCCCACACGTAGAGGAATATGAGGGTTCACTGGTTCGCTGCGGTGTGAGGCTACCGTCGCCGCAGAATAACAGGGGGTGTGTGTGAGTAGAGGGATGGCCTGGCCAGCGGTGGGAATAGTAGGGGGCAGTGAGGCCTCCGCGGCAGTATAGCCGGCCACGGGAGGTAGGAGCATGCGGCACGACCGACGCTACTTTGGGCGGCTGGAGCAACAAGACCAGAGGTTGAAGAAGCACTACGTCCGTTGGATGGACATCGTACGGTCACTGGATCTAGGATTGTTCATATTGACTAAGTTGACAAAGCACTCCGTCCCCGTCAACTTAGTAGGCCCACAAGTCAGCCACCCACCAAGGTGGGTCCCAACTAGCAGGGGGAGTATTCATTTTTTTATGCGTAATAAGGAGGGACATCCGGTGGGTCCGAGCTGACAGTGGGGGGAACGTTTTTTTGCGAAATACGGTGACCCATCCGGTGGGTCCTAGCAGTCAGGGGGGACGTTTTTTTGCAAAATACGGTGGCCCGTCCGGTGAGTCCCTACTGTTAGGTGGAGGAATCATTATTTTCCGCGTAATAAGGAGGCACTTCTTTGCTGCGGCTGTGGACCCGGTATCGGCCTCTCCATCGCATAAAGACACTTCCGATGGAAGTCGTTCCTTGACCACGTTGACCACGCCGCGTTCCGTTGCATGCATGCGTCCATGGGCGTGGTGCGTCCCCACTGTCAGCCTCTCACGTACAGTCATGTTCCGATGACTCTCGGTTGTTGACCACGTTGACCATACCGTGCCGAGCGCACCAAAGGTCGGTGGATTTGACGGCGAGGCCCTGATCGAACGACCTGCAGATGGGGAAGACGGGCGGTGGAGTCGCAGATGGAGAGGAGTGGGAAACTTGATCGGTTCGGTGCGCCGCATCGCAGCCGGTGCCGCCCACGGAGATGTGGAGCAAGAACATAGGTTGAAGAAGGAGCATGGCTGTTGGATTAACATCCAACGGTCCAAATTGCTAGAATCATTTGTTGATTAAGTTGACAAGCCCTGCGTACACGTCCGCTTAGTAGGCCCACAAGTCAGCCACCAAATCTGACGGGTCCCAGCTGTCAACGGGAGGAATAATTTTTTTTGCATAATGATACGTCTCCAACGTATCTACTTTTCCAAACACTTTTGCCCTTGTTTTGTACTCTAACTTGCATGATTTGAATGAAACTAACCCGGACTGACGTTGTTTTCAGCAGAACTACCATGATGTTGTTTTATGTGTAGAAAAGAAAAGTTCTCGGTATGACCTGGAAATAAACGAAGGCACTATTTGGAATTTATAAAAAATACTAGGCGAAAGAAATACATCGGGGCCTAGGGAGCCATCCACGAGACAGTGGGCGCCTCAGGGCGCCGCCCCTATCTCGTGGGCCCCTGGACCTCCTCCGACCTCAACTCCAACTCCATATATTCCGTCTCGGGAGAAAAAATCAGAGAAAAATTTTCATCGCGTTTCATGACACGGAGCCGCCGCCAAGCCCTAATCTCTCGGGAGGGCTGATCTGGACTCCGCTCAGGGCTCCGGAGAGGGGATTCGTCGCCGTCGTCATCAAGAACCATCCTCCATCACCAATTTCATGATGCTCACCGCCGTGCGTGAGTAATTCCATCGTAGGCTTGCTAGACGGTGATGGGTTGGATGAGATTCACCATGTAATCAAGTTAGTTTTGTTAGGGTTTGATCCCTAGTATCCACTATGTTCTGAGATTGATGTTGCTATGACTTTGCTATGCTTAACGCTTTTCACTAGGGCCCGAGCGCCATGATTTCAGATCTGAACCTATTATGTTTTCATGAATATATGTGTGTTCTTGATCCTATCTTGCAAGTCTATAGTCACCTATTATGTGTTATGATCCGACAACCCCGAAGTGACAATAATCGGGATGCTTCTCGGTGATGACCGTAGTTTGAGGAGTTCATGTATTCACTATGTGCTAATGCTTTGGTTCGGTTCTCTATTAAAAGGAGGCCTTAATATCCCTTAGTTTCCGTAAGGACCCCGCTGCCACGGGAGGGTAGGACAAAAGATGTCATACAAGTTCTTTTCCATAAGCACGTATGACTATTTACGGAATACATGCCTACATTATATTGATGAATTGGAGATAGTTTTATATCACCCTATGTTATAACTATTGCATGAGGAATCGCATCCGGCATAATTATCCATCACTGATCCGGTGCCTACGAGCTTTTCATATATTGATCTTCGCTTATTTACTTTTCCGTAGCTACCGTTACAACTACTACAAAAAACCAAAAACATTTATCTTTACTTTTGCTACCTTTACCTTTATTTTTATATCACTTTTTCTACTAAAGACTTTGCTACAGATACTAAGTTATCCAGGTGTGGTTGAATTGACAACTCAACTGCTAATACTCAAGAATATTCTTTGGCTCCCCTTGTGTCGAATCAATAAATTTGGGTTGAAAGTTGTTGCGATCCCCTATACTTGTGGGTTATCAAGACCAATTTCTGGTGCCGTTGCCGAGGAGCATAGCTCTATTTTCTGAGTCACTTGGGATTTATATCTGTTGATCACTATGAAGAACTTGAAAGACGCTAAGACCAAGATTTTTCCCTCAACTACGAGGGCAGGTAAGGAACTGCCATCTAGCTCGCACTAGATTCTCCTTCCGTTATTAGTAAGCTTGCGACACCTAAACCTGCCATCGCTATGAGTTACGATATGTCGCATGTTATCGATGATGCCACTTCGCTATGCATGATGAAACTACTTATGTGCGTGATACTACTTTGCTTTGAATTTCTAGATGAACAACTTGCTAGAGTTAGGGGATGAAATTATCAAGATCCTATTATCGATGATAGTGATGATGAAGGTTCCCCAATGATTATGTTTTTACTGTTGTTCCTAAGGGTTATGTTATGAATGAAAAAGCTGCTCGGAAATCCTTGCGTGCAATGATAGAAATGAACTTAAGAAATTATTAGCTAAATGGAAGCAGCAGTCTCTTAATGCTAGAATGAAAACCGACCTCGCTTTTGCTACTTCACCTATCTCGTATTCTTGATAAGGATTATGAATTCTCTATTGATCCCGATATTATTACTTTAGTTGAATCTGATCCTTTTATGACCTTGAATCTGAAACTGTTGTGGCACATCTTACCAAGTTGAATGATATAGCCACCCTATTTACTCATGATGAGAAGTCTCGCTATTTATACATCCTTAAGATATTTCCGTTCTCATTAAAGGGTGATGCTAAGACTTGGTATAATTCTCTTGCTCCTGGTTGTGTGCATAGTCCCCAGGATATGATTTATTACTTCTCTGCTAAATATTTCCCTCCTCATAAGAAACAAGCTGCCTTGAGGGAAATATATAATTTTGTGCAAATCAAAGAAGAGAGGCTCCCACAAACTTGGGGAGGCTTCTCGATTACTTAATGCTTTGCCTGATCATCCTCTTAAGAAAAATGAAATACTTGATATCTTTTATAATGGACTAACCGATGCTTCCAAGGACTACTTGGATAGTTGTGCTGGTTGTGTTTTCAGGGAAAGAACAGTCGACGAAGCTGAAATATTATTGAATAATATGTTGACTAATGAAAATAATTGGACTCTTCCCGAGCCAGTTCCTGAAGTAATTCCTGAACCAATTGAGCCAACTCCTGAGCCTATTCCTAAACCCAAGAGAGGTGTTTTATTTCTCGATCTGAAGATATGCAAGAGGCAAAGAAATCAATGAAAGAAAAAGGTATTAAAGCTGAAGATGTTAAGAATTTACCACCTATTGAAGAAATACATGGTCTTAATATACCGCCTGAAGAACCACATTGTCTTGATAAGCCGACACAGGTAGTAAAGGTAAATTCTCTCTATAGATATGATAAAGTTGAAATACCCTCTACTAAATTTCATAGCCCATGCTTAGACGAATTTGATGACTTTATGGCTAAACAAGAAAGTTTTAATGCTTATGTTGGTAGAGAGTTAAAAGAATAATGCTTTCGAAATAGGACGCGTAGGTGATAATCTGGCTAGAGTTAAAGATGAACTTCACCGCGTTAGCAAATATACTTCTATGATTGCTACTCAAGCTGAGCAAGTACTTAAAGCTCAAAATGATTTGCTTGATGAATTAAATAATGAAAATGACTTTGTTGTTAGAGTGGCTACTAGAACTGGTAGAATGACTCAGGAACCTTTGTATCCTGAAGGCCACCCTAAGAGAACCGAGCAAGATTCTCAGAGAAATAATTTAGAGGCACCTAGTTCTTCTAAAAAGAAGAAGAAGAAAAATGATAGAACTTTGCATGCTTCTAATGAACCTACTGTAGACACACCCGAGAATCCCAATAATATTTCCATCTCTGATGCTGAAACCCAATTAGGTGATGACCATGAACCTAGTGATAATGTTAATAATAATGTTCATATTGATGCACAACCTAGCAATGATAATGATGTAGAGATTGAACCTGTTGTTGATCTTGATAACCCACAATCAAAGAATCAACGTTATGATAACAGAGATTTTGTTGCTAGGAAGCACGGTAAAGAAAGAGAACCATGGGTTCAGAAACCCATGCCCTTTCCTCCTAAACCATCCAAGTGAAAGGATGATGAGGATTTTGAGCGCTTTGCTAAAATGATTAGACCTATTTTCTTACGTATGCGCTTAACTGATATGCTTAAAGTAAATCCGTATGCTAAGTATATGAAGGATATCATCACAAATAAAAGAAAGATACCGGAAGCTGAAATTTTCACCATGCTTGCTAATTACACTTTTAAGGGTGGAATACCAAAGAAACTTGGAGATCCAGGTGTACCAACTATACCATGCTCTATTAAAATAAATTATGTTAGAACTGCTTTATACGATCTTGGAGCCGGTGTTAGAGTTATGCCTCTCTCTTTATATCGTAGACTTGAATTGAATAAGTTGACACCTACTGAAATATCTTTGCAAATGGCTGATAAATCAACTGCTATACCTGCCGGTATTTGTGAGGATGTGCCTGTTGTGGTTGCAAATTTCACTATCTTAACGGACTTTGTTATTCTTGATATTCCCGAGGACGATAGTATGTCTATTATCCTTGGTAGACCTTTTATTAATACTGCAGGGGCTGTTATTGATTGCAACAAAGGCAATGTCACTTTTCATGTTAATGGTAATGAGCATACGGTACATTTTCTGAGGAAACAATCTCAAGTTCATAGCATCAATTCAATTGGAAAAGTTCCAACTATCATTTTTGGAGGTTTTGAATTTCCTCTCCCTACTGTCAAGAAAAAGTATGATATTCTTATTGTTGGGGATTTTCATATCCCTGTTGAGGTAACTTAGTGTTATTCGAAATTTCTTCGGTTTCGTGCTATTCGGAATGATCTTGTTAACAAGACTTGATCAACCTTGTTAGTGGGTTCATTTTGATGATCACGAGATGGATGAAACTAGAAGGCACAACCTTCTGTACCCTCCTTTTAATTTCTGTTATTTAGAATAAATAAAGCAAAAATAGTATTATCCGTCTGTTTTCTGAATTATCCGTGAATTAAAAAAATAGTCCGCAAATAAAAGTGCTCCAAATGCCCTGCAAATCTAGTATGATTTTTTCTCGAATATTTGAGGATTTTAGGCACTGAAAACACTGCAGAAGGGGCAAGCACCAGGCCACAAGAGAGGAGGGCGCCCCCCCTGTAGGGCGTGCCCCCTGTCTCGTGGGACCCTGGTGGCCCCCCTCCACTTATGCCAGCACCCACACACTTCATCTTCTACCCAAAAAATCCCCATCCAGCTCAAGCACGAGTTCTAGCTCATCTTGCTGCGATTTTCGATCTCTTAGCTCAAAGCTCCATTCGCAAAACTGCTTTGGGAGATTGTTGCTTGGTATGTGACTCCTCCATTGGTCCAATTAATTTTTGTTCTAGTGCTTTATTCATTGCAAATTCTTGCTGCATAGGTGACCATGTTCTTGAGCTTGCATGTTAAATTTTTGAGGTCCCAAGCAATTCCAATGCATGATATAGGCTCTAGGCACTTGTAGGAGTAGTTGCTATCAATCTTGTTTAGTTTTATGCACTTTTATTTTAAAGTTACTAAAATTTCAGAATTTTTTCAGAAAATGTTAAGGAGGCTCTTTAAAGGATCTTCTAGCCAAAGCTCTAAGGAAAAACAAGACAAAGAGAAGGAAAAACCCAAGTATAATCTTCCCCGCTTAGCGGAAGTACGGTCGTGCGAATGGCCATGCGAAGATTTCTTGAAAGAATACGGAATTCATGAAGATTTTTATGTTTTAATCGAGACTGCAGGCCTCACCGGTTTCATCAATGACCGAATCGATCAGTATCTCTTACTCACCAATACTTTCGTGCAAAACTTTTATTTTATCCTAAGAAATCATCGCCTGCGGTATCATTTCATTTATATGATGAATTCAAAGAAATGTCTTTACCTCATTTTTTGCGCGGTATGTTGGATACCTTAAGAGGGAGAATTAGAGGAACCCCATCGTGAAGATGTGGGTGGCTTGGTTAATACTATTTCTGTAGAGGAGTCAAAGAAGGGCTCTGAAGCAAAAGTCTCTAGCATACACTTTCCTGTTTTACGCTATTTCGCTATATTTGCTAGTAGATGCTTGATGGGTCGTGGAAATAGTGGAAATTTGAGCGTTCCAGATATTATCTTTCTTCAACATACTTTGCTAGGAGATAACACTTTTAGTATGGGTGCCGTCGTTGCTAAACGGTTAGCCCTGAATCGTACAAAAGGCCCCATATTTGGGGGTATCTATGTTGCATGCCTGGCTGAACATTTTCAGATACCCATTAGGCACTATGAGGAGGAGGAGACGAAATTACCTCCTCACAATTTAGATTACAAGAGCATGGTAGCACACAAGTTTATTGTTGATAACAAAGAGAAAATGCTCTTGTATAACCTTAGATTTAATAAGAAACACAATGAGACTATTATTTTACCTGCACCTCTGTTGTTTGATTTGACTGCAGATAATTTTCTTATTACACCGAAAGCGGTGTACAATCACCGAGCTCAATCTTTTACTCCGTAACTCGAACTCGAGCCGGAACCTGAACTGGACCCTTATCGTGCATCATCTGTCCAGTGGGACCCAAAGATGACCAGCCAGTGGTATCCTGATTACACCTCCCATTACACCGGGGAGAGTAGCGGCGGTCCTTGGTACTAGACCAACTTAGGCCAAAATCCTAAGCTTGGGGGAGTACGTATTTCTCACCGACTTTACATTCATGTTCACACACTAGTCGTCGGTGCTCATACTCTTTCATTGTATTATCCATGTTAGTTTAAATTTCTTTTTCTAGTTTTCTTCTTGTGTGTTTGTTAAATCTTAAGAAAAACCAAAAAAATTAGTTAGTTTAATTTCCATGTTGTAGTAGAAATTAAAAATGAAAACCCAAAAAGATTTCTAGTTCTTCTTCTTTCTTGTTGGGAGCTTTCCCGTGTAAATAGTTTTATTTTCTTTTCTTTCTTTTGGGGGTCGAGAAGACCATATTGAAAATGCTTAGTGGCTCTTATATGCATGAATGTTTATTTAACTTAGATCTCATATTACCATGTCTTCTCTCTTGAGTTGAATGCTTGCAGATTCCAGCTTAGTCCAATGCACGTGCACTCTTATTATTATACACATATTTTGGTCGTGCGAGTGAAAGGCAATAATGACGATATATGATGAACTTATTGGGATGAGAAAAGCTGGTATGAACTCGACTTCTCTTGTTTTTGTAAATATGATGAGTTCATCGTTCCCGAGTCAACTATTATGAATTAAACATATTTGCAATGACATTTAGAGATTATAGTTACTTGTGCCATGCTTGATTAGCTTTGAGTTATAATGGTTTACTTTGCGTGCCAACATGCTATTAGAATGATTATGATATGATATGATAGGATGGTATCCTCCTTTGAATGAATTGAGTGACTCGACTTGGCACATGTTCACACATGTAGTTGAATCAAATCAACATAGCCTTCATGATATTTATGTTCATGGTAGATTATATCCTACTCATGCTTGTACTCGGTGTAAATTAATTTTAATGCATGTTTATGACTGTTGTCGCTCTCTCAGTTGGTCGCTTCCCAGTCTTTCGCTAGCCTTCACCAGCATCTTGGCGGGAATACTGCTTGTGCATCCAAACTCCTTAAACCCCAAAGTTGTTCCATATGAGTCCACTATACCTTCCAATATGCGGTATCTACCGCGTTCCAAGTAAATTTGTATGTGCCAAACTCCAAACCTTCAAATGAAATTGCTTTGTATGCTCGAGCAGCTCATGTGCAACTAGGGCTGCCTATATCTTCCATGCTAGGTGGGTTATTCTCAAGAGGAGTGGACTCCGCTCCTCATTCACGAGAAAAGGGCAGTCACCGGGATGCCCAGTCCCATGCTTTATGCAAACTAAATCAAAATAATTGCAAACAAAACTCCCCCTGGGACCCGTTGAATGTTGGAGGCACTTGTTATTTTGAGCAAGCCATGGATTGATGCTTGTGGACGAGGGGGAGTATAAACCTTTACCATTCTGTTTGGGAACTTCCTATAATGCATGTAGTATGGAAGATACAGCCATCTCATAGTTGTTGCGTTGACAGTGAAAGTATGCCGCTCAAAATGTTATTCAATCTCTATTTTAAAACCGAGCTCTGGCATCTCTACAAATCCCTGCTTCCCTCTGTGAAGGACCTATCTATTTACTTTCATGATGATTCATCACCCTTCTTATTAAAAAGCACCATTTGAGAGCACAATCGTCATTTGCATTCATTACTATTGGTTTATATTGGGTATGACTTAATCTGGATCTCTTTTACCATGAATTACAATATTTAGTCGGTCCTTGATCATTAAAGGTGCTCTGCATTTATGTTTTGCGGTCTCGAGAAAAGGGCTAGCGAGATACCATTTTGTTATATCATGTTATGATTATTTTGAGAAAGTGTTGTCATCCGAGTTTTATTATTATGGCTCGCTAGCTGATTATGTTATTGATATGAGTAATTGTGAGACCTATGTGTTATTGTGAGTATGGTTAGTTCATAATATTTGCTGAAACTTGAATGCTGGCTTTTCATGTTTACAACAACAAGAGCAATAGAGTTTGTAGAAGTTTTTCTTTATCACTTTCAGTTTATCAACTGAATTGCTTGAGGACAAGCAAAGGTTTAAGCTTGGGGGAGTTGATACGTCTCCAACGTATCTACTTTTCCAAACACTTTTTCCCTTGTTTTGGACTCTAACTTGCATGATTTGAATGAAACTAACCCAGACTGACGCTGTTTTCAGCAGAACTACCATGATGTTGTTTTATGTGTAGAAAAGAAAAGTTCTCGGAATGACCTGGAAATCGACGGAGGCACTTTATAAGAAATATTGGGCGAAAGAAATACATCAAGGGGCCCAGGGCCTGTCCACGAGACAGGGGGCGCCCCCCTAGAGCGCGCCACCCTATCTCGTGGGCCCCCTGGACCTCCTTCGACCTCAACTCCAACTCCATATATTCCGTCTCGGGGAGAAAAAAATCAGAGAAAAAGTTTCATCGCGTTTCACGACACGGAGCCGCCGCCAAGCCCTAATCTCTCTCGGGAGGGCTGATCTGGAGTCCGTTCGGGGCTCCGGAGAGGGGGATTCGTCGCCGTCGTCATCATCAACCATCCTCCATCACCAATTTCATGATGCTCACCGCCGTGCGTGAGTAATTCCATCATAGTCTTGCTGGACGGTGATGGGTTGGATGAGATTCACAATGTAATCAAGTTAGTTTTGTTAGGGTTTAATCCCTAGTATCCACTATGTTCTGAGATTGATGTTGCTATGACTTTGCTATGCTTAATGCTTGTCACTAGGGCCCGAGTACCATGATTTCAGATCTGAACCTATTATGTTTTGATGAATATATGTGTGTTCTTGATCCTATCTTGCAAGTCTATAGTCACCTATTATGTGTTATGATCCGACAACCCCGAAGTGACAATAATCGGGATACTTCTCGGTGATGACCGTAGTTTGAAGAGTTCATGTATTCACTATGTCCTAATGCTTTGGTCTGGTTCTCTATTAAAAGGAGGCCTTAATATCCCTTAGTTTCCGTAAGGACCCCGCTGCCACGGGAGGGTAGGACAAAAGATGTCATACAAGTTCTTTTCCATAAGCACGTATGACTATTTACGGAATACATGCCTACATTATATTGATGAATTGGAGCTAGTTTTATATCACCCTATGTTATAACTATTGCATGAGGAATCGGATCCAGCATAATTATCCATCACTGATCCGGTGCCTACGAGCTTTTCATATATTGATCTTCGCTTATTTACTTTTCCGTAGCTACCGTTACAACTACTACAAAAACCCAAAAACATTTATATTTAATTTTGCTTTCGTTACCTTTATTATCATACCACTTTTGCTACTAAACACTTTGCTGTAGGTACTAAGTTATCCAGGTGTGGTTGAATTGACAACTCAACTGCTAATACTCAAGAATATTCTTTGGCTCCACTTGTGTCGAATCAATAAATTTGGGTTGAATACTCTACCCTCGAAAGCTGTTGGGATCCCCTATACTTGTGGGTTATCACATAACAAGGAGGCACTTCCTTCCGTGCGAAGATACAGCCGGTGGGTCCCAGCTGTCAGGTGGGGGAAACAATTTTTTCAGCTTAATAAGGCGGAACTTTCCTTGCGTGCGACCATGGACCTCATGGGTCCCAGCCACGAGCTCTCTCCACGTCTGATCCTCTTCCGATGACTCTCATTTGTTGACCACGCCGCACCGAAAGCGCAAAAGGCGGGCGACGACGAGGCCCGTCTGACGGAACGACTTCGAGATGGGAAGACGCGGCAGTGGAGTCTCAGATTGAGTGTTGGAGATGGGTTTTAACTAGTTCTGGTGCGGCGTGGGGCTGAAGTCGGTGGAGAATAACAGGAGGTGTGGAGGGGTGGAGGGATAGCCTGGCCGGCGGTGGGGTAGCACTTCGCAGCGATGCGTGCTAAGCAGAGCCGCTAGCCTCCGGAGGCCGGACCAGGCGGTCTCGGCCACGCTGGAGGAAGAAGACGAGAGATTGAAGGTGCATGCCGACCAAGTTGACAACACCCTGCGTAGGCTTCGACCTATTGGCCCACATGTCAGCCTGCAAAAATGTGGCATATATTTAACCCATGGTTTCTAGAATGTACAGTCCATTTGCTGGGCTGGGTGAACAAATAATTTCGCGTCAATGCGGCGCATTTATATTATCTAAGAAATCCCAGCCCATTTGCACTTCCTTCAAATACACGAATTAGCTGAGCTGGTTATATATAATGTTATGTTAGAAGGAGCAATTAATATCAAAAATAAACCAGAGAGGCACATTTTTTATATACATAGTTAACAAATTAGCGTGTTATTGCTCAAAATAAAAATGAGCGCGTTATTATTACATTGGTCCTTAAAATCTTCGCAAGCTTTTGTACGCAATCACAAGGATTTTCCTTGCATGTGAGTCAAAAACAACCAGGATTTTCCTTGCCAACTTCTGTTAAACATTTATTTTTATAAGTTAATAACACGTGGGATGTTTTCATAATGTATATATAAGTCTATAAAATATACGATAATAGTAATAATATAATTATATATAATGTGTCTAAAAAAATACATTGGGTTGCCCATCTTTAAGAAAAAGCCCATAGGCCGGTATGGACCTCAAAAAATAAGTTGAAACCACTGTCACCCGTATGTCGTGGGCTAGGCATGTTGAAATAAAAAAAACCTAGGCCTAGCTGATATTTGTTCGCCCTCTGGAAAAAAATGATACCAGATCCCCAAGCGAACTGGATTATAGAGGGGGCCGGCGGCACGACTGAAGAAGCACATCCGGAGATTTTTTTTCTCTCTAGTGGATGGCTCTCAATGGCATTTTTTTACTTGCCTCTGCACCATACAACTTGTATTTTTAGCCTCCCAGTCCGTGGTGGACCAGCAGCCCATTTGCTGGACGGGCCAACCTATAGAAACCATCACTTGATTTTTCATCAATCCCCCAAAACAATGCAGTACTATGTTTGTTTTGAGGCCGAAAACGTTACGGCAGGGGTTGAGCGGGGGAGGGGGCAAGACAGAGGAAAAAGATTAAAAAGAGCTGATGCGCCGTTGCTACCCTAACAAAGCAGGTGCAATTCTTCTCGGGAAGAAGGTGTGCCGTTGACACCCACACGTCATACTAACAAGTTCACACACAAGCACAACAGAAAAGGTAAACATTCGTATCAAACTAAGGTTCATAGGACACGTTCATATTCATAGCCAACATTCACTATCAACAACTCAAAAGATTCATATATACACAAGTTCAGCATGTCTATGGATGCAAATGATTGATAGATCACACAACCATATTCATAGATAATTCACAAAAAGATTCAGATATACACATGTTCAGAATGTTTATGCATCCAAATGATTGAGATCACAGCCAATATGATCCATGGACGAACTTTAATTACCTAGGGTACAGACTAGAAAATGGTGTTCAGTCGGAGGTACTTCTTGCTAAAATTAATTCTTGTACGAGTAATCTTTCAAGTACATAAGAGGCAGCACAGATAAATCTGAACTTTGCTTGTAGGTTTATCCTCAAATAGTGGCCTCGTGCCGAGGGAGGTTTGAGTAACTTGGCCACCGCTTTCATCCAACTAGTTTACTGGCTCATCTTGGTCATGTAGCTCGCCAAAATTCTACATTGCATACTGGTAAATGGTGTTCAGTCGGAGGTACTTCTTTCTAAAATTAATGCTTCTACGAGTAAACTTTCGAGTACATAAGAGGCAGCACAAACAATCTGAACTTTGCTTGTAGGTTTATCCTCAGATAGTGGCCTCGTGCCGAGGGAGGTTTGAGCAACTTAGCCACTACTTTCATCCAACTAGTTTACTGGCTCATCTTGGTCCTCAGATCTCACCAAAATTCTACATTGCGCATTTAGAAAGGAGGCGGTTGAGAAAATGAACCACCCAAATTTTTGTGTAGTTCAACTAAAATGGAGCATCCACAGGCGTGCGGTGATTAAGTGCCGAGATGAATATATCGCCACAACCAACTTGTCTGGAATCTTTAGACTCCATTCCATATAGTTCGCTACCATATGTGCAGATAACCAAAAGGCACAAGTTGGGACCAAAGACTGGACTGCGTTTTTCTGGGCTATGCGCCAAGCAATATTTTTGGCGTTCACACTCCTAATACTTGGAGTTTGACAATTGGTTGACGCCGGTTGACAGTCGAATGAATATTGGCACTTCTTCTTGTCAGCATCGATGCTTGCTTGAGTGAACTTTGGAGTACATAGCAGCAGCATAAGTACCTGTCCATCTGATCTTTTTGTGCAGTTCTACTGAAATCACCCAATGTAATGATTTGCTCATGAAGTTCAGGCTCCAAGTTACTCCTCTATGAAATCGGCAAACAGTAGCACAATACCAAATTACCAATACATATGACAAGCACAATAATCAGGATAAAGACCAGTACCAACCTGTGTGAGGTAGCATATCAATTACTATTTCCTTTGACTAGAAGCCGAGATAAGCCAAGCGACTGACAGCAAAGGAAGAATGCAAGCCGAGATTAGCGACTAACAGGAAAGGAAGGAAGTTGTCAAGGCAATGAAGCACCCAAAGTTTTTGTGCAGTTCCACCAAAATCGAACATCCCTGTTGGCACATATATTGGGAGAGTGAGATTACTGTAATAGTGGGACTAGTTGATGAAACATACACTAACAAATAGAAGCACCCTCATTATCTTAATGGGTAAAGTTAGCATTCCCTCCCTGCTCCACCACATGATTCACCTCATAGAAAAACATACACACGTACATGATTCAGCATAGGGTGCTACTAAAGATTTGTTTAACTCCGACAGGAAAATTAGGCAGCAATAAATTAGTGGTACTTAAGTACTCCTAATTAATTAAGTGAGACAGCAGAAGTGGAAGGGCTCCCTGGAGGATCGTCTCACATGTAAGGTAGTCGTTGCTGGAGCCCTTGAATGGCCTCGACTGAGGCCTCTGGCTTCAGCAAGATCGCCTTGGCACTGTTTACTCTTCTTCTTCTTCCCCTTCATGCTCTGTTTCTCAGTCTCCTCACCAGTTGGTGAAACCAAGTACATGATTGGCCTTCTATTTCAGAATTGGTTTTGTCAATGAGGGAGTACAAGTGTACTAGTAAAAAATAGAATTATTTTCTCATGGCAGTCACAAAATAGAGATGAACACATGCATTAAATATAATTCTTACCTAAAGGAAGGTTATGGTGCCAATATGGATGATGAGGATTGGAACACATATCTCCCTTTGTGCAGTTCCACCAAAATGAACCAACTGTTCCATTCTGACATTCCAGTTAAACAGCACAAAAGTCACTTCTTTTAAGAAGAGTTTTGTTCAGTGCACCAAAAGTTCACAACAGCAACCCGGTGAAATGGATATCCCTGTTTGCACAAAAAGCTACAGAGGAAACAGTCAGAGTCTCAAACAATTACAGGCAAAAACATTTGGCTAAACTTGTCATGGCTTATAACAGTGGCATGGCTTCATTTTTACCATGGGCATTAGATTAAGAACAGCTAAATATTTGGTATAAGGGCATGGGACAGTGGGTGCACCAAAGATCCAAAGCACCATGTACCTAAACAGGGGCATAAATTGGTGATTCATAGTTCGTTGCCCTGAGAAACAAACATCCAAGAAACATATCTGGGTTGGTCCCATTTTTGTTCACTCTAGCCACCTACTCCTATGTGTGGATAGCAAATCTAGTCCTGGTCATACCACTGTGTACAACGTTACCCTCAGATTTCCCTTTTTCGAAAAAAGACCGGTTGGATGACCAGTCTGTACTACTTTCATCCCCTTTCCTTCATGTTTGTACAAGTCCGATGTACTACATACTAAATTCCCCCACCCCACTTTATTTCTTGTTTGAACCAAGTACAAGATTCAACTCCATGAAGTAGCTTTACCTCTAACAATATAAGAAAAAAAAATAGGTGACGTTGTACCATCTGATCGAGAGGGGCTGAGAGGTAGAAAATGATGCACATGCAGCGACGTAGCGAGCTGGGGAAGTAGAGCTAGGCCGGTTTCAAAGGAAGATATACCTGAAGGTCTTCGGGATGTGGATAGGTGGGCGGCGGGTGGCCGGATCCGCCCACACTAGGGAAACAACGAATGGATCGGAGGACCTCTCACGCCGGCGCTCAGCCAGAGATAACGGTGCGGCCGGCAGTGCGTCTCCTCCCTCGCTGTCGACGACGGCCTAAACGCTGCCCCTCCTCTCCTTCACCGGCGGAGGGGGATACGTCCAGATCTGTAACCAGTGGTGAGGATAGAAAGACAGTGTTTTTTAAAGGGAGAAAGACAGTGTTACCACCCCTATCTTGTTTAGATCTGGAGAGGACGAGAGTGTGTGAATAGAGCAACCCTATCAAGCAAGCACGGAGGCTCCGGCCTATATATACGTAGTGGGGTAGTTTTCATTTTTCACTCCATCAAAACAATCGTTTAAAATTGTGTCTGTGCCAGGTCGCCATTTTTTTAGTGTTGATTGTTTTTTGAGATAGCTACCCGCTTGTTCCAAGTAGTGTTACGGTGTGCCAGGTCGCACTTTTTTGAGGGTGCTAGGTCGCACTTTGTATCGTTCAAGTCTGGTACAAGTCCCTCCATTAAATGAACAATCGCCCCCTTGTAAAAATTGTGAACAAGCCCAAGGCTAAAATTATCGGAAATGTGGGTTGCCCCAACATGCATTATTATTTATATTTTCTACTCCCTCCGTTCCTAAATATAAGTGTTTTTTTATTCGCCACACCTAAGACAAGAATTTTTTTATTAGCAGTGAACCCCACATGTCATAGACACAAAAAGTGTGGCAAGATTCCCTTAGGCAAGCCAAAGTGTGTCTAACAATTTGAGCAACTCAAGTTAGGCAAGTGTGGCCAAAATAATGTGGCAACATAAGACAAACATAGTCACAATCCAACCATCCCCGTAATTTTCTGTGACATGCATGAAAATTTGGTTAAATTTATAGTCAAAATTTGGCAAGGTGCATCAAATCAACACATGCAAGTATCAAAAGGGAGGTCACTGCATGCATGCATGCGTTGTACTCCCTCCGTTTCCAAATATAAGTCTTTTTAGAGATTGCAACAAGTGACTACTACAAAGCAAAATATGTCTACATACATCCGTATGTAGTAGTCCATTTGAAATGTGTAAAAAGACTTATATCGAAAAGATGCTTTGATGTGTCGTGTCAACTCGTACAAGACCGAGAAGTTTGATTACTACAACGCCCCCTCCCTCGCGCATGAGCATGGTGGCTGGTAGGACTAGTAGGAGATTTCGCTACACGCTTCTTGACGGCGGCGAATTTGCGGATGGAGTTGACCATCATGTCGTCCATGCGAGAGGCGAAGCCGATGTTGGCAAGGGCTACGACACCGGCGGTCGCCAGCACCGTCTGGAAACGATGCACGGTGCGGGGCCGCAGGCCGGCGCTTTGGATGATTTGGCACAGCCGACTGGCGCTCGCGACCATCGCTTCCATAGGTGCTTCTGGCTTCTGGTCACTTGGTCTTGGATTGGAGTGAGCAGTGTTGCGCAGTGATTGCGAAAGAACATTTATTGTCAATCTAACCCTGCCATCCATAGACCTCTTTGGTTTAGAGTTAGTTCAGGGTTAGAATCTAACTCTAACCTCTAACTGAGTTAGTAGAGTTCTCCTTGTCTCGGTTCATCACCATCATCCTTTCCCCATTTCTGTGTTTTTAGTATCCTGCGAATCAAAGAGGCCCTTAGACTCGTTTAGGTCCGGTAGTTTTTTATAAACGTGTTATGTCCTAAATTTAATGAACGTGCTCCGGTTTCTAAGAAAATAATCTGGTTTCATGTAGTAATTCATTTATTTATTTATACTTCTGCGGGGGGTTTGCATGTAATTCGTGAGGTCTGAAATGTAAAGTACCCCGGCATATGCTCCGAGTCGTGCATGCACTACGACCCAGATGCTCTATGTCCCACATGTCGGTGAAAGGGTGCACGTGGAAATAGCCTAGGAGTACATATAGGAGGATAAATGCATGAAAAAATATGTACGGTGAAGCGTAGCTGCGGTTCGAAAAGGAGACCTTAAGTGATGACAGGTATAGGTCGCACGCACCCAACTAGTGGTAGTACTAGACATACGACTGCTTTTTCCCTAAACAAAAGAGGTACGAGTGCTCAGTACTCCTATTCTATCAACGCGAGTCCCATCTGACAACAGCGTCTGTGCTAAAGCTAGCTCTTCTCCCTCATTTCTCTCTTCTAGTAATTCTAAACTCAGCCGACGCCAGGTAGGCGGGGTGGGGATTAGCCGATGGTCGGTTTACTCAACTGCGGCCCCACCTCACAGTGAAAAGGTTACTACTGGAATAAAAATTCCATATACTCCTATACTAATAAAACATTAAGGCCACGAGGCGATGCAGTGCTAGTTACAGGAGGCAAGAAGAAGAGGTGCATCGAACAACGGCTAAGTAGCAGCGGCTTTCGTGTCCAGATCGACGTGCTTCTGAACAATGGCGTCCAAAGATTCCAGCCGCTGGAAGAAGGCCAACGTCTTTCTGTCCTCGCTTGCATTGTAGTGGCCTATGTAGACGATTTCCTCGTAGATGTGGATGTGCAGGTCGACGGTTTCTTGCATGGCGAGGCGCTGCGCGACGAGCACGGCCTCGAGGTTCACATTCTTCATCACGACCTTCGGCAACTACAGGGCCACAAGGGCTTGAAAGAGTTCATCACCATGGAGGCCGATGAGGGTGGCAGGCAATGAGGAGCCTGGGCGCGCGGGCTGGAGCAGTACGGCAAGGTCGTCTGCGCGCTTCTTGACGGCGGTGAACTTGCGGATGGAGTTGACCATCATGTCCTCCATGTGAGAGGTGAAGCCGGCATCGGCGAGGCTACGACGCCGGCGGTTGCCAGCACCGTCTGGAAACACTGTCGGTGCACGGCCGCAGGCCGGCGCCTTGGATGATTTGGCACAGCTGATTGCTGCTCGCGTCCATCGCCTCCATAGGTGCTTCTGGCTTCTAGTCACTTGGTCTTGGATTGGAGTGAGCAGTGTTGCGCAGATACTAAGGAGTAGATGGATTGGAGTGGTGGGGAGCCTTTATATGAGAATCCAAACTCTGTTGCATTCACATCGTGTTGGCTCTATTCTGCTTCTCCAATTAATTCCCTTTGCATGTAGAGTAATTTGAGGATGCATCATTGACCGTTCAACGTCTCGGGAACCGCTACCCTCTCCCTCCTTGGCATTCAAGCACCTATGGAGGCGACTGCCGCTCGCGTCTATCGCTTGTCAGGAGACGTTCCCGTCGCCGACGCATTTAGGTGCCTATGGTGACTTCGTAAATTTCAAGATGATAGTACTAGTATACTCAATATTGTGCACCGCGACCAAGGCCGAGAGGAAAACGAGAGAACTAGTACGTATTTATTTACTGTGTAGATTCACTTATTTTGCTCCATATGTACTCCGTCTCGGTGTAGTCTAGTCACTTGTTGAAATCTCTAGAAAGGCAAATACTCCTTTCTAGTTTACAGGGCTATACTGGCAAGTACTTACTACAATAGTGGGCTCACATAGCAATTTTGTCTCATGCAAGAGCCTTGCTATATGGGTGCTCCAAGGTTCGCAACTGCCACGTTCGGGTTGCACTTGGCTCTTCGCCTCTTCGAGAAGATGAACAATGATGTTACTACTACTGCTTCTATAGTATTGAATCCACTGCTGCATGTCCATCCACCGCGAGCGGGAGGGATAGCTTTTGTAGTACTATAAGCAAAAGCCTGTCCTCGTCTGCGAGCCACCTAGGGCATGGGCGAGGGAGAAGGCGTGTAGTAGTAAAATCAAGCTTCTCCTCGTTGTACGAATTGACGCGACACATCATAGCACTGGCCCCACATGGTTGCCTCTAAACTTGGTTGAAAGACCCGCAGTGTACAATACTCCATTTGCTGCAACCTCTAACATTTACCCCACCACAAATTAAAATATATATTCCTGTCTTGACCAGATGAGCGTGCAAACTAGAATCACCAGGATGATAGGTAGGGCCAGAAGATAATTTTAATCAAAAAATATAGCATGGAGCCGACCCCAACGATTTTAAGCTTACAGGCACGGTACACGCTATCCTAGACTACTCTACACATGAAACTGCCACACGAGCGTCCGGGCTGCGCTTGGCTCTTCGCCTCTTCGGGAAGTCGAACAAAATGATGGAGTACTACTCCAGTGGAGGAGTACTACAGTATGCTTCTGGCCATCTGACACCGATTGAACTGATGCATGTCCACCGCGTACGGGAGGGAGAGTGTGTAGTGAACGAAAGCTTCTCCTAGTCCTGCCAGCCACCACGCACATGGGCGAGGGAGGGACGCAGCTTCATTGACTTAATGCTCCTGCCCTTGTGTCCATGACAGGTGGGCCCAACAGGTCGGTGGCCCACCTGTCCTGCAGCCAAAGGCAGGTGCGGTTAAGGCGAGAGGGCATTGTAGTAATCAAACATCTCGGTCTTGTACGAGTTGACGCAACACATCAAAGCACTGCATTCGATATATTTCAATAATTTGTGTTTACTGATGCATTAATTACAACGCGTGCATGCACGACGTGACTCTCCTTTTGATACTTGCATGTGTTGATTTAATGCACCTTGAAGTAGTATGAGTATGTGAAGGTAAAGCTTCATAATGCCCCGACCCTAATAAAGCGAGAGATGGTTGTGCACGAGGAGGGCGAGATCACGCAGACGGAACATGACCCGATGATGGAGCTCTCTATGGTCTCGATGGACCGCACCTTGCTCCACTGCCCCTTGTGCCTCCGCCCCTTGAAGCCTCCAGTGTATGAGGTTCAAATTGGCTGATCGAGCAAGGTGCAGGTTTCTTGATTGATGTGTTGTTCGATTGATTTGTGCAGTGCGAGGGAGGGCACCAGGCTTGCGCGGACTGCCGCGTCGAGCGCCCCGAGAACCAGCGGTAGTGCCAGAAGTGCGAGCATGGTTGTGGCTTTGACGTGCGGAACACCGCGGTGGACACCGTCCTCTCCTCGGTGAGGGTGGAATGCCCGCACGAAGGCTGTGGGATCTACGTCACTTACCACAAGCTCGCGCCCTACAAATGCCCCATGCCCGTCTGAGGTTACGAAGGCCCGCCGCCGTGGCTCTCCCACCACATCAGCACCGTGCATCCCATGCCCGTGCATAGGATCCAGTACGGCAAGGCGCTCCAGCTGCAAGTTCCACTGTCGAAGCCACGACTCTTGCTATTCACGGAGGAGTACGGCCACACGTTTTTCTCGGTCGGCGGCGTGCTCGACATCGGCACGCCTATCGCCGTGTCGGCCGTCTGCATCAGAGCGGGGGCGTCCCCACTGCCGCACTACATGGCCAAGCTGTGGGCGAACGGCCCGCCGGGTGAGCCCAAAGCCAGGACCGACGCCGTCAAGGTGGAAATGGAGGTGACAAGCAGCAGGGATCCTGGTGACATCGCCGTGCAGGAGCTAACCTTCTTCAAAGTTCCGCCCAAGCTGCTGGCCGGGGCTAAGCTGGTGTCCCTCCACAATAAGATTGTCAAGCTCACTTCCTAAATGATTCTCTGATTGCCTTCTGTTTATCTTAGTAATATGCTAATATAGGGGTTAGCTCTGTCTGCTTTAGCTTAAGAGATGGTGGGTTTTGGTGGCGATGCAGCAATTACCTCAACATCAGATCAGCAGGGAAAGTAATTTCGAACAGTCGAATGGATATTTTGTGTCTATTGGATATAAAGATCCTTTGGGTAAGAAGTAACAGCTTATATGCTTTTTTCAAAACGGAACAGCGATACTAGTATAATTTTTGTTGACATGCACTAATATTTTCGAAACGGGCGTCGAGCTGTAGCTAGAAGGGCGGTTGGGACACGACATCGGCCCATACCGCGGTGACCCCCGATTGGGACGCACTGACTGTGGATTTTCTCCCTCGCCGATGTCGACCGCGTAAACGCAGAACATTGTTCCCTCCCAATTGCGGGATCGGGCCAGATATGTGACCAGCGGTGTGGCCACCGTCGTTCGACATGCTTGTGAAGAGAGCAACCCAAGCAAGCAGGCTTGTAGTTTAGGCTCCTGCTAGTGTATATATAGTGGTTTTCTTTTTCTCTCCATATCAACCATTTTATATTGTGTACGTGTCATTGAAGAGTGAAATGATGGTTGCTTCTTCTGACTAACTTACTGTGTGATTTGACTACTCCTTTAGTGGCCCCTACACGTACTCCCTCTATGTGTATGCAATAGTCACACGTACACATGGACGCAAAAACGCGCGCGGCGCCCTAATGCATGCATATCCGAGCACACGAAGGAACACACACGGTCACGCTCAAGTGCTCAACCTACACGTGCATGCACACACATACTCGGCCAAGGTGAGCTAGTGACCGTATAAACACCGAAAAATGTATATATTGAGTGCAATGAGCGTATTATGAAGCCCACTAACCGTATTTTTACAAATATACATTGACAGACAGTGTATTTATCTCGTTTGAAATTAAGCCATATTAACCGGATAGGAGGCAGTATGGACTAGCATTACTTTGCTGTGTCCCGTCAACTTGTCGAACGAGGAGAAGCTTGCAGGACGGGAGAAGCTTGCGCGCTATGGCTCGCAAGACAAGGAGAAACTTTTGACTAATGCAAGCTGTCCTTCGCTCAGGCGGTGGACGTGCAACAGTTAATTCGGTGTCGGATTGCCAGAAGCATACACTATACTAGTGCTATTATTGTTGCACTTCCTGAAGAGGCGAACAGCCAAGCGCAAAGTTTACTAGTACTACTAATATAGTCTATAGAGGTACTATACGAGCATGGTTAATAGTATAGCCAACTGCTGGCTATAAGCCATTGCCATGTCATCTATAACCCATCTTATAGCCAATATGTACAATAGTTGATTAGAAGAGTGTACTACTTTTTATTATATGGCCCACCTTTCACTCTCACAAAGTGACTAGGAGCACGTGCTAGAGCTGGCTCTTCACCAAGAGCCTGCTTACCTTCTCTCTCCTCTTTTATTTCCTCCAACTAAGCAAGAATATACTAGTTTATTTCTTATAACCAGCCGACTCAGCTCTATTGTACCTGCTCTACTAGTACTAGGAACCGGATGGAGGAGCGTCTGCACTCTTATTATATTTTTAAAATGTGATAAAGCAATCTTCAACACATTTGGTTCTCTTCGAGGGTTCTCGCATGTGATAATGGAAGTTGATTGCATGGAACACTCGCCATAATTCTCGCTTAATTCTGGCTCATATCCTGTTACAAATAGGAGCACTCGGTAATGTTTCCTCTTTTTTTGTTATTTAGCATGTAAACAGGTCAGCAAACCTTGCGGCGCATCTTTGTGCGAACCGTGCTTGCTGCACTTTGAATGTGGCCGAGAGCCGGCTTGATGAAACACCTCGCGTCCTACTTCTTTTTTTGCAGGGTACCTCGCTTCCTACTGACCAGTATCTTGGCTGATCATCCAAAGAATGCTTATATATGAATAAAGCTCTCTCATTTACCCGCAAAAAAGATTAAGCCATATTAACTGGAAAGGAGGGAGTATGGACTAGCACTACTTGTTGGTGTGTCCCGTCAACTCGCAGAACAAGGAGAAGCTTGCAGGACAAGGTGAAGCTAGCTTACACCTTTTGACTAATGCAACGTACCTCGCCCAGGCGGTGGACATGTATCAGTTCATTCGGTGTCAGATTGCCAGAGGCATACACTGTAGTACCGAACATGCGGAGTACCATCATTGTTCGACTTCACGAAGAGGCGAAGAGCCAAGCGCAAGGTTTAGTAGTACGAGTAGTACTACTACTAGTAGAACCGCATGGTGGAGCCTCTGTACTCTTATTTTTCTTAATCTTTGATAAAGTACACATTTATTCCGGAGAAGGGCGGAAAACGGCAGCCCAACATGTAATTTATGATATCGATCAACCATGCTCGAATATATCTTGGCCTCCGTGCGAGCCCGTCTGTGTGTTCTCGCTCCTCGTCTCTCTCAAGGAACGGCGGGTTGGCCATTTTGCCGTCAATTGAGATCGGTTTGCTCACACTCCGGTCCCACATGTTGGTGATATGCCAAGACGAGGTGCGTTGATCGACCGTCAGACGCAGATTTGGTTTTGCACCTTCATACTACTCCTCCCTCCGTCATAGTTTACTGTATGCGCTTCATTATGATGCATTTCTCTCAATGCATTTCCACCACCAGAGAGACTTTAGACGCGTTTGGTTTAATTCTCAATTAATTAGGGCGTGGTAACCGCAATTTTCTCTCGATGTAGTACTACGGAGTGGAGTACGTGCATGCATGTGTCTACCCGGGGTGGAAGCATTGCATGCATGTGTGTACGCATTATTTCTCTAGTAATAGACGCCGTGCTATAACTACCAATGCTACTTTTCAGGCCGACCGCTAGTCGCCTTGGTCCCAGAGATTTTCTCTTTTTCTGAAGCACGCTCTATAAACAGTGATGGATGGAGTAGTATGAGCGGATTCAAACAAGAGCGTATTGATGGTTGCTTCTTCCGAGCAACTTACAGTGGGAAAGGTGGGGCTTATGATTTGACTGCTCATTACTCACTATTATGCCAAGAACGACCGGCCCGAGTCTCCCATGCGGCCGTGCACTACCCCCTCGGTTCTTTAATATACTGGAGTATTTGTCTTTCTAGAGATTTCAACAGTGACTACTCAAATATTTGTCTTTTTAGAGATTCAAATGGACTACTACATACGGATGTATATAGACATATTTTAGAGTGTAGATTCACTCATTTTTCTCCGTATGTAGTCACTTGTTGAAATCTCTAGAAAGACAAATATTTAGGAATGGAGGGAGTACACATACAAAGAAAAATGAGTGAATCTACACTCTAAAATATGCCCATTTGAAATTTCTGAAAAGACAAATATGGTTGATGACAGTTGCA
The DNA here is from genome assembly GCA_021605145.1 of Aegilops bicornis. Lineage (NCBI taxonomy): Eukaryota > Viridiplantae > Streptophyta > Magnoliopsida > Poales > Poaceae > Aegilops > Aegilops bicornis. The sequence goes on from CM038671.1 coordinate 136,468,548, forward strand.
ACGACAAAAAAGAAGCATATTCCTGTCCTAAGGGAAGATAACAACACGGTTGTGTTTGTCTAAAACGGTGTGAGGACGAGCTTGCAATATGGATGTAACATCCCAAAATTCTAAATTTTGGAATGTTATAAACAAATAGATAGTTTTGATTGATTGTTTGATTGATTGACTGACTGAAAGTGAGTGAATTCGAAACTTTTTGAAAGTTAAATGAGAGGGAATAAAAGGACTTCCCAAACTTTCATTTTTGCTTTTATGATCTTCGGGAATTCAAATTCTTTCATCACAAAACCCTGGAGAGAAGATGACATGACTTCTTCCATTTATTTAAAAGACAAGGGGTGTTGAAAATATTTGAATTTCATTTGGAAAATATTTCCAATTCTGAAACTTTATGCAACTCAATGATTTTCACGAGCGAAGATAAAATGACTTCTTTAAAACATATGAAATATGAGTTGGGAGTTTCAAAGAATTAAATTCAAAGTTCTTTTGAATTTATTTTCAATTTGGAGTTATTTGAGTTTTATTCAAATTATTTTTTTCCAAAAATAAAATATATGGAAAATAGGGTAACATGATTCCCTACATCAGAAAATTGGAGAGAAATAAATTTGAATTAATTTTGGTATTTTTAAATTGATTTTTATTGGATTTTATTAGAGCAGGAGCACTATTTGTTTTATTTGAATTTGTGTGTATTTTATTACACTCTAAAATAATGTTCATCTTGTAGGAAATCTTGTTCTAAAATTTTTGATATATTATATGCCTATATAATATTTTTATTTTATTTTGTTTTATTATTTTTTTTCTGTTGGTTTAAAAAAAATAAAAAATTCCCTCGAACTGGGCAGCCCGGCTCCCAGCCTAAGCAGCCCGACTCGCCGCCTTGCCGTCGTCCCCAGGACTCCTCCCGAGTCTGGCGCGCCCGCCACCGACCACCGCCTCCCTTGCCCCTCCGCACGCCACCTCCTCGCCCTCCCATAAAAGGCGCCGCCCTGCTTTTCCTCTCTCTCTCAGATCACGACGCCGCAAGCCACCGCCACGGTGAGATCTCGTTGCCGCTTCGCACTGCCTGCCGCCTCGACCGAGCCGCCACCTCGCTGCTCTCCGCCTTTGTCGCCTGGCCTCCTTCCGGTGGTGACGCCGAGCCGAGAGCCACCGAACCGCCTCCCATTCAACGCCGGAGCCGCCGTTTTCCTCGGGCCGACGCCGCGGCCGTCATGTACTCCTCCCCGCCCCTCGTCCATTGGATTTAGATCTAACGGATTAGATCCGTTCGTTTTTTTTTTCAATCTAGCGAACGGTTCGTTCGTTAGCGTTCGTTAGCGAACGTTCGTTAAATAGCCTTTTCGTTTTATTTTATTTCTACCAGGGACCCATCCGTGAATATTTCTTTTACAGAATAGTCCCTGATTTTCAAACATTCATAACTTTTTACTCGTTAGTCCAAATTCAACGAAACCAACACCCACTTCTTCGTTATGATCCCCTCTATCCAGTAATCTAACTTAAAAATGTTTTTGAAAGTTTTAATATTTGAATTCAAACAGATTTGTATTTAAACTTCGTTTGATCATAACTTGGGTTTCGTAACTCCGATTTAGTTGATTCTTTTTGCAAATCGAAGCTCTTGACCTAAACTTTCCTATAAGGCCAAATTCACATAATTTTGGTACTGTTAGAAATTGTTTTATGTTGCAAGAGTTATTTGATTGGTTTTGATGTTTTCCGAATTGTTTCTTCGTTCTTTCTGATGTTTTGAGTGATTGCTTATGTGTGGCTACTGTTGATTGCTTACGATAGATTGACCGGAGTGTGACGAGTAGAGCTATCAAGATTTTTGAGTGCGAATCATCTTCTTCAACATTGCAGGCAAGTAACACTTTGATCATACTTTTTCTACTACCCAGTGTTATGCATTAGATCAATCCTCGAACACTTGCATGATTAGGATCTAATTAAATTGTGGGATGGGAAGTAGTTGAGGTAGTACCTATTACCTGTTTTATTATCAAACCCTTGGGAGTTACTTCTACGTTGCTTGTTATGCTATGCTATGCTAGTAGACGTGGATTGGGTGAGTGTATCCATGATGGATGTAAGATTGTTATTTAAGGGTTTATTTAAGGTGGCAACTTAAACACACATCTGGGTGGATTGAAGCACCTGGTTTCTATCGGGACTTGCCTGCTTTTCTTGGGACCACCACCTGTGCTCAAAGGGATCATGAGATTATTCAAACTAGAAACTTCCGTGTGCAGCCACAAGCCATTATGGGCTCGCATAGTTGATTAAGTCGTGTGAACTCTTACGGTGGTAGACTAGGCGATGTAGGGGTTGTAGGTGGTACGGTCTACCCATCGTAAGGTGCAAACACTTACGAAAGACTATGTCTCGGTCATCCGCTTCTCAAACACCCTGCAAAGACGAGAAATCAAACGGAGGCGATCGAGTCTTGTGGGGAAAAGTATCAAACCTCTCGCAGAGTGTATAAACTAATCATGATTAGCCGTGTCCCCGGTTATGGACATCTTGAGTATCTAGTACTTGAATATCATGTGAATCTCAACATGTTACTCTAATTAATATTGTTGGGTTTTTAATGAGTACTTTTAATTGGGATTGAGGATGCTGTCAACCATTCTCTATGTTTAACAACCACCATGATAGTTAAACAAATTTATTCCTTTGCAGTAGGGAAAAATTGGCTTTATGCAAAACTATAACCATAGGGCTTTTCCACTAGCCATATATGCATGTAGTATAGGCTTATTCATTCCATTATTCTCTATGTGTTACATTGCCAGCATATTCCATGTGCTAACCCGTTTTCGGGCTGCAACTTTTCATGTTGCAGACTTTTCAGACGACGAGTAAGTGATACGTTAGGGTTACAATTTCCTATACTCAACTTTGCCGTTGGTGTTGATGGGAATCCACAACCTTGTTGCTTCCGCTTATATTTGGATTGAGGTAATAGTATTTTAGTTACTTTATACATGTGATTTACCTCGTTATAAATCCTTCGAAATCTTGTGTGTGTCGACATACCGATCCGAGGATGACACGAAGCACGAGACTTGATCCATTCGGTCGGGTCGCTACAAGATGGTATCAGAGCACATGTTGACTGTAGGACGTGACCCTAGAAACTGACAAGCCCATAGGAAAGATTTTTCTCTACAACTTCATTTTCAAAAGGATCTTTTACCTCTCTTCTCTTCTGAGCTTATTCAAATAATTCCATTTTAGTGAGACCATACCCCTTTTCCCTTTTGACCACTCGAAGATTCGACCGATGAGACCATTCCAAGGAGACAAGATAATCGGACAACTAAGACCATTTCGAATGAAGAGGATTTTTACCGTGCATTACAATGACGGAAACTACAAACGGTGAAGACTCCGAAGACTAGGAGAATTTGAAGGCTTTGAAGAATTTCCGGATTTGTATGACCTAGGAAGGCACCCCTTATGGAACTTGACAGACTATGGAAGCTGTCAATACCCGAGATCAAGGTGTATCGGAGAAAGACCGGAACATGGAGCATTAGAACTCAAAGTTTTGTCAAGAAAACCCTAAGACAGGAGATATCAACTATGGAATGATAGCTCATGGAAATGACAAGAGCAGAAACACGCTATCCATGATGTTATCTCCCGCTTATGCCAATGTCACCGTGCGGAGTTAAGTATGCAGATACATGGAAGGCTAGATGGTAGAAGGCTGATGGAGCATCTGTCAGCAAAAGATGCAGTTTTAAATCTCAGCTGGTGTATCACCAGGATCTGGAGTGTTACATCAGGAAGTTAAGATGGACCTACAAGAAGCAATATTTGACAAGGATCGTATGTCTGCATGGAGTTCCGAGGACCATCGTATCAAATAGAGGAACACAGTTTACCTCAAAGTTTTGGAATCAGCTGCACCAGACTTTGGGTACTAGGCTAGAGTTCAGTACACCCTTTCATCCGCGGACAGATGGATAAATCGAGAGAGTCAATCAGAATATGGAAGACATGTTGAGAGCGTGTGCGCTAGATTATGGATCTAGTAATGATGATAATCTACCCTACGGGGAGTTCTCATACAACAACAGTTACCCAGCCAGTTTGAAGATGGCCCCTTTTTAAGCTTTGTATGGGAGAAGGAGCCAGACACCATTGATATGGGATGAAGTTGGAGACCGTCAGTTGTTTGGACCAAATGTGATCAAGGAGTCAGAAGAGAATGCTAAGTGGATTCGAGATAGACTGAAGGTAGCTCAGTCGAGGCAGAATATTTATGCATACTCAAAAACGCAAGGAGGTAGTCTATGAAATCGGAGACAGAGCATATCTTTGTGTGCCACCTCTGCGAGGAGTTAAACGATTTGGTGTTAAGGGAAAGTTAGCCCGAGAATTGTAGGACCATCTTGAAGTTTTGGAGCGTATGGGAGAAGTTACCAACAAGTTGGAGTCACCCGAAGGACTGTCAGGAGTTCATGATGTGTATCATGTTTCCAGCTTGAAGAAGTGCCATGCGAGAGATGGCCAATATTCCCTGTGGGACGCTTGACCTGGAAAGGATAATGATGTTCCACGAAGTGAGTATGGACTTCATAAGTATAAGTTTTTATCACGGAAGGTGGGATATCCCACGAGGATGAAGAGATGAATTACTATTGGATATAAAGGAGGTGTGATGTTGGAAATATGGATTAATGGAAATTCCATGATGAGTCTGAGTAATCATGTCCTAGTTTGGTGCAAATAGAAGGAAGGAAGACACTACAATTGGACGGATTTAAGTATGTCAGGAAGTTGGATGTTGGAATAATGATCAGTTGCCCAGATGATGTGTTCAAGGATTATAAGTGAGGAGATGGGCCATAACCCACAGGCCCCAGGACCTGCCAAGAAGCAAGCACACTCTTGCTGGAGGAAAAACCCTGGAAGAAGTTACGATTTTATCGACAGATGATTTTATAGGAGTTTACGCAAAACCTGAGAGTTGTTAAGGAACGATAGATGTTTGTTTGGCTTGCAGAATAAAAGGATTTATCCGAACTTGGTTCGTCGACAAGAGAAATTCTGCAATGCTCGTGAGGATGACCGAGTGTTAGAATGCGAGATTCGCCAAACCATGTACAAGGTAATGATTTGGGTGCGGGATGGATTGATCACCATACCGACTTACTCTTATTATTCGCTTTGCTATATGGGATGGTAAATCTGAGTGAATTACCTATAGTAGCGAGACGACGATCAAAACCTTGTTCAAAACCTTAGAATGGTATAGGTATTTTTCCCTTGTACACGACAGTTGTTGCCAACCGTAGGTTATACGGTGAGGTTCAACCCAGACCCGTTTTCTGCAGGAGAAACCATAAATTGTGGACCACCATGAGATACCGATAGTTGTTAAGAATTGGCGCCAGACCCGTCAGCTATGAAGACCCAGATTCGGGATAACCGTACCAAGAAAGGACAAAAGAATTGAGGAAAAGGTTATGCCACCACCGGAAGAGCCAGAGAAGGAATTTTCCTTACGATATGAGAAGACCGACACTGTCAACAATAAGGATGGAGTATATGAGTTTTGATGGAACCGTAACCATGCTTTTAAGGGTGGTAGCACCCGAGACCCCGGAGACGATCAATGGATTTTTGAGAAGACCCCCAAACCCTAACCTATTTCTTGCTAGCCTCTCCGAATCTCGAGGACGAGATTCATTTTAAGGGTAGTAGTTTGTAACATCCCAAAATTCTAAATTTTGGAATGTTATAAACAAATATATAGTTTTGATTGATTGTTTGATTGATTGACTGAATCGAAAGTGAGTGAATTGAAACTTTTGAAAGTTAAATGAGAGGGAATAAAAGGACTTCCCAAACTTTCATTTTTGCTTTTATGATCTTCGAATTCAAATTCTTTCATCACAAAACCACGGAGAGAAGATGACATGACTTCTTCCATTTATTTAAATGACAAGGGGTGTTGAAAATATTTGAATTTCATTTGGAAAATATTTCCAATTCTGAAACTTTATGCAACTCAATGATTTTCACGAGCCGAAGATAAAATGACTTCTTCAAAACATATGAAATATGAGTTGGGAGTTTCAAAGAATTAAATTCAAAGTTCTTTTGAATTTATTTTCAATTTGGAGTTATTTGAGTTTTATTCAAATTATTTTTCTCCAAAAATAAAATATATGGAAAATAGGGTAACATGATTCCCTACATCAGGAAATTGGAGAGAAATAAATTTGAATTAATTTTGGTATTTTTAAATTGATTTTTATTGGATTTTATTAGAGCAGGAGCACTGTTTGTTTTATTTGAATTTGTGTGTATTTTATTACACTCTAGAATAATGTTCATCTTGTAGGAAATCTTGTTCTGAAAATTTTGATATATTATATGCCTATATAATATTTTCATTTTATTTTGTTTTATTATTTTTTTCTGTTGGTTTAAAAAATAAAAATTCCCTCGGCTGGGCGGCCCGGCTCCCAACCAGCTGACTCCGCGCCGCCTTGCCGTCGTCCCGACCAGGACTCCTCCCGAGTCCGCCGCCCGCCACCGCCACCGCCTCCCTTGCCCCCTCCCGCACGCCACCTCCTCGCCCTCCCCATAAAAGGCGCCGCCCCGGCCCCGTTTTCCCCTCTCTCTCTCCCGCACTCGCCGACGCCGCAAGCCACCGCCGCCGGCGAGATCTGCCGCCGTCGCCCCGCACCGTTCCGTCGCCCTCGACCGGAGCCGCCACCTCGCTCGTCTCCGCCTCGTCGCCCCGCTCCTTCCGGTGGTGACGCCTGAGCCGGAGAGCCACCGGAACCGCCTCCCCATTCAACGCCGGAGCCGCCGCCGCCGTCTTCCTCGCCGCCGACGCCGCCCGCCGCCGCGGTACTCCTCCCCGCCCCTCGTCCGTTGGATTTAGATCTAACGGATTAGATCCGTTCGTTTTTTTTCAATCTAGCGAACGGTTCGTTCGTTAGCGAACGTTCGTTAAATATTCTTTTCGTTTTATTTTATTTACGCCAGGACCCATCCATGAATATTTCTTTCTGAGAATAGTCCCCGATTTTCAAACATTCATAACTTTTACTCGTTAGTCCAAATTCAACGAAACCAACACCCACTTCTTCGTTATGATCCCCTCTATCCAAAGAATCTAACTTAAAAATGTTTTTGAAAGTTTTAATATTTGAATTCAAACAGATTTGTATTTAAACTTCGTTTGATCATAACTTGGGTTTCGTAACTCCGATTTAGTTGATTCTTTTTGCAAATCGAAGCTCTTGACCTAAACTTTCTGATAAGGCCAAATTCACATAATTTTGGTACTGTTAGAAATTGTTTTATGTTGCAAGAGTTATTTGATTGGTTTTGATGTTTTCGAATTGTTTCTTCGTTCTTTCTGATGTTTTGAGTGATTGCTTATGTGTGGCTACTGTTGATTGCTTACGATAGATTGACCGGAGTGTGACGAGTAGAGCTATCAAGATTTTTGAGTGTGAATCATCTTCTTCAACATTGCAGGCAAGTAACACTTTGATCATACTTTTTCTACTACCCAGTGTTATGCATTAGATCAATCCTCGAACACTTGCATGATTAGGATCTAATTAAATTGTGGGATGGGAAGTAGTTGAGGTAGTACCTATTACCTGTTTTATTATCAAACCCTTGGGAGTTACTTCTACGTTGCTTGTTATGCTATGCTATGCTAGTAGACGTGGATTGGGTGAGTGTATCCATGATGATGTGAGATTGTTATTTAAGGGTTTATTTAAGGTGGCAACTTAAACACACATCCGGGTGGATTGAGGCACTGGTTTCTATCAGGACTTGCCTGCTTTTCTTCGGACCGCCACCCGTGCTCAAAGGGATCATGAGATTATTCAAACTAGAAACTTCCGTGTGCAGCCACAAGCCATTATGGGCTCGCATAGTTGATTAAGTCGTGTGAACTCTTATAGTGGTAGACTAGCTGATGTAGGGGTTGTAGGTGGTACGGTCTACCCATCGTAAGGTGCAAACACTTACGAAAGACTATGTCTCGGTCATCCGTTTCTCAAACACCCCGCAAAGACGAGAAATCAAACGGAGGCGATCGAGTCTTGTGGGGAAAAGTGCTAAACCTTTGCAGAGTGTATAAACTAATCATGATTAGCCGTGTCCCCGGTTATGGACATCTTGAGTATCTAGTACTTGAATATCATGTGAATCTCAACATGTTACTCTAATTAATATTGTTGGGTTTTTAATGAGTACTTTTAATTGGGATTGAGGATGTCATTAACCATTCTCTATGTTTAACAACCACCATGATAGTTAAACAAATTTATTCCTTTGCAGTAGGGAAAAATTGGCTTTATGCAAAACTATAACCATAGGGCTTTTCCACCAGCCATATATGCATGTAGTATAGGCTTATTCATTCCATTATTCTCTATGTGTTACATTGCCAGCATATTCCATGTGCTGACCCGTTTTCGGGCTGCAACTTTTCATGTTGCAGACTTTTCAGACGACGAGTAAGTGATACGTTAGGGTTACAATTTCCTATACTCAACTTTGTCGTTGGTGTTGATGGGAATCCACAACCTTGTTGCTTCCGCTATATTTGGATTGAGGTAATAGTATTTACGTTACTTTATACATGTGATTTACCTCTGTTATAAATCCTTCGAGTACTGTGTGTGTCAGCATACCGATCCAGGGATGACACGAAAGCACAGAGACTTGATCCATTCGGGTCGGGTCGCTACAATGGAAGTACGCCGGACGAGCTACATTTTGTGCAAAGAACTATGGAAGATCCACATGCAGCGACGTGGGAAGACGGGCAGTGGAGCAAGGCCGGAGGGGATACCTGGAGGTCGTCGGGATGTAACTAGGCGAGCGGCGGCGGGCGGAATCTACCCATACTGCGGCAGCGAGCAGGTGGCGTAGGCCCTACCGCGCCGGAGCTTGGTCAGAGAGAACGACGTGTACCGCAGATCGGGACGTGCTGCCTCGGCGCCGTCAAACGGAGAAACGATGCACGTCCTCCCTTTCCACCGGTGGACGGGATGCGGCCGGATCAGTGACCAACGGTGAGATACAGAGAGAGGCCACCGCAGCCTTGTGTGAGATACTCTGAAGAGAGACAAACCAGGCAGGGAGGCTCCATTGTATATAGTGGAGCGGACTACCTTTTTCTCCATAAAAATCGGTTTATATTATGTGTACGTGACATTGAGCGATATAACTTTATTTAAAAATAACGCGCCAACGCATCAAGTCGAACTTTGTTTCGTGCACACGTGGTACACGACCTCCGTAGGTAAACAATCGCTACACGCGTTCAAATTAGCACGTGGGCTTCCATTTCGTACAGAAATGAGCTCCACCATGTACCCGCATGGGTGTGGCTGGGCACGAAGCGTGAGTACGTGCACGGTGCACCTATTCTCTTCTTGTATACGTACACCACCTACGTGGGGTTGTGAGAGAGAGATACAAACATAGAGATATAGTGTGTGGGTTCATGAGAGTTTTTTTAGGGGGGGTGTCAATCAAAAAATGTAAAATATGTAATGTGTGTGAAATAGAGTCCTGGATATATCATATATATAGAGGGGGCGATCCACGAGAAGAGAGTGGAGGTATCATCGACTTGAGGTGTCCATAGAATCGAAGAGAGGGATGATGTGTGTGTGTGCACGCGCGCGGTCGATAAAGAGTGCCATCGAATTTGTGTGTGCCCACGTCAAATATATAGAGTGGCTGGCCTACTAGAACGAGAGAGGGGACATGTGTGGTTTGTCTCTGTGGCATGGACACCTACCTACAGCGCTCGACTAACGGTGTGTGGTCGGGGGGAGGCCTAATTAACTATAGAGGTACAATGGCTGGTATATGTGTGGAGGAGGAGAGAGGCTTACCTCATGTATTAAGGGAGATCGATCTACCTCATGTATTAAGGGAGATCGATCGGCATCCATGCATATGTGCAAGAGAGGAATAAGTTTGGGAGAGAGAAAGAGCTAGAGTGTTGGAGGGGGTGGTAGTGGAGTTGCTTCTAACAAATGGTGGGATAGGATTTCTAGACAACCGGAGGGCACGCCTGCAATATCAATAAGAGAGGGGATGGTGATACGTCTCCAACATATCTATAATTTTTTATTGCTCCATGCTACTTTATCTATTGTTTTGGACTATAATGGGCTTTATTTTCCACTTTTATATTACTTTTGGGACTAACCTATTAACCGGAGGTCCAGCCCAGAATTGCTGTTTTTTGCCTTTTTCCGTGTTTTGAAGAAACAGAATATCAAACAGAGTCCAAACGGAATGAAACCTTCGGAAACGTGATTTTCTCACCGAACGTGATCCAGGATACTTGGAACCTACGCCAAGGAACATCGGAGGCGGTCACGAGGGTGGGCCCCCCCTAGGGCGCGCCCCCTGCCTCGTGGGCCCCCTGATGCTCCACCGACGTACTCCTTCCTCATATATATACCTACGTACCCCCAAACGATCAGAATAGGAGCCAAAAACCTAATTCCACCGCCACAACTTCCTGTATCCACGAGATCCCATCTTGGGGCCTGTTAGGAGCTCCATGGGGGGCATCCACCACGGAGGCCTTCTACATCAACAAAGATAGCCTCTCCGATGAAGTGTGAGTAGTTTACTTCAGACCTTCGGGTCCATAGCTAGTAGCTAGATGGCTTCTTCTCTCTTTTTGGATCTCAATACAATGTTCTCCCCCTCTCTCGTGGAGATCTATTCGATGTAATCTTCTTTTTCCGCTATGTTTGTCGAGACCGATGAATTGTGGGTTTATGATCCAGCTTATCTATGAATAATATTTGAATCTTCTCTGAATTCTTTTATGTATGATTGAGTTATCTTTGCAAGTCTCTTCGAATTATCCGTTTGGTTTGGCCAACTAGATTGGTAGTTCTTGCAATGGGAGAAGTGCATGGCTTTGGGTTCAATCTTGCGGTGTCCTTACCTAGTTACAGAAAGGGTTGCAAGGCACGTATTTTATTGTTGCCATCGAGGATAACAAGATGGGGTATTTATCATATTGCATGAATTTATTCCTCTACATCATGTCATCTTGCTTAAGGCGTTACTCTGTTTTAACTTAATACTCTAGATGCATCTTTGGATAGCGGTCGATGAGTGGAGTAATAGTAGTAGATGCGAGAATCGTTTCGATCTACTTGTCTCGGACGTGATGCCTATATACATGATCATACCTAGATATACTCATAACTATGCTCAGTTCTGTCAATTGCTCAACAGTAATTTGTTCACCCACCGTAGAATATTTATGCTCTTGAGAGAAGCCACTAGTGAAACCTATGCCCCCCGAGTCTATTCTCATCATATCAATCTCCATCACTTTTATACTTACTTTGTTTTTACTTTGCCTTTACTTTTCACTTTGCATCTATATACCAAAAATACCAAAAATATTATCTCTATCAGATCTCACTCTCGTAAGTGGCCGTGAAGGGATTGACAACCCCTAATCGCGTTGGTTGCGAGTAGCTATCATTTTGTGCAGGTACGAGGGACTTGTGTGTGGCCTCCTACTGGATTGATACCTTGGTTCTATAAAGCTGAGGGAAATACTTACGCTATTGTGCTGCATCATCCTCTCCTCTTCGGGGAAAACCAACGCAAGCTCAAGACGTAGCAAGAAGGATTTCTGGCGCCCGTTCTTGGGAGTCTACGCAAAAGTCAACATACCAAGTACACATCACAATCCCTATCTCTCGCATTACATTATTTGCCATTTGCCTCTCGTTTTCCTCTCCCCCACTTCAACCTTGTCGTTTTATTCGCCCTCTCTTTCCCAATCTCCTCCTCTTTTTCCCGTTGCCTTTTTCCCATCCGCTTGTTTGCTCGTGTGTTGGATTGCTTGTTTGTCGCAATGGCTCAAGATGCTACCAAATTGTGTGACTTCACCAATACCAATAATAATGATTTCCTTAGCACTGGGATTGCTGCTCTTGCCAATATTGAATCTTGTGAAATCAATACTTCTTTGTTGAATCTTGTTATGAAAGATCAATTCGCCGGCCTTCCTAGTGAAGATGCCGCTACTCATCTGAATAGCTTCGTTGATTTATGTGATATGCAAAAGAAAAAAGATGTCGATCATGATGTCGTTAAATTGAAGCTATTTCCTTTTGCTTAGAGATCGTGCTAAAGCGTGGTTTTCATCTTTGCCTAAAAATAGTATTGATTCTTGGGACAAGTGCAAAGATGCTTTTATCTCTAAGTATTTTCCTCCCGCTAAGATTATCTCTCTTAGAAACGATATTATGAATTTTAAGCAACTTTATCATGAACTCGTTGCACAATCTTGGGAGAGAATGAAATTAATGATACGTAATTGTCCTACTCATGGTTTGAACTTGTGGATGATTATACAAAAAATTTATGCCGGATTGAATTTTGCTTCTAGAAATCTTTTAGATTCGGCCGCAGGAGGCACTTTTATGGAAATCACTCTAGGGGATGCTACTAAACTCCTAGATAATATTATGGTTAATTATTCTCAATGGCATCTTGAAAGATCTACTAATAAAAAGTGCATGCTATAGAAGAAATCAATGTTTTGAGTGGAAAGATGAATGAACTTACGAAATTATTTGCTACTAAGAGTGTTTCTTGATCCTAATGATATGCCTTTGTCTACTTTGATTGAGAATAATAATGAATCTACGGATGTGAATTTTGTTGGTAGGAATAATTTTGGTAACAACGCCAGTATAGAGGAATTTTAATCCTAGGCCTTATCCTAGTAATCCTTCTAATAATTATGGAAATTCCTACAACAACTCTTATGGAAATTTTAATAAGATGCCCTCTGAATTTGAGAGTAGTGTTAAAGAGTTTATGAATTCACAAAAGAATCTTAATGCTTTGCTTGAAGAGAAATTGCTTAAAGTTGATGATTTGGCTAGGAACGTTGATAGAATTTCTCTTGAGGTTGATTCTTTAAAGCTTAGATCTATTCCTCCTAAGCATGATATCAATGAGTCTCTCAAAGCTATGAGAATTTCCATTGATGAGTGCAAAGAAAGAACCGCTAGGATGCGTGCTTCCAAAGATGCCTTTATTAAAGCGTGTTCTTCTAATTCCTATGAAAATCAAGATGAAGGTCTAAAAGTTATTGATGTGTCCCCTATTAAATCTTTGTTTTGCAATATGAATCTTGATGAAACTGAATATGATCTTCCTTTACCTACAAGGCCTTCTAAGAATTCGGAGTTTTTAGATCTTGATGATGAAATTGATAAAAGTGGGATTGAAAGAAATAAAAATCTAGATGTTGCTAAACCCACTATATTGGATCTCAAGGAATTTGATTATGAAAATTGCTCTTTAATTGATTGTATTTCCTTGTTGCAATCCGTGCTAAATTCTCCTCATGCTTATAGTCAAAATAAGGCCTTTACCGAACACATTGTTGATGCCTTGATGCAATCTTATGAAGAAAAACTTGAGTTGAAAGTTCTATCCCTAGGAAACTCTATGATGAATGGGAACCTACTATCAAAATTAAAATTAAAGATCATGATTTTAATGCTTTGTGTGATTTGGGTGCTAGTGTCTTTACTATTCCCGAAACCTTGTGTGATTTGCTAGATTTCCGTGACTTTGATGATTGCTCTCTAAACTTGCATCTTGCGGATTCCACTATTAAAAAGCCTCAGGGAAGAATTAATGATGTTCTTATTGTTGCAAATAGGAATTATGTGCCCGTAGATTTTATCGTTCTTGACATAGATTGCAATCCTTCATGTCCTATTATTCTTGGTAGACCTTTCCTTAGAACGATTGGTGCAACTATTGATATGAAGGAAGGGAATATTAGATTCCAATTTCCATTAAAGAAAGGCATGGAACACTTTCCTATAAAGAAAATAAAATTACCATATGAATCTATTATGAGAGCCACTTATGGATTGCCTACCAAAGATGGCAATACCTAGATCTACCCACGCTTTTATGCCTAGCTAGGGGCGTTAAACGATAGCGCTTGTTGGGAGGAAACCCAATTTTATTTTTAGTTTTTTTGTTTTTTCTTCTATTTAGGAATAAATAATCCATCTAGCCTATGTTTAGATGTGGTTTTATCTTTTAATTAGTGTTTGTGCCAAGTTAAACCTATTGGATCTTCTTGGATGATAGTTATTTGATCTTGCTGTAATTTCCAGAAACTTTGCGCTGAGTGCCCGGATTTTTAAAAATTACCAGAACGTGATAAAATATTGATACCAATTTCTTCTGATCAATAAACTAATTTTCCAGGTCTTCTAATTTTGGTAGAATTTTTTGAGTTTCAGAAGTTTGAGTTAGTTACAGATTACTACAGACTGTTCTGTTTTTGACAGATTCTGTTTTGCGTATGTTGTTTGCTTATTTTGATGAATCTAAGGCTAGTAAAATAGTTTATGATCCACAGAGAAGTTGGAATAAAGTAGTTTTAACACCAATATAAATAAACAATGAGTTCATTACAGTACCTTAAAGTAGTCTTTTGTTTTCTTTCTCTAACAGAGCTCACGAGATTTCTATTGAGTTTTGTGTTGTGAAGTTTTCAAGTTTTGGGTGAATTCTTTTGATGGATTATGGAACAAGGAGTGGCAAGAGCCTAATATTGGGGATTCCCATGGAACCCCCAAGATAATCCAAGGACACCAAAAATTCAAAGCTTGGGTATGCCCCGAAAGGCATCCTCTTTAAATCCACTTCCATCGGTAATTTACTTGGAGCTATATTTTTATTCACCACATGATATGTGTTTTGCTTGGAGCGTCTTGTATTATTTGCGTGTTTGCTTGTTAGTTTACCACAATCATCCTTGCTGTACACACCTTTTGAGAGAGCCATACATGAATTGGAATTTGATAGAATACTCTATGTGCTTAACTTATATCTTTTGAGCTTGATAGTTTTTGCTCATAGTGCTTCACTTATATCTTTTTGAGCGTGACAATTTTTGCTCTAGTGCTTCACTTAGATATTTTAGAGCATGGTGGTGGATTTGTTTTAAAGAAACTTGATCTCTCATGCTTCACTTAGATTATTTTGAGAGTCGTTAACAGCATGGTAATTTGCTTAATGTTAATATACTTGGTATTCAAGATATGTGAAACTTTCTTTTGAGTGCTTTGAATACTAAGATAAGTTTAATGCTTGATAATTGTTTTGAGATATGAACATGATGATATTAGAGTCATGCTAGTTGAGTAGTTGTGAATTCAAAGAATACTTGTGTTGAAGTTTGTGATTCCCGTAGCATGCACGTATGGTGAACCGTTATGTGATGAACTCGGAGCATGATTTATTTATTGATTGTCTTCCTTATGAGTGGCGGTCGGGGACGAGTGATGATCTTTTCCTACCAATCTACCCCCCTAGGAGCATGCGCGTAATACTTTGCTTTGATAACTTCTAGATTTTTGCAATAAGTATATGAGTTCTTTATGACTAATGTTGAGTCCATGGATTATACGCACTTTTTCCCATCCTTCCACTATTGCTAGCCTCTCTAATACCGCACACCTTTCGCCGGTATCATACACCCACCATATACCTTCCTCAAAACAGCCACCATACCTACCTATCATGGCATTTCCATAGCCATTCCGAGATATATTGACATGCAACTTTCCACCATTCCGTTTATTATGACACACTCCATCATTGTCATATTGCTAGCATGATCATGTAGTTCACATCGTATTTGTGGCAAAGCCACCATTCATAATTCTTTCAAACATGTCACTCATGTTTCATTGCATATCCCGGTACACCGCCGGAGGCATTCATATAGAGTCATATTTTGTTCTAAGTATCGAGTTGTAATTGTTGAGTTGTAAGAAAAATAAAAGTGTGATGATCATCATTATTAGAGCATTGTCCCAAGTGAGGAAAGGATGATGGAGACTATGATTCCCCCACAAGTCGGGATGAGACTCCGGACAAAAACAAAGAGAAAAGGCCCAAATAAAAAAATGAGAGAAAAAGAGAGAAGGGACAATGTTACTATCCTTTTACCACACTTGTGCTTCAAAGTAGCACCATGATCTTCATGATAGAGAGTCTCTCATTTTGTCACTTTCATATACTAGTGGGAATTTTTCATTATAGAACTTGGCTTGTATATTCCAATGATGGGCTTTCTCAAATGCCCTAGGTATTCGTGAGCAAGCGAGTTGGATGCACACCCACTTAGTTTCTTTTGTTGAGCTTTCATATACTTATAGCTCTAGTGCATCCGTTGCATGGCAATCCCTACTCACTCACATTGATATCTATTGATGGGCATCTCCATAGCCCGTTGATACGCCTAGATGATGTGAGACTATCTTCCCTCTTTTTGTCCTCTCCACAACCACCATTCTATTCCACATATAGTGCTATATCCATGGCTCACACTCATGTATTGCGTGAAGATTGAAAAAGTTTTGAAAATGTTAAAAGTATGAAACAATTGCTTGGCTTGTCATCGGGGTTGTGCATGATTTAAATACTTTGTGTGGGGAAGATGGAGCATAGCCAGACTATATGATTTTGTAGGGATAACTTTCTTTGGCCATGTTATTTTGAGAAGTAATAATTGCTTAGTCAGTATGCTTGAAGTATTATTATTTTTATGTCAATATGAACTTTTGTCTTGAATCTTTTGGATCTGAATATTCATACCATGATTAAGAAGATTTACATTGAAATTATGCCAAAGTATCACTCCGCATAAAAAATTCTCTTTTTATCATTTACCTACTCGAGGACGAGCAGGAATTAAGCTTGGGGATGCCTGACACGTCGCCAACGTATCTATAATTTTTGATTGCTCCATGCTACTTTACCTATTGTTTTGGACTATAATGGGCTTTATTTTCCACTTTTATATTATTTTTGGGACTAACCTATTAACGGAGGCCCAGCCCGTAATTGATGTTTTTTTGCCTTTTTAGTATTTCAAGAAATGAGAATATCAAACGGGGTCCAAACGGAATGAAACCTTCGGAAACGTGATTTTCTCACCGAATGTGATCCAGGAGACTTGGACCCTACGCCAAGGAACATCGGAGGCGGTCAAGAGGGTGGGGGGCGCCCCCCCCCTAGGGCGCGACCCATTGCCTCGTGGGCCCCCTGATGCTCCACTGACGTACTCCTTCCTCCTATATATACATACGTACCCCCAAACGATCAGAACAGGAGCCAAAAACCTAATTCCACCGCCGCAACTTCTTGTATCCACGAGATCCCATCTTGGGGCACATTAGGAGCTCCATTTGGAGGGCATCCACCACGGAGGGCTTCTACATCAACACCATAGCCTCTCCGATGAAGTTTGAGTAGTTTACTTCAGACTTTCGGGTCCATAGCTAGTAGCTTGATGGCTTCTTCTCTCTGTTTGGATCTCAATACAATGTTCTCCCCCTCTCTCGTGGAGATCTATTCGATGTAATCTTCTTTTTGCGGTGTGTTTGTTGAGACCGATGAATTGTGGGTTTATGATCCAGCTTATCTATGAATAATATTTGAATCTTCTCTGAATTCTTTTTATGTATGATTGAGTTATCTTTGCAAGTCTCTTCGAATTATCCATTTGGTTTGGCCAACTAGATTGGTAGTTCTTGCAATGGGAGAAGTGCATGGCTTTGGGTTTAATCTTGCGGTGTCCTTACCCAGTGACAGAAAGGATTGCAAGGCACGTATTGTATTGTTGCCATCGAGGATAACAAGATGGGGTATTTATCATATTGCATGAATTTATTCCTCTACATCATGTCATCTTGCTTAAGGCGTTACTCTGTTTTTAACTTAATACTCTAGATGCATGCTGGATAATGGTCGATGAGTGGAGTAATAGTAGTAGATGCAGAATCGTTTCGATCTACTTGTCTCAGACATGATGCCTATATACATGATCATACCTAGATATACTCATAACTATGCTCAATTGTGTCAATTGCTCAACAGTAATTTGTTCACCCACCGTAGAATATTTATGCTCTTGAGAGAAGCCACTAGTGAAACCTATGGCCCCCGGGTCTATTCTCATCATATCAATCTCCATCACTTTTATACTTGCTTTGTTTTTAATTTGCCTTTACTTTTCACTTTGCATCTATATACCAAAAATACCAAAAATATTATCTCTATCAGATCTCACTCTCGTAAGTGACCGTGAAGGGATTGACAACTCCTAATCGCGTTGGTTGCGAGTAGCTATCGTTTTGTGAAGGTACGAGGGACTTGTGCGTGGCCTCCTACTGGATTGATACCTTGGTTATCAAAAACTGAGGGAAATACTTACGCTACTGTGCTGCATCATCCTCTCCTCTTCGGGGAAAACCAACGCAAGCTCAAGACATAGCAGATGGCTGCCTGTCTGTGCACGTGCGTGTGAGAGACGGGTCAGGAGGCATGCACGAATGATGGGGGTGATATGGATGTGGTAAGAAGACATAACTACATAGGAAGATCAATCGTCCTTTGTCAGAGAAAGGAGAGACATGACTTGTGAGGTACTTCGATCAATGGGGGGGATAGTTAAAGTCGACGTTGGTATATGTTGGGAGATCGATCGGTATACGTGCATGTGTGTGTTAGAAGCAAATGAGGCATGGGGAGAAGGATAGAGAGAGAGGGATGCATCTACGAGGTGGTGCGAGAGTCATACTATATCGAGGGGGGAAAAGTGTGCGAGTACGAGATATATGAAAAGAGTGGTGGGAGTGAGGCATGAATGGTGATAAGAGAAGAGGGGAAGCTTGTGTTTTGTGCTAGGCACACCTGGCTAGAGAGGCATATCGATCGATGTGTGCCGTAAAGAAGGATCTGGGGGGCCTACACACACCATGGGTGAACGAACTAAAGTGAAAAGGCAATTTGCGATGGAGCTAGAGAATGCTGAGGGAGGGTTAGAGGGATGCGGGCGTCTGCATGCACGAGAGAAAGTTAGCGCTAGCTAGCTACAAAGATAAGAAGATTGTGTGGGCGTAAAAGACGAATAGAGATCATACTTCATTATAAAAAGCAAATTCGGATACTTGAAGAATTTATCATAGTGTTTTAAACCGACGCATGTGTGAATATATACAACGGTGATACACATGGTGTGGTTATGAACATGTTATATTACATATAATATATTTTATCTCTACTCTTATAAAAAATGGAGTTGTTGATGATGGTGCCATCCTGCAATATAGGCCGTCCGATTTATATCTGACGGATAGGAAGGAAACTATGGCAATTTTGAAAAAGATACCCACACCCTCTCCATATTTGCAAATTAGGCCTCCCCTTGATCATGTTGATGTTCTGTGGAATGCATGGGCATCTTGCTAGTACTACGTATAACATATAGAACATTGATCATAATTTGGGCTAATGTGTGGCTTTTGCAGCTCAGGTCGATCTAAATATTTGTCATAATGTAGGGGGGGCACTATACTATGTGTGATAAACATGATGTACACGTATGGAACATGGTTTAGATTATGAATATATAGTTAGTACATCAAATGTACTATTATTTGGAATCAACATCAAGTGTATTCAGAAAATAGAATTCGAGTTCATGTAGTACACATAGTTCATATCTATCTCTATAGTAATCATGTGGTGTGTTATTAAGGTAATACACGAATGATGGTTGAAGTTGGCAACAATCATGATTGTAGATTTGTTATTGAAATAGAGAAACGAATTCAAATTCAGTTCGAATTGCAGCGGTAGTATAGACATTTGAAATGCACTAAAATGTTGGTATGAGTAGGTTACATGCATTATACAGCAAGCGAAAAAATTTAATTGGCCATAACATGGATTCATACTACCGAATAGCATTTAATTGCACTAAATTGTTGGTATGAGTAGCTTTAAATAGCATTTTTATAGTAAAACGGGGCAAGACTCTCTCTTTGTGTGGTGTGAATAGTTTTAATTTTTTTTGCTTTCTTTTTGGTTGAGGGAAGTGTGAATTGATTTGGTACGTACAAGTACAATATTACACGTTAGGCTTGTCCCTAAAATTCAACCTGCGCCTTGTTCTATCCCGAAAATTCAGATATCGTGCTCCCAAAAGCTGGCGCCTTCACAACCCACGCCTTGCTATCCGAAATTACAACATGAGCGAAAACTCCCTCCATTGCCAAATCTCGACACGCTGAAATTCTTCTAACCTCGAGCCGAAGGGCCGCTAGTTCAAATCGGTGCGGGTACCTTTGTAACACACCCTACATTTTGGACAAGCGGCGTCCCTAAGTCATGGTTCACCCTCCCATCGCCTCATTTTTGCCATTCAAATCCCAGCCGCCATAACCTCTCCGCTTCCATTTGTGAAACCCCACCCTCCTCCGTCCACCACCTCACCGCTGCCCAATGAGCCTCTTCCCCGACGACGTCGTCCACCGCAACAACTCGACGTCCCTCGTCCACCTCCCCGGATGAGGATCCGTCGTCCATCTCGTCGTCCCGCCGGTTCAGCTGCCCCGTCCTCCACCTCCAAGGAGCTGCTCCCACGATCACCTCGTCTATCGCGGCTCCTCCATCCCCACAGCACCGCCTTAACCTGCTACACCGGAACCGCAACATCCTCGCCGACTCCTCGGACGAAGCCGAGGCCTACTCGGCGCCACCAAAGAGGTTGTACACTCATCGCATCGCACCTTCTCCTTAGCTTGACCTCCCGGCGCCGACGGTGCTCCATATCAAGACCCCCATGGAGCGGCTACCTTGAAGCCGGCGCCAGGGAGACATCTCCACAGCGGCTCTCCCCGGTGCAAGGCCCCTTGTGGCGGCCATACCAGCGGATCTGCTGCTACTCGGCTCCGCTTCGCTTTCGCTTCGCTTTCCTTCTTCTGCTGCTGCTCGGCTCTCGCCGATCGCTCATTCGCCCAGTTCTTGCTCGGCTCTTGCTCGATCGCTTCCTTCGCCCATTCTTTGCTACTGCCCTCGCTTCGCTCGCTCGCGTTCTTCTTCTGCTGCTCTCCCCCTTGCTCGTGTTCTTTGCTCTGCTCGATTTAGCTACACTTCAATCGGTGAATCGACTTTTGGGTCATCGATTTTCGAGGGTGGGGGCTCATGGGAGTTAAGGAAGAACCACCCGCAGCGGGGACGGGGGCTCGCTGGAGAGGTACCCCACTATCTATCTTAGGGTTCAGGGTGGGGGCGGGGGGCCTATAGGGCTGGTCGGGGCGACGAGGCGGCGCTGGGGCCGGCGGTTCGATCGATGGTGGCTCGTGGCTCAGGGGGGTGCAGGTTGAAGATGAACTACAGGCCTCCCTAAACTACATGTCAAGTGCCTCTCTGCTACCATTGCGTTCAATTTCGACAATAACATTCAGATTCCACAGTAAATTTTAGTTTCAACAGTTAAGTTCAGAGTCGTCAGTTTTTACCTCATCTGTTGTAGTCAGGTGGTTTTTGGTGATGTAAATTTTACATCTATTTTAAATCATCTATTGGAGATGCTATTAGAATCCCACTTGAGATTGACGATGTACATCTTGTCTTTGCTTGACCTTGGCGTCTTCACGGCTCAAGGGCTGCTTGACCTTGACGTCTTCTGGCACATGTCGAGGAAGCAATGAATAGTATCTACATCTAATATCTTGTTCACCTAGGGTATGCCTATGTTGTTCATCTTGGGTGGGAAACAAATAGTAAAGCAATCATCATCTGTATTTTTATTAAATTAAAGCAATCATCAGCCTGATATCATTATTTTTGGATCCATCCACTGGTTGTTACCATCACTCTAAATTTCTGCATGCTCTCCTTACATAATCTCACCATATTTTTTTCGTATGTATGTCAGATATTGTACACAGTCATGCTGAACATGTAGACAAAAGAGAAGAGTTTTGTGCGGCAATACAATGTCATGCAGACATCGCTCCATGGTGGGTTCAATGGCAAACCCTCCCCACCCCTCTCCAGATTGTAATCCAGAGGAAGATATCTGTTCTGAGGCGGATTCAGACGCCGCTGACCACTCCTATTTACCCCCCAAGGTGTTTGCTCTATCTTGGCATGATGATGTTAGTCATATCATGCATATGTTTCCTTGAAGTGCCTACTTTTGAAATCATATATGTCATCTGCTTAGTTTAGACATGTTCTGTAATGCCACCTATTTAGTTTCTATATCATATATGGGAATTGTGCAGTCTCATGTCTTTTAGCCAGCCATAATATACGTGAAATGTGCAATGCCATCCTGTTTAACCAGGCATCATATATTTGAATGATATCTAGCCCATCCTTTTCTTCATTACATTTCTATTTGTCGACAATGTTTGTACATTAAACTACTCTTCCTGTGAATCAGCCATTTGGGTGGGAGATTGAAAAATCTGGAGTGAAAACAAGGCCTTACGAAAGGCATAATGCTACCGTCAAGCGAGATCTCTTGTTGGGTCCCGATAGCTCCTTAGAGATAGATTCACAAACAGATGACCAGTCATATTCCCCCACCGAGGTGTATGCTCTAACTTGGCACGGTTATACTGCTCATATCATGCATATGGTGTCTTGCATTGCATAGATTAGACATCATAAACACAATATTCAACACCATGTTCTTAATTCAGACATCATATCTAATACCCTCTGTTTAGCATATAAATCACATATGTGAATTAAATGATGTGATCCTGATTACTTAGAACATGTAGGTGAATTATGTCATGTGATCCTGTTTAGTTATTCATCATATCTTTGAATTATGTTATGTTATGCTATCCAGTTTAGATAGACATCATATATGTGAAATTATGTCATGCTATCCGTATTAGTTAAACAATATACATGTGAACTATTTCATGCCCTCTTTTTTCCACACTATCTATTGCATCTGTCTCTCATACAATGTCTGTACATTCAACTATGTTTCCTGTTTATCAGCCATTTGAACTGGAGCGGGTGATGCCAGCATCTAGCGGACTAAAAACACGGTCTTCAAATAAAACAGTGCTACCTCTTGGTGGAGATAGCACCCCGGTTGTACATGCACGAGAACCAGCCCTACCACACATAACCCAAACTCTCGCAGATTGTACCCATACTGCGATGGACAGAGAACCAGCTTCACCCAATCTGACCCCAACCCCAGCAGATAGTAACCCGGTTCCTGTTGACACAGCACCATCTCCACCACAGAGCTCCCAAACAAGAGCAGTTAGTAAGGCAGCTCCAGTGCCCAAAGGGCCAGTACTACCACGGCGAACCCCAACGCCTTGTTCTGTACTGGTCCTGAACCAAGAATGTGGCAAGGTCTATGAGCTCATTTTCTATTTTTAAATACTGTATTCTTGCGTCTTACTGTACTCTGTTCATGTAGAACAAGTACCTAAACCTGAAGAGCAACTGTTCTAATTTAAGATTCCATTGCTATCACAGTTCAAAAAAGCGCTAGGCGTTAATTGTGCGTTTTGCCACCGCCTTGCGCTTTACTGACAAAAGCGCATGCTTATGCGCAGTTATGCATAGATTAAGCGTAGTTATGCGCAATGCGTTTCGCCAACGCCTAGAGCCTAGGCGCACTTACGCGCTCGCTTAGGCGCGCCTTTTTAAACTATGATTGCTATCGTGCATACTGCTTTGCTCTTGTATCACTGTATTTACTCATACAAACTTATTTTTAAATTGAAGGATCCAATCGAAACTGCAATGGCACAAATAGTATGTTCACGCATGTTTCTTTAACATGCTTGCTCTTATCAATAGCTCTATTGATTTCAATTTCAATTGTGTATACTGATTGACTTCTCATATCATGCACATTACTAGCATCACAACAGAGCCAATAGTGTTGTTGTACATGTAGACCCGTGGTACCCATCTCGGAATCTTGTTGTGCCGTGTAGTTTCCCACGCTTTGTATTCTTTCACCGCTGCTTTGTCTAGAATCGATATGATTTGAACCTGTCTCTGCTTTTGATTTGGCAAGACAATGCACGGTGACCATAGGACATATATATATATATATATATATATATATATATATATATATATGTTTGTTTGATGCTTTTATTATGTACTAGTACTTGGCAATAGAAGACTTGGTAGTTTAATCCTGTCCACCTTACTAATGAACTGGTTCACCGAAATGAGTTTCATATACTAGTACATGCTAAACTGTCATGTGTCTGCTTGTTTCTTCATTTAGAATGCTGACATAATATTGGGGAAGAGTACCTTATTAAGCAATGGTAAAGGAAGTAATGCATATAAGGTTCAGGATAGTGACACATCCTTGTTGGTCTCCAACAAAGCTGATAAAACAGCTAAGGAAGACTATCTCGAAGACAGTGAGACAGCCCCAAAGTCCTGTCTTGGTTTAGTGTTGGAGTTCCTGGCCACAACCGATTGCACAAGCTATTCAAACTCACTGTCTGAATCAGTTCAGTTTCTTGAGTCTCAACTACAAGCTGAAAGACATCGATCAGCTGTGCTGCGACAAGAAGCGGAAAGATTGCGCAAGTCCCTCGAGCATTCAGATGCATACTTTCTGGTGCAACAGCAAGCGTTGGAGGATTTTAGCACCAAACAGGACAAAGCTAATAAGCTAGCTAATATTATTGCCAGCATGGTGGATACCACGTTTCTCGAGCTCTTATGAAGTTGTTTTAGTTATGCTCTTGTTTTGTCAGCGTTTATTTACCTTTGGTGGCCAATTTTGATGGCGATGTATATGTAATATGCTAATTTGTTCCCAATAATTGCACTGGTGGCGAACTTTGATGCCCAGTGGATGTAATATGAGTAATAGCGGTAATAGGCTAGCGTTAATTGCTTGCTTATTTATTTCCTTATTGTCTTGTTTAGTTGTTTGCTTGTAGTCACTGCAGTTCTTTTTCTGTGTTTTTCTAGTGGCCACAATAACCTATTTTTGGAAACTAGGCCAAAATAAGCATGGCAACACACGGACTGTTGTAAACATGGGCCTCCTGCGGGCCGTATGATCCATGGGCCTTCTACGGGCCGTAGGATCCATTGGCCTTCTATTCGGGCCGTAGGATCCATGTGCCTTCTACCGGCCGTACGATCCATGGGCCTTCTACGGGGCGTATCATCATTTCGCCAATCATGGGCCATACTATTCATGGACAATAACAGGCCGTTTATCGATCGTATTTGATAACTCCATGAAAACAGCCCAACGGGTTTTTTTCGACATGAAAACGGCCCAACGTATTAATGGGCCGCAAACGGGCTTAACAGTAACCACGTCTTTGAATTTGGCCCACAAGCGTAAAATGACAAGAACGGGTCGTAAGTAACCGAATCTTTGAAATGAGCCCAAGATTAAATGGGCCCCGAGAAGGCCGAAGATATCATATCGGAAACGGCCCAACGGAATAATGGGCCGTTAATGGGTATAAAGTGATACACGGTTCATTACGGGCCAGTTTTACCACGGGCCGTTAAGGGGCCGAGGTTTACTAAGGGCCTCATATGGGCCGAAAGACGTCATGGCCATACATGGGCCGGAATCTGAAACGGGCTAGAATTATATTGGACGGCCCAGATGACGCTACTGGGCCTAATTCGGATAGGCCGTAAACGGGCCCTGGGATAGCGGGTTGTAAATGGGCTATATGCGAACATGTCGTTAACAGGCTTGTCGTGGGCCGGCTCGCCACCTTTTGACCAAGTCAAACGGGCCGACCTTTTCACAGGAATGGGCCTCTGTTGGGCCGTGCCACGTGTCGGCGTATCATAGGCGCTTTGGGTCCAATGAGTGGATGACATCTATCCCAACGGTGAGCCGACACGTGTTTCCTCCAGCCAATGATGATTTTACACATGGAAAATCCCCATTGGTCGAGCTGTTAACGGGTTATCGGATCCAAAACCGGACCTGATAGCTTAACGGCGTTCCGTTACGGTGGATGCCACGTGTCGGTCACCCTTGACGAAAGCACTTCTGTGATGCACCATTTATCGTCATGGAAGTAGACACTTCCATGATGATAATTTTGGTAATGTCATGGAACACTTCTACGACAGCACAAGTATGACTATCGTGATTCTGTCATAAATTTGTCATGGATGTACATGCATGACACAAAACGTGACCTACTGTGACAAACACGTATCATCACGGAAGTGTATTTTTTTTGTAGTGCTTGGAGCGATGGTAACATGGACACGGGATTTTACCCAGCTTCGGGCTCTCTCGAAGAGATAGTAACCTACATGCTGTTTTTGATTGTATTCATATGGGGTGTACTACAAGGTACATATGTATCTACCACGAGATTGTAGATGAATATGAGATTGTCTATTGACTAGCCTGGCCTTGGTTTATATAACACACCGGAGGCCTAGGGTTTAGGAGAGTCCTTGGCTTGGGTGCCAAGTCTTGTGGAAACCTCCTTGTATGCGGCACGGGCTGCCCGAAGTGGCCCATGAATGAACCGTTGGGGGTCCTCGGGCCGATCCAGCTGGTCGGGAGATGACGTGGTGAGTACCCCCTAGTCCATGACACCGTCAGTAGCCCCCTGAACCGGTCATCAAGTTGGGGATGCTCCTCGGTTCTTCCGAATTGTTCTTCATCTACGGACACCGGTCTTGAAAACTGGTTCAACAAATCTTTCCCATCTTTGATTGAGGATTGCCGAAGTGAATCCGAAGAGTTTATACGTCGGGTATCCGAGGAGCCCCTTTAAGTTATCGGCCTTTACCAATGCCTTATTATTTTTCATGCCACACCTTGGGTTTGAAATTTTTCCCATGCGGCGGTGTCCTCTTGCATCCGAGCTCCAATGCCGGACTGCATTCGAGGTATATTTTGCAGCCGAGCACCAACGCCAGACTATATCCGAGCTCCAACGCCGGACTGTATCCGAGATCCAAACCGGACTATATCCGAGGTGTCATAGATCACTTGGCTTGAAAAAGTTTGAAGGAGGTTAGCTGAGCTTAATGCCGGAAATGCCCTCTATAGAGCCAGCCACTTGCATCCGAGCTTTATGTCAGACTGCTTCCGAGGTGATGCACCACCTCGGGCTTGGGCTGATTGTTTGCGGATTTTATTTCCGACTGATGCAATTTATTTACTGACGAGATGTATACCCAGTAGCCCTCAAGGTGTGTATCGGCCTAAAATCCGAGATGCACATCAGAGGAGATAGTGTCGGCGGACGGGCCCTTGAGAGAGGGTTTTGAGAAGTCGCCTTAATATACTAGCTTGATGCCGGATAAGTCCCAGTTGGTACCTATTGTTGTCCGAAGACGCGTTTGCCATAGTTCGGTCAAGCCGAACACTGAGCACTTTGAATTTTTTGCATTGAATAGGCAATACAGTAGCCCCCGAGACACTGGTCGAGTGGCAACACCAGATCAGGGGATCGATGTGCCCCTTTAATATTAGTAAATGATAAGCCCGAAGCCCGGTAGCCCCGAGACTTAATGCGGGCACGGGTGGCCGAATTAAGGATCGATATCTAGAGTAAAATCACAAATTATGTGTAATGATTCTATCTATCCAAGTATTCTACATCATTAATACTCGAATTCGCATTGTACAAAACTTTGTTGACCGACCATCGGCTTCAACCTCCTTGGTCAGTAGCCGGGGAGTGTTTGTCCTACTTTATAGAGCCTTTATGAGGGCAAAGATTTACGACAAACAAGGCAATCCGGCCGTACGGTTTTATTAACAAAGGTATGCGCAGAGATATGCTATATTGCTATTAAACATAAGAAACGTCTTCCAAAGAAAATATTCCCGCTATCGGTTCCTTTCTTTGGGTTTTCATGCTAAGCATGATGATGAAACCTCAGCTCCGATCAATGTGGGAGCAAAATATTAAGGATTTAGTTTGGGGAAAGTTCCCGAACTATGTGGTCTTTAACGAACCTGAATTTTCACTTCCATCGTTGCCGACCAATTATATCCTTTAAGATGGCTAGCTTTCGGGTTCACCCAGTCTTAGGTACTAACCCGGATGACCCGGCAGTAACAATCACAGAGGTGCTCCCTTTACCGCCTAGCCAAACAATCGGGAATGTAGGGGTAAGCACAGGAGCCAGGCAACCCAGCTTGGCCAAAATCTTAAGTCAAATTGATGCATATTTATGGATTTATAACGATAATTACGGAAGACAACGCTCGTATAATGAATACAAATGCTGATGAGATATGTTTATTTTGACTCCGTCGCGACCGTTTATCATTTAAAAGTGGCCCATCGTCGGCTTCCACCCCCTTGTAGATGCTATGCAGGGTGTTTCCGCAATAACAAAACAACCCTTAGCCGACGTCTCGGTGCCCGAAGGCAGTTGTGTTAGCGGAAACGAGGCAATCAGATATGCAGGCTTTATAATTTCCACATAGTCATAGCAGCTTTAAAGTTGGGAGACCAGTTACGAGCCCCCAGTTAGTGTTCGGCGTCAGCCAAGGACAAGCCATTAACACTTCGGTCAATGTTATAAACAGCCCGTCATTTAACATGGGGTGACCTCTATCGATCTTATAGTTTAATATAGTCATCGGATTGATGACCAGTTTACGCTTATTGTGACAGTCAGTTTTCGGCTTTCTCCACTGAGGCGCTTAACCATGCGAGCTGGAAGCACAATGACAGTGGTTCTCCCTTTGCACACCTAGCCGAACAAAGCAGAACGTAGGAGGCAAGCACAGGAGCCGAGCAATCCAATTATTGACCGAAGACACAATTTGAAACCGATGCATATATAGCAATGCCCAAGAATGTTTTTACCGAATCTAAAGGTGTCCGGCGTTGCACTGCGAGACTTATGCTGGAAACACACAAATAGTTTAAAAGTGCCATAGGCTCGAAAAACCAAAAACATATGTAAAAGCTCGATGTCCAGACTAAATCGAGATTTTGGTGCCAATCCGGTAATTGGTCTTAAAAATATTGTGCTTCTGTCATGCTTTAACATGACACATCCGATCTCAAGACTTCAAGCGGGTCAGCCTACGGCTTCAAGCTCCTTATCCCGAAGGCGGAGTGCTTCTCCGAGGCCAGTTTAGCGAACTAAACTCGAGCGACTTTAGAGAAGCCAGGCTATCCGGCTATTGACCATACACTCGAGTCGAAAAAGAAGCGGTAGAAAAAGGCTTTGCAACGACCAAGAAAAAAACACATCTCTCCGTACTAACAAACCACCGACTGTACGTCATGGCAGTTTTGCAAAAACATCCCTGTAGTTTTTAGTATCAAACCCGCAGTCCTTTTTCAAGTGAGAAAACATTTAAATCAGATATTTTGCAAATAAACCCCTGCAATTCACGGTATTAAACCCGTGGTTCTTTATAAAGTGAGAAAAAAAAGAAACACACCGGGCTCTCCTCTCTCCCTCGCCTCCGCCAGGAGGCGCCCCACCCGGAGCGGCAGTCGATCTGGTGCCGCGGCGCCGCGGGCGGCCAGCCGGTGCCGGCGAGCGCATCCGCGCCTTCGGAGTATTCCTCTGCGCCTTTCTACATGGGGACGCGGCCGGAGGAGCTCGCGGCCAGGTTGGCGGCCGGGGGCGTCGGCGGACCAGGAGGAGGAGGACGCGGTGAGGGGGAGCACGAGCTCTCCTCTCTCCCCCTCGCCTCCCGATCCCAGCTGCCGGGTGGACGCCCGATCTGTTGCCGTGCTGGCCGAATCCAGTGCCGTGCCGGTGATGACTTCGATTACCCCCTCGCCGACCCCTCCTTCCGTTGGCCCCACCTCTGCTTTCCGCACCTCCCCGCACCCCGCTTCCTCGCCGCCAACGCAGCCCCTCCTCCTCCCGGCCGGACGAGGCCGGAGCCCGCGGAGGACCCATCCGCGCCCTGCGCCTCCGGCACCTCGGCCGTCTTCGTCGAGCCGCTGGATGCGCGGGCCCACCGCGGGAGGCTGAAGAAGGTGAGCAAGCTCGCGCTGCGCCGGGCGCGGGACTGGCGGGAGCGCGTCTCGGAAATAGCAGACCGCCTCCTGGCGCTGCCCCCCGGCGCGCGACGACGTGTGGGTGTCCGGTATCCCCCGACGAGCTCGCCTACGTCGTTTGTGTCGTGGGCGCGGCCTCCTGCCGGCGCGCGCTCGACGCCTTCCAGTGGCAACGGGCCGCGGCCCCCCTCGTCGTCGCGTCGTGCTCGGGGTCCTCGGCCGCGCTCGCCAGGACGGGCTCGCGGAGGAGGTCTTCCACCGGTTCGCTGGGGAGGGCACCACCGTGCAGATGTTTAACGCCATGATGGGCGTGTACACCCGGCTGCTTCGGTGATGTTCAGCAGCTGCTTGACGCAATGCGCGGCCAGGGGATTGAGCCCGACCTGGTCAGCTTCAACACTCTGATCAATGCCAGCGCAAAAGTCTGGGTGTTTGCCCCCTGGCGCCGCCTTTGATCTCCTAGACTCCTACACGAAGTCCGGCAAGCTGGGCTCAGGCCGAACGTTATCACTTACAACATCCTGATCAATGCTTGCTCGCAAGGTTCCATTCTGGACAATGAAGTGGCGGTGTTCCAAGAGATGATTGATTCAGAGTGTCGGTCAGACTTGTGGACGTACAATGCCATGGTGTCAGTTCATGGCCGGTGTGGGATAGCACTGGAGGCTGAGCAGATGTTCATGGAGCTACTACATAAGGGTTTTAAGTCAGATACAGTTACCTATAATTCTCTCCTTCATGCTTTTGCGAAGGAAGGAGATGTCGTCGCAGTGGAGCGGGTGTGTGAGGAATTAGTTAAGGCTGGGTTCAGGAAGGATGGAATTACTTACAATACCATGACCCATATGTATGGGAAGATGGGCAGGCTTGACTTGGCACTTGGTCTGTATGATGAGATGAGAGCCATAGGCCGCACTCCAGATGTTGTGACTTACACTGTCTTGATTGGTTCTCTGGGGAAGGTGTATATGATTTCTGATGCAGGGAAGGTGCTGGAGGAGATGGTGGGTGCAGGATTAAAGCCAACCCTGGTAACCTTCAGTGCTTTGATATGTGCATATGCCAAAGGTGGGAGGCGGGATGAGCGGCGGAGCAGACATTTGATCGTAGGATTGCGTCAGGTGTCAAACCTTATGCTTATCGCTTAGCCTATTTGGTTATGCTGGACATTATCACAAGGTTTGGTGAGACAAAAAAACTGATGGCTCTGTATCGGACAATGATGAAGGATGGTTATGTGCCAGATGACACCTTGTATCAGGTTATGCTTGCTGCACTTGCAAAAGGAAATGAACATGAGGAGATTGAAGGATTTATGCAAGACATGGTGGTTGTTTGTCAAATGGATCGCCAACTTGTATATAGTGCACTCATCAAGGCGGGTTACATTTTTCAGGGTGCTATGCTGTTAACGCAGGCATGCCTACAAGGACACGAGTCTAACAGTAAAAGTTTACTGTCCATTTTGGATGCTTATGAAACAATGGAAAATTATGAAGAAGGCCTCTCTTTGCTTCAATGCATCCGGGAGCCTGTCCCCGGCTCCCATAACTTGATATCTGAATGTTCCATCATGCTTCTGTGCAAAAACAATAAGATTGCTGCTGCCCTACAAGAGTACAGCAGTATGCAGACAATAGTGTGTGGATCTTTTGGCCAAGATTGTAACTTGTAGGAGTGCCTGATTACATGCCTTGAGGAGGCTGGATTCTTGCCTTATGCAGTTTATTGGCGTAGAGCCTTCCCAGAAGATATATGAGTGTATGATCTCTACATACTGTAAATTGGGCTTCCTAGGAACTGCTCACCAATTGATGGATGAAGCTGTACAGTCTGGTGTTTGGCTAAATACTCTTTCATCTAGTGTAACCATAATCGAAGCATATGGGAAGACAAAACTCTGGCAGCATGCAGAAAATTTCATGAGAGGACTGAATCAAGTGGCGGGTGTTGACAGGCGAATTTGGAATGCGTTGATACATGCCTATGCCGAGAGTGGCCTTTATGAGCAAGCAAGGGCGATTGGATGCCGCCCCGGCCGCCAGCGGACGACCAGGGGAGGAAGAGTTGTCATCTCCCACCTTCCCCTAAAGCAGTGAGCCCTCTACAATGGAGACGACGCCATCTCGCCGTGCACGCCCCCGATCTGGACGGTGGAGCAGAAGCCCGCGCCCCTCCTCCCCACCGCGGCACATCCTCTCCAGGTCGCTGGATCTGGCGGAGATCCCTTCCCTTCATATCTATACATCCCCACCCCCCTCAGGATGTCGGTGTCTCGTCGAGAAAACCTTGACTGCTTTAGGCCTCCATGCAATCAAGGGAGCACATGTGAATAGCCTAGAAAAGAAATCTGGAGGCAAGAATAGTTGTAAGTTCTCCCACGGCTGCTCTTCTATTTTTTTACTTGATTTGCCTATTCTCTCTCTGCAATTTGAATGTGCTAGACGATTGATATGCAGTTATTACAGCAAGCCTGTTATAGTTTGGCACTGTTGATTGTCTCCATTATCCGCTGAATTAATAGAAGTACACAATTGACAGTGTTTTAATGAAATTTTGCAACTATGTGGATATTAAATTTGTTCCATTTTTACGCATTTCTTTTGCATGATTTAGTTATCTCTTTCCTAGACTGATATGTAAACATTAGAATTTGGAATGATATGTGCCATTCTGCAAGTTATCAGACATGTTCACTAAAATCTTTCATTGTCTTTTCTTATTGTTGTTGCATGTCTCTATCTGATTATGGTTGCCAGATTCTGTGTAATCTTTCTCTCTACTTTTACTTCGTGATTCTCTAGATGTATGTTAGAATGATAGCTGAGAACATGTCTGATCTTCAGAAGGAAGACAAGTCAGAAGATGATAGCCCAGTGTTTTTCCCTTTGTTTTCCTACATATCATCCAATTAATGAATTATTTGGTAATTCATTTTACTTGCAAAATAGTTAAGACCAGAATACTGATTGTAAATAGAGCAGATTATTTTAATGAATTATTTTGCTGTAGATATCTGCAGTGGTATCCTTTGCTATGTTCGTATAGGTAGAACCAAAGAAACAAACTTAATAGCCTCTAATTAGTGTAACATTAATATCGACGTTTATCAACTTTGAATATAAGAAATGGCGCGTAAGGATACATGGAGCAGATTTTTTCAAGATTCTACGCCTGTTGCAACGCACGGGCATTTGTACTAGTTTACTATAAAACAGCTCATATAAATTTAAGAGCCCCCAGTTAACATGGGAAAGGAAGTGTTTTTAACAAACAATGTTTGTTGACAAACTAAGTTTTTAACACAAATATAATGTCTGGTCGAACCGAATGAGAATTAAAAAAGCTGAGCATGGAAGTGACTTAGCTGGTTAATGTGCTCGGTGTCGATGCGTATCCCGAGCTTACGGCGGGACGAGGTCCCAGCCCCCAAGCCGGTCCGGAGGTGGCGGAGCGAAAAGCTCGGCACTCCGAAGTGGCGACATAGCACGACCAATGTGGCGAGGTGAAACCCCCAGTCCGACCGAGGCGACGGAGCAGGCCGGCAGTACGACGCCGAAGTCCCCGGCGTTGGTTAATGAAGTGATGATGAAGCCCCGGTCCAGTCGAGGTAACGTGGTACTTCGGTACGCCGAGGTGACAGCGCTGCCAACCCGGATCATTTATCTATGCACAGAAAATAGTGCAAGCCGGAGATAATAGTAATGATAATAAATTAAAAAAATTCACAGCTTAATAAATAATTTATGCAAAATGAGTAATAAGAGAAATATGGCCGGTGTGCCGAACACTCGATGAGGTAGAGCTCTCTCAGCGATGCCAAAGTACCCGAGACAACCGAACATGTCGGTATGGCAATTCGACCAACAAGGTGATCACCGGAGCCGATTTACGCCGATTGGGACGACGGCATCGGCTTGCCGAAGTGACCGCGTGACGCAGTCGAAGTCGATTACCTACATATGTAAAATAGTGCAGTCCAAAAAATAATAATATAAATATAGAAGAAAAACCTCGCATAATTAATTTATGCAAAAGAATAATGAAAGAGATGTGGCCTGGCTTCAAAGCCAATGTCGGTGCAGGGCGCTGGCGTGACAAAGCATGTATTCACAGGGCGGTTCGAGTCCCCAATGAGGCGTTCGCCGAACTGCTGACGGGAAACTGACCAAACCATCACGCAACCATCGTTAATGCGGCCATCATTTGATAGACCTGTGTATAGATGATGAAACAAACCAGAGTAATACCTCCTCGGAAAAAATAAACCCAAGCAAGAAAAATTACTAGGATTAATAGCACCTGGTTTGTTTGTTGTAGCAATCTGAAGAAAGGTTACTCCCAAAATTGGGACTCAATCCGCACACCACTGCCTGATGGGCGATGAAGCAACGGCATGACGATGCTGGCAAAGGTTGGCTCACCGAGGTGACGGCACAGACCGGTCGAAGTTGGTTCACACAGGGACGCGCGTTGAGGCAACACCACAATTTGATCGGTGCAGGCAGGACGACGACGTCGGTCCACAGAGTTGACCACGTGACGCAGTCAAAGTTGATTACCTGCACATAGGGCTGCAAGAAAAGCTCGAGGCTCGTGAGCTGCTCGAGATCGACTCGAATTCTGGCTCGACTCGAGATCGACTTGAAAGGAAATGAGCTGAGTATGAGCACTTTATGTAGCTCGATCGAGAAACGAGCCGATCTTGAGCCAGTATTGGCTCGCTCGATTTTAGCTCGATAGCTCGATATCATATAAGTATATTAAATATTTTTCATGTTTATTACAAAGAAATGGTTAGTTTATTACCATATATGTTTTGTGCGATTTTTTTTCCATTTTACTTACTAACAAAACATGGATGCTTAATTAAGTGCGAAGAAAATTTAGCCTCAATATGGTGCGTGATCAGCCGTACATTAAATATCTTATTGTTTTTGCCAAAGTTTGAGAGAAGATGCACCTTTGTTTTCTTCTCTTGACAGTTCGTCCATGATATCTTATCTTCAGTTGAGAAAGAATAAGCCAAAATTTAGTGATTTTTTATGTTATGGCCTATCTTATGTAAAATTTTGCCTCAATTATTCAGAAAAATATCATTTTATTTAGCTCGAAACTAGCTCGAGATTGACTCGAGATCGTTACAAGCTAAGCACAAGCCACTTTTTACAGCTCGACCTTGAGCTTCGTTTAATTTGAGCTCGCTCGATTTTTAGTATGAGTTGAGCTGAGCCTAGCCCAACTCGCTTGAACTCGACTCGTTTGCAGCCCTACCTGCACACAAAAAAAATGCAAGACAAAAATACTAACAAGTAATGATAATAATAATATACCCGTTAAAAAACTTCTTCTACTTAATTAACTTAAACGAAGTAAATA
Organism: Aegilops bicornis; assembly: GCA_021605145.1. Taxonomy (NCBI): domain Eukaryota; kingdom Viridiplantae; phylum Streptophyta; class Magnoliopsida; order Poales; family Poaceae; genus Aegilops; species Aegilops bicornis. The sequence continues at coordinate 136,503,845 of CM038671.1, forward strand.
ATTAAAGGAATAGGGCCTGGGCGCCGAGGTCGGCCGGTGGAGTGGCCGCATGGAGACGCCAGCATAGGGACGCGCGCCGAGGCGACATCATTGGCATGGCATGATCCAAGCTTGTTGTGCGGAGATGTCGGGTGCAGTGGCTGTCGGCCTGCCATGACGATGGGGCAGCGGACCAGCGCAGCTCGGTGCCGGAGCGGCAACGTACGAACCAATGAACATGCATACCCAAAAGTGCACACCAAAGTAAAGAATTTTTTGGATATACTAAATTATACAGAATAACAAAACTGGAATAAGTGCACCTGATCCGTAGTTATGGTAGTAAAGGAACTTCCCAAAGCGCTATATGGCATTACGTGGGAGGTAGCTAGGGCTAGTAACGTTCCATCAATCAAACCTCGATGGTTGTACACAACCAGTATTACTCCATGCATTTTCTTTTAGCTAGTCCATTGCTGCACGGTTGGGAGTAGGTCATGGGGACACGCTGTTTTTGGATGCATCCGTTGAAATTGGCTAGCCAAAAATTGTTTGGATCGGAACCGGCCAGACCGTGTCGATGGACCAAATTTTAAACCGGTCGCAAAAACTCTATACAGAAAAATCGTGCAAACCAGCACAAAATATTCTGTGTGATAATTTATATAATACGAGTAATTTAGAAAAATATAACCTGATGTTTTTGTTCAGAGGAGCAATACGCAGAGATCTGAGGTGAAAAAGGTTGAAGATAAGCAGACTAGTATGGCCTCATACGTAGATCAATCCATCCTTGGAAGGCGTGACAATCCATTAGCACTTCTGTGTGAAGTTCATCACGTGGGCTTGTACTAGTAGTCTCGTAGGTATTGAGTTCTCCCGGGCGTGCTGGTGATGGTGCAGCACCTGCTCGATCTGCGTGCTAGCTCACATAAAAAGTAAGAACACTTTTCCTGGATGATACGATCTCCACGGGATATACTGCCATGGAGAGATTAGACATCGTCTGTATATGCGCTGCCGAGCAGGGTTGTTTCAGGCTCCTCGTGATTGATTTGGGTGCCGGGACTTTGTGCGGCCAGTGTTCCGCCGTCTTGCTAGAGACGCGTGTTGCCCCGGCTTGGATGCTGCCGTCATACGGTCCTCGGACCTGCAGAACTTTTGACGGCTGGCGTCGGTAGAGGTCGAACCAATCTCGGACAAATCTGCCGAACAAAATAGCAATCCGACAACAATAATTCTCAAAGAACTCATTTCATGCAAAAACAAACCTAATTGAAAAAATAGCACCTGATCATCCCATCGATCCACGGCAACACCCAGTAGGCTCTTAATGAAAGCATCAATGTCGGTTCTATATCCGGCATATCTCGTAGTAGGGGTCCTAAGCTAAGCATCTTGGAGCGAAGGTAACATGGACACGAGATTTTACCCAGCTTCGGGCTCTCTCGATGAGATTTTTTTTTAGAAAAGGAGGAATCACCCCTGGCCTCTGCATCTAGGAGATGCATGCGGCCATATTATTTATTATTCACAAAGAACTTACAAAGAAATACAACAGCAAGCCTCAGGCCACAATCTAGACGACATCTGTCGCTACTCCTATCCTCTTGATGAAGGGGTGCCGAATATCCGGGCCAAATACCAAACAGACTCGCACAAAAGCCTAACATCTAACGCCGGATGCCCCATTCAAGCCACATAGGCGGGGCTGGGTAACACTCCGGTCCGGCGCACTCTCAGTGAGTACCACACGCACACGCTACAAAGGACCGTCACCTCCGTCTTCCCTCGATCCATCCTCAAAGCATGTACTGACGCATCGACCTTGTCAGGCCTCTCTGCCATCGACGCCAGACAATGTCGACCTCCTGTGCATGTCCATCGCCACACATCTGACGCCAAGCCTCCACTGCTCCATGCCGCCGAGAACCGCCGCCATGAATATGTATAAATAAACATCGCTCCACCGAAGAAACCATCCGCTGATCCCTCGAGCCCGAATGCCTCTCCAAGAATGCCGCCCCCAAGGGGGTAATGACACATGAATGCCGCCGTCATCCGATCAGCTGATCTAGGGTTTCCCCTAGAGGTATTGGGTGGGGTGTCGGTGTCAAAACCGGCGGATCTCGGGTAGGGGGTCCCGAACTGTGCGTCTAAGGCGGATGGTAACAGGAGGCGGGGAACACAATGTTTACCTGTGTTCGAGCCCTCTCGATGGAGGTAATACCCTACTTCCTACTTGATTGATCTTGATGATATGAATATTACAAGAGTTGATCTACCACGAGATCGTAGAGGCTAAACCCTAGAAGCTAGCCTATGATTATGATTGTTCTTGTCCTACGGACTAAATCCTTCGGTTTATATAGACACCGGAGGGGTCTAGGGTTACACAGAGTCGGTTACAAGAGAGGAGACCTACATATCCGAATTGCCAAGCTTGCCTTCCACGCAAAGGAGAGTCCCACCCGGACACGGGACGAAGTCTTCAATCTTGTATCTTCATAGTCCAACAGTCCGGCCAAAGTATATAGTCCCGCTGTCCGAGGACCCCCTAATCCAGGACTCCCTCAGTAGCCCCTGAACCAGGCTTCAATGACGATGAGTCCGGTGCATGATTGTCTTCGACATTGCAAGGCGGGTTCTTCTCCAAATCCAGTACACCGTCAGAACGAGTAGTGTCCGAGTTCCCATGAATGTTGCACTCCTCGGCTTCTGTGCTTTAATAATGGCTATCTCCACGTGTCGAGCGAATGCGAGAAGTCGGGGCATTTTTACATTTGCCACCCTAACCATGTAAGTAAATCGTCTATTTAAAGAGACGGTGATCCTCAGATCCAGATCACACCATCCTCCCACAGTGAGTATCCCTCAGAGCGTGCCCGGAAAAGACCATCCCATCATGGTCGGCCATCGCAACTCCTCCTCTCGCTCCCGTAGCACTAAGCCAGGCAATTGGGAGAAGTGTTCCGTCCCCCACATCCAATTAGTAGATTTGCAGACCCAGGGGTTTCTCCCTCCTGCGTATATGGTCCCCGTCCGAGCCGGACTAGCCACTTATAATGGGGGGAGCAAGCGGAGAGCTTTTCCAACCCATCCAGGGGGGAGCGGGTATGCCTTGTCCCTTACTTATTGAGGGGACTCGGATTTCCAATCCATTCGTTCCTCCGCGGGCTCCTGGAGTTCTATGGCCTCCACCTGCATAACTTCACTCCCGCCTCCATATTACACATTGCCGGCTACGTCGCCTTTTGCGAGTTGTTTCTGGGCTGCGAAGCTCATTTCGAGCTATGGAAGAGGCTATTCTGCCTTGCACCCCTGCATACGTGAGGGGTCAATATATCAAGTGTCTTGAGCGAAATATGGCGCATCGCTGGGACCGAATACCTGTCCGGTACTCTGAAGAAGACATCCGAAGACTAGCCTTCGGAGTGGTTTTATATGGAGGACGTCCCCCTTCGGGACCCTATTCGGATGGGCCTTCCTAAGTTTGATAATGCCCCTTTGAAGAAATGCCACAACTGGCGCCCTCGGAGCCCCCAGGAGGAAGATAACATAGAGGTCCTTTACCTGATGGGCAGGATAAAAACGCTGGCCAAATCGGGGTGACAATAGTCGAGGTTATGTCAATATGTATAATGCGGGGGGTGCAACCACTTCAGTATCGGGGGAAACCCATGTGGCACTTCAATGGAGAAGACGATGCCACCCGCTGCGGTCGTAAAGGTCCGGACTCTGCCGCTGCTCTAGCGAAAATACTGTTGATACGTCTCCAACGTATCTATAATTTTTGATTGCTCCATGCTACTTTATCTATTGTTTTGGACTATAATGGGCTTTATTTTCCACTTTTATATTACTTTTGGGACTAACCTATTAACCGGAGGCCCAGCCCAGAATTGATGTTTCTTGCCTTTTTTAGTATTTCAAAGAAACAGAATGTCAAACGGAGTCCAAACGGAATGAAACCTTCGGAAACGTGATTTTCTCACCGGACGTGATCCAAGAGACTTGGACCCTACGCCAAGGAACCAGAAAGGCGGTCACGAGGGTGGGGGGCGCCCCCCCCTAGGGCGTGCCCCCTACCTCGTGGGCCCCTCGAAGCTCCACCGATGTACTCCTTCCTCCTATATATACCTCATTGCCCCCAAACGATCGTAACAGAGCCAAAACCTAATTCCACCGCCGCAACTTCCTGTATCCACGAGATCCCATCTTGGGGCCTGTTAGGAGCTCACGGAGGGGGGCATCCACCACGGAGGGCTTCTACATCAACACCATAGCCTCTCCGATGAAGTGTGAGTAGTTTACTTGGGACCTTCGGGTCCATAGCTAGTAGCTAGATGGCTTCTTCTCTCTTTTGGATCTCAATACAATGTTCTCCCCCTCTCTCATGGAGACCTATTCGATGTAATCTTCTTTTTGCGGTGTGTTTGTTGAGACCGATGAATTGTGGGTTTATGATCCAGCTTATCTATGAATAATATTTGAATCTTCTCTGAATTCTTTTATGTATGATTGAGTTATCTTTGCAAGTCTCTTCGAATTATCCGTTTGGTTTGGCAAACTAGATTGGTAGTTCTTGCAGTGGGAGAAGTGCATGGCTTTGGGTTCAATCTTGCGGTGTCCTTACCCAAGGATGTAAGGGGTTGCAAGGCACGTATTGTATTGTTGCCATCGAGGATAACAAGATGGGGTATTTATCATATTGCATGAATTTATTCCTCTACATCATGTCATCTTGCTTAAGGTGTTACTCTGTTTTTAACTTAATACTCTAGATGCATGCTGGATAGCGGTCGATGAGTGGAGTAATAGTAGTAGATGCAGAATTGTTTCGATCTACTTTTCTCGGACGTGATTCCTATATACATGATCATACCTAGACAACCTCATAACTATGCTCAATTCTGTCAATTGCTCAACAGTAATTTGTTCACCCACCGTAGATTAATTATGCTCTTGAGAGAAGCCACTAGTGAAACCTATGGCCCCCGGGTCTATTCTCATCATATCAATCTCCATTACTTTTATACTTGTCTTGTTTTTACTTTGCCTTTTACTTTTCACTTTGCATCTTTATACCAAAAATACCAAAAATATTATCTCTATCAGATCTCACTCTTGTAAGTGACCGTGAAGGGATTGACAACACCTAATCGCGTTGGTTGCGAATAGCTATCGTTTTGTGCAGGTACGAGGGACTTGTGCGTGGCCTCCTACTGGATTGATACCTTGGTTCTCAAAAACTGAGGGAAATACTTACGCTACTTTGCTGCATCATCCTCTCCTCTTCGGGGAAAACCAACGCAAGCTCAAGACATAGCAAGAAGGATTTCTGGTGCCGTTGCCGGGGAGTCTACGCAAAAGTCAACATACCAAGTACCCATCACAATCCCTATCTCTCGCATTACATTATTTTCCATTTGCCTCTTGTTTTCCTCTCCCCCACTTCACCCTTGCCGTTTTATTCGCCCTCTCTTTCCCAATCTCCTCCTCTTTTTTCCCGTTGCCTTTTGTTTGCTCGTGTGTTGGATTGCTTGTTTGTCGCGATGGCCCTACCTAAATTTGGTGATCTTCACCTTAAAAGGCTAGAGGAGATCGAAAACAATGTCAGAAAGTTTATGGTTTTGCAATTTGAGCATAATAATTTCTTTAGAAATGAGCTTAAGGAACAAAAGAGTTTTATGAGTTATATGAATAGAGAGCTCGATGATATGTCTAAAGAATTTGATGGTATAAGAGCCCAAATTGCTCGTCTTGAAAAGATGACCGCTGAAATTTCGGATATGCAAGCTACCTTAGTCAATAAGATGGCCGCTAAACCGAATTCCTATGAAAATCAAGATGAAGATCTAAATGTTATTGATGTTTCCCCTATTAAATCTTTGTTTTGCAATATGAATCTTGATGAAACTAAATATGATCTTCCTTTACCTACAAGGCGTTCTAAGAATTCGGAGTTTTTAGATCTTGATGATGAAATTGATAAAAGTGGGATTGAAAGAAATAAAAATCTAGATATTACTAAACCCACTATATTGGATATCAAGGAATTTAATTATGAAAATTGCTCTTTAATTGATTGTATTTCCTTGTTGCAATCTGTGCTAAATTCTCCTCATGCTTATAGTCAAAATAAGGCCTTTACCGAACACATTGTTGATGCCTTGATGCAATCTTATGAAGAAAAACTTGAGTTGAAAGTTTCTATCCCTAGGAAACTCTATGATGAGTGGGAACCTACTATCAAAGTTTAAATCAAAGATCATGAGTTTAATGCTTTGTGTGATTTGGGTGCTAGTGTCTCTACTATTCCCAAAACTTTGTGTGATTTGCTAGATTTCCGTGACTTTGATGATTGCTCTCTAAACTTGCATCTTGGATTCCACTATTAAAAAGCCTATGGGAAGAATTAATGATGTTCTTATTGTTGCAAATAGGAATTATGTGCCCGTAGATTTTATCGTTCTTCATATAGATTGCAATCCTTCATGTCCTATTATTCTTGGTAGACCTTTCCTTAGAACGATTGGTGCAACTATTGATATGAAGGAAGGGAATATTAGATTCAATTTCCATTAAAGAAAGGCATGGAACACTTTCCTATAAAGAAAATAAAATTACCATATGAATCTATTATGAGAGCCACTTATGGATTGCCTACCAAAGATGGCAATACCTAGATCTACCCACGCTTTTATGCCTAGCTAGGGGCGTTAAACGATAGCGCTTGTTGGGAGGCAACCCAATTTTATTTTTAGTTTTTTTGTTTTTGCTTCTATTTAGGAATAAATAATCCATCTAGCCTATGTTTAGATGTGGTTTTATCTTTTAATTAGTGTTTGTGCCAAGTTAAACCTATTGGATCTTCTTGGATGATAGTTATTTGATCTTGCTGTAATTTCCAGAAACTTTGCGCTCAGTGCCCGAATTGTTAAAAATCACCAGAACGTGATAAAATATTTATTCCAATTGCTGCTGATCAATAAACAAATTTTCCAGGTCGTGTAATTTTGGTAGAATGTTTTGAGTCCATAAGTTTGCGTTAGTTACAGATTACTACAGACTGTTCTGTTTTTGACAGATTCTGTTTTGCGTGTGTTGTTTGCTTATTTTGATGAGTCTATGGCTAGTAAAATATTTTATGATCCATAGAGAAGTTGGAATACAGTAGGTTTAAAACCAATATAAATAAAGAATGAGTTCATTACAGTACCTTAAAGTAGTCTTTTGTTTTCTTTCTCTAACGGAGCTCACGAGATTTCTATTGAGTTTTGTGTTGTGAAGTTTTCAAGTTTTGGGTGAATTCTTTTGATGGATTATGGACCAAGGAGTGGAAAGAGCCTAAGCCTGGGATGCCCATGGAACCCCCAAGATAATACAAGGACACCAAAAATTCAAAGCTTGGGATGCCCCGGAAGGCATCACCTCTTTCGTCCACTTCCATCGGTAATTTACTTGGAGCTATATTTTTATTCACCACATGATATGTGTTTTGCTTGGAGCGTATTGTATTATTTGCGTCTTTGCTTGTTAGTTTACCACAATCATCCTTGCTGTACACACATTTTGAGAGAGCCATACATGAATTGGAATTTGATAGAATACTCTATGTGCTTCACTTATATCTTTTGAGCTTGATAGTTTTGCTCATAGTGCTTCTTGATATCTTTTGAGCGTGATAATTTTTGCTCCAGTGCTTCACTTAGATCTTTTAGAGCACGGTGGTGGATTTGTTTTAAAGAAACTTTATCTCTCATGCTTCACTTAGATTATTTTGAGAGTCGTTAATAGCATGGTAATTTGCTTAATGTTAATATACTTGGTATTCAAGATATGTGAAACTTTCTTTTAAGTGCGTTGAATACTAAGACAAGTTTGATGCTTGATAATTGTTTTGAGATATGAAGATGATGATATTAGAGTCATGCTAGTTGAGTAGTTGCGAATTTAAAGAATACTTGTGTTAAAGTTTGTGATTCCCGTAGCATGCACGTATGGTGAACCGTTATGTGATGAACTCGGAGCATGATTTATTTATTTATTGTCTTCCTTATGAGTGGCGGTCGGGGACGAGCGATAGTCTTTTTCTACCAATCTATTACCCTAGGAGCATGCGCGTAATACTTTGCTTTATAACTTCTAGATTTTTGCAATAAGTATACGAGTTCTTTATGACTAATGTTGAGTCCATGGATTATACGCACTTTTTCCCATCCTTCCAATATTGCTAGCCTCTCTAATACCGCGCACCTTTCGCCGGTATCATAAACCCACCGTATACCTTCCTAAAAACAGCCACCATACCTACCTATCATGGCATTTCCATAGCCATTCCGAGATATATTGACATGCAACTTTCCACCATTCCGTTTATTATGACACAGTCCATCATTGTCATATTGCTAGCATGATCATGTAGTTCACATCGTATTTGTGGCAAAGCCACCATTCATAATTCTTTCATACATGTCACTCATGTTTCATTGCATATCCCGGTACACCGCCGGAGGCATTCATATAGAATCATATTTTGTTCTAAGTATCGAGTTGTAATAGTTGAGTTGTAAGAAAAATAAAAGTGTGATGATCATCATTATTAGAGCATTGTCCCAAGTGAGGAAAGGATGATGGAGACTATGATTCCCCCACAAGTCGGGATGAGACTCCAGACGAAAAATAAAAAAATAAAAGAAAAAGAGGCCAAAAAAAGAGAAAAGGCCCAAATAAAAAAATGAGAGAAAAAGAGAGAAGGGACAATGTTACTATCCTTTTACCACACTTGTGCTTCAAAGTAGCACCATGATCTTCATGATAGAGAGCCTCTCATTTTGTCACTGTCATATACTAGTGGGAATTTTTCATTATAGAACTTGGCTTGTATATTCCAATGATGGGCTTCCTCAAATGCCCTAGGTCTTCGTGAGCAAGCGAGTTGGATGCACATCCACTTAGTTTATTTTTTTTGAGCTTTCATATACTTATAGCTCTAGGGCATCCGTTGCATGGCAATCCCTACTCACTCACATTGATATCTATTGATGGGCATCTCCATAGCCCGTTGATACGCCTAGTTGATGTGAGACTATCTTCCATCTTTTCTGTCTTCTCCACAACCACCGTTCTATTCCACATCCAGTGTTATATTCATGGCTCACGCTCATGTATTGCGTGAAGATTGAAAAAGTTTTGAAAATGTTAAAGTATGAAACAATTTCTTGGCTTGTCATCGGGGTTGTGCATGATTTAAATACTTTGTGTGGGGAAGATGGAGCATAACCAGACTATATGATTTTGTAGGGATAACTTTCTTTGGCCATGTTATTTTGAGAAGACATAATTGCTTTGTTAGTATGCTTGAAGTATTATTATTTTTATGTCAATATGAACTTTTGTCTTGAATCTTTCGGATCTGAATATTCATACCATGATTAAGAAGATTTACATTGAAATTATGCCAAAGTATCACTCCGCATCAAAAATTCTCTTTTTATCATTTACCTAGTCGAGGACGAGCAGGAATTAAGCTTGGGGATGCACGATACGTCTCCAACGTATCTATAATTTTTGATTGCTCCATGCTACTTTATTTATTGTTTTGGACTATAATGGGCTTTATTTTCCACTTTTATATTACTTTTGGGACTAACCTATTAACCGGAGGCCCAGCCCAGAATTGATGTTTTTTTTGCCTTTTTTAGTATTTCAAAGAAACAGAATATCAAATGGAGTCCAAACGGAATGAAACCTTCCGAAACGTGATTTTCTCACCGAACGTGATCCAAGAGACTTGGACCCTACGCCAAGGAACCAGAGAGGCGGTCACGAGGGTGCCCCCCCTAGGGCGCGCCCCCTGCCTCGTGGGCCCCTCAAAGCTCCACCGGCGTACTCCTTCCTCCTATAGATACCTACGTACCCCCAAACGATCAGAACGGGAGCCAAAAACCTAATTCCACCGCCGCAACTTCCTGTATCCACGAGATCCCATCTTGGGGCCTGTTCCGGAGCTCCGCCGAAGGGGGCATCCACCATGGAGGGCTTCTACATCAACACCATAGCCTCTCCGATGAAGTGTGAGTAGTTTACTTCAGACATTCGGGTCCATAGCTAGTAGCTAGATGGCTTCTTCTCTTTTTGGATCTCAATACAATGTTCTCCCCTCTCGGGGAGAACTATTCGATGTAATCTTCTTTTTGCGGTGTGTTTGTTGAGACTGATGAATTGTGGGTTTATGATCCAGCTTATCTATGAATAATATTTGAATCTTCTCTGAATTCTTTTATGTATGATTAAGTTATCTTTGCAAGTCTCTTCGAATAATCCGTTTGGTTTGGCCACCTAGATTGGTAGTTCTTGCAATGGGAGAAGTGCATGGCTTTGGGTTCAATCTTGCGGTGTCCTTACCAAAGGATGTGAGAAGGGGTTGCAAGGCACGTATTGTATTGTTGCCATCGAGGATAACAAGATGGGGTATTTATCATATTGCATGAATTTATTCCTCTACATCATGTCATCTTGCTTAAGGCGTTACTCGCTTTTTAACTTAATACTCTAGATGCATCTTTGGATAGCGGTCGATGAGTGGAGTAATAGTAGTAGATGCAGAATCGTTTCGATCTACTTGTCTCGGATGTGATGCCTATATACATGATCATACCTAGATAACCTCATAACTATGCTCAATTCTATCAATTGCTCAACAATAATTTGTTCACCCACCGTAGAATAATTATGCTCTTGAGAGAAGCCACCAGTGAAACCTATGGCCCCCGGGTCTATTCTCATCATATCAATCTCAATTACTTTTATACTTGCCTTTTTTTTACTTTGCCTTTTACTTTTCACTTTGCATCTTTATACCAAAAATACCAAAAATATTATCTCTATCAGATCTCACTCTCGTAAGTGACCGTGAAGGGATTGACAACCCCTAATCGCGTTGGTTGCGAGTAGCTATCGTTTTGTGCAGGTACGAGGGACTTGTGCGTGGCCTCCTACTGGATTGATACCTTGGTTCTCAAAAACTGAGCGAAATACTTACGCTACTGTGCTGCATCATCCTCCCCTCTTCGGGAAAAATCAACGCAAGCTCAAGACGTAGCAAATGTCCGATTTGTACAAAGGAGAGGAAGAGGAGGTCATCCGCATTAAGCCATGGGATGGATTCCCCTTGTACAAACCCCCAAACTGGGTGAGCTACTACCTTTTACTCCAGACCTTCCCGCATCCTTCATCATAAATATTTACCTTGCTATTTCCTAGCAGGAACTGCGAAAAGCTGTGAGGGAGGTCCACAGCCCGTCTCCACAGCCAGAGGACCCTGACGGGGCCCTCGACCCCGGACTCAAAGAAGATCGGGACATATTTGTGGAGCTCGTCGACAAGACGTTCTATCAGTTAAGCTGCGACGGTGCCTTGGTGGCCATCATAGCCGATTATCCTAGCCTGCTCCCTGCATGGCATGTAAGTAAAACTGCAGTCCCAACTTCCGAGAAGGATCCCTTCTTTGCACTTTACCCACCGCACACGTATTGCGTCTTACAGGGAAGGCCCTCGGGGCGCCATGCCGAACCCGCGGTGTCTCATCAACAAGGGGCACCGAAGCCGGGTAGGCTTAAAAGGAAGGCATTCAGGACTGAGACGCCGTCGCAGAGGTATGAAAAAACCTGCTCCGTGGTCATCGTCTTTAAAATATAATAACGTCCATGGTTCCTGGCAGAAAAAAGGCTCGACGGACCGTGTCCGGAGAGCCTGCCGGCCAAGCCTCCACCAGCTGGACTCCAGAGCCGGACTTAGGGGCAGATGCTAACGTGGGGACAACACCGGATGTTCCTCCTACAGAGGATGCGGATAGGCTGTCTGCTACGAATTCCAAAGTGGAGAGTGCCATGAATCACAGGCGTCGCCGGGCCGTACTCCGCGACCCTAGTTTCTCCGAAGAGGTGTTTGATGCCATCAACTCAGGAGATGCGTACATCCGAGCTGCTCAAAATGGCCTTGCTAGAGCCATGGACCAGTATGTAAATAGTAGCCCCTGAGACTTGAAACAATTGGCACAACTGATTTAAGGATCATTATATGCGTAGGTTCTTACGGAGAAGAATACCCAATTGTCTCCTGAGCTGGAGGAGTGCAAAGCCCAGCTACGGGCCGCAGTTGCCGGAATGGAGGAGTCCAAGAAGGCTCCATCTGGTAATACTTGTTTCGATCGAAAAGAATGAAATGACATGTACCAGTTAGTATTCGGCACGCATGCAAATCTAACAATAGATTATGCAGATAATCCCGGAGTGAATCCGAAGATCATTCGAGGGGATGAGCAACATGCTTAACGACAGCTAGAGGCTGGCGAGCGCATGCTTACGCGGGTTAGGCGGGAGAAAAACGATCTCCAAGATGCCAATACCCGGCTGGGTGTTGAATCGAAGATGTTCGGCCCAGCCACGCTGACTCCGTAAAGGAGAATAAGAGGCTTCGACGCGGCATTTTTAGTAAGTGCTTGAACGAACTTTTATAGAGTTCGGCGAAGAAACCGGCTAACAGATTTATATCTGTAGGTATGCTGACGGGTCGTCCCGGAGAGGAGATGCGCGGATCTGCGGGCGATCTTCTGCAGGAGCTCTCAAAACTGCACGAACAAGTTCAGCAGGTGATGCAGGGCATTGCCCAGGCCTTGTGGCCATCTGCCTCCCTGCCAGGAGGCATGGGGGAGCTCGTAGAGATGCTCAAGGGAGCGCGGCGACGCTTCCGATTATGCAAGATATCGGCCTGCCGACAAGGTGCAAGGGAAGCCTGGGCAATGGTGAAGACGCGATATACCAAGGCTGACCCGAACCACATGGCCGAGGTCGGACCTGTAGGGTCTGATGGGAAAGAGATCCCCGTTAGTCTGGTATATGACCAGGTAAAATTAGCCGCAAAGTATTCCCAACAGGATTGTAGGCTAGACAGCCTGTTGGATGGTATAGAAGAAGAATTTAGTCATTCTAAGTGACTGTGTACTTCAAATGACATATTTTGTCCCTAGCCGGATTGTAAATCATTTGTCATGGCGGACCTTTTCGCTTCGACCTCCGGACCTGACAGTCCGGAGTGTATCTGAATACCCGCTCAGTTACGTAAAAACCGGGGTACGCGTGGAAACCAGGCGTAGGGATCATAAGTGCTTGAACAAACAAGTACCCAACTAGCTATGTTATATCACATGGATAGTAAGAAACATCTTCCAGGGAGAATAGTTCCGTTAAGGGTTCCTTTCCCTGGGTACGCATGCATTAATGTGCATGTCCGAACTGTGAAAAGAGATGCAGGATATAAACATCTGGGGGCATGTATTGCAATAAGTAAAAGTCATCTTTTGTTCACCGACCAAATATTCCCTTAAGAACGCTAGCTTTCGGCTTCACCCAGTCTGAGGTACACATCCGGTGACCGGCAAGAATAATCGCAGAGGTGCTCCCCTTATGCCCTAGCTGAATTAACGGGAACGTAGGGCATAAACACAAGAGCCAGGAAACCCAGCTTGGCCAAAACTTAAGTCATATCAGTGCATATAATGGCAAAGAAAAGGTACATGTAGAAAAGTAACACATGTGCAAGGGGCATAAAGCCCGGAATGTAATTATATTAAGCTTTTGTATAAGAAGCCCCCAGGTATAATGAGCACGCACGGTGCATCAAGATTGTGTAGTCAAGACACACTTTAAGCTTTTAAGGCCATGAAGAAAAAGGGAAGAAAGAAAGAAGAAAAACAGATAGCGGATATATATAAAAAAAGGGCGGAGGTAAGCAGACGAACACAGAGTCCATCGCGTAGAATCTTCGGAGTCTGGCCGCGTTCCATGGGTTTGGCTCGAGTCGATTGTCCGATGCATCACGCAGACGGTACGCTCCACCGGTGAGAACTTTATCGATGATGAAGGGACCTTCCCATTTGGGCTTGAGCTTGTCCTTTTTATTCTCTGGTAGGCATAGAACGAGTTCGCCAACGTTACAAGTTTTGGCCCGTACTTCTTTGCTTTGATACCGTCGAGCCTGTTGCTGATAGAATGCGGAGCGGGCTGTTGCAACGTCACGCTCCTCCTCCAGGGCATCTAAACTGTCCTGCCGATCAAGCTCGGCTTCTTTCTCTTCATACATGCGCACTCGAGGTGAGTCATGAATGATGTCGCAGGGCAGTACCGCCTCTGCGCCGTACACCATAAAAAATGGTGTGTATCCGGTAGTGCGATTCGGCGTGGTCCGCAGCCCCCATAGTACGGAGTCGAGCTCTTCGACCCAGTGCGTATCTGATTCCTTCAAGGATCGCACTAGTCTGGGTTTAATGTCTCTTATAATAAAATCATTTTCTCGTTCGACTTGACCGTTTGTTTGGGGGTGATAGACGGAGGCATAATCGAGCTTAATGCCCATGTTGTCGCACCAAGTTTTTACCTCGTCAGCTGTGAAGTTCGAGCCATTATCGATGATGATGCTGCGGGGGACACCATAACAGTGTACAACCCCGGATATGAAGTCTATCACTGGTCCGGACTCGACCGTTTGAACTGGTTTGGCTTCTATCCATTTGGTGAATTTATCCACCATGACCAATAGGTACTTTTTTGTATGGCTTCCTCCTTTAAGGGGTCCGACCATATCAAGCCCCCCGGACCGCCAAGGGCCAAGTAATGGAGATTGTTTGGAGAGCGGTAGGTGGCATATGGCTTTGGTTTGCAAAAAGCTGGCAACCGACGCAATGTTTGACGAGGTCCTGTGCGTCTGCTCGGGCTGTCGGCCAGTAGAAACCTGTACGGAAGGCCTTGCTTACCAGGGCCCGAGCTGCGGCGTGATGGCCGCCGAGTCCAGCATGAATTTCTGCCAAAAGTTGCCATCCTTCCTCTTCGGAGATACACCTTTGAAGTACTCCGGTAGCGCTTTTCTTATAAAGCTCTCCCTCGTGGACCTTGTAGGCTTTAGACCGTCGCACAATGCAACGTGCCTCGTTTGGGTCCTCGGGGAGTTCTTGCCTATTTAGGTAAGCCAAGAAGGGTTCTGTCCACGGGGCGATGACGGCCATAATCACGTGGGCCGAAGGTGTTATTTCGGTGGCGGAGCCTCCGATTACGTCAGAGTGTTCAGGATCTAGTGTTGTGGCCAGATCCGGACTGTTGTTGCCGGTCTCCCCTTCCCACACCACGGATGGCTTAAACAGCCTTTCCAAGAAGATATTAGGTGGGACAGGATCGCATTTAGCACCGATGCGGGCGAGGATATCCGCCGCTTGATTGTTTTCTCGGGCCACATGGTGGAATTTGAGCCCCTCGAACCGATCTGACATTTTGAGGACGGCATTGTGGTAAGCCGCCATTTTTGGGTCCTTGGTGTCAAAGTCCCCATTTATTTGAGATATTGCAAGGTTCGAATCCCCACGCACCTCTAGGCGTTCCCATGGAGACTGCCATCCGGAGACCATGCAGCAGGGCCTCATATTCTGCTGAGTTGTTGGAGTTTGTGTACAATATTTGGAGTACGTATTGGACTGTATCTCCGGTGGGGGATGTCAGGACGACGCCTGCCCCCAGACCAGCCAGCGTCTTAGAGCCGTCAAAGTGCATGATCCAATTGGAGTATGCGCCGTACTCTTTAGGGAGTTCGGCTTCTGTCCATTCGGCGATGAAATTAGCCAGTACTTGCGACTTAATGGCCCGCCGTGGTTTGTATGTTATGTCGAACGGGAGGAGCTCAATAGCCCATTTAGCAATCCGGTCCGTGGCATCGCGGTTGTTTATTATGTCATTGAGTGGTACTTCAGAGGCCATTGTGATTGAACACTCTTGAAAGTAGTGTCGTAGTTTCCGGGATGCCATGAAGACCGCGTATGCTATCTTTTGATAATGTGGGTACCGTGATTTGCATGGAGTGAGGACAGTGGATACGTAGTATACCGGCTTTTGAAGCGGGAACTTATCTCCGTCCGTCTATCGTTCGACGATGAGCACTACGCTTACAACCTGGTGTGTTGCCGCTATATATAACAACATTGGTTCGCTGATATTTGGCGCGGCCAAGATTGGCTTCCTGGCCAAGAGGGATTTTATTTCTTCCAATCCGGCCATGGCCACATCCGTCCACTTGAAGTGTTCGGTGCATCGAAGAAGGCGATAAAGAGGTAGTGCCTTTTCTCCCAATCGGGAGATAAAGCGGCTTAAGGCAGCCACGCATCCAGTTAATTTATGGATTTGCTTGAGGTCTGTTGGGATAGCCAACTGTGACAGAGCTCGGATTTTAGCCGGATTTGCTTCAATTCCTCTATTGGAAACGATGAAGCCCAAGAGCTTTCCGGCGGGCACGCCGAAAACACATTTTTCCGGATTGAGCTTGGTGTTATATGTTCGGAGATTGTCAAACGTAAGCCTCAAGTCGTCTATTAAAGATTCGACGTGTCTGGTTTTGATGACCACATCGTCTACGTATGCCTCCGATGCTTTGCCGATTTGTGTTTCCAGGCATGTCTGAATCATGCGTTGATAGGTTGCACCGGCGTTTTTGAGCCCGAAAGGAATGGTGTTAACACAGAAGGGGCCATATGGAGTGATGAATGTCGTTGCTGCTTGATTGGACTCTGCCATCTTGATTTGATGGTATCCGGAGTATGCATCGAGGAAACACAATGAGTCGTGTCCTGTGGTAGCGTCGATAATTTGATCGATGCGGGGGAGGGGGAAGGGATCCTTGGGGCAAGCCTTGTTAAGGTCCTTGAAATCGACACATAGGCGCCACGATTTGTCCTTCTTTGGTACCATTACCAGGTTCGCTAGCCAGTCCGGATGTTTTATTTCTCTAATGAATCCGGACTCGAGTAACTTGGCTAGCTCCTCTCGCATGGCTTGCCGCTTAGGCTTTGAGAAACGCCGAAGAGTCTGCTTGACCGGCTTGTATCCCTTTAGAATGTTTAGGCTATGCTCGGCCAGCCTGCGTGGGATTCCTAGCATGTCTGAAGGATGCCAGGAGAAGATGTCCCAATTCTCGTGCAAGAGCTTCATGGCTGGCGTCTGCTAGGGGTTCAAATGTGCCCGATGGATGTTGTTTTTGTAGGGTCCGCTGGGTGGACCTGGAATTTGACTATTTCGTCCGCTAGTTTAAAAGAGGTGGACTTGGGTATTTTGTCGAGTATCACGTCGTCCCTGTCCACTATGGAGCACAGCGCAGTAAGTTCTTTGGCCGCGAAGGCTTCGGATAACGCCTCGAGGGCTAGTGCGGCGGTTTTATTTTCAGCGCGGCCTATGTCCGGATCACCAGCTAGAGTGATGATTCCATTGGGCCCGGGCATCTTGAGCTTCATGTACCCGTAATGGGGTATAGCTTGGAAGATCGTGAATGCCTCCCGCCCTAAAAGGGCGTGGTATCCGCTACTGAACAGGGCCACTTGGAATGTGATTTCTTTGGACCTATAATTCTCCGGCGTGCCGAATACCACTTCTAGTGTGATTTTTCCCGCACATCGTGCCTCCCGACTAGGGATGATTCCTCTGAAGGTCATGCTGCTTTGCTCAATGTGGCTCTTGTCTATTTCCATGTTGCTAATAATCTCCTCGTAGATGAGGTTTAATCCGCTGCCACCGTCCATGAGCACTTTTGTAAGCCGGAAGCCGTCCACAATTGGACTAAGGACCAAAGCGGTTGGTGCTCGGACTGTTCGGAATTGAGGTTCGTCACTGGCATTGAAGGTTATGGCCGTATCGTTCCATGGACTTATTGCTGCAACATGGCAGACTTCGTCGAGGCTGCGGAGTGCTCGCTTGCGCCTATTATTTGAGGTGAAAGTCTCGAAGACTGTCAATACTGTATTGTTATTTTCCACGGGATGGTGCTCTGTGGTATTGTTGATGAGGAGATCCTCGCCGCTCTTGGCCACCTGCCGGAGTATCCAACATGCTCTAAGGCTGTGTGTTGGCATGGTATCCGGTGTACTATGAATTTTTCATGGCCCATTGAGCGATCCCTCCAATACGGTTCCACGCCCTGTAGTGGGCTTTGGTTTCTTTGTAATTGGATCGGGTGACGTACGAGAGTACACCCTTTTAGTTCGGACGGGGGGTTTAATAAGAGCCGGAGGATCCCAGAATTTTGTTTGGGTTTTCCAGGCGCTTTCCATCGTACTATGGCCGCCAAGTCAGCGAAGTGTGCTATGTCACGGCGACTTATGGCGTTGAGGATTCCCTTGTCCGTGCAAGGAGGAATCCTTGCGATAGTCCTTGACCTTGCTCATTACAAGGAGGAATCTGGCCCAATAGTGATGTACTATCTCTTGGGGCTCTTGTCTAATGTGGGAAAGATCACTTATGTCTTGGTGGGTGGGTAGATTTAGGTCCAAACCCTGCCCCGATCTAAGACCCAGGGGCAGAGGAGTTTCCGAGCTTGGCAGTTCGGGCTCTGGGATGTTGCCCAATTTTTCTGGCCCGCTGTCCGATTCTAGGTTCGAAGCTTGGGCCATGTCCTCCCATAGGATGGTATCCGGCTCGGAGAGCTCGGGATTACGGACATAGTTTGTCCTCAAATAGAGGAAGAATCGCTGCATTGCTCCTCCACCACTGCTATCTAATGGGTAACCGGCGGAGAGTTAATCTCCCTTTGGTCGGGTTTAAGCCCGATCCGATCATAGTCCGTAGCGACTCCCAGGGTGGCGATGCGATCCAAGAGCTCGTTCAAGGAAAAGAGGTCCATTGGATCCATCTGCTCGGTGAATCCCAAGCCAACGTGGAGGCTGTTTTTGATGACCCGAGAAGTCATCGTCGGCGCGACGGCCGAACGGGCTGTCATGACGAAGCCGCCTAGTCGGAGAGTTTGGCCTATAGCCAGGGCTCCCCCAGAGGTGATGTTGTACTTGACAACAAGACGAGCCATCAAGCCTTATCGTGACGGCGCAGTGGAACTCTCAATGAAGGCACCAATGTCGGTGTCAAAACCGGCGGATCTCGGGTAGGGGGTCCCGAACTGTGCATCTAAGGCGGATGGTAACAGGAGTCGGGGGACACAATGTTTACCAGGTTCGGGCCCTCTCGATGGAGGTAATACCCTACTTCCTGCTTGATTGATCTTGATGATATGAGTATTACAAGAGTTCATCTACCACGAGATCGTAGAGGCTAAACCCTAGAAGCTAGCCTATGATTATGATTGTTCTTGTCCTACGGACTAAACTCTCTGGTTTATATAGACACCTGAGGGGTCTAGGGTTACACAGAGTAGGTTACAAGGGAGGAGATCTACATATCCGAATTGCCAAGCTTGCCTTCCACGCAAAGGAGAGTCCCAGCCGGACACGGGATGAAGTCTTCAATCTTGTATCAAAATAGTCCAACAGTCCGGCCAAAGTATATAGTCCGGCTGTCCGAGGACCCCCTAATCCAGGACTCCCTCATGGGGTTTGGAGCTTCACCTCGATGATGCCTTCATGAAGGAAACAATGATAAGGGCATCATCATCACCGGCTTCGACCAATGACCGAAGACTAAGTTTTCACCCGGATCCGTCCCAAGAAATCCACCAGACAACCTGTGCATTGTCTCGGCCGCCTTCAAAGCCCCAGATCTAGCCGCCTAGATCCGGTGACCAACCGCAACAGCAGTGCCACCGTAGGAGCCCTGGCGCACCCGCCACTGCCTGAGTGCGCCACCACTGGAGCCTGCGAGGAGGGATCACACTCCACCTCACCAAACCGCGAGAGCCGCCGAGATGACCCCGCACACTCATCACCATCTCTGATCTAAACCAATCCGCGGCAAAACCACGAGATCGACGATGCAGATCCAACTTGGATAGGGACAACACCATGCCATGCCACCGCGGGAAGCCCGAGCTTCACCCGCCGCCACCTTCCAGGACCGCCGCCCCGGGATCCAGCCGCCGCCGACAGGCCGAGCCGCCGGCCACCGCTACCAAGGCCGCCATGATCCGTGAGCCCATCGAACGGCCGGCGCCACCAGATCTTCCTCGGAGCATAGCAGGTCCGCCACCCCGCCCAGCACCACGCCGCCATCTTGCGCCGTCGCTTAACGCGCCGCCGCGACGCAAATCGAGGGAGAGCGCCCCGGCGCCATGGGTGACCCGCCTCACCTGATCTGGCGCGGGAGGGAAGAAACCTTCGGGCAGCCATCACCGCTGAGGCTGGGACCTCCTCTGGCGGCGGCGGAGGGGAGAGGGAGGATTGACGTGCCCAGCGGCGAGGGCTAGGGTTTCCACCCGAGCCGCCCTAGCGGGAGGGCGGCGCGGGGGCGTCGTAGTGCTGCTTTTGATTGTATTCATATGGGGTGTAGTACAGAATACATGTATCTACCACAAGATTGTAGTGATGAATATGAGATTGTCTATTGACTAGCCTGGCCTCGGTTTATATAACACACCGGAGGCCTAGGGTTTAGGAGAGTCCTTGGCTTGGGCGCCAAGTCTTGTGGAAACCTCCTTGTATGCGGCATGGGCTGCCCGAAGTGGCCCATGAATGAACCGCCGTGGGGGTCCTCGGCCCGATCCAGCTGGTCGGGAGACGACGTGGTCAGTACCCCCTAGTCCATGACACCGTCAGCGGGCTACATAATGTGTAGAACTACATTGAGTGAATGATTCAAACAACAAGTTGAGTAAGAAGAAGCAAAACTTATGATCTTCTCACCTGCCGCGCGTAATGGCCACCTTGCCTCCAATCGACCAACCACGTCACAAAACATGGTGATGGAGGTCTGGATGGCGTTCTGTAGATACGATAACAACCTCACATTGTGTTATTGGATGATGTGCATGTTGTAGGGCACAATGTGCTTTCACACGTGAAATGAATCATGCACGTGCTGCCAGAAGATCCCTCCTCTGCTCCTTCTTACGATATCCGCGGATATGGCCGACCATGCATCTCACAACATCATCGCCTTTCTTCTCGTCGCCAACCACGTTTCCCAGGACCATCTGCATCAACTGCTCCCTCACAGGTGAAGTGTGATCCCAAATTATCAGATGATTCGGAGCAGGAGCAGCCGCCCATCCTCACCGAGGCCGCCGCAATGAACGAGTAATTTGCGTGGCAGATGGAGCTTCTGCTGGAGTGGCCTTGCTACAACCATGGTCCAACGCCGCCATCCCTGCCAGTCCCGCGTGTGAAAGAGGAGCCACCATCCCCATGACGTTGTCTTCTCCGCCCCAACAAAGAGGTGGCAATGTTGTTCTCGCCCCTTCCAAAAATCGCGAGCCAGTGGCACCCGATTGCCTTCAAGAAGGAGGAACCGCCCTCCTTGCCCGTCAGCAGTCCGAGAGCCAATGTCGCCCCATCGCCATGAAGGAGGAATCTCCCTCCCTGATCTCCAAGGCGTGCATCCTCCTCTCCTACTACCCAAATGGTGGTGGCGACTCCTCCTCCTCCACAATGACAGTGGCCTCCCACGTGGCCTCTGAGGCTGCCCAATGTGCAGCGTCGTACATTGTTCATGGGGTCGAAAGTCATGCCGTTGTGGGTCCTGGCGAACCCCTCACTCACGGAGGTCTGAGCCATTGATCGGTCAGGACCATCGTGGAGATCTCCGTCAGCTGGCACCATTGAATCAGCGATCAGCTCCTCAAAGTGGGGCTGGAGCAGTCCAACCGCTTTGCCCAGCTCAAACACAACAACGGGTGGTGCAAGGTAGACTCTACAACCGACCATCGCCGCCAAGTAGAGGTGGCCAAGTGGCTGCACCATGAGCACGGAACAATGACTAATCAGGTTTATATGATGGCTGGCCGACCTTCCACTACTGGAAGGACAATGACGACTCAGACGGCAGCAGCGGTGACAACGGTGGCGCGTACAATGATGGAGTCACCAGCGGCTTCAGAAGCCATGCCTATGAGATCACCGCCCAGTACCTCGCGTAGTTTTCTATATTTTTTAGTTCAAATTTTGTTGGTTGAAACTTTGTTAAATTTCATCCCTTTTGACTGTACTATATAAAAAATTAACAATGCCATACTTTATCATCTATTCTGTCCCTTCTTATGAAAAACCATTTGAAATGAAACAGATATTTGGTGCCTAA
The DNA here is from genome assembly GCA_021605145.1 of Aegilops bicornis. Taxonomy (NCBI): domain Eukaryota; kingdom Viridiplantae; phylum Streptophyta; class Magnoliopsida; order Poales; family Poaceae; genus Aegilops; species Aegilops bicornis. Next base: position 136,525,873 of record CM038671.1, read on the forward strand.
GGTTTGATTGGCCTCCGCCGTGTCGACTGACATTTGGTGAGGTCTATTTTGTGATCTGCATTGGAGTTTCTTTAGGTACCTTCCATTGTATATAAGGCTTTAAGTGTTTGGTGGAAAGCCACCAGCTAAACTTGAATTTTCGTGGAGTAATAAGAAAGGGTTACATCTAAAAGTTCTCCTGTCACTTACTGGTTACTGGTAGACAAAGAAGGTATTTGAAAGGAACATGGCATCCGCCGCAGTACATGGCATGCTAATTGCATTTTTGCATATACATTCCCTACAATTTACCAGATTTGGATTATCTTCTGGCCATGTCTGTTGTTTACTTGCTAGTAGCATGCATCTTGTTGCAACTTGCATATAACTTGCTAGTAGCATGCATCTCGCTAGTAGTAGTGTGATCTGCATCTTTGCATGTAGCTAATAAGTAGCATTCAGCTCAGACCGTCAGAACCTCTCCTCAGAAGCAGTTGACTCAATCGCCATTGGATGCTGGACAGTTTTTCTACACTGACCCCTCTTCTTACTGTCTTCCAAATGGACCAGTATTAAACTACACACTTGCTTACTGAAACAAATTCGTCGGCACATGCTCCAGGCTTTGACACTGGAGGCCTCGATCTGCACTACACGCTCCTTAGACCCCCCCCCCCCCCACTTAGAAAGATCGGAAGGTCAACCACATAAAATCCCCATTTGATACCTCAGGAAACTAATAACACGGGCCGCTTAAAAGAAGACCATATCATAAGCTAACCACATGGGTGAGCTGATTACAAAATCCCATTAGATTAAGCTCACTCGTCCACTACCGTTACGGTAGCACTGCTCGCGTGATGATCTAGACAAATGAAATGATCTACTGCACCATATAATAAAAGATTTCACGCATCTAATCTGATGGACCATTTGTGTGTGGTTTGTTAGATTTGGTAAAGCGTCTCAACCTCTATATAGAGAGGCCCGCAAGGTATTTATTGATTGTTGTAGGATACATTGTGCGGTTGAGGAACTCCAACTGTGGAGGAGGATTACATGGGAGAGAAGAAAGGATAGAAAGATAAAAAGAACTCTCTAACTACTCTCCTGATTCTATACGTGAAGCTCAAGGCTACCATGCACGTTACAATATTTCTAACACTCCCCCTTAATCACAACGCTACTAAGTTGAGATTACGTCTAAATTCTTCAAAACCTCTTGTGGTTAATGCCTTTGTAAAACCATCTGCAAGTTGATCCCTTGAAGGAATAAATCTGACCTCTAACTGTTTATTTGCAACTCGTTCTCTGAAAAAGTGAAAATCTATCTCAATATTCTTAGTCCTGGCATGAAAAACTGGATTAGCAGACAAATAAGTTGCACCAAGATTATCACACTAGAGACATGGAGGATGAACTTATGAAATTCCATGTTCTTTCAACATTGACTGAACCAAAATGACTTCCGTCGTGGCATTGGCTAATGCTTTATACTCTGCTTCAGTACTCGACCTAGATACAGTTGCTTGTTTCTTTGCACACCAAGAAATTAAATTAGGCCCATAAAAAATGGCGAACCCACCAGTAGACCTTCTATCATCCAAGCAGCCAGCCCAATCCGCATAGGAAAATGCACTTATAAGAGTAGATGATGATTTTCTAAATGTGAGACCAACAGTCATTGTATTCTTCACATACCTCAAGATTCTTTTAGCTGCTGTCCAATGAGCGGTAGTTGGTGCATGAAGAAATTGACAAACTTTGTTAACTACGAAGGAAATATCCGGTCGTGTAAGAGTCAAGTACTGAAGACCACCAACGATGCTTCTGTAACTAGTGATGTCCTCTTTGTCCAGAAGTTCTCCTGTTGTGAAAGATAAAGGTTCTGAACTGGATAATGGTGTTGGTGATGGTTTACAGTTTTGCATGCCAATTCTGTTCAACAACTCAGTTGCATATTTAGCTTGAGATAGATAAAGACTATCACCATTCTTTTGAACCTCAATACCCAGAAAGAAATGTAAATCTCCCAAATCCTTGAGAGCAAACTCAGAACCCAAATTCTTAAGCAACTTTGTCACTTCATCATTGGAGGAGCTAGTAATAATTATGTCATCAACGTATATGAGAACAAACATGGATATTTGTGGCTTAGTGAAGATAAATAGTGAGGTGTCAGATTTTGAAGGAGTAAACCCAAGTGCCTGAAGCTTCATAATGAGCCATGAGTACCACGCTCTTGGGGCTTGCTTTAGACCATACAATGCTTTATCAAGTTTGCATATATATGAAACGGCTTGTTTTTGTCCTAAAACCAAGGAGGTTGTTTCATATACACATCTTCTTCCAGAACACCATGAAGAAACGCGTTCTGTACATCTAGCTGTCTGAGGCTCCATCCCCTAGACACGGCAGTTGACAGCAAAAGACGAATGGTTGCAGCTTTAACAACGGGACTAAAAGTGTCCTCATAATCTAGCCCATACCTTTGCTTGAAACCTTTTTCCACAAGTGTGGCCTTGTAGCGATCTATAGTGCCATCTGACTTTCTTTTAATGTGATACACCCATTTGCAAACAATTAGGTTTCTGCCTTGTTGGGGAGGAACCAAGTGCCAAGTTTTATTCCTCTGTAAAGCCACAAATTCATCATTAATGGCTGTTTTCCACCTATCATCACCAAGTGCATCCATTAGATTTTTAGGTTCACCTGCCATGCAAGATAAACCATATTTTGCAAAAAATTTATAATTAATCTAGGTAGAAACTCCCCTTTGTAGACGTGTACGCGGTTCTACAGGAATGACCGCTGGGAGGTCTTGCGCAGAAGATCCAAAGAGGCAACCGCCCCGCAGCCTTGGGCGCCAAAGCGATCGTGCCTCGAGATAGCGGCGGGCCCGGGTGAGGTGGGTGAACGCGTCCTCCCACGATCAGGAGTGGGGGCGCGCAACACGTCTCCTGACGATTGGCATGGTGAGGCGACGTCGTTGTCGCTGCTGGGGTCATCGAGCGAGAACGCGGGAGATGAGGCGGGCCCATCGGCAGGAACGCCAGGGATGGATGCCGAAGCAGATTGCGCTGCCGTCTGCAGCGAGGCTAATCCCGAGGCAGATCCTCCTTGGTTTGTGTTGTCTCCTAGAGGGTGGCACATAAAATGACCATCCGGTTCACCATTTTGTACCTTGTTTTCACCATTAATAATTGTTCCTGCAGCAGTAGACTCAGGCATAGTATGATGAGTATTCACAAATAAGTCGGAACTACTATTTCCACCCTCATGATCAAGACCAGAAAGAGATGATGGCAATAGAAGGATTTCTTGACGAAGAAGGGAACCGACATTGGGGTGAAGTTTCTCAAAAGGAAATTGAGTCTCATCAAAAACAACATCTCTGGAGATGTAGACTCGGCCAGTAGTGACATCTAGACACTTAACTCCTTTGTGTTGAGCGCTGTAGCCAATAAAGACACACTGCTTGGAGCGAAACATAAGTTTGCGACTGTTGTCAGGACGGAGATTTGGCCAACACGCACAACCAAAGACACGAAGAGGAGCATAGCCTGGTTTGATACGAAGTAGGCGTTCTGTCGGTGTTTCATTCTTGATGACACGGCTGGGCAAGATATCAATAAGATGAACGACAGTTAAGAAAGCTTCATCCCAAAACTTTAGTGGCATGGATGCAGCAGCAAGTAGTGCAAGGCCTACTTCAACAATATGTCGATGCTTACGTTCGGCACTACCGTTTTGTTGATGAGCGTGTTGACAAGAGACATGGTGAGAGATGCCTATCTTTTGGAAAAACGAGTTGAGTTTCTCGTACTCACCACCCTAGTCCGACTGCATGGCTATAATTTTACAATCAAATTTTCTCTCAACAAGAGCTTGGAAATTATGGAAAACTTGAAAGACATCAGAACGCTTCTTAAGGAGATAAATCCACGTGTATTTACTGTAGTCATTAATGAAGCTCACATAATAAGTGTGTCTACCAACGGAAGAGGGTGCAGGACCCCACACATCAGAAAAGATCAATTGCAAAGGTTTAACAGACACACTAGTAGAAATAGGATAGGGTAATTGATGACTTTTTGCACGCTGGCATGAATCATAAATTGTTTCACAATTGCGCTCACCAACAAATGGGAGTTTATTCTTGCTAAGAATTTGAGAAACAATGGAAAAGACGGATGGCCTAAGCGATTGTGCCACCTCTTTGAAGAAACTCTAATTGCTCCAAAGGCTTGTTTATTGAACTTGCAAAGTGGAGGAATTAATGGGTAGAGGCCATCCACACATCTACTGCGATAGAGGACCTTCCGCGTTGCCTGATCCTTGATCAAAAAGAAAAACAGATGAAATTCTATGAAGACACCATTATCAAGAGTGACTCTATGAACAGAAGCAAGATTTTTTGATGCATGAGGAACAAGTAGGACATCATTGAGACGAATATCACGGTGAGGGGTTTTAATAGTAGATTGACCAACGTGACTTATCATCATACCTTGACTGTTTGCTGCAGTGTTGACTTGATCATGGCCATGGTACTGCTCGTGCATGGTCAACCTTTCCATGTCAGGGGTGATGTGTTCATTGGCACCGGTATCGGCATACCAGTTAGTGTCCACACCATAGGACACATCTGCGGCGGCTGCAGCTTTCTTTTTCTGCGAATTTTCTTCATAGCGCCAACGACAATCTTTTGCTATGTGGTTAGTTCTTTTACAAATTTGACATTTTCCCTCATACTCATCATAACCTTGAAAGTTGTTGCCGCCGCCATAGCCACCACGGTAGCCACCTCCGTAGCCACCTTGGCGCCCCTGGTTGTTGTTGTAGAAGGAGCGCCCTTGGTCATTCTTGTTGTAGTGGTGACCGCGGCCACCGCCATTGCTGCCTTTGTTGTAGTTGGGGTAGTGGTAGCCACCACCGCCGTTGCTGCCACCACCACCACCGCAATACCCACCACCACCACCATTAGTGGGTTTGGGCGGGCCACGGTTGTTGCCTTTGCCGCCGCCACCGTGGTTCCTCGCAGCCATGTTGGCCGAGGATTTGAAGCCACATGCACCGGAGCCATGGAAGAGCTCGACCCGCTGGTCAAAATTTGCCACCATTGCAAATAGCTCATCAACAGAGACAGGCTCGACGCGGACATCCAGGGCCGAGATGATGGACTGATAATCCATGTCCAGCCCCGCGATAATGAAGGATAGTAGCTCCGGTTCTCCGATGGGTTTTCCTGCGGCTGCAAGGTCATCCGAAAGAGATCTCATATAACCAAAATACGTACCAGCAGATTGAGAACCTTTATGGGCATTGGACAGAGAGATTCGGATGTTATTCACTCGAGACTTGGACTGGGCAGCAAACATATTTGAGAGGGTTGTCCAGATCGCAGACAATGTCTCCATCGAAGCAACCTGCACTAGGATTTCTTTGGAAAGATTTCGCAGCAGATAGGCTACAATCTGCTGGTCTTGGATCAACCAAGGGTTATAGGCGGGGTTAGGACCGATGTGATCTTTCCCTTCTGAATTTTTTGACGTGATTGTCTTTGGAGGTTCGGCAATGGATTGATCGAGATACCCGTAGAGACCTACTCCCATGATCTGAGAGCGAGCCTGGGCATGCCATAGGATGTAGTTGGTGCGGCTAAGGGGTTCGCTGGTGTTGTTGTTTAGGCCAGAGAAGGAGGCCGAGCTGGAGGAGGAAGACATGGATGGCGACTCAGTTTTGATCCGGGATCAGGAGAGAGTTTCTGTGGCGGCTGGTTTGATCAGGATGGAGTTTCTGTGGCGGCTGTGTTTGATCGGAAGGAGAGCTAGATGTGGAGGAAGAAGATGGCTCTAAATACCATGTTAGATTTGATAAAGCCCGCAAGGTATTTATTGATTGTTGTAGGATACATGGTGCGATGAGGAACTCCATCCGTGGATGAGGATTACATGGGAGAGAAGAAAGGATAGAAAGATAGAAAGAACTCTCTAACTACTCTCCTGATTCTATACGCGAAGCTCAAGGCTACCACGCACGTTACAATATTTCCAACATGGTTTGTTAGAGAGGCATAGTTTAATGATGATGGTCGTCGCGCAGCCTCTGGTTGGTTGATCCTTTTGTCTGACACTGTGCTTATGGTGGGTCAATCCTTTTCTTTTGTCTGACACTGTGCAGTGTGGTGAGTTCTAAATTGACTATCTGCGGAATCAATGAACAGTTACCATCTGATCCGCCATGAGGAACGGATCACAAGATAACATGAGCCAACCTAATTGTTGGCCTGTAGTGTCTGAAATTGAAAATAAACAACCCCATCGGCTCCTCAACTACTTGTGACATCTATTCATTTTTTTCCTCTTCTTGGGTGTTCTTGTTCAGTTCAGAAGGTGCCAGTGTGCTGAAATCCGTGTTTAATCACGTTTCACCATTTTCTCCGTTCTCATTCCTCATTCCCATGGAAAGAATACCAAAGAAGCAAGGAATTCTTGTGTCAGGCAAGCAGCTGTGACTGACAGGCAAAAGATGGCACCATCTGGTGCTTGCAATCTTCTTGACCGACATGCCGCGCGTTCCGTTTAACTAACTGTAGGACCTTGAAGTATGTCTAGAGGGGGGTGATTAGACTACATGACCAATAAAAACTTAACATTTTCCCAATTTTATAGTTTGGCAGATTTTAGCTATTTTAGGACAAGTCAAGCAATCATCACACAATTCAAGCAAGCATGCAAAGAGTATATAGGCAGCGGGAAATAAAGCATGCAACTTGCAAGAATATAAGGGGAAGGGTTTGGAGGATTTAAACGCAATTGGAGACACGGATATTTTTGTCGTGGTTCCGATAGGTGGTGCTATGGTACATCCACGTTGATGGAGACTTCAGCCCACGAAGGTAACGGCCGCGCGAGTCCACTGAGGGCTCCACCCACGAAGGGTCCACGAAGAAGCAACCTTGTCTATCCCACCATGTCCGTCGCCCACGAAGGACTTGCCTCACTAGCGGTAGATCTTCACGAAGTAGGCGATCTCCTTGCCCTTACAAACTCCTTGGTTCAACTCCACAATCTTGTCGGAGGCTCCCAAGTGACACCTAGCCAATCTAGGAGACACCACTCTCCAAGAAGTAACAAATGGTGTGTTGATAATGAACTCCTTGCTCTTGTGCTTCAAACGATAGTCTCCCCAACACTCAACTCTCTCTCATAGGATTTGGATCTGGTGGAAAGAGGGTTTGAGTGGAAAGCAACTTGGGGAAGACTAGAGATCAAGATTCATATGGTAGGAATGGAATATCTTGGCCTCAACACATGAGTAGGTGGTTCTCTCTCAGAAATGGTAAGTTGGAAGTGCAGGTTCGTTCTGATGGCTCTCTCCACGAATAAAGAGGAGATGGAGGGGTATATATTGCCTCCACACAAAATCTAACCGTTGCACACAATTTACCAAACTCGGTGGGACCGAATCGTTAAACTCGGTCGGACCGATTTAGTAAACCTAGTGACCGTTAGTGATTTTCGGTGGGACTGACATGCATCTCGGTGAGACCGATTCGGTTAGGGTTAGGGCATAACGTAATCTCGGTGAGATCGATTACACAAACTCGGTGGGACCGATTTTGGTAATAAGCTTTTCAGAGAGTTGGTCAGGTAAACTCGGTGGGACCGATTTGCTCTTTTCGGTGAGACCGAAATGTTATAAAAAGGAAACAGAGAGTTTACATTGCAATCTCGGTGGGACCGATCGCTCACTTCGGTTAGACCGAAACGGTATGAAGGGAAACAGAGATTGCAACCCCATCTCGGTGAGACCGAGATCCCTATCGGTAAGACCGATTTGCTTAGGGTTTGTGGCGATGGCTATGACTTTTGGAATCGGTGGCGCGGATAGAAAGACTTCGGTGTGACCGATTTTGGCTTTAGGTTTAGGTCATTTGTGGATGTGGGAAAGTAGTTGAGGGTTTTGGAGCATATCACTAAGCACATGAAGCAAGAGGCTCATTAAGCAACACCTTATCCCTTCTTGATAGTATTGGCTTTTCCTATAGACTCAATGTGATATTGGATCACTAAAATGTAAAATGAAGAGTCTTGAGTTTTTGAGCTTGAGTCAATCCTTTGTCCTTAGTATTTTGAGGGATCCATTTTCATTATCCATGCCATGCCATTTATTGAGCTTTTCTGAAATAATAGTCTTAGAATAACATTAGCTCAATAAGCTATATGTTGTTATGAATTACCAAAACCATTTAGGGATAGTTGCACTTTCACTAACTATTCTCTAAGCGTGGAGAATGCGAGTGGTGCAGCTAAGCTGGTGGCAAATTAACGAACTGCTTAATTAGTTAATCGATGGTGATGCGGCTTTGATCCAAAAAAGTAACGGCGATGGATGATAATGGTGATGTTGATGGACAAGCTGCGTGTGTGCTAGTTTAACACGAAAAGGAATACACGTGAGAGGGAGTGTCGCCAACTCGCCAACCAAAACGGAACAAAACTGTTATTACGAGCATAGCAGGCCACATTTTCCTCGAGTTCTCACATCGTTGCACTCTGTATGAAAAGGCAAAGGCAATTGAATCGAAAGCGTTAAAGCAGTAGCCGCGCGTATAGGATGCTACTACGACCAAACACTATATACACATGCAATCACTTTCCCACAGAACTAAATTAAGAGGGGTAAAGCTGCAGATTTGTGCTAGTAGTAGATGTTTACGTGTGCGCGCTAGCCAAATGGATGATTATCATCGGATTAATCAAAGGGAAAGTATATATGGATAAACTGCATCTGCCACTTCGCCAAACGTTTCATTTACGCATCTGCTTCATGTGTAGATGGAAAAAAAAATATTGAGCATGTATAATGTCGCGTCTGTTGCGGTCTTGTAAGAACCCATTGGGCAAGTTGCATGGACATTTGTTCGTATGGGTCATCTTTTTTGTGGAGAAGTCTCTCGTAGCTTGTTTATATTCTTTTCTTTAGAAAAAAAGAAAGACCCCCGGTCTTTGCATCTGGACGATACATGCAGCCACTTTATTAATTGTTCACACAAGATCTTACAAAGCTTGTTTATATCTGGCTGCGAGCTTACCACTCGGAAGCACACCAAACTAAGCCACTCCAGCAGTGCATGAATTTCAACCACAATAATGCTACTTTAGCATTCCTTCTTTTCTTTTTGCGGGTGAAAATTGTATTACTCAGCACATAATGTTCATACAATCAGCAAGAGCTAGCTCTAGAGTAGCATCCGGGCCAGAACCAGCCCAGGTCATGGTTCTACCTTCAGTTCTAGCAAACTTAGTTAAGCTATCATTAACTTTTTTTTAGTATGGTTAACATGCGTAATACAAAAATCATGAAAAGACATAAGGTGCTTGATCTCCTTAACTATAAATCGATCTGTCCAATTTCCTCTCCTGGATCAATTTGACTACAATGGTAGAATCTATCTCACCGATGATTGGTAGGTCACTTCCTTAGATAGAAAAAAATAGACCTTCCATGCATGCACACAATTCAGCTTCCAACGTTTCCCGGCAAGAAAAAAGTTCTCTGCAAGATGAGAAAATAATGCTCCCTTTGTCGTCATGTAGCACCATACCAGCTCCTGCTTTGCCATCCTCAGCATAAGAGCCATCAAATGTTCAGCTTAACCCAACCAGCACTAGGTGGCACCACTTTGTTGGCGCTCCTTCCGCTATTACGACATGTGGGAGGACAACAGCTAAGCCGTAAGCTAAAAGCTTTACCTTTAAGGAAACGTTTGTGGCCGGCGGACCGGACGAAACTTCAGCCGGTCGCGCGCGGCGGCTACAGGGTGTGGGCCTCGTGCGACAGCTGGCCCACCTGCTCGCCCGACCCCTCCCGATCCCCTTCTCCCGCCCAGCGCTCATCTTCTTCTTCTCGATCCCCCTCCCTCTCTCAGCCGCTTCTCGTCTTCCTCGTTCAGATCCCGCTACCGGCTAGCCTCAGTCCCATGTAAGTCTCCATCTCCAACATCAGCGCCCATAAACACTTCTTCCACTGCTCCGGCTTGCAGATTCCTTCCGCCCCGGCGAGCCGGACTTGGGAAGCTGCCATGGACATGCCGACCGCGAGCTACTGCTCACAGTTTTCGTACGCTGGAACAGTCCACTGGAGATGCTACAACCATAGCGGCGCGACCTCCTCCCCCCACCGCTGCACCATGTCCTCCCAAAACAAACCTGGAAGCATTTTTTTTGCTCCTCCATTGATGCTGCAACCGACTACCCAAAAAGCTACAACCCTTTGATCGAAAGATTCAACCTGCGGTATATAAAGTTTCAACCGGACACCATGCACCGAAAAAAGCTACATTCATTCATATGAAAGCTGCAACCATAGTTTGAAAAAGCTTCAACATGCTTCTGTAGACAGCTTCGACCGGCTGAAAGCTTCGACCCCCGTAGAAAAGCTGCAAGCCCCCGTTGAAGGTGCTCGAACCATTGTGCAGAAAAGTTGCGACCCCCAAGTCAATGGTGGCGATGGGAAGCAAATTAATCCGGCAACCGTTGACAAGAACTTTGCTGGAAACGACCAAGGTTTTTGCTACAACCGTCCCAAATTTTGCTACTATCGGCGACGAAATTTGCTACATCTATCACGGTGGAGCTGTGATGTACTATGGCAGTGGCTTTTTTTTGTTGCAACCGTCCTCAGATTTTGCTACTACCGGTGTGGGATTTTGCTACATCCATCCATGGCGGAGTCGCGAGCAGCGACGACGAAGAATTGTTGCAACCATTGTTCATTTTTGCGACGACCGGCACCTGAGTTGCCATGATCGATAAGCGCAGCCGCCAAAGGATGCGACACCGAGAACGAGGCCGAGAACGAGCGCGGGCGGCCAAGGATACGTCGGCGAGTGCGGGTTGCCCGCGAGCACGAGGCCGAGGACGAACGTGGGTGGCACGAGTGGGGACCCGCGACGAGGACCGCCGGCGAGGATGGGGACCGGCGACGAGCACTGGTGACGCCATGGCCGGGGCGACGAGCGCCACAGGCGGCCAAAGCGACGAGCATGGGCGGTGCCAAGGCGGCAAGCGCGGGCTTCGTGGTCGCGCATCCATGGTGGCCTTGACTGGCTCGCAGCTCTCTCTTTGTGCTGGAGACGAGGATAAGGTAAGGAAACAATAGAAGATGAGCTGCAATCTGACGGTCTCGTGCATCCAGATCGGGTGGCTGGGGGCAGACCGGCCGAAACTTTCGGCCGGCGCACCGGTGCCCAGTGCTGCCCTTACCTTTACTAGGATCAGGAGATAGCTAAACTGTTATGCCGATCAATGAATCGAGGTAACTTACCAAGAACCTTCTGGACGCTTCCATAGGGGGCGATGGTTTGTGGTGAACTGCCTCATTACGAATATGCTACTTTAGGACGCACCTTTAGGACGCCCGCGTCACTCACAGGGCGCGGCTCAGGTGGAAACCCTAGCCGCGGCCGCCCCCATCTTCTCCATCGCCCCCCCCCCCCCCCCCGCTGCCGGAGGATGCTGGCATGCAAAGCCTGCTTGGCCGACGGCGGTGGCGGGGGTGCCTTCTCACGATAAAATCTCTCATGCAGGGAGCACTCCGGTCGGCGCGGCGTGGCGGCCCCGGATGACGTGGTTTAGGCGACGGAGCTTGGGAGCTGGGGCAGCGGCCTCGCGTGCTGGTGGTGGTGCTGCCAAGGTGGAGGCGTGGGCGGCGTTGGGCAGATCTGTGGCGGCGGCATGGTCCTGCGATGGCGTCGCTGAGGCGCAACCTCGCATCGGCAGCGCGGTGGCGGCCTGGCCTTGGTGTTGTTCTTGGGTCATATCATTGATCTTCCTTATGTCAAGCCTCATCGATCTGGCCGCCGACGAGTTCCGGAATTCTCTACCGGATATCTAATTGGGTTGGCGAAATGCCCCTGGATTTCTGGATCGGAGGGATCCCGGTCGTGTGCACGTCCATACATTAGTATGTCGGCTTCGAGAGGGTGCAACGTGAAACTCCGTTTTATATCTATACTGTGGGACATGTCTTCCTATAGATTGCCGTTGTATGGACAGAGGCAGGGAATGTCATGGTGGCTAAGATTGGAGGACATGAACAAGGGGCTGAAAGGTGTCTTGGATGCGATGAAATAGCTTCATAGGCTGTTGTTCGGCTATGGCATGGGGGGCGGTGTTCCTGTCCATCTTCGACACATGATCCTGTGAGCCTGGTGTTTGGTGACTTGCAATTGCGGCCTTGGCAAGTGCGTGCGGAAGCACTGGAGGACTTCATGTTGGCGGCATTCCTTTAGTACCGGGTCTCGATTCTCCAGGTGAAAGCCCAAGGTTTGACCTTCGCTGATTGTACCTGGCAATGGCCTTGTTGAAGTCATTGTTTTGAGAACTCGGACTATCTCAGGAAGAAAACCCAAGATCAGTTGATCGGGCAACTACCACGCTTATGCACTGTTCCCTTGTTCGAGGCGTCGCTTTTGGAGAGTCCTATATGTAGTCTGGGTGCTATCTTTGGTGGTGATTTGCTGCTGTTGTGAGTGATTAACTACTGTGGTAGGGCTTTTTATTTATTTATTTTCTTCTTCTTTTTTCTTTTAGAGGGTTGTGTGCATCCTCAGTGTCTAGTTGGCATTTTGTTGGTGCAGAAGCCAGGTGTAAATGATATCTTCGCAATATTAGTATATTATCTTTGTCGAAAAAAGAGTCAATAAAAAACGCCCTTTATTTCCATCAGCACTAGTGTTTTTGCCACCAACTATACCAGCCGATCGCTTGTCCCAATCGAGTGGATTTAGTCGCCTAACCTGCACGCGGTCCATGCGGACCCGGTAGCTTTCGTGCCACTGTTACTTTGTAAGCAGAGGGAACACGCGCCTTCCCCTCGGAAATGTGTAACAAGTCGCCACTCAAAGTCAAGACGATCTGCAATGGAAATAAGCCGATGGACGTACTTGGAGTTGTTAGGGAGTATACTCGTATATATGATCCCTTCAAATGTCTCTCCCGCCTTTTCCTCGACAATCTTGGAGTTGTTAGGAGAACGAAGTGGTACTAGGGCACGCAATTAAGAACGTGAGAGCTGCTGGGCATGGCTGCAAGCAACTGGATAGAGCTAGGAAAGCCACGCTCCACCACCTTTTGACCCCGACGGCTCGACGTAGGACCGACCTCGCCCCCGTCCTCCGCGCAGAGCTTCTGCAGAAGTTGCTAGGGGCGCGATACAATTTCAATAGTTCCGTGATATAGCAGTCCAAGGAAACGAAAAAGGTCCTCCCGTGTCGCCCCTGCGCGGCGACCGAGGGGAACCCTAGCGCCGCCGCGTTCTCGTCCCTTCCCCGACTTCTCCTTCTCGCCGCCGCCGCGACGCGCCGCCGGGCAAAGCCCGGTCGGCGGCCAGCGGCAGATCTTTTCCACGGCTCATTTGGATCGACGCAGGCGGATCGCGGCGGTTGTTGGCGGCCTTATTTGGGCGAAGCGGCGGTCTTGAGCTTAGAAGCGGCAAAGCGCCGCTCGCGGTTTCCCCTGGTGTGCGTGGGAGTCCGCTCGGGGCGCGTGGCGGCGGCCCTCGGCAAGCGGTGGCGAGCTGTGGGCTCTCGGCGGCGCTCTGGCGTGTGCAGGCGGCGGTGGTCCTGTGGCGGTCGGCGGTTCCGTCTGACCAGACGGCGCGAGGATGGCGGCGGCCGGCGTGGCCAGCGATCGGATCTTGATGGTGCCGGCGGCTCGCTTGATCTGCCGGTGCTCGTGGTTCTGCCTGGTGGTGCTGGTGGTGTCGGCGGCCCGTGCACGAGAGTTGGATCCCTTCGAACTGATCCGGGTGAAAACTTGCCTTCGGCGTCTGCTAAGGCCGGCGGTGGTGGCGCTATCTGCGTCGTTCCCTTCTTGAAGGCATCGCCGTGGAGAAGTTCAAGGCCATTCTCTGCTACCTCCGGGGGAAACCCTAGATCGGATGATCGGATGACGGCGGCGCTCTGGTGTCGTTCCTCCCTTGGGGGCGTCATTTTTGGAGGTACACACGTGATCGAGGGACCAGAGGACGGATTCTTTGGTGGAGCGGTGATTCATCCTACACACTGATGGCGACGGATCTTGACGGCGTGGCGCAGTGCATATTCGGAGTTTGTTGTGGGAGGATGGACTCATGCAGGCGGACGACGTTGCGGGCGTCGTGGTGGCGTCGATGACAGAGAGACCTGGCACGGTACATGCAACAACACAATTCTGAAGATGGATTGGTGGCCGGTGGCGGCGGCGGCCTCACACCCGGCAGGCGTCCTAGTTGGGGAGTGCGCCGGACGTAGGTGCCCCATACCTGACAGGCGTCCTGGTTGTGACCTGAGGTCTTAGATGTTTAGATTTGACTGCGATGTCTGTTTGGTATTAGGCCCAGACTATATGCGCCTCTTTATCAATTAGGTAGGTGTAGCGACAGTTGTTGCTTAGATGATGACTCTAATCTTATTATTGTATAGTTATAAGGTCTTGTGAGAATAATTAATAAAATGCCCATATGATTCTAAAAAGCTGCAGAAGCCACGGTCAGCTTCCATCCGACTCTCATCCTCGTCACCATCAGCCTACGTTAACTCCAGCACCAAGACCATAAACCCTATAAATACCACGCGCGTCCGCCCCCTTCAATGCCAAGTCAAGCAAACAAATCCAAACCAAGCCAAGGAATGAGCCTGGGAGCGCTGCCAAGCAAGCTTACCAAGACTGTCTACTCCGTCTGTGTCCACCGATCACTTCTGTCTCCCACCAATGGCGGCCGTGAACAAGTCCGTCGGCCGGCTGGCGGAGCGCCTGGTGGCCCCGGCCGAGCCCACGCCGGTTGGCCCGCTCCGCCTGTCCTGGCTCGACCGCTACCCCATCCAGATGGCGCTCATCGAGTCGCTCCACGTCTTTAAGCCGGCCCTTGACCGGCATTTTGATGGCGGCGACGGCGCTGGCCCGGCAAGGACCATCGAGCGGGCTATGGCGCAGGCCCTGGTGCAGTACTACCCGCTCGCCGGCCGCCTCGGGTTCACGGAGGAAGGTGGGCTGCTGCAGGTCGACTGTGGCGGCGATTGCAGCGGCGTCTGGTTCACGGAGGCAGCGGCTGCCTGCGCGCTCGAGGACGTGGATTTTTAGAGCTTAGGCTCATGGACACCTCCTATTCATACCATCTAGTATAGCTTTGAGATCCGTGCTAGACAACTAGCTTAATGCGTGAAATTTTCTTTTTTTTGTTGCTTCCAAATAAAACAACATACGAACTTCAAACTTTGCAAGATAGCAAAACATTCTTACTACAATAAAAGAAAAAAACTTGCAGATTTTTTTGACCAACATAAAAATACAAAATGAGATTTTCTTTATTCAAAAATGTTATTTTTAGTACTTATGATGCACAAAAAAATCTCAAAGTTTTTTTCCACATTCTAGTTAGAATGTTTGTTGTACTGCAAAGTTTAAAGTTCATATGTTGTTTTATTTGAAAGAAACAAAAAAGAGAAAAGTTCTTGCACGAATCGCAATGCAGAGATGGATGGCAAGATAAGGGGGTGCACCTAAGCCTAAGCTCTACAAAATATTTTCCGCGCGCTCGAGGACGTGGAGTACCTGGAGCACCCGATGATGATTGCCAAGGACGAGCTGCTCCCGCCCCACGCCTGGCCAGAGGAGGACCGCGGGCTCGTCTGCTCGTCTGTGTCACCACATTCGCCACGACCGCTTGCCGTCGGCTTCGCTTCAGCCCACACCGTCTCCGGACGCCCCGGCGCCAGCGCAGTTCATGGCGCGGTGGGGAGCTTCGCCCGGCAGCACAAGAGAAAGCCTGGCGGTGGAGCCGCAGTGGGGCCATGAGGCCATCCTGACCGGGCAGCGCTGTCGTCGGCCGAGCCTGCGGGCGCCAAGCGGCTCGAGTACCGCCATGGACATCTCCGCGGACTACATCAACCACTTCAAGTCGCAGTACAACACGGAGCACGGCGGCTCGTGGTGTTCGGCGTTTGAGGTGCTGGTGGCCAAAGCGTGGCAGAGCCGCACGCGCGCGGCGGGGTTCGAACCGGACTCCATGCTAAGAAAATAGGCAATTTTTCGACCAATCTAATCCATAAGTAGATAACTAGCATGGCATTGACAGAACTAACAACATACTGGTACTGATCTAAACAAGCACGTATTGAGCAAATAATAGACAAATCTACACATGATGCTAGCACTGCTAATACAGAAATTATCAGGAGAGGGATAAACGCGGTATACCCTCCAGTAGGCCATGCAGAAGCCGCCACCGCGGTGGCAGCAATAGAAGCGTCCTCGGCGGCCTTCTTGTCGGCCTCGGTCTTCTCGGCGGCGGCGCGACACCCGTCGCTGGACATGGTGATCTCAGATTGTGGCCCTGCTGTCAGAAACTCTCCGTTAGTGACAAGCAAAAATAAGCGCATAGGTGTGAGCTCGGCTCGGCTCGGCTCATTCCCGCAACCTGCGTCGAGGCGAGGCGAGGCGAGGCGGGCGGCGGAGGAGGAGCGCGTGAGGGCCTCTTCTCTTCTCAAGCTCCAATAGCATGTAGAAGAGCCACCCTTATAAACCACTCCAACTTTCCTTCCACTAGCATGGTGGGACTAAACTTCCCACCACCTTGTCATGCCACCTACATGGGCCCTTAGACATCAAATCTGAAATTGTCATATGGGCTCTAGGCCCATCTCACATTTCAACAACCCCCCACCAGATCTCAATGGGCCAGTTTGTCCTTTGTTCCAAACGCTGTTTTGATATACTAGTGTTTCAGTAAAGACCTGTTAAGGTTGAGCTTCACCTAGAGCAAGTAGCTACACTCCTTCACAACTGAACAATGGACTATGCCTTGAATTGTCAGTTTAGGCGTAAAGACGCTTTCACCACATGTCTTACTAGTCTTTGGGCTGTCAAGGCTGACCCCTCGGTGGAGCATATAAGTCACACTCCTGGTCTATTCATGAGCTTACTAGAGATCACCCCAATCTCATAGACTGTGACTAGCGATCGGGCTCACATAGGTGTGTTCCTCCAAAGATCGCTCTGTAGGATAGCATCTTGCTTATATATATAAGCCTTGGAACACATTGAGACAGTAGTCATCCTTCCATACAGTTTCCGAGAGTATTGCATCTCCAACGGAGTGGGTTAGTAAAGTTACTCTCCTCAGTTCACCACTGGCTTGTTTTCCCAGGTCCTACTTCACAGGATCTCCGATCACATAGGTTGGGTTACCACCATGGCAACTCATGTGGGTCTCATACCCATCTCCCTCGATGCACTATCTATCCCTACATGCGATAGCCCTTTCGTAAAGGGATCTGCCAGATTCTTAGCCGTATGGACATAGTCCAACACTATCACTCCGGAGTTTCTTAATTTTTTGACAGCTTTTAATCTCATTCTTATGTGTTTGTTGGAATGCATGTTTTCCTTTGAATTCTTCACCTTGGTGATGACAGTCTGATTATCACAGTTCATAAGGATAGCCGGAACCGGTTTATCAACCAATGGCAAGTCCATCAAAAGGTCTCGAATCCATCCTGCTTCAACACCAGAAGTGTCTAATGCTGTTAATTCTGCTTCCATTGTCGATCTCGTTAAGATCGTTTGCTTGCAAGACTTCCAGGAAACAGCGCCACCTCCAAGAATAAACATATATCCAGTTGTGGCCTTCATCTCATCAGCATCAGAGATCCAATTCGCATCACTATACCCTTCAAGTACCGACGAGTCTCCGGTATAGTGAAGTCCATAGTTCATAGTACCTTTCAGATAGCACATAACTCTTTCAACAGCATGCCAATGTACATCACCCGGTTTGGAAACAAACCGGCTCGATTGCTCACAAAGAACGCGATGTCAGGCCTCGTTGCGCTCGATAGGTACATCAGTGAACCAATGATTTGAGAGTATCTCAATTGATCTTTAGCCATGCCTTTGGACTTTCGAATCAACACGCTAGGATCATATGGTGTTTGAGATGGTGTGCAGAACGAATATCCAAAACGGCTCAACACCTTCTCAACATAATGGGATTGCAAAAGTGTGATCCTACCCTCATTATCTCTCAGTAGCTTGATGTTCAAGATAACATCAGCCACACCAAGGTCCTTCATCTCAAAGTTCTGAGACAGAAACGACTTAACCTCCTGAATGACTTTGAGGTTGGTTCCGAATATCAGTATGTCATCAACATACAAGCATAGTATAACTCCTTCGCCCCCACCATGGCGATAGTATACACATTTGTCAGCTTCATTAACAACGAAGCCAACAGATGTCAGAGTTGTATTAAACTTATCATGCCATTGCTTAGGTGCTTGCTTCTGGCCATAAAAAGATTTTAGCAACCTACACACCTTTCTTTCCTGACCATCTATCACAAAGCCATCTGGCTGTTGCATGTAGATTTCCTCGTTTAGCTCTCCATTCAGAAAAGTCGTCTTAACATCCATTTGATGGACGAGAAGACCACGCGAGGCCGCCAACGAGAGTAATACTCGAATGGTGGTCAGTCTAGCCACAGGTGAATTAGTATCGAAGAAATCTTCCTCTTCTTTCTGGCCATAGCCCTTGGCCACTAGCCTAGCCTTGTACTTTTCAATCGTACCATCGGGCCTAAGCTTTTTCTTGAACACCCACTTACATCCCAATGGTTTGCAACCATAGGGACGATCAGTGATCTCCCATGTCCCGTTAGCCATGATGGAATCCATTTCGCTACGGACCGCATCCTTCCAGTAGTCAGCTTCTGGAGAGGCATACGCTTTTGAAATAGAAGTGGGAGTATCATCCACGAGGTACACGAAGAAATCATCACCAAAGGTCTTTGTAGTCCTTTGTCTCTTGCCCCTACCAAGGGTTTCATCATCATCCTCCTCAGGATTTTCATCATGTGTTCGTTCATAATATTCCATAGGAATGGCGTGCTCAGAGTCTCCTCAGATTCACATCTAGAAGTGCTTTGCATATCTCTCATAGGAAAAATATCCTCAAAGAATGTAGCATCCTTAGACTCCATAATTGTACCGACCTTCCGGTCAGTACCTCAGATTTCACTACTAGAAATCTATAGCCAACGCTGTTCTTAAGCGTAGCCCAAATTAACGATCCACAGTCTTGGGTCCAAGCTTACGCTTTTGGGGATCGGCACATTGACTTTCGCCAAACAGCCCCAAATGGCACGCAAGTACGAGAGTGTTGTCCTTCTCTTTACCCATTTCTCATAGGGAGTGATCTCATTATCCTTTGTCGGAACTTTATTTAGGACATGACATGCCGTCAATATAGCCTCCCCCCCACCATGCCTTGGATAAACCCGATGTAGCTAACATGGCGTTAACCAGATCAGTTAGAGTACGGGTTTTCCGCTCGGCAACCCCGTTTGACTGGGAAGAATAGGGAGGCGTCCTATCATGAATAATGCCGTGTTCCGCACAGAAGGAATCAAACTCACTCGAGAAGTACTCTCCACCACGATCTGACCGGACTCGTTTAATTTTCTTTTCAAGTTGGTTCTCAACTTCTGCCTTATAGGTTTTAAAGTAGCGTAGAGCCTCATCTTTAGTATTTAACAGATATACATAGCAATATCTAGTGGAATCATCTATCAATGTCATGAAGTACTTCTTTCCACCTTTAGTCAACACGCCATTCATCTCACAAAGATCAGAATGTATGAGTTCTAACGGTGCCAAGTGTCTCTCCTCCGCAGCCTTGTGAGGCTTGCGAGGTTGCTTAGCTTGCACACATGACAGGCACTTAGAACCTTTGGCTAAAGTGAAACTCGGGATTAAATCCAACTTAGCTAGCCGCGTCATAACACCGAAACTTATGTGACAAAGACGTGAATGCCAAACTTCAGATTCATTAACACTCTAATGAATATGGTTCACGACTTTATTACAGAAATCTGCGAGGGAAAGGCGGAACATCCCTCCGCTCTCGTAACCTTTTCCAACAAATAGTCCATACTTAGTAACAACTAATTTATTAGACTCGAATACCAACTTAAACACTTCTCTACATAGAAGGGAGCCACTAACGAGGTTCTTCTTGATGGCGGGGACATGCTGCACGTTCTTCACCGCACGATCCTTCCCGAAGTAAACGTCAGATCGACCGTGCCAACACCATGAATAGAAGCACTCGCGCCATTCCTCATCAATACGGACCCGTGGCCTGTGACCTGGTAAGAAGAGAACAATGAAATGTCAGCACACACATGAACACTTGCACCTGTATCCACCCACCAATCGGTGAAATTTGAAACCTTGAAAAAAGCGATAAATAAATTACCGTACCCAGATGCACCATTCTCATTGTTGCCCACAATCATGTTGACAGACTTGGAGTCCTGTCCTGACTTCTTAAACTTGTTTGGGCACTTGTTGGCCCAATGTTCAGCCGAACCACAAGTAAAGCAGCCCTCATCCTTCTTGTTCTTCTTGAAGGTCTTCTTACCCTTCTTCTTGAAGTCGGTATTCTGTTGGACACAGAAGTCCCTTCGGCCCCTTTTCCGTGCGAGTCCTTTGCCCTCGAATTCTGCTCAACACTCAGATGGCCAATGACATCCTCCACAGAGAATTCACGCCTCTGATGTTTCAGAGTGGTGGCAAAGTTCCTCCAGAATTGGGGAGCTTAGCGATTATGCTGCCCGCGACAAACTTGCCCGTAACTTCGCACTTGAAGCTCAAGCTCCTTAACAATGCATATTATCTCATGAGCCTGCTCCAAAGACAGACGGTTCTCAACCATCTTGTAATCGTGGAACTACTCTATAATATACATCTCGCTCCCTGCATCAGCGGCCCCGAACTTAGATTCGAGCGCCTCCCACAAGTCCTTGGCGACATGCACATGTAAATATGTGTCGACCAGTTTATCTCCGATCACGCTAAGAACTGCTCCGAGAAACACAGTGGTTGCCTCCCTGAACGCCTTCTCCTGTTCAGGAGCAATCGTTCCCGTGGACACACCGGTGACCCAGAACACGTTCATAGCCGTGAGCCATAAAGTGGTTTTTGTCTGCCAACGCTTAAAGTACGTACCGGTAAACTTATCCGGTTTCAGTGCTGCGGCAAAGCCACTTGCCGAAAAATTCCTACACATAATAGGTTTTTGGATTGCTAAGAAAATAGGCAATTTTTCGACTAATCTAATCCATAAGTAGATAACTAGCATGGCATTGACAGAACTAACAACATCTTGGTACTGATCTAAACAAGCATGTACTACGCAAAATAATAGACAAATCTACACATGATGCTAGTAATCGCTAATAAAGAAATTATCAGGAGAGGGATAAACGCGGTATACCCTCCAGTAGGCCATGCAGAAGCCGCCACCGCGGTGGCAGCAGTAGAAGCGTCCTCGGCGGCCTTCTTGTCGGCCTCGGTCTTTTCGGCGGCGGCGCATTCGGAGTCGCTGGACATGGTGATGACGGAGACGACGCAGACGTAGAGGAAGTAGTGGATTGGAGGCGAGCAGTCGCTTCCCGAAAACCTATTCGTATCTCTCCCGTACAGGAACCAGAGAGACGGAGTTTCGGAGACCTGCTTTCCCGTCGACAGCAGCAGCAAAGGAACGACGGTGGACGGTTCGCGTGGAGCAGATGTGATCTGATCGTGGCGGCTAGGGTTAGGGGACACCGCACACTTATATAGACGCAGCCGCGTGGAGAGACGTGGGCTCGACCCACGTCCGAGTCCATGACAGCCCATGATCCGACGTCTCAGATCGTGGCCCTGCTGTCAGAAACTCTCCGTTAGTGACTGGCAAAAATAAGCGCATAGGTGTGAGCTCGGCTCGGCTCATTACCGCAACCCGCGTCGAGGCGAGGCGAGGCGTGGCGTGGTGAGGCGGGCGGCGGAGGAGGAGCGCGCGAGGGCATCTTCTCTTCTCAAGCTCCAATAGCATGTAGAAGAGCCACCCTTATAAACCACTCCAACTTTCCTTCCACTAGCAAGGTGGGACTAAACTTCCCACCACCTTGTCATGCCACCTACAGGGCCCTTAGAGATCAAATCTGAAATTGTCATATGGGCTCTAGGCCCATCTCACATTTCAACAATCCCCCACCAGATCTCAAGGGCCCAATTTGTCCTTTGTTCCAAACGCTGTTTTGATATACTAGTGTTTCAGTAAAGACCTGTTAAGGTTGAGCTTCACCTAGAGCAAGTAGCTACACTCCTTCACAACTGAACAATGGACTATGCCTTGAATTGTCAGTTTGGCGTAAAGACGTTTCACCACATGTCTTACTAGTACTGGGCTGCCGAAGGCTGACCCCTCGGGTGGAGCATATAAGTCACACTCCTGGTCTATTCATGAGCTTACTAGAGATCACCCCAATCTCATAGACTGTGACTAGCGGTCGGGCTCACATAGGTGTGTTCCTCCAAAGATCGCTCTGTAGGATAGCATCTTGCTTATATATATAAGCCTTGGAACACATTGAGACAGTAGTCATCCTTCCATACAGTTTCCGAGAGTATTGCATCTCCAACGGAGTGGGTTAGTAAAGTTACTCTCCTTAGTTCACCACTGGCTTGTTTCCCAGGTCCTACTTCACGGGATCCCCGATCACATCGGTTGGGTTACCACCATGGCAACTCATGTGGGTCTCATACCCATCTCCGCCCATCTCCCTCGATGCACTATCTATCGCTACACGTGATAGCCCTTTCGTAAAGGGATCTGCCAGATTCTTAGCCGTATGGACATAGTCCAACGCTATCACTCCGGAGTTTCTTAATTTTTTGACAACTTTTAATCTCATTCTTATGTGTCTGTTGGACTTCATGTTGTCCTCTGAACTCTTCACCTTGGTGATGACAGTCTGATTATCACAGTTCATAAGGATAGCCGGAACCGGTTTATCAACCAATGGCAAGTCCATCAAAAGATCTCGAAGCCATCCTGCTTCAACACCAGAAGTGTCTAATCCTGTTAATTCTGCTTCCATTGACGATCTCGTTAAGATCGTTTGCTTGCAAGACTTCCAGGAAACAGCGCCACCTCCAAGAGTAAATATATTCCCAGTTGTGGCCATCATCTCATCAGCATCAGAGATCCAATTCGCATCACTATACCCTTCAAGTACCGACGAGTCTCCGGTATAGTGAAGTCCATAGTTCATAGTACCTTTCAGATAGCGCGTAACTCTTTCAACAGCATGCCAATGTACATCACCCGGTTTGGAAACAAACCGGCTCAGTTTGCTCACAGCAAACGCGATGTCAGGCCTCGTTGCGCTCGCTAGGTACATCAGTGAACCAATGATTTGAGAGTATCTCAATTGATCTTTAGCCATGCCTTTGGACTTTCAAATCAACACGCTAGGATCATATGGTGTTTGAGATGGTGTGCAGTCCGAATATCCAAAGAGGCTCAACACCTTCTCAACATAATGGGATTGCAAAAGTGTGATCCCACCCTCATTATCTCTCAGTAGCTTGATGTTCAAGATAACATCAGCCACACCAAGGTCCTTCATCTCAAAGTTGCGAGACAAAAACGACTTAACCTACTCAATGACTTTGAGGTTGGTTCCGAATATCAGTATGTCATCAACATACAAGCATAGTATAACTCCTTCGCCCCCGCCATGGCGATAGTATACACATTTGTCAGCTTCATTAACAACGAAGCCATTAGATGTCAGAGTTGTATTAAACTTATCATGCCATTGCTTAGGTGCTTGCTTCAGGCCATATAAAGATTTCAGCAACCTACACACCTTTCTTTCCTGACCATCTATCACAAAGCCATCTGGCTGTTGCATGTAGATTTCCTCGTTTAGCTCTCCATTCAGAAAAGTCGTCTTAACATCCATTTGATGGACGAGAATACCTTGCGAGGCCGCCAACGAGAGTAATACTCGAATGGTGGTCAGTCTAGCCACAGGTGAATAAGTATCGAAGAAATCTTCCTCTTCTTTCTGGTCATAGCCCTTGGCCACTAGCCTAGCCTTGTACTTTTAAATCGTACCATCGGGCCTAAGCTTTTTCTTGAACACCCACTTACATCCCAATGGTTTGCAACCATAGGAACGATCAGTGATCTCCCATGTCCCGTTAGCCATGATGGAATCCATCTCGCTACGGACTGCATCCTTCCAGTAGTCAGCTTCTAGAGAGGCATACACTTCTGAAATAGAAGTGGGAGTATCATCCACGAGGTACACGAAGAAATCATCACCAAAGGTCTTTGCAATCCTTTGTCTCTTTCCCCTACCAAGGGTTTCATCGTCATCCTCCTCAGGATTTTCATCATGTGTTCGTTCATAATATTCCATAGGAATGGCAGGCTCGAGGAGTCTCCTCGCATTCCTGTCTAGAAGTGCTTTGCATATCTCTCATAGGAAAAATATCCTCAAAGAATGTAGCATCCTTAGACTCCATAATTGTACCGACCTTCTGGTCAGGTACCTCAGATTTCACTACTAGAAATCTATAGCCAACGCTGTTCTTAGCGTAGCCCAAATTAATGCAGTCCATAGTCTTGGGTCCAAGCTTACGCATTTTGGGGATCGGCACGTTGACTTTCGCCAAACAACCCCAAGTACGCAAGTACGAGAGTGTTGTCCTTCTCTTTGCCCATTTCTCATAGGGAGTGATCTCATTATCCTTTGTCAGAACTTTATTCAGGACATGACATGCCGTCAATATAGCCTCCCCCCACCATGCCTTGGATAAACCCGATGTATCTAACATGACGTTAACCAGATCAGTTAGAGTACGGGTTTTCCGCTCGGCAACCCCGTTTGACTGGCGAGAATAGGGAGGCATCCTCTCACGAATAATGCCGTGTTCCGCACAGAAGGAATCAAACTCACTCGAGAAGTACTCTCCACCACGATCTGACCGGACTCGTTTAATTTTCTTTTCAAGTTGGTTCTCAACTTCTGCCTTATAGGTTTTAAAGTAGCGTAGAGCCTCATCTTTAGTATTTAACAGATATACATAGCAATATCTAGTGGAATCATCTATCAATGTCATGAAGTACTTCTTTCCATCTTTAGTCAACACGCCATTCATCTCACAAAGATCAGAATGTATGAGTTCTAACGGTGCCAAGTGTCTCTCCTCCGCAGCCTTGTGAGGCTTGCGAGGTTGCTTAGCTTGCACACATGACAGGCACTTAGAACCTTTGGCTAAAGTGAAACTCGGGATTAAATCCAACTTAGCTAGCCGCGTCATAACACCGAAACTTATGTGACAAAGACGTGAATGCCAAACTTCAGATTCATTAACACTCTAATGAATATGGTTCACGACTTTATTACAGAAATCTGCGAGGGAAAGGCGGAACATCCCTCCGCCTCGTAACCTTTTCCAACAAATAGTCCATACTTAGTAACAACTAATTTATTAGACTCGAATACCAACTTAAACACTTCTCTACATAGAAGGGAGCCACTAACGAGGTTCTTCTTGATGGCGGGGACATGCTGCACGTTCTTCAGCTGCACGATCCTTCCCGAAGTAAACGTCAGATCGACCGTGCCAACACCATGAATAGAAGCACTCGCGCCATTCCTCATCAATACGGACCCGTGGCCTGTGACCTGGTAAGAAGAGAACAATGAAATGTCAGCACACATGAACACCTGCACTGTATCCACCCACCAATCGGTGAAAATTTGAAACACCGAAAAACAGTAAATAGATTACCGTACCGGATGCACCATTCTCATTGTTGCCCACAATCATGTTGACAGACTTGGAGTCCTGTCCTGACTTCTTAAACTTTTTTGGGCACTTGTTGGCCTAATGTTCAGCCGAACCACAAGTAAAGCAGCCCTCATCCTTCTTGTTCTTTTTGAGGGTCTTCTTACCCTTCTTCTTGAAGTCGGTATTCTGTTGGACACAGAAGTCCCTTCAGCCCCTTTTCCGTGCGAGTCCTTTGCCCTCGAATTCTTCTCAACACTCAGATGGCCAATGACATCCTCCACAGAGAATTCACGCCTCTGATGTTTCAGAGTGGTGGCAAAGTTCCTCCGGGAATTGGGGAGCTTAGCGATTATTCAGCCCGCGATAAACTTGCCCGGTAACTCGCACATCAGAAGCTCAAGCTCCTTAACAATGCATATTATCTCATGAGCCTGCTCCAGTACAGGACGGTTCTCAACCATCTTGTAATCGTGGAACTGATCTATAATATACATCTCGCTCCCTACATCGGCGGCCCCGAACTTAGATTCGAGAGCCTCCCACAAATCCTTGGCGACATGCACATGTAAATATGCGTCGACCAGTTTATCTCCGATCACGCTAAGAACTGCTCCAAGAAACACAGTGGTTGCCTCCCTGAACGCCTTCTCCTGTTCAGGAGCAATCGTTCCCGTGGACACACCGGTGACCCAGAACACGTTAATAGCCGTGAGCCATAAAGTGGTTTTTGTCTGCCAACGCTTAAAGTACGTACCGGTAAACTTATCCGGTTTCAGTGCTGCGGCAAAGTCACTTGCCGAAAAATTCCTACACATAATAGGTTTTTGAATTGCTAAGAAAATAGGTAATTTTTCGACTAATCTAATCCATAAGTAGATAACTAGCATGTCATTGACAGAACTAACAACATACTGGTACTGATCTAAACAAGCACGTACTATGCAAATAGTAGACAAATCTACACATGATGTTAGCACTGCTAATACAGAAATTATCAGGAGAGGGATAAACGCGGTATACCCTCCAGAAGCCGCCACCGCGGTGGCAGCAGTAGAAGCGTCCTCGGCGGCCTTCTTGTCGGCCTCAGTCTTCTCGGCGCGGCGCGGCGGGTGGCGGAGGAGGAGCGCGCGAGGGCCTCTTCTCTTCTCAAGCTCCAATAGCATGTAGTAGAGCCACCCTTATAAACCACTCCAACTTTCCTTCCACTAGCATGGTGGGACTAAACTTCCCACCACCTTTTCATGCCACCTACATGGGCCCTTAGAGATCAAACCTGAAATTGTCATATGGGCTCTAGGCCCATCTCACATTTCAACACTCCACCGTCCACCTCTGCTTCGCCATGAACGCCCGGCCCCTGTTGCACGCCTCGCTCCCGCGCGGCGGCGCAGGCTTCTACGGCAACTGCTACTACATCATGCGCGTCTCGGTGCTCGCGGGCAAGGTGTCCAGCTCCTCGATCCCCGACGTGGTGAAGATCATCAAGGACGGGAAGAGGCGGATGCCATCGGAGTTCGCGCTGTGGGCGACCGGGGAGGCCGGCGCTGACGGCGGCGAGGACCCATACCAGATCACGTCGGACTACCGCACGCTGCTGGTGTCGGACTGGACACGGCTCGGGTTCGCCGAGGTGGACTACGGCTGGGGGCCGCCGGCCCATGTCGTGCCTCTCACCAACCTGGACTACATTGCGACGTGCATACTGGTGAAGCCGTGGGCGCACAAGCCCGGGGCGCGGCTCATCACCCAGTGCGTGATGCCCGACCGTGTCGCCGCCTTCCACCAAGGAATGCTTGACATGAACTGACCGGAGCTGACTGGAGCGGAAGAAGAAGTGAAGCCTAAGGCAAAAGGACGCGCACGTAGGTCTAAGCATTGCTCATGATTAGAGATATACTACTACCTCCGTCCCACAATAAATATAAGAGCGTTTTTGACACTAGTGTCAAAAACGCACTTATATTATGGGACGGAAGGAGTATATGGTTGCATTGGATTGGTTGATGGGATGGATTGATTCATGGTGTGTAGTCTCATTGAATATGAGCTTTGATTCTGACTTTGAGGAGTTGATCTGGACTTGTGCAAGTTGCAAGTTGCTCAATAAAATGAACCAATTTTTCTTAAGTGTCATGTGCTTATCTCCGTATCAAGGTGTCTAATTAAGCGTTTATTCTTTATAAATAAGCATCGGTGCTTAGGCAAAAACCAGCATCCCCTCTAAGCGCCAGTATAAGGCGGTTCACCAAATGTCCCCCAAATGTCTGGATCGCACAGTTCGGACATTTTTTTGCCGTACAACACGCAGACATCAATTTTGTCCGGAAGAACGAAATCCACAAACCGAAACCAAATGTAGGGAAGGTTTGCGGGCGTTCGGACCTCCACCACGTAGGCCTCTGAAAACATGGGCCCACATACAAAACCCTTGCTCCATTCTCCGCGCCGCATTCATGCCGGTCAGAGCGGGCGTGGCCGAGCTGAACGAGACGACATGATGTTTTCCCTACATGCATTGATACAGAGCCGAACCGCCTACCCCGGGCCCCGGCTATTTAAGTCGGCCAGCCGCGGATGCAATCCCTACACCATAGCCTCTCTTCTCTTCTCCACTCCCAAAATCTGCTCCAATGGGCAAGGCAGCGTCCCGATGTGGTTCTCCACGACCTCCACAGGGCTCCCTCGCAGGTGAAGCCGGATCACATATCATCGGACTACTAGGAGCAGGAGCAGCCGCCCATCCTCACGAAGGCCGCCGCAACGAACAAGCAATTTGCGTGGTAGATGGAGCTTCTGTTGGAGTGGTCACGCTACAACCGCGGTCCAACGCCGCCACCCCTGTCGGTCCCATGTGTGAAAGAAGAGCCACCATCCCCGCCACGATGTCGTCTCTACCAGAACAAGGAGGTGGCGCTATTGTTCTCACCCCTTCAGCAATCCAGGAGCCAGTGGCACCCGATTGCCTTCAAGAAGGAGGAGCTTCCCTCCTTGCCCGTCCGTAGTCTGGGAGCCAGTCTCGCCCCATCGCCGTCAAGACGGAGGAATCTCCCACCCTGTTGATCTCCAAGGCGCGCAATCGCCTAGCCTACTACCTTGATGTGGCAGTGGCACCTCCTCCACAGTGACAGTGGAGTCCCAGGCGGCCTCTGAGGCAGCCCAACGTGTAGCGCCGTGCATCACTCATGGGGTCGAAAGTCTCATCGCTCTGGGTCCTGGTGATCCCCTCACTCACGGAGGTCTAGGCCATTGATCAGTCCAGGACCACCGTGGAGATCTCTGCCAGTTGTCGCCGTGGAATCAACGACCAGCTCCTCAAAGTGGGGATGGAGGAGCCCAAGCGCTTTACCCAACTCAAAGGAAACAATGGGGTGGTGCAAGGTGGACTCTGCAACCGAACGTCGCCCCCAAACGGAGGTGGCCAAGCGGCTGCGCCATGAGCACGCAACAACGACTAATCAGGGTTGTATGATACCTGGCGGACCTTCCACCACTAGAAGGACGATGACGACTCAGGCGGCGAAAACGGCGGCGCGTATGACGATGGAGTTGCCGGCGGCCTCAGGAGCCATGCCTATGAGGTCATCGCCCGATACCACACATAGTTATTTATTTATTTTTTTCAATTTAAACTTGCATGTTAGTTGAAACTTTGTTAGATTTCATCCCTTTTGATTGTACTACATCAAAAATTAACAAATACCATCGTTAGCATGAATTCCATCCCTTGTTTTAAAAAACACATTCGAAACAAAACAGACATTTGGTGCCTAGGGTTTGATTGGCCTCTGCCGTGTCCACGGACATTTGCCGAGGTCTTTTTGGTGATCCACATTGGAGTTGCTCTAAGTACCTTCCATTGTATACAAGGCTTAAATTTTTGGTGCAAAGCCACCAACTAAAACATGAATTTTTGTGGAGTAATAATAATAAAAGTTCTCCTATCACATACTGGTAGACAAAGAAGGCATCCGAAAGGAACATGGCATCCGGCGCAGTACATGGCCTGCCCATTACATTTTTGCATATATATTACCCTACAATTTACCAGACCCGGATTATCTTTTGGCCATATCTGTTGTTAACTTGCTAGTAGCATGCATCTTTGTAAAACGTAGGTTTTGAGGGAACTGGCTCAACCCTCAAAGGGGTGGCCTATCATATATATATAATGATGGCATACAAGTCCAATACCAACAAGGTATGGTTTACACAGTAGGGCTACAATACGAAGTCTGTCACCCTCCCTCAGTCTCAACTCACTCCTGAAGTATCTAGGAGGTTGAGATTGCGCCTACAGACCTAAAACATGGGAGAAGGTAGAGGCTTGGTGAAGATGTCCGCAAGTTGATCTTTTGAAGAGATAAACCTGACTTGTAGTAGCTTCTGTGCAACACGTTCCCTCACAAAATGATAGTCAATCTCAATATGTTTAGTACGTGCATGGAACACCGGGTTTGACGACAGAAACGTAGCACCGATGTTGTCACACCAAAGGACCGAAGGATGTGGCTGAGCAACTCCTAGCTCTCGAAGTAGGGACTCAATCCATATAAGTTCAGCAGTTGCATTGGCAACCGACTTGTACTCAGCTTCTGTGCTGCTGCGGGAAACGGTGGCTTGCTTGCGTGCACTCCAGGCGATCATATTAGGATCCAAGAACACAACATGTCCCACCGTGGATCGCCTGTCATCTGGACACCCAGCCCAATCAGCATCAGAGAATGCAGAAAGAACTCCGGAGGAACTAGGGCGCAAGTGAAGACCAAAGGAGACAGTGAGACGCACATAACACAAAGATGCGCTTCACGGCAGACCGGTGTACATCGGTGGGAGCATGAAGATACAGGCACACCCTATTAACCGCAAAGGAGAGATCGGGACCAGCGTGGTCGCCGAATCTGCAGGCCACCAACAATACTCCTGTACTCAGTAGCATCCTCAGGAGAGACAAGAGCACCATCAGCAACAGAAAGGGTGTCAGTGGAGGACATGGGCGTAGGCGATGGCTTGCACTTGAGCATACCAACACGGCGCAAGAGATCAAGAGAATACTTCTTCTGGGTTAGAGCCAAACTGCCACGAGACTGATGAGCGACCTCAATACCCAGGAAGAAATGAAGCTGTCCCAAATCCTTAACTGCAAAATCACGACCAAGTGCAGTCACAAGAGCATCAGCAGCCGTCGGAGATGAGCTCACCAGGACAATATCATCCACATACACAAGGAGGTACATGGTCACACTCGGTCCTTTGAAACAGAAACGATTGAAGTATCAGCCGTCGAAGGAATGAACCCATGAGTGCGTAGAGCTGAAGCCAGGCGAGCATGCCAGGCACGGGAAGCCTGCTTCAGTCCATATATGGCCTTCGTCAGATGACAGAGATGATTAGGTTGAGTGTGATCAACAAATCCAGGTGGCTGCCGCATGTAAACCTCTTCTTCAAGCAGTCCATGAAGAAAAGCGTTCTGCACATCAAGCTGGCGGAGAGACCGACGGGGGTATCACCCCCGGGTACGCCCAAGACGGTGAACGACGCTTCAAAAACATCAGGGCAAGCAACGCCCCTCAATCCAGGTCGCACTTGGCCGGGTTGCTCAACCCGACCAAGTCCCTCAACCCGGCCAGACTCCTCAACCCGGCCGCCCGGCCGGGTCCCTGTCCGGCTGCTCCAGCCGGCCTGTTACGCGAAGTCAACTACGACGTCCCATCTGACACGACACCGACAAGACGGTCATACTGCGATCACTGTATCTGATAAAGCATACGCTGTTCGCTCGTCACATGTGTCATCATCTACAGTGTACTTTGTCCCTCGAGCATTGATTTATAAAATGCCCCAGGGACAAAACTTAGTCTAGCATGCAAGCAAGCATGGCTTGGAATGTAAACTACACACTGTAGCTTACATCCCAAGCACACACCCATGCCTACATGGTGTACACCACAAGCTAGCCAACATTATATAAGCTAGCTCACACCCATCCATCCAGGAGGATGGACTCCCACGACCACAAGGCCACTCACGCACACACTTGTGCATACACATGCTCACACGCATGCATGCCCAGGCCACAACGCCACACACTTGCTCTCACTCTCATACACACATATGAGGCATATAGGAGACAGTGAGCACTCTGCTACTGATCCCAGACACAGCTCCAGGAGCAACTCTGTATTGCCAGACATGTACACCGCATATATATTCAGACATGCAGGAGTAGGGGTATTATCTCTTCGAAGAGCCCCGAATCTGGTTAAATCACCGCGTGTTGTTTGCCCAATCCCGTCCCTTGATCTCCAAAGCAGCCTTGCCCCCACTTCAAGCCAGCCCGTGGCATCTGTCGTCTCATGAACCCGCCCGCGAGATAAACCCGACAGTTGGCGCCCACCATGGGGCAAGCTGCCGCGAAACTGCGGTCCGGGCGGGACCATTTTTCTTCATCATCGGTGGCGTCGCCGTCGTCTCCAGTAGCGCTCGGGGGCTCGACATCGACACGCCCCCGGGGCAGCCACTTGGGACGGCGCGTCCTCGCCATCGGCATCGCCTTCTTCGTCATCATTACCGCGACATGGCGCGTCTCTCTGGTAGTGCTCGGGGGCTTGACATCGACCCGCCCCCGGAGCGACCGCACGGTACGACGCGTCCTCGTCACCCTCTTCGTCGCCACAACCACGGCACCGCCGTCGTCTGCGCGTCCGCGCGCTACATCGCTCTCCGGCCGGCCGGCCACGACACGGCTCCGCTCGCTGCTGCTGCTGACCTTTGCTGGCATGTTGTCACTCCTCCCGCGCGCCCGTCGGCTGTCTTCAATAATCTCCACCTCGTCTGCGTCAAATCAATGTGAGCTCCTCAACCGTTTATTTTTGCACCACATGCAAAACCGGATAACCCTGAGCAACCCTCGGGGACCACCTCCGCCTTTATTACAGTTGCATCCCTGTTCGCCCCAGCGCCGGCTAGTCTCGGTCTGGAGGCTGGCCGCTCGGCCCGATACGTTCGTTCCCGCAGATGGCTTAGTAGCACATACGGTACCAAAGGTCCAATCTCAGCCACAGACCGCAACGCGGCTGTCCGGCAAGCGAGAGCAAAAGCTAGAGGTCACCCCACGCGAAAAACGTCCGGGAAAAGACGGCTTGGGCAACCCGGCCGTTTCCTTTATGAGTATCTACTCCGTCGAATCTGCTCCTGTTGTCCGAGTACTGTACGCTCACCTCCGCGGCCACTCTTCGTAACAGCTAGAGGCCGGCTCCGAGCTGTCTAGCTAACAAGAGGCAAAGCCAAAGAGCGGAGGGGACATGAAAAAGACTGAAGGGGGCTCGGACGAAACCGAGTCGGCACCCTCCGCATAAAACTTACAATGCTGAAAGCAAACATTTGATATATATCTACGCGGACTAACTTGGCCTTTTGCATGATCAACGCTGAGGGGAACCCCCTTCTCGCCTGGAGACTCGGAGGCTACACGCGGGTTGCGGGCCCCACGCCGTCCGCAACCGGCGTTTCCATCGCCGCTATCCACATACTCAACAGCAAGACCCTCCGGCCGACTTTTCGAGTCGCCCGGAGGCTCGGAGGCTACACCCAGTGGGTGCGCTCGCGCGCCCCCACTCAGTCGGCGGACTCCGCGTCCGCGCCCCCCAGCCGGCGGACTCCGTGTCCGCGCCCGGCAACCTTGATGTCACCGTCAGCTTCATCAACAACAGCGAAGACCCTCCGCCCAACTTTTACAAGTTGCCGGAGGCTCGGAGGCTTACACCCGATGGATGCGCTCGCGCGCCCCACTCAGCCGGCGGACTCCGTCGCGCCCGGCAACCCGCGCCTCAGCCGGCGGACTCCGCCTCCGCGCCTGGCACCCTCGACGTCACCGTCGGCTTCTTCAACAACGGCAAGACCCTCCGTGCAACTTTTCCAGGTTGCCCGGAGGCTCGGAGGCTACACCCAGTGGGTGCGCTCGCGCGCACCCACCCGAAGCAATCCGCGCCGGCTGCGGTCCGCGACCGGCCGTCATCGACATCTACTGCTTCATAGACGCCCGCTAAAACCCTCCACGCAACTTTTCCAAGTTGCCCGGAGGCTCGGAGGCTACTGACGGGGGGATGACCCCCGGGTAGGCCCAAGACGGCGAATGATGCTTCAAAAACATCGGGGCCAGCAACGCCCCTCAATCGAGGTCGCATTTGGCCGGGTTGCTCAACCCGACCAAGTCCCTCAACCCGGCCAGACTCCTCAACCCGGCCGCCCGGCCGGGTCCCTGTCCGGCTGCTCCAGCCGGCCTGCTACGCGAAGTCAACTACGACGTCCCATCTGACACGACACCGACAAGACGGCCATACTGCAATCACTGTAGCTGATAAAGCACACGATGTTCGCTCGTCACACGCGTCATCATCTACAGTGTACTTTGTCCCTCGAGCATTGATTTATAAAATGCCCCAGGGACAAAACTTAACCTAGCATGCAAGCAAGCATGGCTTGGAATGTAAGCTACACACTGTAGCTTACATCCCAAGCACACACCCATGCCTACATGGCGTACACCACAAGCTAGCCACATTATATAAGCTAGCTCACACCCATCCATCTAGGAGGATGGACTCCCACAGCCACAAGGCCACTCACGCACACACTTGTGAATACACATGCTCACACGCATGCATGCCCAGGCCACCACGCCACACACTTGCTCTCACTCTCATACACACATATGAGGCATATAGGAGACGGTGAGCACTCTGCTACTGATCCCAGATACAGCTCCAGGAGCAACTCTGTATTGCCAGACATGTACACCGCATATATATTCAGACATGCAGGAGTAGGGGTATTATCTCTTCGGAGAGCCCCGAACCTGAGTAAGTCACCGCGTGCTGTTTGCCCAATCCCGCCCCTTGATCTCCAAAGCAGCCTTGCCCCCACTTCAAGCCATCTCGTGGCATCTGTCGTCTCATGAACCCGCCCGCGAGATAACCCCGACAGAGACCATCCGCGAGAAACTGCCAGAGACAGAAGAAGTCGAATAGTGGTAGGCTTGACAACTGGGCTGAATGTATCCTCATAGTCCAGGCCCTGACGCTGTTTAAAGCCCTTAGACACGAGGCGTGCTTTGTAGCGCTCAATGGAACCATCTGCATGTTTCTTTACCTTGAACACCCACTCCGAATCAATGATGTTGACGTGAGACGGAGGGGGAACAAGTGTCCAGGTCTTATTCTTCATAAGAGCATGATATTCTTGTTCCATAGCAGCCCTCCAGTGTGGAATACTCTAGCGGCTTGATAACTGCGTGGTTCGGCCGTTGGATCATCCACAGCATAAGCCAGGCAAGCAGCAAGATAGGTGACCGTGCCATCAGTGCGCTCCTTGGGACGAACAATGCCACTGCGGCTGCGAGTGTGTGGACGCCACGGGGGAGCAAACACTGGGGCCGGCGGGATGTCCGGAGCAGGTGAGGCTGGTCCAGGGGACTCCGGCGAAGAAGGACCGGGTGACTTCGGGCCGGGCAACGGCGGACCAGGCGACAGCAGGCCAGGCGACGTAGGCCCCGACGACGTGTGAGCCGCTGCAGACCCGGACAAAGTAGGCACCAAGGACGCCCGCGCAGATGGCGAGGGCGACGATGGAGGGGAGTCCGGGGGAGGAGGTGGCGACAGAGACTGCTCAGAGAGGCCATCGCAGGCTCTGGCCCGGTCGCAGTAGCCAGCATGGGCTCCGGCTCAGGCGCGGTTGGAGACGGGGCGCCCGGTGCAGGGTCAAGGGCGGGAGGCGGTGCATGCACCGGCCGATCGACGTGCACCACAGGCGACGTAGCGGGTCCGTCAGGGAGGAGTTCCAGGCGAGCTCCACGTCCAATTCCTGCACCATGATTAGGTAACAACACAGGCGAATATGCAACATCTTCAAATTGGCCAGGCATAAGAGGAGATGAATGCATAGAAGGTGTTGTGGTGGATGACTGAGGCATGGCAGAAAAGGGGAAGACGGTCTCATCAAAAATAACATCCCGAGATATGTAGACTCGATTGGTTGGGACATGGAGACACTTGTAGCCTTTATGGAGAGAACTATACCCTAAGAACACACACTTTTTGGAGAGAAACTCAAGTTTGCGATCATTATAAGGACGAAGATGAGGCCAGCAGGCACACCCGAACACCTTAAAAAAGGTATAGTTAGGAGTTTCACCTAAGAGAAGCTCAATCGGAGTTTTCATATTAAGAACACGCTTAGGTCTGCTAATGAGAAAAAATGCGGAAGCAAAAGCATCACTCCAAAAACGAAAGGGTACAGAAGCATGAGCAAGATGTGTGAGGCCGGTCTCAACTATATGGCGATGTTTGCGCTCAACAGCGCCATTCTGCTGATGTGTATGCGGGCATGATAAACGATGAGAGATCCCAAACTTATTAAAGAAGGTGTTGAGGTTGCGATATTCGCCCCCCCCCCCCCAATCTGATTGAACATGGATAATTTTATGCTTGAGTAGACGTTCAACATGCAATTGAAATTGTATGAATATAACAAACACATCAGATTTGCGCTTAAGAAGATAAAGCCAAGTGAAGCGACTATAGGCATCAGCAAAACTGACATAATAGTTGTGACCACTAATAGATGTTTGTGCCGGACCCCACACATCAGAGAACACAATTTCAAGAGGGTTCTTTACTTCTCTAGTAGATGAAACAAAAGGTAGCCGATGACTCTTGCCTTGGCAGCGGGCATCACACACGGACATCTCTTTATTGAAAGACACTAATGGCAGCTCATGACGGTGGATTATGTGGCGAACGATGGGTGCGGCGGCGTGACCAAAGCGAGAGTGCCACTGGGAAGGCTGTTGGGGAACGTAGTAATTTCAAAAAAAATTCCTACACACACGCAAGATCATGGTGATGCATAGCAACGAGAGGGGAGAGTATGTCCACGCACCCTCGTAGACCGAAAGCGGAAGCGTTATATAAACACGGTTGATGTAGTCGTACGTCTTCACGGCCCGACCGATCAAGCACCGAAACTACGGCACCTCCGAGTTCTAGCACACGTTCAGCTCGATGATGATCCCAGGACTCCGATCCAGCAAAGTGTCAGGGAAGAGTTCCGTCAGCACGACGGCGTGGTGACGTGATGATGTTCTACCGACGCAGGGCTTCGCCTAAGCACCGCTACGATATGACCGAGGTGGAATATGGTGGAGGGGGGCACCGCACATGGCTAAGGAACGATCACGAAGATCAACTTGTGTGTCATGGGGTGCCCCCCTGCCCCCATATATAAAGGAGGGAGGGGGGAGGTGCGGCCGGCCCCTAGGGGTGCGCCTGGAGGAGTCCTACACCCACCGGGAGTAGGTCTCCCCCCTCTTGCCTTGTTGGAGAAGGAAGGGGGAAGGGGAAAGAGGAAAGGGGGGCGCCGCCCCCCTACCTTGTCCTATTCGGACTAGGGGGGAGGGGGCGCGCGGCCTGCCGCAGCCTCCTCTTCTCCCTTAGGGCCCATGTAGGCCCATTAACCCCGAAGGGGTCAGTAACCCCGGTACTCGGTAAAACTCGATTTTACCAAAGCGATTCCGATATCCAAATATAGGCTTCCAATATATCAATCTTTATGTCTCGACCATTCCGAGACTCCTCATCATGTCCGTGATCACATACGGGACTCCGAACAACCTTTGGTACATCAAAAACTATAAACTCATAATATAATTGTCATCGTAACGTTAAGCGTGTGGACCCTGCGGGTTCGAGAACAATGTAGACATGACCTAGAACTGTTTCCGGTCAATAACCAATAGCGGAACCTGGATGCTCATGTTGGCTCCTACATATTCTACGAAGATCTTTATCGGTCAAACCGCATAACAACATACGTTGTTCCCTTTGTCATCGGTATGTTACTTGCCCGAGATTCGATCATCGGTATCTCAATACCTAGTTCAATCTCGTTACCGGCAAGTCTCTTTACTCGTTACGTAACTAACTCATTAGTTACATTGCTTGCAAGGCTTATAGTGATGTGCATTACCGAGAGGGCCCAAAGATACCTCTTCGACAATCGGAGTGACAAATCCTAATCTTGAAATACGTCAACTCAACAAGTACCTTCAGAGACACCTGTAGTGCACCTTTATAATCACCTAGTTATGTTGTGACGTTTGGTAGCACACAAAGTGTTCCTCCGATAAGCGGGAGTTACATAATCTCATAGTCATAGGAACATGTATAAGTCATGAAGAAAGCAATAGCAACATACTAAACGATCAAGTGCTAAGCTAACGGAATGGGTCAAGTCAATCACATCATTCTCCTAATGATGTGATCCCGTTAATCAAATGACAACTCATGTCTATGGTTAGGAAACTTAACCATCTTTGATTTACGAGCTAGTCAAGTAGAGGCATACTAGTGACACTATATTTTGTCTATGTATTCACACATGTATTCTGTTTCCGGTTAATACAATTCTAGCATGAATAATAAACATTTATCATGATATAAGGAAATAAATAATAACTTTATTATTGCCTCTAGGGCATATTTCCTTCAAAGGCGACACACGAACACCGCTGAATACGCACGGGGCGGATGGATCCTCCAAACGGTACAAGCCTTGGCTCAACCGGCCACTAAGCAGAACGTCCCGGGTTGCTCGATCCTTAACAAAAAGATTAAAAGGGTGAAATTCACATAGGACATGATTATCAAGGGTGAGCTTAGGGACAGATAAAAGATTACGAGTTACCGAGGGTACCCGTAAAACATTACGAAGATGGAGCTGCCTAGAGGGATGACTAGTTAAAAGAGATGCTTGGCCAATATGAGAGATGGGCATACCTACACCATTGGCGGTGTGAACCTGATCGTGCCCGTAGTAGGGCTGGTAGGTGGTGAGTTTGTTGAGCTCGTTCTTCATGTGATCGGTGGCGCCTGTGTCCATGTAACAGGCTGGATCGACAGGTAGGATGGTGTGTATCCTCGCCGACGCGGGTCCTTGCCCTTGGCGGCGATGTGGGCAGACGGGGCGGCAGCGATGTGGGCAGCCGGGGCGGCGGAGGGAGGACCAAAGTCTGCCATGGCAAACTGGCGCTCATTGCCCTTGCCGTTATTGCCGATGCCAAGAAAGCTCCTCTGAGAGCGGCGGTGACACTTGGAGGCGACATGGCGTTCATGACCACATAGCTGGCACACCACCCTAGTGTTAGGGCCCCCACCCAGGGTCAATGCAGGGGGTGGGGCTGCCTTGCCAGGTGACGGGGCAGGTGGGCGCTGGCCACGAGAGGCCCAGAAGGCCGCCGGCTGGGCGGTGATGGTGGCGGAGGAGCGACGAGCCTCGACGCGTTGCTCGGTGAAGAGGAGGCGTGAGTAGAGCTCGTGAGGAGGCATCGCTGGCTTGGCGTTGTGGACGGCCTCGGCGAGATTGTCGTAGTCGGCGTCGAAGCCTTTGATGACGAAGCCGGCGAACTCATCGTCGCTAAGTGGCCGACCAATAGAGGTGAGCGTGTCCGCCAACACCTTCATCTTGTTGAAGTAGGTCCTAGCGGAGGAGTCCAGCTTCTTGATGTCGGCGAGTTCGCTGCGAAGGGCCATCGAGCGGGAGGTAGAGACCTGGGCAAAGGCGTGCTCTGTGGTCGCCCAGCGTCCATGGAGGTGGCGGATAAGAGACAAAGGCCAGCGACCCCGTCGCCGAGGGAACCCTGGATGGCAGAGAGGATCGCCTGGTCCTGCTGCACCCACATACGGTGTTCTGGGTTGATGGTCGGGCCGTGGACGGTAGGGATGACCTGTGGAGGACACGGTAGTGAACCATCAACAAACCCGAGGAGAGACCGGCTGCGTAGTAGCGGTAGGACCTTGGCGCACCAGAACAAGTAGTTGTCCCGCGTGAGTCGGATGACGATCAAGTGGTCGAAGTGGAATGGCCCGGTGGGTGTGATTGCGCCAGTAGCAGGGACGATTGGCGGCGGAGCCGCGACAGGATCCACGACCAAGACCGATGCCGCGGGTGGCGGCGCGGGGACGATCGGGATCACGGCGGTGGTGTCGTGAGCGAGGCCGCGGGTGGCTCCGCGGGCAGCGTCTCCCCCGAGGTCGCCAGAATGACGACGAGTGTCGAGGAGGATCCAGAGGAGGCCATCACGGGCGGCGGTGGCGCGACTGGTGCTGAGGCCATCGCGGGCGGTGACGGTGGGATCGGCGCTGAAAACAGGGAGCCGACGGCGGTGGTGCCGAAGAACTGAGGCACTGACGGAGCCAGGGGCGAGGTGGGAGGTTGAGGAGGGCGGCAAGCAACGCAGGGATAGATCCGGAGCTGGCGGCGCCTGAAGCGGGAGTGGTCATGGCGCCGGCGGCGGCAGCCCTAGGGTTTAGGGTTTTGGTGCGGTGACGGCGGCGGGTGGGGTGGAGGTGGAGGACATAGGTTAGACTCGATACCATGTAAAACGTAGGTTTTGAGGGAACTGGCTCAACCCTCAAAGGGGTGGCTTATTACATATATGTAATGATGACATATAAGTCCAATACCAACAAGGTATGGTTTACACAATAGGGCTACAATACGAAGTCTAACAATCTTGTTGCAACTTGCATATAGCTTGCTACTAGCATGCATGTACAGCAGTAGCGTGATCTGCATCTTTGCCCGTAGCATAATAGCGTTCAGCTCAGACCGTCAGAAACTCTCCTCAGAAGCAGTTGACTCGATCGCCATTGGATGCTGGACAGTTTTTCTGCACTGACCCCTCTTCTTACTGTCTCCCAAAGGGACCAGTAGTAAACTACACACTCAC
Organism: Aegilops bicornis; assembly: GCA_021605145.1. Taxonomy (NCBI): domain Eukaryota; kingdom Viridiplantae; phylum Streptophyta; class Magnoliopsida; order Poales; family Poaceae; genus Aegilops; species Aegilops bicornis. The sequence continues at coordinate 136,566,315 of CM038671.1, forward strand.
TTATCGAAACAAATTCTTCGGCACCTGCTCCAGGCTGTGACACTGGAGGCCTCGATCTGCACTGCACGCTCCTCACACCCCCACTTGGAAAAATCGGAATGCCAACCACATAAAATCCCCATTTTAGACCTCAGGAACTAATAACAGGGGCCGCTTAAAAGAAGACCAGATCATAAGCTAACCACATGGGTGAGCTGATTACAAAATCCCGTTTGATTAAACTCACTCATCCACTACCGTTACGTAGCACTGCGCGTCTGATGATCTAGACAAATGAAATGATCTACTCTGCCATATATAAAAGATCTCAGGCATCTAATCTGTTGGACCATTTGTGTGTGGTTGGTTAGCGCCTTAGCGAGCATAGTTTAATGGCGATGATGGTCACGCAGCCACTGGTTGGTTGATCCTTTTGCCTGACACTGTGTTATGGTTGGTTAATCCTTTTCTTTTGTCCGACACTGCGTTATTGACTATCTGCAGAATCAATGAACGGTTACCATCTGATCCGCCATGAAGAACGGATCACAAGATAACATGAGCCAACCTAATTGTTGGCCTGTAGTGTCACTGAAAATAAGCAACCCCATCGGCTCCTCAACTACTTGTGACATCTATTCATTTTTTCTTCCTCTTCTTGGGTGTTCTTGTTTAGTTTAGAAGTGTGCTTCAGACTGACTGATGTATTATTCTGTATGGTCTCTCTGAATAATTAATAAAATGACCGCATATACATTGTTCAGATGCAGAGGCAGGGGGTCTATCTTCCTTGTCAAAAAGAGAGAGAGAAGAAGGTGCATTGGTCCTATGGTGGAGAACGAGAGTGGTGCAGCTAAGCTGGTGGCAAGTTAATGAACTGCTTAATTAGCTAATCGATAGTGATGGGGCTTTGATCCAAAAAAGTAACGGCGATGGATGGTAATGGTGATGTTGATGGACAAGCTGCGTCTGTGCTAGTTTAACACGAAAACGGAACACACGTGAGAGAGAGTGTCGCCAACCAAAATGAAACATGAAATCCCCTTTTGTTCGTTATATATGCTGTTAGAATAAATCCAAGGCATACCGTTGATCATCCGAGGACCAAGCAATCAACCGAGCACGACATCGAGATTTGTTAGCGAGGTTCATCGATGTGGCTACATTCTCGGGGCTTGACTATGGGCGCTCCTTCCCGTGACACCGTCACAATAGCGCACACCGGCCACCCTGGCACCGGCACACGCCGCCGGCTCCCCCTTTCACGCATGTGCTATTATGTTGGCATAGGTTACATCATGTGTCTACCCTCGATATATAAGAGAGGCCTAGGATTTAAGTGTCCTACTAGGACACGACTCCATATCCTATCTAAACACAATGCAACTACAAGTCCAACTGTAACCTACCTCGTACATAATATTCGACACAACTCTAACAAACTCCACCTTAGCGAATATTCTCCACCATCTTGAATTTGTCCATGCGTCGAACATCCATGTACATTGGACTTGAGCTTATCCCATGAGCACCACTGCTACTCCAAAAACTCCATGTGACTCCACCTGCAACTTGTAGTCCCTCCTTTTCTTGACCACAGTCAACACTCGAGCAAAATTAAGTTCCTTGTTACTCTAGTTTGTGCTCCCAACTTCCAGAGCATCAGTCCAACGCCATCACACACTGATCACTGACCTGCGTGAAAAATGAACAACTCACAGGTGTCACACATAAGAGTTACCTGAACTCAACATCACCGCTCCTTTCTTGACCGTCTGTCTGAAACTTGAAGGAATTTCACCATTGCTTGTAGTCATCCCGAGTCAAATTCGCAGTTGTCTCACCACATGTATGACCACCAGCCTGGCCCGTCTCCATGTCCCGTGCATACCGCACACCTCGCCCGCTTATTAACGTCGAGCCTCCGCTGTCCCGGTCGAGTCTCCGTGGTCACGAACCCACGCCACTCAACCCCCATCAGAGTACCACCGATCATCACCGACCGATGACGAGTTTCACGCTTTCATCGAGACCGGTGGGCTCCGGTCAATTACGTGTCCTCGCTTTTTTCGCACTTTGAATAGGCTTCGACCCCGTCGACTTACGCCGTAGCCCCTCAATCCAGCTCCACCTTCAACATGACTCCATGGTAGATGATCAGTCCACCCTTGCGCCTCATCAACTTCAAGCTCCGTGTATACACCACCTTGAATCAATCCCGCGCCATAGTCTTGTCGAAGCCACACAAGCCCTCGGGCCTGCGCCACGTGTTTCCACGTCCAGAAGTCGGTCACCATTAGCTTCACATTCCTATGTCGTCGTCGCCGATCCCACCACCGTCTTCTGTTCCAACCGACTCACGCGTCGATCCGTCGGACTATCTAGTCCGACCCACGAACTTCTCCGACTGCATGACACGCTCGAGGCTCCCAAATCGTCTTCCGTGAATTTCCATCCATCACATGATAATTCCATCTTAACTGAATTGACTTCATGCAACGCCTTCAAGCATCCCTGTTGTGCCAACAAATCTTTCACCCGTGTCTGCCATAACCCAAGGTTTTTAATTCCGTGAACTTCTCCACCTCAAACTAGGTACCCGTTGGCGCCATAGCTCTTCGTACAACTGACACTTTGAAAAAAAAAATCCAAGTTTCCAACACGTGCTCAAGTACACAAGATGTAGTAGTAGCAAATTTCTACCAAAAATCCTTCTCTTGTACTCACGTGTAGTAGCTCCCTGGCACCCAACCCGATGCTGGCTATGCTTTGTCCTGCCTTCCGATGGATGCACCGTATCGCATGATGAATTTCCCTTTCCGTTGGCTGATTTGCCTGCCTATCCGCGTCATACATAGAGACTCCGTCTTCCTTTTTTTCCAAACAAGTCTAGTGTCTTCTCCGGATTCATGCAGCGCGTATGGCCACACACAGCCAACCCAGCGTCCCTTGCCTTGCTGCAGTTTCCACGCCCGGCTAGCTTCCACGTGGGCTGCCACACAACGCCGGCCTTGGGCTCCGGTCCTTATGGACCAGCATGATCCGATCCGAAACCCGCCGACGTACTAGTCGCCTGCTGCAGGTGCACGCGTCGCTGCCCCAGCGATCGACCAATCAACCTGCTGCTTCCGATTGCTTCTGTCAAGTACAACTCGACCACATCTGTTTCTCGATCATAACCCGCCGACGAACTTCGCCCCGTATCACGACCGCTTCTTACAGATTTTTGCCGACTCTTGATCAACTTCCGCAGCCTATTCGAACATGGCTCATGATACCACTTGTTAGAATAAATCCGAGGCATGTCGTTGATCATCCAAGGACCAAGCAATCAACCGAGCACGACATCGAGATTTGTTAACGAGGTTCACCGATGTGGCTACATCCCCGGGGCTTGACTATGGGCACTCCTCCCCGTGACACTGTCACAATATCGCACACCGGCCACCCGGGCGCCGACACGCCACGGGCTCCCCTTGCGCTTTATTATGTTGGCATAGGTTACATCATGTGTCTACCCTTGATATATAAGAGAGGCCTAGGATATAAGTGTCCTACTAGGACACGACTCCATATCCTATCTAAACACAATACAACTACAAGTCCAACTGTAACCTACCTCGTATATAATATTCGACACAACTCTAACATATGCTTCTTGCGAGCATAGCAACCCACAATTTTCTCAAGTTTTTTTAAGAAACTTCCAATCTATTCATCTTCAATCATGGCAGTTCAAAGAACAACAGAGGTAAAAAAATTATAACCATGTCCGAAGGCGCGCTGCTGTCATCGCCCCTCCATCACCGGAGCCGAGCAAACCTTGTTGTAGTAGACAGTCGGAAAGTCGTCATAGTAAGGCCCCATATGACCAACGCACCAGAGTAGCAACCATCGCCAATGAAGAAAGTCGTAGATCAGAAGGCTCAAACCTGTAAACACCCAAACGAAGACGAACAAAGACCGGATCCAAACATATCCACCGAAGACTAGCACCGACCGAATCCCGCAAGATCCGACGAAGACAAACCTCCACACGCCCTCCGACGATTCTAAATGCACCATCGGGACAGGATAGAACGTGGGAGACATTATTCCTACTAAGGGACATTGCCGCCGCCACACAGCCCAACCAAGACGCTGAATCTAACAAGAATGAGAACGGGAAACCTTTCGCCGGCAGGGCGCCGAGATCCTCCGCACCTCCATGTTCTAGAGGCCATCGAAGATGGGGCGGATCGGTGGCGGCGCCGACGGGAGGAAATGAGCTTTTCTTGTAGAGGAGGAAAGAGATGGGAACTGTCAATCTTGGAACTAACCTGGAACTCACATTTTCCTCGAGTTCTCACATCTTGTCACATTTGGCCTGTATAAAAGGCATTTGAATCGAAAGGGTTAAAGCAGCAACCGCGCTAGTAGGATTCTACGACCAAACACTATATACACATGCAAGCACTTCCCCACAACAAGGAGGTGGCACTGTTGTTCTCGCCCCTTCAACAGTCTGCGAGCCAGTGTCGCCCATTTGCCTTCAATGAGGAGGAACCGCCCTCCCTGCCCGTTGGTAACCCGGGAGCCATTGTCGCCTCGTCGCCATGAAGAAGGAGGAATCTCCCTCCCTGAGGATCTCCAATGCGTGCAGCCTCCTCGCCTACTACCTCGATGGTGGTGGCGATTCCTCCTCCACGTGGCAGTGGCCTCCCAGGCGACCTCTGAGGTGGCCCAACGTGCAGCGTCGTGCAACGTTCACGGGATCAAAAGTCATGCCACTCTAGGTCCTGGCAAACCCCTCACTCGTGGAGGTCTGGGCCATTGATCAGCCCAGGACCACCGTGGAGATCTCCGCCAGCTGCCGCCGTCGAACCAGCGATCAGCTCCTCAAAGTGGGGCTGGAGGAGTCCAAGCGCTTTGCCCAGCTCAAAGGCAAAGTTGGGTGGCGCAAGGCGGACTCTGCAACCGACCATCGCCGCCAGGCAAAGGTGGTCAAGCGGCAGCACCATCAGCACGCAACAACGACTAATCAGGGTTGTGTGACGGCTGGTGGACCTTCCACCACTGGAAGGATGATGATGGCCCAGACGGCAGCAGCGATGACAATGGCGGCGCGTATGATGATGGAGTTGCCGGTGACCTCAGAAGCCATGCCTATAAGATCACCGCCCAGTGCCTCACGTAGTTTTCCATAATTTTTAGTTTAAATTTTGTTGTTAGTTAAAACTTTGTTAAATTTGGTCCTTTTTTATTGTACTATATCGAAAGTTAACAAATATCATCTATTAGCATGTATTCCGTCCCTTTCTTTAAAAAAAATCATTTGAAATGAAACAGACATTTGGTGCCTATGGTTTGATTGGCCTTCGTCGTGTTCACCTGACATTTGGTAAGGCCTGTTTGGTGATTTACATTGGAGTTGCTCTAAGTACCTTCCATTTTGTATATAAGGCATCAACTGTTTGGTGGAAAGCCACCAACTAAACTTGAAATTTCCTGGAGTAATAATAAAGGGTTACATCTAAAGGTTCTCCTGTCACTCACTGGTTACTGGTAGACAAAGAAGGCATCCGCCGCAGTACATTTGCCTGCCCATTGCATTTTTACATATGCATTGCCCTATAGTTTACCAGACCTAGATTATCTTCTGGCCATGTCCGTTGTTTACTTGCTAGTGGCATGCATCTCATTGCAAGTTGCATATAACTTCCTAGTAGCATGCATCTAGCTGGTAGTAGCGTGATCTGCATCTTTGCCCATAGCTTAATAGCGTTCAACTCAGACCGTCAGAACCTCTCCTCATAGGGAGTTGACTCTGATCACCATTGGATGCTGGACTGTTTTTATACACTGGCCCCTCTTCTTACTGTTTTCCAAATGGACTAGTATTAAACTACACACTTGCTTACCGAAATAAATTCTTCGGCACAGTTTTCAGGCTATGACACTGGACGCCTCGATCTGCACTTGCACGCTCCTTAGACCCCCACTTAGAAAGATCGGAAGGCCAACCACATAAAATCCCCATTTGATACCTAATTGGCAACTAATAACATGGGCTGCTTAAAAAAAGACCAGATCATAAGCTAACCACATGGGTGATCTGATTACAAAATCCCATTTGATTAAACTCACTCGTCCACTACCGTTACGGTAGCACTGCGCGTCTGATGATCTAGACAAATGAAATGATCTACTCCACCATATATAAAAGGTCTCACGCATCTAATCTCGTGCACGTTTCTGCGTGGTTTGTTAGCGCCTTAGCGTGCATAGTTTAATGGTGATGATGGTCGCGCAGCCTCTGGATGGTTGACCCTTTTGTTTGACACTGTGCGTTATGGTTGGTTAATCCTTTTCTTTTGTCTAGCATGTGCAGTGTGGTGAGCTCTGAATTGACTATCTGCAAAAGCAATGAACGGTTACCATCTGATCCACCATAAGGAACGGATCACAAGGTAACATGAGCCAACCTAATTGTTGGCCTGTAGTGTCACTGAACATAAGCAACCACATCAGCTCCTCAACTACTTGTGACATCTATTCATTTTTTTTCCTCTTCTTGGGTGTTCTCGTTCAGTTCAGAAGGTGGTGTGCTGATATCCGCGTTTAACCACGTTTCACCATTTTCTCCGTTCTCATTCCCCGTTCCCATGGAAAGAACACCAAAGAAGAAGGAATTCTTGTGTCAGTCAAGCAGATGTGACTGACAGGCAGAAGATGGCACTATCGGGTGCTTGCAATCTTCTTGACTGGCATGGCGAGCATTCCGTTTAACTAAGGGCGCGTTCGGACTCCCTCCGCTCCGCGGCTCCGCGCCGGAGCGAAGTGTCTTGCTAGTTACAATCTACGGAGCTGCTAAAAGGGCGCTCTGCCCGCTCTGCTCCGCGGAGGGCTGCCGAACAGGCGCTAACTATCCTCTAGGCGTGGAGAACGCGAGTGGTGCAGCTAAGCTCGTGGTTAATTAACGAACTGCTTAATTAGTTAATCGATAGTGATGGGGCTTTGATCCAAAAAAGTAACGGCGATGGATGGTAAATGGTGATGTTGATGGACAAGCTGCGTGTGTGCTAGTTTAACACGAAAACGGAACACACGTGAGAGCGAGTGTCTCCAACTAAAATGGAACATGGCATCCCCTTTTGTTCGTTATATATATGCTTCTTGCGAGCATAGCAACCCACATTTTCCTCGAGTTCTCACATTGTTGCACTCTGTATGACCAAACACTATATACTCGAATCGAAAGCGTTAAAGCAGCAGCGGCACGTGTAGGATGCTACTACGACCAAACACTATATACACATGCAAGCACTTCCCCACAGAACTAAATTAAGAGGGGAAGGGTAATGCTGCAGATTTGTGCTAGTAGATGTTTACGTGTGCGTGCTATCCAAATGGATGATTATCATCAGGTTAATCAAAGGGAAAGTATATATGGTTAAGCTGCATTTGCCACTTCGCCAAACGATTCATTTACGCATCTGCTTCATGTGTTGATGGAATAATATATATTGAGCATGTATAATGTCGCGCCTGTTGCGATCTTGTAAGCACCCATTGAGCAAGTTGCATGGACATTTGTTTGTATGGGTCATCTTTTTTGTGGAGAAGTCTCTCATAGCTTGTTCATATCTGGCTGCGAGCTTACCACTCCTAAGCACACCAAACTAAACCACTCCAACAGTGCATGAACTTCAACCACAATAATGCTACTTTAGCTTTGTGAGAGTCTCTGTGTGTCGCACGTATTCTTTTCCATGTTTAACTAATATATACGATTTGTCTCTCTCGTTGAGCTATCCATCATTAACTAACTAGTAATATTCTGGTAACCTCCATCTTCGATTATATTTGATATTGTGGTACGTACGCTCTTCTTATTGACATGGCATGGCAGACCGACGTAATTCTCGCTATAGAATATGATCTAGACTTCGCTAAAAAAAGGGAATATGATCTAGGCAACGCTAGAAAATTGAAGATGTTATTTTATGTATTTGAACGATTATTTTGGTTCAAACTAACTTTAAGTTGTCAAAGGAAGTTACCATTTGGCAATCGTGGAACCCTAACTGCCTCCCGTCGCCTACCCCTCTTGCTGCCGCAACGACGCGGCATCGGCGGCACCAAGGAAGTCTAGACCGGGGGCGGCCTGCTACGGAGGCGCTAGAGGGTTGTTGTATGACAATGAAGGAGATGGGTGCTCAAGCGACGGTCTTCGTCAGGCGGTGCGCGGCGGCGGCGTTGATGAAGTCGTCACTAGAGGGTTGTTGTGAACCGGCGAAGAAGATTTTGGTCCAAAAAAATTTTTTTTGAAGTCAAGTTACACCATTACAAGTGTCATGTAAAACTTTGGCCTTTATGGGGATGACTTGCTATTTTTAGGGCATTAAATGAATTTCTAGGTATTAAATTGAGGTAAATGAACTTTAATTTCAAATACGGTGAATGAAGTCGGAATAAATGAAACTTGGCCATGGTGTTATTGTACGATAAATCAAGGGTGTTATAAAACTTCGAGATAGTTACAGAAAAGTTGTCATGCAAGTCGCTTAGAAACTGAAGAGTCCCCAATGAAGTATTGGAGTTTAAAGGGGGTGTCAAGTTTGAAAAGTAAATAAATTGTATTTTCATAATTTCCCTTGAAACTTTTCTATTTGTACCATACACCATTTCTTGTTTCATGTACAATTTTGGGTTAATATGATATATTACGGCATGTAATACATTTGTAGCTATTTAATGAACAAAAACAAATCTAAACTACATGTACATAAAAAAATACCCCCAAATGGTGCAAAAATCCAATTTAAATTTCCGAGTATGCATTTAGGTCATATCTGCAGGAAACAGCTACAAGTTCAATAATTGTGCTCCTTTACGGTGATTGGGGCAGTACTGGGAGTACTTTCGAGTACTTGCCCCTCCGATTTTTATTAGCCGTTCGATCTGGTGGGGGATTAAAAATGAATAAACCTAATTAGTTTAATCAGAGAAGGGCATAATGGTCCAGAGTAAAATATTGTGCTTTCAACCGATCACGTCCATGACCAGAACCACGTCTAGATCCAGTAGGTCAAGTCCTCGTTCTCGTCCCCTTCCTTCTGTCCGACGAGCCCGGAGAGAGGAACCAATTCACTGTCGTCGGCGTCGTCCTCGTCCTCCTCCTGGTCCCCTTCACTATAAAAGACGTGTCCGGCGGCAGGAAGAAGAATAAGGCGTGAGATCTGCGGCGACAGTGTTGGCGGCAACGGCGCTATAGGAACTCACCCCCCCCCCTCCGATCCCATCGCTTCCGGACTTGCATCCTAAGGTATGAATCGCCCGAATCTCAACTTACTTTGATTCGTAGCCTGCACTTCCTACTGAGATTTGTTTAGTCATCATCGATTTAGGTTTCCCTAATGCATGCAATTCAATTTAGAATTTTTCATCATCCATGGTCACTTCACTAGTTTATGGGGACCCAGTTTATGGACGTTTATAATCGCTTGCCATAACATGTACAAGGAGCAAAGCTAAAAATTCCACGCAAGATTTCGTACTAGGTTTTTCATGCATTTTTGTTTGTGCTTTCAGATTTTTATTCATCTGAATGGTGATGCAGGAAGACATGGCGGATGTAAGTCATGAGTCAATGCTGGAGTATTATCATATTGCCAACAAGATGTTTAATAGTGAGGATGAAGGTTATAGATTCTATAACAAATATGGTCTTGAGAAAAGTTTTAGTGTCCGAAGAAGCTATATTGAGTGGGATGGATCCAACTGCCATATAATTTAAGGAAATTTGTGTGCAGTCATGAAGGGGTTTGTGAAGAGAAGCACATGAAGAGGAAGATGGAAGATAGAAAGAGGAGGTCACGGAGTATAACTCGTGTAGGGTGTAAAGCTAAATTGGGGATTGCAAGACAGGAGGAAATAGGTCAGTGGTTTGTGAAGGATTTCATCGATGAACACAACCATCCTCTAGCCCCACGGGATCTGTCGTGTCGTTTGTGTTCACACAGAAGAATTAGCGATGAGCAGAAAGCGGACATTGCAGACATGGAAAAATCTGCGATCAGAAAACACCATATTATGGATATTATGTGCATGCAATACGGTGGATATGATGAGGTTGGATGCATTATGAGGGACATTTACAATTTCTGCCATGATAACAGGCAGGAATCAATTGCTTCCGGGGATGCTCAAACGGTGATCAATCACATGGTGGCGAGGCAAGAGCGAATTCAGATTTTGTTTTTCTTCACGTACTTGGTTCATGAAGCTGGCCATCTGAAGGGACTGCTCTGGTGTAATAGTCAATCCCGACTTGATACGAGGCTTTCGGAGACATTATTGTTTTTGATAGCACATACAGAACCAATAAGTACAATCTGCCATTTGTGTCGTTTGTCGGGTTGAATCACCACCGCAGCATTGTTATTTTTGCATGTAGTATCATTTCACATGAAACAAGCCAAGCATACGAGTGGATGTTACATGTAGTGATCCGACCTCAGACGGTCAAATCGCTGTGTTCAAGTGTCATCCCTGGAACGGTAATGCTGACACACACAGTACTTGAAGGATTTATAACAGAGTGCAATCACACACTTATTGCATCGAATGTCTCAAAAGAGAACTCATCACAATAAATATGGCTTAAGGCCATCTAAATAAGAAAACACGGAAGGCTTGCAAGATAAAGTGAGTACATCAACTCCAGTGGCATAGCTGAGTGCATGACAACGGCCTAGTGCACCTTACTTTTCGTCTGAAAAGTCTGCAACATGATATGTTGCAGTCCGAAATGGGTCAGCACATGGAATATGCTGGCAATATAACACAGTAGAGTAATGAACATATAAAGCTATCATCCACATGCATATATGGCTGGTGGAGGCTCTATGGTTATATTGTTTTGCGAAAAAGCCAGTTTTCCCTACAACAAAGGAATTTGTTTTACTTAACTATCATGGTGGTTGAAACATTGAGAATGGTACCCCCATCTCAATCCCAATTAAAAAGTAATTAACAACCCAACAAATTAACTTAGAGTGATGAGATCAAATCAATAATTCGAGTACCAGATACGCAAGATGTCCATAACCAGGGACATGGCTAACCATGATTAGTTTATACACTCTGCAGAGGTTTGCGCACTTTTCCCCACAAGACTCGATCTCCTCCGTTGGATTTCTCACACTACATGGTGTTTGAGAAACGGATGACCAAGACACAGTCTTTCAGAAGCGTTAACTCTAACCCCGGGTAGACAGTACCAACCTACATCCCCTACATCTGCTAGCCTACCACTGGAAAAGGTCATGCAATATACTCAACTATGCTAGAGCCCATAATAGCTTGTGGCTGCACACGAAAGTTGTTGGGGAATGTAGGAGAAATTCAAAATTTTCTACGCATCACCAAGATCAATCTATGGAGATTCTAGCAACGAGAGAGAGAGGGAGTGCATCTTCATACCCTTGAAGATCGCTAAGCGGAAGCGTTACAAGAACGCGGTCGGTGGAGTCGTACTCGCGGCGATTCAAATCGCGGAAGATCCGATCTAGCGCCGAACGGACGGCGCCTCCGCGTTCAACACACGTACAACCCGGGGACGTCTCCTCCTTCTTGTTCAATCAAGGGGAGAGGAGAAGTTGAGGGAAAACTCCAGCAGCACGACGGCGTGGTGGCGATGGAGCTCGTGGTTCTCCGTGAGGCTTCGCCAAGCACTACGGAGGAGGAGGAGGTGTTCGAGGAGGGAGGGCTGCGCCAGGGGAAAGGGGTGCGGCTGCCTCCCACCCTCCACTATATATAGGGGCAAGGGAGAGGGAGGCACCCTAGGGTTTCCCCTAGGGGCGGCGTGACCAAGCAGATTGGATCTCCCTAGGTAAAATCCTAGGGAGACTTGCCCTCAAGCCAAGCGGTGGAGGCTTGCCTCCCAAGCCAGTGGAGGCGCCCCACCTCCCCAAGTAATGTGGGAAAGGGTGTGGGGGCGCACCACCCCTTAGTGGGATGGTTTGCCCCTTCCCTTTGGCCCATGAGGCCCTCCAACACTTGCCGGGCTCCCAAACACCTTTCGGTCATGTTGGCCATAACTTTGGTACCCGGAACACTTCCGGACTCCAATACCCTTCGTCCAATATATCGATCTTCACCGCCGGACAATTCCGGAACTCCTCGTGACGTCCGGGATCACATCCGGGACTCCGAACTACCTTCGGTAACCACATACTATTTCCCATAACAACTCTAGCGTCACCGAACCTTAAGTGTGTAGACCCTTCGGGTTCGGGAACCATGCAGACATGACCGAGACACTTCTCCGGCCAATAACCAATAGCGAGATCTGGATACTCATATTAGCTCCCACATGTTCCACGATGATCTCATCGGATGAACCACGATGTCGGGGATTCGATCAATCCTGTATTCAATTCCCTTTGTCAATCGGTATGTTACTTGCCCGAGATTCGATCGTCGGTATCCCAATACCTCGTTCAATCTCGTTACCGGCAAGTCACTTTACTCGTTCCGTAATGCATGATCCCGTGACTAACTACTTAGTCACATTGAGCTCATTATGACGAGTGGGCCCAGAGATACCTCTCCGTCATACGGAGTGACAAATCCCAGTCTCGATTCGTGCCAACCCAATGTACACTTTTGGAGATACATGTAGTGCACCTTTATAGCCACGCGATTACGTTGTGACGTTTGGTACACCCAAAGCATTCCTACGGTATCCGGAGTTGCACAATCTCATGGTCTAAGGAAATGATACTTGACATTAGAAAAGCTTTAGCAAGCGAACTACACGATCTTGTGCTATGCTTAGGATTGGGTCTTGTCCATCACATCATTCTCCTAATGATGTGATCCCGTTATCAATGACATCCAATGTCCATGGTCGAAACCATAACCATCTATCGATCAACGAGCTAGTCAACTAGAGGCTCACTAGGGACATGTTGTGGTCTATGTATTCACACATGTATTACGGTTTCCAGTTAATACAATTATAGCATGAACAATAGACAATTATCATGAACAAGGAAATATAATAATAACCATTTTATTATTGCCTCTAGGGCATATTTCCAACAGTCTCCCACTTGCACTAGAGTCAATAATATAGTTCACATCACTATGTGATTGTAATGAATCCAACACCCATTGGGTTTGATCATATCTCGCTTGTGAGAGAGGTTATTAGTCAACGGGTCTGAATCTTTCATATCCGTGTGTGCTTTACAAATCTCTATGTGATCTCCTATATGCAGCTATCACGCGCCATTTGGAACTATTCCAAATAACAACTCTACTATCTGAATCCGGTTTACTACTCGAGTCATCCAGATTAGTGTCAAAGTTTGCATCGGCGTAACCCTTCTGACGAACTCTTTTACCACCTCCATAATTGAGAAAATTCCTTAGTCAACTAGTTACTACGGATAACCTTGACCGCTGTCCTGTGGTCCATTCTGGATCACACTTGTACCCCTTAGTGACTCATGGCAAGGCACACTTGAGTGCGGTACCGCGACATAGCATACTATGGAGCCTACGTCTAAGCATAGGGGACGACCTTCGTCCTTTCTCTCTATTCTGTCGTGGTCAGGTCTTGAGTCTTACTCAATACTCGCACCTTATAACACAGCCAAGAACTCCTTCTTTGCCGATCTATTTTGAACTCCTTCAAAATCTTGTCATGGTATGTGTTCGTTTGAAAGTACTATTAAGAGATTTTGATCTGTCCTTATAGATCTTGACGCTCAATGTTCAAGTAGCTTAATCCAGGTTTTCCATTGAAAAACACTTTTCAAATAACCCTATATGCTTTCCAGAAACTCTACATCATTTATGATCAACAATATGTCAACAACATATACTCATCAGAAATTCTATAGTGCTCCCACTCACTTCTTTGGAAATACAAGTTTCTCATAAACTTTGTATAAACCCAAAATCTTTGATCATCTCATCAAAGTGTATATTCCAACTCCGAGATGCTTACTCCGGTCCTTAGAAGGATTCTTTGGAGCTTTGCATACTTGTTAGCATCTTTCAGGATTGTCAAAACCTTCTGGTTTTATCACATACAACCTTTCCTCAAGAAAATTGTCGAGAAAACAATGTTTTGACATCCTATCTGCAATATTTTATAAATAATGCAGTAATTGCTAATATAATTCCAACAGACTCTTGGCATCGCTACGAGTGAGAAAGTCTCATCGTAGTCAACTCCTTGAACTTGTCGGAAAACATCTTAACGACAAGTCGAGCTTTCTTAATGGTGATCCTTACCATCATTGTCCGTCTTCCTTTTAAAATCCATCTGCAACCAACAGCCTTACGGCCATCAAGTAGTTCTTCCAAAGTCTATACTTTGTTTTCATACATGGATCCTCTCTCGGATTTTATGGCCTCGAGCCATTCGTCGGAATCCGGGCCCACCATCGCTTCTCCATAGCTCGTAGGTTCATTGTTGTCTAGCAACATGACCTCCAAGACAGGATTACATACCACTCTGAAGTAGTACACATCCTTTGTCGACCTACGAGGTTTGGTAATGACTTGATCCGAAGTTTCATGATCAATATCACACACTAGTTGAAGTGACGGTTCAATAAGCTCATCAAGTCCCCACCATCCTCAAACTCAATTCTTTTGAGAGAAAATTTTCCTCAAGAAAGGACCCGATTCTAGAAACAATCCCTTTTGCTTCCGGATCTGAGACAAGAGGTATACCCAACTGTTTTGGGTGTCCTATGAAGATGCATTTATCCGTTTTGGGTTCGAGCTTATCAGCCTGAAACCTTTTTCACATAAGCGTCGCATCCCCAAACTTTTAAGAAACAACAGCTTAGGTTTCTCTAAACCATAGTTCATACAGTGTCGTCTCAACGGAATTGCATGGTGCCCTATTTAAAGTGAATGCACTTGTCTCTAATGCCTAACCCATAAACGATAGTGGTAATTCGATAAGAGACATCATGGTATGCACCATATCCAATGGGGTGTAGTTATGACGTTCTGACACACCATCATACTATGGTGTTCCAGGCGGTATTAGTTGTGAAACAATTTCCACAATGTCTTAATTGTGTGCCAAACTCGTAACTCAGATATTCATCTCTATGATCATATCATAGACATCTTATCCTCTTGTCACGACGATCTTCAACTTCACTCCGAAATTACTTGAACCTTTCAATAATTTAGACTTGTGGTTCATCAAGTAAATATACTTAGCATCTACTCAAATCATCTGTGAAGCAAGAACATAACGATATCCACTGCGTGCCTCAACATTCATTGGACTGCACACATCAAAATGTATTACTTCCAACAAGTTGCTTTCTTGTTCCATCTCACTGAATACGAGGCCTTTTAGTCATCTTGCCCATGTGGTATGATTTGCATGTCTCAAGTGATTCAAAATCAAGTGAGTCCAAACGATCCATCTACATGGAGTTTCTTCATGCGTATACACCAATAGACATGGTTCGCATGTCTCAAACTTTTCAAAAACGAGTGAGTCCAAAGATCCATCAACATGGAGCTTCTTCATGCGTTTTATACCAATATGACTCAAATGGCAGTGCCACAAGTAGGTGGTACTATCATTACTATCTTATATCTTTTTGGCATGAACATGTGTAACACTATGATCGAGATTCAATAAACCATTCATTTTAGGTGCAAGACCGTTGAATGTATTATTCAAATAAACAGAGCAACCATTATTCTTCTTAAATGAATAACCGTATTGCGATAAACATAATCCAATCATGTCTATGCTCAACGCAAACACCAAATAACAATTATTTAGGTTTAATACCAATCCCGATGGTAGAGGGAGCGTACGATGTTTGATTACATCAACCTTGGAAACACTTCCAACCAAGGTTGGAAAAAGCGGTAGGCGTAAGCGAGGCGATTGACCTTCGCCTAGTGCCTAGGCGGTGCTTAAGCGCCCTAGGCGCAGCCTAGGCGGTAATATAGTCTTTAGTATCAGGTTGTATTTGTGGTATTATATACGTAACGATATTAATTGAGGTCATATTAATGATTAACTATCGGCTATTGCCATTTTAATATGGCATGTTTGGCATATCAGTGCATTACGGTAAGATTTCTTTTGGGTAGAAAATTTCTTGCTTGACCTGCCTAGACTTCCGCTTATGCCCTAGGCGAGGCGTTTGGCCATCGCCTCACGCCTAAGCGTGCCTAAGCACCTCCTAGGCACTGCCTTTTCCAACAGCGCTTCCAACACATATCGTCATCTTACCTTTAGCTAGTCTCCGTTTATTCTGTAGCTCTTTTATTTCGAGTTACTAACACTTAGCAACCGAACCGGTATCTTAATATACCCTGGTGCTACTAGGAGTACTAGTGAAGTACACATTTAATACAATGTATATCCAATACACTTCTGTCAACCTTGCCAGCCTTCTCAGCTACCAAGGTTCTAGGGTAGTTCTGCTTCAGTGACCGTTCCCTCATTACAGAAGCACTTAGTCTCGGGTTTGGGTTCAACCCTGGGTTTCTTCAGTAGAGCAACAACTGATTTGCCATTTCATGAAGTATCCCTTCTTGCCCTTGCCCTTCTTGAAACTAGTGGTTTTACTAACCATCAAAAATTGATGCTCCTACTCGATTTCTACTTTCGCGGTGTCAAACATCGCGAATTGCTCAAGGATCATCATGTCTATCCCTGATATGTTATAGTTCATCCGAAGCTCTAATAGCTTGGTGGCAGTGACTATGGAGAACCATCACTTTCTCATCTGGAAGATTAACTCCCACTCGATTCAAGTGATTGTAGTACTCAGACAATCTGAGCACATGCTCAATGATTGAGCTTTTCTCCCTTAGTTTGCAGGTTAAGAAACTTGTCGGAGGTCTCATACCTCTTGACATGGGCACGAGCCTGAAATCCTAATTCCAGCTCTTGGAACATCTCATATGTTCTGCGATGTTTCAAAAATATCTTCGGTGCCTTAATTCTAAACCGTTTAACATTACACATTGAACTATCACGTAGTCATCAAAACGTGTATGTCAGATGTTCGCAACATTTGCAAACGACACTCGAGGTTCAGCACACCGAGCGGTGCATTAAGGACATAAGCCTTCTGTGCAGCAATCAGGACAATCCTCGATTATCTGAGATCCGATCCGCATAATTTCTCATCAACTTTCAACTAAATTTTCTCTAGGAACATATCTTAAAATAGTAGAACTAAAGCGTAGGCTACGACATAATTTGCAAGACCTTTTGACTATGTTCATGATAATTAAGTTCATCTGATTATTTAATGAACTCCCACTCGGATGGACATCCCTCTAGTCATCTAAGTGATACATGATCCGAGTCAACTAGGCCGTGTCCGATCATCACGTGAAGACGGACTAGTCATCATCGGTGAACATCTTCATGTTGATCGATTCTGCTATCGACTCATGTTCGACCTTTCGGTCTCTTGTGTTCCGAGGCCATATGCGTACATGCTAGGCTCGTCAAGTCAACCTAAGTGTTTCGCATGTGTAAATCTGTCTTACACCCGTTGTATGCTGAGCGTTAGAATCTATCACACCCGATCATCACGTGGTGCTTGAAACAACGAACCTTATAGCGGTGCATGATTAGGGGAACACTTTCTTGAAATTTTAGCGAGGGATCATCTTATTTATGCTACCGTCGTTCTAAGCAAATAAGATGTAAACATGAAAAACATCACATGCAAATCATAAAGTGACATGATATGGCCAATATCATCTTGCGTCTTTGATCTCCATCTTCGAGGCGCGGCATGATCACCTTCGTCACCGGCATGACACCATGATCTCCATCATCATGATCTCCATCATCGTGTCTTCATGAAGTTGTCTCGTCAACTATTACTTCTACTACTATTGCTAATGGTTACCAATAAAGTAAAGTAATTACATGGTGTTTTTCATTGACACGCATGTCATACAATAAATTAAGACAACTCCTATGGCTCCTGCCGGTTGTCATACTCATCGACATGCAAGTCGTGATTCCTATTACAAGAACATGATCAATCTCATACATCACATATATATATATATATATATATATATATATATATATATATATATATAATTCATCACATCCTTTTGGCCATATCACATCACATAGCATACCCTGCAAAAACAAGTTAGACGTCCTCTAATTGTTGTTGCATGTTTTACGTGGCTGCTATGGGTTTCTAGAAAGAACGTTTATTACCTACGCAAAAGCCACAACGGTGATATGCCAATTGCTATTTACCCTTCATAAGGACCCTCTTCATCGGATCCGATCCGACTAAAGTGGGAGAGACAGACACCCTCTAGCCACCTTATGCATCAAGTGCATGTCAGTTGGTGGAACCTGTCTCACGTAAGCGTACGTGTAAGGTCGGTCCGGACCGCTTCATCCCACAATAGCGCCGAAACAATATAGGACTAGAAACAGTAAGAAAATTGAACAAACCAACCCCCACAACTATTTGTGTTCTACTCGTGCATAGAATCTACGCAATAGACCTAGCTCATGATGCCATTGTTGGGAACGTAGCAGAAATTCAAAATTTTCTACGCATCACCAAGATAAATCTATGGAGATTCTAGCAACGAGAGAGAGAGGGAGTGCATCTTCATACCCTTGAAGATCGCTAAGCGGAAGTGTTACAATAACGCGGTTGATGGAGTCGTACTCGCGGCGATTCAAATCCCGGAAGATCCGATCTAGCACCGAACGGACGGCGCCTCCGCGTTCAACACACGTACAGCCCGGGGACATCTCCTCCTTCTTGATCCATCAAGGGGAGAGGAGAAGTTGAGGGAAAACTCCATCAGCACGACGGCGTGGTGGCGATGGAGCTCGTGGTTCTCCGGCAGGGCTTCGCCAAGCACTACGGAGGAGGAGGAGGTGTTCGAGGAGGGAGGGGCTGCGCCAGGGGAAGGGGTGCGGCTGCCCTCCCACCCCTCCACTATATATAGGGGCAAGGGGAGAGGGGGAGGCACCCTAGGGTTTCCCCTAGGGGGCGGCGACCAAGCAGATTGGATCTCCCTAGGGAAAATCGTAGGGAGACTTGCCCCCCAAGCCAAGCAGGTGGAAGCTTGCCTCCCAAGCCAGGTGGAGGCGCCCCACCTCCCCAAGTAACATGGGAAATGGTGTGGGGGTGCACCACCCCTTAGTGGGCTGGTTTGCCCCTTCCCCTTTGGCCCATGAGGCCCTCCAACACTTGCCGGGGCTCCCGAAACACCTTTCGGTCATGTTGGCCATAGCCTGGTACCCCCGGAACACTTCCGGACTCCAATACACTTCGTCCAATATATCGATCTTCACCGCCAGACCATTCCCGAACTCCTCGTGACGTCCGGGATCACATCCGGGACTCCAAACTACCTTCGGTAACCACATACTATTTCCCATAACAACTCTAGCGTCACCGAACCTTAAGTGTGTAGACCCTACGGGTTCGGGAACCATGCAGACATGACCGAGACACCTCTCCGGCCAATAACCAATAGCGGGATCTGGATACCCATATTAGCTCCCACATGTTCCACGATGATCTCATCGGATGAACCACGATGTCGGGATTCGATCAATCCGTATTCAATTCCCTTTGTCAATCGGTATGTTACTTGCGAGATTCGATCGTCGGTATCCCAATACCTCGTTCAATCTCGTTAAAAGCAAATCACTTTACTCGTTCCGTAATGCATGATCCCGTGACTAACTACTTAGTCACATTGAGCTCATTATGACGAGTGGGCCCAGAGATACCTCTCCGTCATACGGAGTGACAAATCCCAGTCTCGATTCGTGCCAACCCAACAGACACTTTTGGAGATACATGTAGTGCACCTTTATAGCCACGCAGTTACGTTGTGACGTTTGGTACACCCAAAGCATTCCTACGGTATCCGGGAGTTGCACAATCTCATGGTCTAAGGAAATGATACTTGACATTAGAAAAGCTTTAGCAAACGAACTACACGATCTTGTGCTATGCTTAGGATTGGGTCTCGTCCATCACATCATTCTCCTAATGATGTGCTCCCGTTATCAATGACATCCAATGTCCATGGTCAGGAAACCATAACCATCTATCGATCAATCAGCTAGTAAACTAGAGGCTCACTAGGGACATGTTGTGGTCTATGTATTCACACATGTATTACGGTTTCCAGTTAATACAATTATAGCATGAACAATAGACAATTATCATGAACAAGGAAATATAATAATAACCATTTTATTATTGCCTCTAGGGCATATTTTCAACAGAAGTTTCTAGCATGAATAATCTTATGATCCCTTTGAGCCTGGGTGGCGGACCATAGGAGGAGATCTCCTAGGACAACACTGGTATAACCCCAGGTGCCCAAACCAAAAATCCACCCAGATGTGTATTAAAGTTGCGACCTTAAGTTGAACCATTAATTAACACTCACATCTGTCATGGGTCTCTCACACCAAACCACATCTATGAGCATAGCATAGCATTATAAGCATAATGTAGATGTAACTCCCAAGGGTTTAGTAATAAAACAGGTAATAGGTTCTACCTCACCATCTACTTCCCAATGCCCACAAGTTAATCACATCCTAATCATGCAGTGTTTGAGGATTGTAACTAATGCATATAAACTAGGTATGAAAAGAGTATGATAAATGTGTTACTTGCCTTGCCGATGATCCGCAAACCCTAGAGACTCTTAGTAGCACGCTTCGCACTCCGGGAATTCTATCGTAAACAAACAATAGCAGGCATAAGCAATCAAGAAAAGATGCACGGGTAAAACTCAAATAAATATGAAAGCTCAACTGAAGAGATTCGAGTCGCAAAAAGAATCAATCGAATCGGAGGTACGGAACTGAAACTACGATCAAAAGAACTTCGAAATCAAATCTTCTTGAAACCAAATTTTAAATTTTTAAAACCTTGTTCAAGTTGGTTAAACAGAAAGAGGGGCTCGAGACGAAGATTTTGGCGTTGGTTTCACTGGATTTGGACAAACGGTTAAGAAACGGCGAGGGTTTGAAGATCAGGGGCTAATCTGTGATAAAAGTAATCACGGATAGGCCCCTCGCCGAAAATAAAATAAAAAGAAAAGACTAACGAACGGACATTCGCTGTATGAGCCAAATCAGCGAACAACGTTCATTAAAACGAACGAACAGATGAATGTCCGCTAAATAAAATAAACCGACAAAAAACCGAACCGGTCTATATAAAAACGCATCAAGGGTTTCTAAAAAACCGATCAATTTACCTAAACCGAAAAAACAACGACGGCTCGGGAGTCAACGGCGTCGGCGCCTCCTGCGAGGCGGGGCTCCGGCTCCGGCGTGGGGCGACAATGGCGGCGAGCTGGTGGCGGTGGCGCTGGCGCGGCAACAGCAATGGCGGCATGTGGCGGCAGCGGCGGCGCCACAGCGGCGGCGAAGCGGCAACAGCATGGCGGTGGTATCGCCAGATGGCGCGTACGGCGGTGCGGCGGGCGGTGTGGCGGCGGCGGTATTTAAGGGCGGTGCGGGTGCTTGGGAGAGGCGGTCGGCGGCGTCAGACTCTCGGGAGTCCGGCTCGAGACGACGAGGACAGCGGGAGTGGACTGCCGGCTCGGCTGGCTGTTGGCCCAATCGGTAGCGTGATTTTAACAGTAAGCGTGATTTTATAAATAAATTCCATCAAGAAAATTCTAAATAAATAAAAATAAAAATCTAAAATGCCAAATTAAATTCACCGTCTAAATAAAATAAATAGAACAAAGTGAACATTTTCTTAGCCTAAAATGCAATTTTGAAAAATGCATAAGTTTTCTAATTCAGAAAAAAATAGAAATAAAATCCAAATAAAATTACTTATTTGATTTTAATATTTTTCCTCCAATATTTCATTTATTTTGGAGAAGTCATATTATCTCCTCTCATATATTTTAATTAGAAATGTTTTTGGAAAGAAAAATAATAAAAATCAAAATGATCCCCGTTTCAATATTTGAGAAAATTCAAATATGAAAATTGTGAAATCCCCAACTCTCTCCGTGGGTCCTTGAGTTGCTTAGGATTTTCTAGGATCGCAAACAAAATGCAATAAAATATGATATGCATTGATGACCTATGTATAACATTCCAAATTGAAAATTTGGGATGTTACAAACCTACCCCCTTAAGATGAATCTCGTCCTCGAGATTCGGGTTGGCTTGAAAATAGGTGTGGGTGGTCTTTGCGTAGATCTTCCTCTCGTTCCCAGGTGGCTTCATCGTCGGTATGGTGGCTCCACTGAACTTTGCAAAATTTGATAACCTTGCTGCGTGTAACTCGGTTGGCAAACTCGAGAATCTTGACGGGTTTCTCCTCGTAGGTCAAACCACTATCCAGCTAAATTGCTTCCAGAGGAATATCGGCCATCTCGGCATGGCATTTCTTCAACTGGGAAACGTGAAACACATCATGAACTCCTGACAGTCCTTCGGGTAACTCCAACTTGTAGGCCACCTCTCCCATACGTTCCAAAACTCGGTATGGTCCTACAAATCTTGGGGCTAACTTTCCCTTAACACCAAAGCGTTTAACTCCTCGCAGTGGTGATACACGGAGATATGCTCTGTCTCTGATTTCATAGATTACCTCCTTGCGTTTTGAGTCCGTGATAGCTCTTACACTCGGGTGAGCTACCTTGATGCATCTCGAATGAACTTAACCTTTTCTTATGACTCTTTAATCAAATCCAGTCCAAATAACTGACGTTCTCCAACTTCATCCCACTTCAGCGGCGTTCTGCACCTCCTTCCATATAGGGCTTCAAAAGGTGCCATCTTCAAACTGGCCTGGTAGCTATTGTTGTATGAGAACTCCGTGTAGGGCAAATTGTCATCCCAACTAGATCCATAATCTAGCGCACAAGCTCTCAACATGTCCTCCGGAATCTGATTGTCTCTCTCGGTCTGTCCATCTGTCTATGGATGAAAGGCTATACTGAACTCTAGCCTGTTACCCAAAGTCTTGTGCAGCTGGTGCCAAAACTTTGAAGTAAACTGTGTCCCTCTATCTTATACAATGGTCCTCAGAACTCCATGCAGACATACGATCCTGGTCATATATATATCTTGGCCAACTTTTCACTTGTATAGGTGGTCTTCACTGGGATAAAGTGGGCCACTTTGGTCAAACGATCCACTACTACCCAAATAGAGTCATATCCCGATCCGGTCCTGGGTAATCCGGTGATAAAATACATGCCAAGCTTATCCCACTTCCATTCGGGTATCGGCATAGGCTACAGTAATCCTGCTGGCTTCTGATGTTCTTCCTTCACTCTCTGACATACATCACATACTGCTACATACTCAGCAATGTCCTTCTTCATTCTAGTCCACCAGAAACGCTCCTGTAAATCCAAATACATCTGGGTGTTTCCAGGGTGTATCGAGTATGGCGAGTCATGAGCCTCCTGAAGTATCAACTTCCTGATCTCTGCATTATTGGGCACATAAACACGGTCCTCAAACCACAAGGTGTCGTGCTCATCCTCACGAAAACCTTTAGCATTTCCTCTCCTTTATCTCGGCAATTTCCTTGTCATCCTTCTGAGCTTCTCGAATCTTCCCAATAGTGTTGACTGAACCTCCAATGCTGCAACAAAACCTCTAGGAACTATCTCCAAACGAAGCTCCCTGAGATCTTCTGCTAATTCTCTTGGTAATCCTCCGCTCACTTGGGTATTCATAACTCTTCCGGCTCAAAGCGTCTGCTACGACATTGGCCTTTCCTGGATGATAATGTAATTTCATGTCGTAATCTTTTATAAGCTCCAACCATATCCTTTGCCTGAGATTTAGCTCCTTCTGTGTGAAACTGTACTTCAAACTCTTATGATCCATGTACACATCACATCGATTTCCAATAAGAAAATGTCTCCAGGTCTTGAGTGCATGCACTACGGCTGCTAACTCCAAATCATGTGTGGCATAATTCAACTCATGCGGTCGAAGCTGACGTGAGGCATATGAAACAACTCCTCCGTCCTGCATAAGCACACCTCCAAGTCCTAAGCGAGAAGCGTCGTAATACACTTGGAAATCCTTGCGTATATCTGGCAGAATCAGCACTGGGGCTGTAACCAAGCGTTTCTTGAACTCCTGGAAACTTGCCTCACATTCATCTGTCCATTTGAACTTGGTGTCCTTCTTCAACAACTCCGTCATTGGCTTCGCAATCTTAGAAAAATTCTCAATGAATCTCTGATAATATCCTGCAAGTCCAAGGAAACTGTGGATCTCTCCAACTAAGGTGGGTGCTAACCACTCAGTGACTGACTGAACCTTGGTGGGGTCTACTGCTATACCTTCTCCTGATATAACATGTTCAAGAAATCCAACTTCCTTCAACCAAAACTCACATTTGCTAAACTTGGCATATAACTGATGTTCCCTGAGCTTCTCGAGAACTAAACGCAAATGTTCCTTGTGTTCCTCTTCATTCTTCGAGTATACCAAGATATCATCAATGAACACCACGACAAACTTATCCAAGAACTCCATGAACACCTTATTCATCATACTCATGAAATAGGCAGGGGCATTAGTCAATCCAAATGACATAACCGTATACTCATATAGCCCGTACCTTGTGGTGAAGGCTGTCTTTGGTATATTCTGTTCTCGAATCTTCAACTGGTGGTATCCTGATCACAGATCGATCTTGGAAAATACTTTAGCTCCTTGCAGCTGGTCAAACAACTCATTGATCATCGGTAGGGGTACTTGTTTTTTATCGTCACTTCATTCAACGCACGATAATCAACAACCATTCTCAATGATCCATCCTTCTTTTCAACCAAGAGCACTGGGGCTCCCCATGGTGATGAACTTCGTCGAATGTATCCTTTCCCCAATAACTCCTTAATCTGCTTCTTGATCTCTTCCAGATCATTTGCGGGCATCCGGTATGGTATCTTTGATATTGGACCGGTGCCTGGCAACAACTCTATCAAAAACTCAATGTCTCGATCCGGCGACATGCCTGGTAATTCCTCTGGAAATACATCCGTGTAATCCTTCACTACATGCACTTCTTCCTGAACAACTCCTGAGAGGGAATTTACTTGGGTCCTCCCTGGCGAATGTCTGGATACATACTTAATCCTTTTTCCCTCCGGGGTGGTGAGTAGAATTGACCTACTAGCACAGTCAATGTTTCCTCCATACTTCGATAACCAATCCATTCCTAGTATCACATCCAATCCTTGTGACTTCAAAATTATTAGGTCTGAGGGGAAAACATGGCTACCAATGGTTAGGGGTATCCGGTCGCACCATCGGCTGGCCATATACTCTGCACCTGGTGAGCTTACTAGCAAGGGTGTCCTAAGGGCTACGATGGGTAACCTAAACTTGTCCATAAATCTCCTTGAAATGTATGAATGCGATGCACCAGTGTCAAAAAGAACGAGAGCTGTAAATGACTTAACCACAAAATTACCGATAACTGCATCTGGCAACTCTTCAACTTCCTCCACGTTCACATGGTTCACTTCTCCCCTGTTGAAAGGGTTGGGCTTCTTCCCAGAGCTTCCATTGCCATTGCCATTCTTCAACTCAGGACAATCATTGGCGTAGTGCCCAGTCTTCCCGCACTTGAAACAGGTAATGTGACTCTGATCCTTCTTGGCGGATGTGGCTGGGTTAGAGCGGTTCTGATTGTTGTTTACTCCATTCCCATTTCCATTCTTGGGGCCACTATGGTTATGCGAACTTCCTCCATTGTGGATATGGCCTCCATGGTTATGGGTATATCCTCCCGAGTTCGGGGTAAAACGAGGCTTCTGTTGGGCTCCTGAGTTGTACTTCCCTTGTCCATAGTTCCTTTTGCGGCTCTCAATCTGCTGTTGCTTCCCTTCAATCATAAGAGCCCGGTCTACCAACTCCTGGTAGTTAGCGAATGTCACTACGATCAACTGCATGCTTATCTCATCATTCAGCCCTTCCATAAACTTCTCCTGTTTCGCGGCATCGGTGGCCACATCATCAGGGGCATAGCGCACTAAGTTACTGAACTCATCCACGTACTTCCCCACAGTACAGTTTCCTTGGCGTAAGTTGCGAAATTCCCGCTTCTTCATGTTCATGCTCTAGTTGAGACATGTGCAGTGCGGAATGCTTGCTGGAACTGATCCCAAGTGATATTGGCTATAGGGAAAGTGGCTGTGTAATTCTCCCACCATGAAGCTGCTGGTCCATCCAATTGATGTGCGGCAAAACGCACCTTCTACGAACACATGCAACTGCGGTGGTCAACTCCCTTCCAATCCTGCGTGGCCATCGCCGACAACTATTGGCTCGGTGCTCTTTGGAAAACACCGTGGCTGCAACCTCGGAAAACGGGCTAAGTTGTCAACTGAAGGTGGTGGCGGTGGGTTGTTGTTGTTGTTGTTGCCTTGGTTCTGGACTAGTATCTGCATCAAGGCATTCTGCTGCTGGATCAACTGGGTGATCTCTGGTGGGAAGACAAATCCAGTGTCACGTCTCGGAGGCATCTGATGGGTTTAGAGGGGAGAGATTAGAATAGAGTGAGGTCTAATGAGAAAGCACTACCCATATGCACATGAGACAAACACATTCGTATCACACCAAATCAATTCAAGCAAGGGCATACAATTGGTCTACAACTATCGTTACAAAAGTGCTCGGACTACTACTATATACATGGGGGAAAACTACTAATCATATGGTGGTCATCTAGAAATTTTGATCGGTGGAAAACTCCATGATATCCGCTCCAGCTTCGTCTTCATAATCATCATCACTATCGTCGGGGTCGGAGTCGGTGTCGTCGATGATGATGTAGTCTTCAGAACGAATGTCCTTGGGTTGGTCGTCTTCTCCTCCTGGCGTGGGGTCTCCCATGTATACTCCTATCTTCCTTGTCAGGTCGTCATTCTTCTCCACAAGTATTGCGATTTCCTCCTCATATCCGTCGCGTATATACTTGAGTTCCTCTTCTAGCTCCATGTTCCTGGTCATCGCCTTCTTCAAATCTATCATGCTTGCGCACATCTGGTTCTCCTGTCGACGGATGTGTTGGTTTAACTCCTGGATGAAAGCTGCAATGGACTTGTCTCTCCTGGTGCTGATCATCTCCCATTTCTCATCTCGGCGCCCACATATCTGGTAGATGGTGTCCTTAAGATCCTTGTGGTAAACTTCGCCAATGCGTCCCATGGCGATGTGGGCTGCCATGCTCTTTCCTAGACTCCAGGTTGGTGCATCAAAAGAAAACTCTATGGGCTCAGTAACTGGCGTGAATGTCCTTCCTGGGACTTGAAATCGAATCATCCATCGCTCCTCTTCTGGTAAAGTGGCGGTGTTGGTCCCGGTGAAGCTTGGTATTCCGATGTTCAGGTACCTTGTGACTTCCTTCAAGTGTCGTCCAAAGGGTGTGTCTTCATCCGATTGTGCAAACTTGTTCCTTGATTCTGCCATCCTAAAGAGTAGAAAATGGAGAGGAGTCATAAATGAGTAGAGAGGAGTGACCTATGGCTCATCATAGTGGTCGTGTCCTACAATCAGCGTGTGCTCTGATACCATCTTATAGCGATCCAACCTCAGATAGTCAAATCTCCGTGTTCAAGTGTCATCCCTTGACCGGTAATGCTGACACACACAATACTTGAAGGATTTATAACAGAGTGCAATCACACACTATTACATTGAATGTCTCAAAAGAGAACTTATCACCATAAATATGGCTTAAGGCCATCTAAATACGATAACAACGGAAGGCTTGGAAGATAAAGTGAGTCCATCAACTCCAACGGCATAGCTGAGTGCATGACAACGACCTAGAGCACCTTACTCTTCGTCTGAAAAGTCTGCAACATGATATGTTGCAGCTCAAACGGGTCGACACATGGAATATCTTTGGCAATATAACATAGTAGAGCAATGAACAGATAAAAGCTATCATGTACATGCATATATGGCTGGTGGAGGCTCTATGGTTATATTGTTTTGCGAAAAAGCCAGTTTTCCCTACAACAAAGGAATATGTTTTATTTAACTATCATGGTGGTTGAAACATTGAGAATGGTATCCCCATCTCAATCCCAATTAAAAAGTAATTAACAACCCAACAAATTAACTTAGAGTGATGAGATCAAATCAATAATTCAAGTACCAGATACTCAAGATGTCCATAACCGGGGACACGGCTAACCATGATTAGTTTATACACTCTGCAAAGGTTTGCGCACTTTTCCCCACAAGAATCGATCTCCTCCATTGGATTTCTCACACTACATGGTGTTTGAGAAACGGATGACCGAGACACAGTCTTTCAGAAGCATTAACTCTAACCCCGGGTAGACAGTACCAACCTACATCCCCTACATCTGCTAGCCTACCACTGGAAGAGGTCATGCAACATACTCAACTATGCTAGAGCCAATAATAGCTTGTGGCTGAACACGGAAGTTTCTAGCATGAATAATCTTATGATCCCTTTGAGCCTGGGTGGCGGACCATAGGAGGATCACACGGTATAACCCCGGGATCTCCTAGGACAACACTGGTATAACCCCAGGTGCCCAAACCTACAATCCACCCAGATGTGTATTAAAGTTGCCACCTTAAGTTGAACCATTAATTAACACTCACATCTGTCATGGATCTCTCAAACCAAACCACGTCGACGAGCATAGCATAGCATTATAAGCATAACGTAGAAGTAACTCCCAAGGCTTTAGTAATAAAACAGGTAATAGGTTCTACCTCATCATCTACTTCCCAATACCCACAAGTTAATCACATCCTAATCATGCAGTGTTTGAGGATTGTAACTAATGCATAAAAACTGGGTATGAAAAGAGTATGATCAATGTGTTACTTGCCTTGCTGACGATCCGCAAACCCTAGAGACTCGTAGTAGCACGCTTCGCACTCCGGGAATTCTATCGCAAACAAACAATAGCATACATAAGAAATCAAGCAAAGATGCGCGGGTAAAACTCAAATAAGAAGATCATATCTGAAAGCTCAACTGAAGAGATTCGATTCGCAAAAAGAATCAATCGAATCGGAGCTACGGAACTGAACCTACGGTCAAAAGAACTTCGAAATCAAATCTGCTTGAAACCAAATTTTAAATTGTCAAAACCTTGTTCAAGTTGATTAAACTGAAAGAGGGGCTCGAGATGAAGATTTTTGCATTCGTTTCACTGGATTTGGACAAACGGTTAAGAAACGGCGAGGGTGAAGATCAGGGGCTAATCTGTGATAAAAGTAATCGTAGATAGGTCCCTGGCCAAAAAGAAAATGAAAATAAAAGACTAACGAACGAACGTTCGCTGTCTGAACCAAATCGGCGAACAACGTTCGTTAAAACGAACGAACGGACGAACGTTTGTTAAATAAAATAAACCGACGAAAACCGAACCGGTCTATATAAAAAACGCATCTAGGGTTTCTAAAAAAACCAAACGGTTTACCTAAACCGAAAAAAAACGGCGGGTCGGTGGCTCCGGCATGGGCGACAATGACGGCAAGCAATGGCGTGGCGGCTGTGGCAAGCAGCAATGGCAACAGGCGGCGGCGGCGCTGCTGCTTCTTCTTGATGCGGCGGCGATGTAAAGCGGCGGTATTTAAGGCGAAGTGCGGGTGCTTGGGGAGGCGGTCGGCGGCGGCAGACTCCTCGGAAGTCCGGCTCGGGGACGATGAGGACGGCGGCGCGGGAGTGGGCCGGCTTGGCTCGGCTGGGCCGTTGGCCTAGTCGGGCGCGCGATTTTTTTATATAAATAAATTCCACCGAGAAAATCCTAAATAAATAAATAAAATCCAAAAATGCCAGAAACAATTTTCAGCGTCTAAATAAAAAATTTAGAACAAAGTGAACATTTTCTTAGCCTAAAATGAAATCTTTGAAAAATGCATATTTTTTTCCAATTCAAATAAAATAGCAATAAAATCCAAATAAAATAATTTATTTGATTTAAAAAAATTTCCTCCAATATTTCACTTATTTTGGAGAAGTCATATTATTTCCTCTCATATATTTTAATTAGAAATATTTTTGGAGAGAAAAATAAGAAAAATCAAAATGATCCCCGTTTCAATATTTGAGAAAATTCAAATATGAAAATCGTGAAATCCCCAACTCTCTCCGTGGGTCCTTGAGTTGCTTAGGATTTTCTAGGATCGCAAATAAAATGCAATAAAAATATGATATGCATTGATGACCTATGTATAACATTCCAAATTGAAAATTTGGGATGTTACATTATGGACCTTTTCTGATGCTATGGGACAGAAGCATCCTATATCTGTGATCACAGATGGGGACCTTGCAATGCAGAGAGCAATCAGGGTGGTGTGGCCTGACTCAAACCATAGGCTCTGTATATGGCACATTCAGCAGAACATTATACGTCATCTGCATGATGACGCGGTAAAGGAGGAATTCAGATCTTTCATATATGATACATCTTTCATTGAAGAGCATGAGAGAAAATGGTTAAAACTCTTACAACGAAACAAAGTAACAAGTGAGGACTCATGGCTGCATCAGATGTATAAGATGAGAAAACTGTGGTGTGCTCCATATCTTGAGTGTCGTTGTTTCGTAGGATTGAGCAGCAATCAGCGGAGTGAGAGTTTAAACTCGGTGCTACATACGCATATTGAGGCTAAGATGACGTTGTCTCAATGCTAGAGCACTATGGGCATTGCCTTGCGTCGCGACGCTTGAAAGAGGCTCTCCAAGATATCGAGGACTTGCAGTCCGTTACCTTCACAGACGGAAATGTTGGGAAACGTAGCATGCCATTTCAAAATTTTCCTACGCTCATGCAAGATCTATCTAGAAGATGCATAGCAACGAGAGGGGAGAGTGTGTCCACGTACCCTCGTAGACCTAAAGCGGAAGCGTTTGACAACGTGGTTGATGTAGTCAAACTTCTTCTCTGTCCGGCCGATCAAGCATCGAACGTACGACACCTCCGAGTTCAGCACACGTTCAGCTCGATGACGTCCCTCGAACTCTTGATCCAGCAAAGTCTCGAGGAAGAGTTCCGTCAGCATGACGGCGTGGTGACGGTGCGGTGATGGTGAAGTGATCTGTGCAGGGCTTCGCCTAACCACTACGTGAATATGACCGGAGGTGTAAACTATGGAGGGGGGCGCCGCACACGGCTAACAATGGTTGGTTTGTGTTCTAGCGGGGCCCCCCCCCCCCCCCCACACACATACACACACACACACATATATATATATATATATAGGACTGGACTATTTTGTTACTAGTAATAGAATACCCCGTCCCTATATAGAGCGCGATGCCATGATTTAAAGAAAACAGAGAAAAGGCATGTCCCGAACTGCTCGAAAAGAAAAGGCAAAATACAACTTCCTCCCGATCCTATCTCCTCCAGCGCGTCGAACCATGACCCGCCGTCGCGCCATGCCCCGCCGCCGCGCGCCGCCACCCCATGACCCGTCGCCGTACCATGCCCTGCCGCCGCGCACCGCCACCCCACGACCCGCAGTCGCACCATGCCCCGCCGCCGCGCACTGCCACCCCATGACCCGCCGCCGCGTGCATCCACCCCCTGCCCTGCCGCCGTGCGCCACCACCCCCTGTCCCGCCGCCGCGCGCGCAGGATTCGACCAGCCGGAGCAGCGGCGAGCCGGATCCAGCCTCGCCCCCCGAGCTCCGTCTTCTTCCCTGCCTCCCTTCCGCGAATCGGACGCCTCCTTCTGGGTGGTCCAGCACCGCTGCGTCTAGCGGTCCAAGGCCGTTCACCGTCGCAGCGCCTCCTAACGTCCGCGCCATGGGCTCCTGTGCACGGCCCTTGCCGAAGTTGGTGCGCACGTCCCTGCCCCACTTTTTCTCCCTCTCTATTCCTGCACTCCATGAGTTCTTGTTGATTGCTCGTCACGTGTTTGCTAAAATGTCTAAGTGCACTGTACTACTAGTTTTGATATGTTCACTGTTTATTTGTAGCTACCTTGTGCTTGCTAAATGTTACAGCTTACAATACCACGTGCACCGTCCTCAGTCCAACCCCATGGCGTCAGGATGATCGAGCTCGTCGCAAGTACTAGTCCATGGCTGCCATCTTCCACTTTCCTCTGCCTAGGTCCTTTCCTATGGAGGTGCAAGGTTTCTACTCTTCTCCCTCCCATGCTCTCTCTCACTGTCTATGTTCATGTGTACTGCTGCTTCAATTTCTTTGTGATGCAAATGTTGTTGATGAACATTTTGTTTAGTAAAAAGCTACAAAAAAAATCAGTTTTTCTTGTTGCGAAAATTTCTGAATTTTGCTCTAGTCTAGCAGTTCGACATATATTCTACTTCAGTTCAGTATGTCATTTAGTTTAGTACATCGGAGTATCATGTACGTCAGTTTAGTTCAGTACGAAAACATTAGAGATTCGACAGACATAATCACGTCGCACAAGTTCAAGTATAGGTACAGAAGTTTCTCACCATAAATAAATTGATTTGGAGTCTCCGTGACAAAATCTCATCTCTCATATTTGTTCCTATTGTTGTAGGTTGCAGCAAAAACAAGATGCACAAGTTCATCTTCAGCGCGTAGGCTGTTCAACTCCGCCACCCCATGCCGTTCACGTCCGCCACGAATGTCGGTTCAATGCCGCCCCGACAACCCAGCGCACGTGGAGATCTACAGAAGAGGTTCAGTTTCTGAACTTTTGAACGCCAAGAGGTTCAGTCCAAAACTTGGTATGGTGGGTGTACTACTGATAATCTCAAACTTGTTCCTCTCAACTTCAGTAAAAGAATTTCTCCGAATAGATAAATGTGTGTATGCAAGGTGTTGTGTGATGGGATGTGGCATGTGGCTGGGTTAATTAGCTAGAGATCTCAATTAGCTATGCCGGGCAGATGCTTTGTGTCCGTACAGTTTAGGCCAAGAAGAGAAGCAAATGTGCTGCTCATCATTTGCCATCATCCATCTCTACTCAAATTATGTTCATCTTTTTTAGTTCATCTTTGAAAATTTCGGTCCATTTTCTTTTGGCAGGATGCGTAAAAAAAATCGAAGGCAGCAACTCAAAAATAGATGAATGTTGGAAGGAAGATGTATAAGGCTGAGAGGAAATGGCATCTTGAGGTCTGTTACCATTCAACTTATAGACATATATGCTCAGTTATTGTTGTGTAACATAGAGTTACCCTGGATGTAAATGCTCCTTCTCTTGTGTATTTCAGTTCAACAATTGGTGGTTCTTCAGGTCACTTTAGCGTGCATTTTCAGTACATCTTCCAGGTGAAGGAGCTACCCTTCAGTTAATTTTGTTTATGAAGAAAAAAGATTGTGTAAAAAAATTGAAGGAATCATTTCAAATGGGCATAAGGCTGAGAGGAAGTGGTCTCAGATCACAACATTTCCACTGAGAAAAAATAGCCACAAACAGGTTGAGTTCACTACATGGAATCTGTGAGTTCAAAAGAGAAACAAGCTCATTGTTACAACCCGATGAATTCACAAAGGAAAAAAATGGGAATTAAAAGAAAACTTGTAGAAGTTTGTTGCATGCAATTCTGAAAGTTCGAAGTCAGGAAACTGATAAGTTTAGATAAAATTAAAACTGTCAAAAAACATGATAGTTTTGTGCTTTGAAGTTGTAGTCGTAGATGCTTTGAAGACCGTCGTCTCCGTGCTGCCGCTTGTCGGCATCGGCCCCTCGAGCTGCTAACTATCCCTGGTGCATTGTCCTCAGTCCAATCCCATGGCATTAGGGTGGCCGAGTTCGTCGCGGGCAGCAGTTCGGGTTCGTGTGCCACCGCCCGCCTGGACTCGCGGGCGCGTCGCCGCCCATCAGCTCCCCTGCTCACCTCCCTGCCACCGAACGCCGCCAGCTCCCCACACGCCTCCCCATTCCCTGGCTGCACGAGCCGATGCGCCACAGCCATTGCGCATGCTACCACGCGCAGATGGGTTTAGTGGTGAGTGCCAACCTAAACATAGTTCTTGTGATGAAAAATGCCCTGCAACAGCATAAGATCCATTTCATCATAGTATTGGTGCTAGATACTTTTACACATAATTCATACTAAACTGTAAGTTATCTCTGAAGCATTCTACGCAGGAAATTATCTCGTGAGTTGTGTGTAGCGTTTGTGCCTGGTGGTTGTTCATATAAATCCCTAGGTGGCCACTGTTGGCTAGTTTTGTGTGCTTCAAATTTTGTAAACAAATTATTAGTATGCCAAAGAATTTTTTTTCTTATTATTTTGTTGCACAACCATGGACGTTTAGAATACATTAGCAGTCTATAAAGGCCCAACAGAGGTGATTTTTTATGCTTGATTAATGCAAGCCTTTTTTCTGCTACTTAGTAGTTTATGTAAATGCTAGTGAGATGAATAGGTATAGAAGTAGTTTGTGCTGATAATACACGGCTCATATTTTTCTTAACGGATACTTATACAGAACGTTCGAGCCACAGCAGCTCCCAAGCCGTTCACCATCGGCACCATAGTCCGTTCACCGCCGACACCCAAGGCCGTTCACCGACGCAACGATGGCGTCTGGTCGTCGTCACCCACGACCGCGCACTCGCATCTCTCTAGCTTCAAGTAGTGTCCTCCTCTAGCTGCAGGACGCGTTCTCCTCCAGCTGCAGGACAATGCTATGGTGCACATTCAAGGCAGCAAGCACACCACAGGTCGCAGCGCCGCCGTTGACCACATGTGCGCATGCGTGCGATTGATGCGTGTGTGCCTTAGGTATGCATCTCAATGCCTCCGCCCTTCCTCTTTTCATGTAGCATATTGTGAAAATGTTGTTGTGTTGCCAGGTCTCCTATTAGTTCAACTACAAATAATTACATCCGTTCGACTACATATATTACACTAGTTCAACTTTTGTAAAGGCCACATTAATTGACCTAAGTTTTACATATGTTATCACTTCAGAAAACTGTAGATTTAGATGATGCAAGCTTAGTTATTTTTTCTATTTCCTATAAGTTCAAGTGATCAATTGCTATAAGTTGGCGGGTTGTTTACTCAGGCAGTTAAAAAAGTGGTCATTGTTGTTTATTTTTAAAGATGTTCAAGTGATTCTTGTAAAAAAATGTTGCCTATATTAAGATAAGAACTCCTTTCTCCATTGGATGTCTCGGTTCAACTGGTTAAGCATCTCAGTGCAACTATATTGACTATGCCCAGTAACATGGTGATGGTTGTGTTTCATACATCCAGGCAATATGATGCTTGCAATGGAGTATTGTACAAAGCTCCCATTTGCATTGAATACCGCTACCACCATGTATTTGTACTTCAACGA
The DNA here is from genome assembly GCA_021605145.1 of Aegilops bicornis. Taxonomy (NCBI): domain Eukaryota; kingdom Viridiplantae; phylum Streptophyta; class Magnoliopsida; order Poales; family Poaceae; genus Aegilops; species Aegilops bicornis. The sequence goes on from CM038671.1 coordinate 136,601,622, forward strand.
ACTTGTTGTAACAACTCTTTCTATCTCACTCATATTTCTAGTTTTGCATGGTGCATCTTCTAGCATATGATTGAAATTCATTTCCCATTGTATTATGCATTTAAAAACTCAAAAATTGATGGTGTATTGTCGAGAGAGAGTTCGTAACATTGGATAGTAAGTTCAGACTGTGTTTAAATAGAAGGGATCACCAGCAGCGCCTCAACTCTTCGTTCTATTATCAATTTACAGTGTTTTCTCTGAAAAAATAGCTCAAAAGCATTTTTACATAAACTCACGTCGAGGACGTCTATTTTATTTCCTGAAACACAATCTAGGTGTGCCAGTACAGTATGTGATCTATCATCAGTTTATGAAAAAGCACATATGACAGTACTGTGTGTGTGCAAAAAAAAATAGAGCATTTTTATTATACATCACTTTTCTGATGTGGGTGGCTAGTTTTGCAGGGATATTATCATTGTAGAAGCAAGAGTTTAGCTAGACAACGGAACAATAGTTGTTGAATTTCCTAGCTGACTGTCTGACCCCCGTGAGGCCTAGCACCAGCTTGGTTACCCACTTCCTTTGGTGCGAATTCAAGAGCGTCCCACCAATTTAGAATTTATGAACATGCTAATGGTGTGGAGATCTTGTGCAGCAAGGCAGAGGTAGTAATCTCAAAAAACTTATGAGATACATTAGCGTGTGAAGCCGTGAACAGCTAGCAGTTTATCTTCCAAAATGGATTTATATTATGTTAATAATCGGTGTGCTCTTGTTATCAGTTCATGTGTGCTCTTGTCATCAGGTCGTGTGCCAATTTGTTATCAGTTTTGTGTGTATGTGAGTTGGTAAACCAAGTGTGGCTGCTGTAGAAAAAAGGCACGGGGATGTGTTGCCCTCAATTCTCTCTCGACAAATCCAGCAGTGCAGGTTCTCCGGTGCGCCAAGTATTGCAAACCTGGAAATGGGCGTTGGGCTAACCACAAGGCAATGCCACCAGGTAGGGCGCGAGATGGCTGCCAAGCGCGACATGAGCCTTTTCGACCCCATTTCCAGGTGCAGCGCCAGGGATCTCATTGTGGGGTCTTGTGAAGGCACTAGCGACTCTGCTTCCATTTCTCTTGAGAAGTTTTGCTAACCAATTAGCCACTGATAAGATGACTTTGCTTCCAACTAGCCACTGAAAGTTGTGGCCATTTAATGTCACCTTCTACATTTAAGATAGGTCAAACTGTAACCTTCCAATGTTACCATTTGGTAGCTTAAGATGCTTTATGTTTTGTTGATCTACAGAGTGGCTATCTGAGAGCTATGTTGACCTTTCTGTAGAAAAAAACACGTGTACGTGTGGCTGCTTCTTGCTTCTTGCTGCCACAATTTCTTGCAAATGATTTTGCGTGTGCACTCCAGGAGTGTTTTTGTTTCTGTAGGTCAGCTGCTCAACATTCTTGTACCGCTCAGTACATGTATTACTACTGGGAAGGTTCAAAAATCAGAACTCAACAAGTTCAACATGGTGTATGCCCCCACATGAGACCATCGAGAGGGCGCACCGCGGCGTCATGGACTACATCAAGCACGCGCTCACCCTCTTCACCGACTTCGCCGCCGTCCTCATCATCATGGTAAACACCCTAGCCACCTTGCTCGTCTACTCATCCTCCACCCACTATGGTTGCTAAAATTCGATCTGCTTTTTATATGATGTGATCCATTGTGATGGCTGATGGTGTTGTGTTCCATTGCAGTTCAAGAACACAGGCGACAATTCCGAGGACAAGAAGAAGAGGAGAAGGAGGTCCTGAGAGTCATATGTGCATCGTTTTTTCTTGTTTCAAGAGTAGAAGGGGAAGATGTAGAGGGTGGACTACTCAGGGCGATTGCTGTTGATGTTGTGTTGTGTAAGGTCAGCAAGTAGTGCTAAAATTATTTTGCAGGAAGAGAAGGCAGCGAGAAGATGTTCCAGGTGACACGCCCTTCCATCAAAACAAAACGTTCAAACATAGCAAGAAGTCAGCAGAAAAAGATGTGAACATAGTATACTCCCATGGTTGTACAAGTAAATCATGCACTAAGTCTAGACATTTATTATGTGATCGAATACGAGCTCCTATCAGCCTCTAGTCCATCTATGCTCTCTAGTTCATGCAACCTTTTGATATTAGTCCAGTTCAGTCTAATTAGTCTATTTATACAATTAGTTCAGGAAAACATGATTATATGATGTCTTGTTTTTGTTATTGTTACTCGATGTCTCCATTTCCTTTTTTCTCGTAAGTTTTCTTATAGGAAAGGTTCTTGTAATTACTAGTTGTTTGATTATGTGATGCAGCCGCTTACTTGATGTCATTGTCATTGTTCCTGTAGTTGCATATACGAAAGTGTGGGCTTGGTTTGGTTCCATTTATCTCTCTCTCTCTCTCTCTCTCTCTCTCTCTCTCTCTCTCTCTCTCTCTCTCTCTTGATCTTATAGGAACTGAGGCTATTCCAAGGAACAAGACCGGTAACAGCTAGCGCAAAGGAGACTATGTCGAGAGGTGGCGCTGCTAGACTTGTTGATGTGTAGTTATGGCATAAAAAGCTGAAAATTATTATATATTTTATAATTCCATAAGTTGTACGTAGCAAATCTGTCCATGTGGATCAGTACAACTTATGTACAGCCTTAAATTCACAAATCTTATAGTCATCTTTGTAGTATTCTTCGTGACACTTTGTAAAGCAAGAGTGGCCCATTTTCTGTAAGCAACAATTCAAACGTATCTATTGTATTCAGTTCTTAAGATTATAGAAGAAAGTTCACTAGCCAAAAGGCCTAGAGAAGTCCACCTTATAATTTGCAAACCTTAAAAATAATGGTCAGTTTGAATTAAAAATCAGTTTGCATTAAAAAGAGTGATCAGATCAAACTAAAAACAACGATCAGTTTGAATTAAAAATGACTAAATTAAAAAATGAACATTTTGAATTTAAAATAAACGATTAGTTCGAACTAGAAACAATGATTAGTTTGAATTAAAAACAAGAAAGAAAAAAAACTGTTTCCAAAAAATAGAAATGTGGAAGTGTAAAGTGCAAACAATGACGTGTCTGATGTTCCAAAAAGGATTGAATGCAAAAAATCGAGGAAGTTCAATAAACCCATGAAAATCCAAATGTTAAAAGTTCTAATCATAGAATGAGAGAAGTCCAGAATATCATTGCAAAAATATCAATTCAATTTAAAAAATATCATTCAGTTCAACGATATAAACCATGCAAGTTCGGGGACTATGATACCGTAAAATTAGAAGAACCATATAAAAAACAAAATAAACTTTAGTACAAATACACACATATATTAGTACGAGTACTCTGTTTTTCAGACGGGAAAACACGCTCAGTACAAAACCATATGGACATCAGTTCAAGTACTCTCTTTTGGAACCTTTCAAAATTACTCTCTGAAGAATACATCAGTACAAACGCACACGTAGATCAAGATGCAGTACTCTGTTTTTTATGACGGAAAAACAGCACGATGGGTCTCACGGTAATCCAAATTACTCTTCAGCGGTTGCGAATTTGAGAAAATATTCAATATGACTAAGTTTCGTATTTTCGATATCTTTCTAGCAGTATATTATTTGCCTCATTTCGACCAACTTTAAAAAAAATCGTGTTCGAAATCAAATTTGACCGTATTCGAATTCGTTTTTAAACCGTAAGGAATTGGAAAAACATTTCAATACGAAAAATTTGCGCATTTTCCATTGCTTTTCAACGCCGTATCATTTGCGTCAATCTGATAAACCGTCTGCAAAAAATCGCGAAAATACGTTTCGCCCAGAATTTTACCGTTTTTTAAATTACTTTTAAATCGTATAGAATTAGACAAAACAATAGATATATGGAAGATGCGAATTTTCACAAGCTTTCCAACGCCATCTCATTTGCTCAATTCCGACAAACCATTTGAAAATTAAGTCCAAAATACGATTCGCGTTTTCAGTTTTGAAAAAAACGGTTTTTTCAAAACTGCTCTTAAATCATAAATTTTTTGCAAAAAAAATTATAAGATTGTAATGTGGATGTCAAGAGCTTTCCAACGATATGTTACACACCCTGTTTCGACCAAAAAATGCAAAAAAATTGAACTAAAGAAGACGATTTTTAACGAAGAAAGCTTCAGCTCAACCGCTCAATTTCATCAGTTCCACCGCTTGAATTCATCAGTTCAAGTAGGGTAACAGAATAATATTACATTACGTAATGAATAGCCAGATATATATATATATATATATATATATATATATATATATATATATATATATATATATATATATATACACACACACATATGTATGTATATAGGGTCGACTATTACACACGGTAATGTAATATTATTCTGCTACCTCGCCACCTATAAGGCACGACGTCCCACGATCGACTCCAACCCTAATCCGACTGGTTCCTATCACGGAGGCAAATGTCATGCGGCGAAGCGAAGCGACGGCGGCAATGGAGCGAGGGAGCCCAGAAGACCGTGATTGGCCGTGACGGATCCGTCGCCGCCTCCTTCCTTCATCGCCGGATCCATCGTCGGGTCGTCATCCCCGCCTCCTTCCTCCCTCCGTCGCGGATCCATCGTCGGGTCGTGATCCCGGCCTCGTCTCGCCTCCGCCAGGATCCATCGACAGGCCGTGATCCCCGCCTCGCCTCCCTCCGTCGCCGGATCCATCGCCGGAGCCGTCATCCCCGCCTCGCCTCCCTCCGCCGCCGAAGTCTCCTTCTCCGGCGATTATCCCGCAAGGTGCTTCCTCAACGAACCTCTTTGCGACGCCCACCACAAGCGGTGTTGCGTCCAATGGTGCCGCCTCGCAAGAACATGCCAAGAAGACGCCCACGAGGTAGAAGAAGAAGACAAGACAATCGGAGGTAATGTACGCTCACCACGCTTGTGTCACTCCATCAGTTAAATTCCCCGCTATGAAGAAGAACCCGATGGTACATTGCAAATGCTAGCATCAGTTCATTGACACCCACGCCACTTGATGCACGATTAGGATGTCGAGGTTACGATCGGTGCATCTAATATGCATTGCGTCGATTCAAGTTAAAAAAATTAAACATATCGTCGGTCCGGTATAGTGACAAGGTTCACCATCACGAGAGTTGTATGTTGTTATTCCTAAGAGAACAAGTCATGTAATTGCGTCGATTCAAGGAGTAACAAAACTATTACAAAAAAATATAAAATTGCTACACAATAAGTTCATGATACATAAGCTAGCGGTACTTGTAATGTATATGCATTGATGCACGATTAGAATGTCGAGGATTCTTTGTCGATTGCATCTAATATGCTATCTTCAGTTCAAGTTAAAAAAATTAAACATCGGCGTCGATCCGGGTAGATAGTGACGAGAGAGTGCCACGATTACAAGAAGTTCAATGATACATAAACTAGGAGTACTTCTAGTGTAGTTGCATAAGTTCTGAGAAGAACAGAGGAGAAGTCATGCATGAGTTCAATGTCCAGTTTACAAAAACATTGCTAAAAAAAGAGCATCAGTACATCCGTGTTTTGAACATGAACGTTCATCAGTTCGACTGAAAACGAAACCAGATTAATCACAAAAAAATTTGAATGTTGTTTGCAGAAGCATGCAAGGCGGCACGCGACAAGCATTTGATGAGCAAAACAGATATGGGGCACCACGGTTGGGTAACACGGAAATTCCGCTGGATATTTCAACGATGCAGACGATTTGAAGATACACCGCAATCATCGGAAGCACGGACAGGTCCTTCTATACAAAGAAACATCAATGTCCGGGAATGCAAGCTTTGTCATTGCTGGGTTGCAACTAGGCCAACAATATCACCAACAACAAACGTTTTCCTTCCCCAGCGCATGCAAAAAGCCAAGGACAGGAAGCCGTGGATGGGTTGCAAGAAGGCTTCCACCAGTCGCTCCGTCAACATCAATCATATGTGCTGCAAAAGCAGTTGCGACGGGAAGATTAGGGCAAAAAGACAGAAATTTTGGCCACTCTAGCAGGTTCAAAAGTACAAGATATGAGCCATATAGACAGGAGCAACATCACAATGAATCTGAGGAGAGACGTTCGTACAACGAGAGACGGAGATCTTCGTCATCGTTGCTCCCTCCAAGAGATGCATTGCTGCATGTGCCAAGGGTGACACCACCGGCGCCCATAAACCAGGGAGAACAACAAACGCCAGAGGCAGCGCAGAGCTATACACATGTAAGTATCCATATAAAAAAATACAAGCACAGTCCATACCATGGTGCTGTGACCACCCCATCTAACATTTTTGTTTGGTCACTGTTGTGTGCAGCCACTTGACATTGAAGCTTATGTTCTGCCAAGGCTAGAGATGAGGTTTGAAACTTTCAAAGAAAGTAAGAACTTCTACAACGTATATGCGAAGCATGCTGGTTTTGTTGTCAGGGAAGGCCCCAAGTTTAAGACCAGAGCCTACCTTTATTGCACGTGCCATGGAGTTTATGAATCAAAGGTGTCTGAAGCAAATAGACAGCGTAACAAGACGACAGCCAGAACTAACTGTGGGGCTAAAATGAGGCTGAAGAAGGAAAAGGATGGAACATTTGTCGTAAAAGAGATAGTATGGGAACACAACCACAGGCTACAACTCACTGCAGAAATGCTTGTCTTCTTGCACTCCCACAAAAACTTTGACAAAACAATCTTGGAGTACGTCAAGTACTTGCAGTTCAAAGGCATTGAACACGCGCAAATCATGAGCATTCTGGGCGGTGATGATCCTGGTAGCTACTTCCTCGAAATGAATGCCAAAGACCTGATTAACCTGTAAGTAAAATCTTGGTCTCCTCCCCTAAACCGCCTACGTCTTTTTTCCTCTGTCAGTACAAACATATCACGCATCGCATGACTGGCCTTGATTCAACATGCATTTTCAATGAACTTTTAATATGCAGGAAAGCAAAGAATTCAAGGATTGATGATGTGGACGATGTCCTAAAGACTGTCAACTTCTTTAGGGAGATGAAAGCTATAAACAGGGAATTCTTCTGTGACATGCAACTCGATGAGTCCGACAGAGTTAAGAACATATTCTGGGCGAACGCAAGCTGCCGAGGGGTGTATCAGGACTTCGGGGACTGCGTAACGTTTGACACAACATATAAGACCAACAAGTACCATATACCACTTGGGGTGTTTGTCGGAACTAACAACCACTTGCAGACTACATTCTTTGGTTTTGCCCTGATAAGAGATGAGGATGCAGATTCATTCAAGTGGCTGTTCAAGACATTTTTACGGTGCATGAGAAGGAAGGCTCCTACATGCATCCTCACAGGTACACCCGCTAAAACCAGCCACAACCACCACCCCCCTTCCAAAAAAGAAAAGGAAAGTAACACAATAAAAATGTTGTGTCAGTTCTATCGGTATATATGCACAACCATCTGCTGACCACTCTGAGTCTATTTTCTCATTACGGACTCAAAGGTTTCTCGCAATGGCTTTGGCGATCGCAGATGTTTTTAGGAACACAGTACATAAGCTATGCCGCTGGCACATTATGAAGAAGTACAGGGAACACCTCGCGTGCCTGTATATCCTACACGAGGACTTTAAAGATGAATTCACATCAATTCTCAACTGGCCCCTCATGCCAACTGAGTTTGAGGATGCCTGGAAAAGATTGATGGATAAGTACAACCTCCACGATGATGCCACAATGGTGGGCATGTGGAACGAGCGTGAGAAATGGATATCAGCCTACTTCAAAGAAATTTTCTGCGCCAAAATGACATCCACACAACGAAGTGAGAGCATGAACTATGTGCTCAAGAAGAACTACGTAAATGAGAGACATAACCTACACGGTTTGTCGGCCGGGTAAACTCCTGCGTCAAAACCAGGAGGCAGACAGAGAACCAGGAGACAATGGGTAACCGGGTATAGCTCTATCACTTGTCGTAAGACAAAAAATTACATGCTTACTAAAGTAAAAACTTTATTAGAAGTTTTTCCTGCAGGAAAACTAACAATTTGGTCATCATTCTTGCATCTGCAGAAGGAACAGAACACGTTGACCTTCTATGGGTTTGACACCCAAATGGCAAAGCTGTACACGCCGAAATGTGTACAATGAGATCGAAGATAGGCTAAACGAGCACTCTCTTCACGGCGAGAGACGGAAGAGCCCACAAAGTACATAGTGCGCTACAACCACCCGCAAAAACTGTCCTCAGGTGGGCTCAAAGACGCGTTCTGTGTGGTTGCAGACCCGTGGGAGAAACATATGAGTGCGAAAAGGTGCTATGGGACCACATGTAAGGACTACATAAAAGATGTTACATCTTGTACTACTTTCTTTGCAAAGTTTTTGTTCGAATGAAATAACAAAAACATGCACCTCTTCCAAAAACAAATGTGAGTCTTTTTCTGCGTCCATGTCATGTGCATGATGCAGACAATTAAGGCTGAAAGCGTTCCAGAGAAATACATACTCATGAGATACACCAGGCGCCCGAACATCCAGCCAACATTTGACAGAAATAACTTGAGGACAGTAGCGTCAAACAAGGCATCCCAATACTGCATTGAAAGCTCACTACTGACGCTGAACATGAGGGTGCACAGAAAAAGCTTGAGAAGCCAAGAGCAAATGGCAAGGACGCGAGTCGTCATGGACAAACTTGAACAAGAACTCGACGCCATGCATTCTGCTGAAAATGGAGGTGTCGCAGACAATGAAGCCATTGAGCAGGATATTGCTACAATGTTATCTGAGATGAACCATATGGGAGCTATTGACCCATTTGAGAACGAGGAAGATGAGCAGCAGCAACCGGAGCTTGCCCGTGTGCACACTCAAGAGCACCGACAAACTCACATGCGAGATCATGAGCTCGATGGTGTCAGAGGCTAACGACATGACAATAGCACATCCTACCAGCAGTAGCAGGAAAGAGTGATTAAACCCCCAATATTCTCAAACACAAAGGGGAGGAAGAGCAAGACGCAAGCAGCGAAAGCTACGAAAGCAGCAGCCAAAAAGACACCACGCCCCATCAAGCGCGTGTAATTTGGCCCGGACGGCAAACCCCTCGGGGTAAGAGCATGCGGATTCTGCAACGTCGTGAGCAACCATAACTACCGCACATGCCCACTCCGCACAGATGCCACTGTCAACAAGAACAAGCAGATTGGAGCCACCCAGCTTTCTACCAATGGAGACAACACACGTAACAGCTACACTTGCCGCAAGTGTGGCGGAACTGACGGGCATAATGCCCGGACGTGCAAAGTGGGCAAGGAGGTCAGTGGAGCTGAACATAAACAGGGCAAGCTACAGAGTTCCAAGCAATCAAATGAAGACGATGAAGAAGAAGTGTTTGAGTAGAATGATGGCCAATCAGACGAAGACAATGAAGATGACAGTGTCGGGGGCGAGGAAACTGAAACTAACGATGAAGCTGCCAAGGCTCAACCTGGAAAGAGCGCCGACAAGGCACAACATTCGGGACAGTTAGGAGAAGCTCAAGACTGAACAATACATAGTGGTTATCCTGCTGCGTCAACTAAAAAATGACCTTGTAGTCTCAGTTGCATCAACACACAATGAGGAAGCATTTCACAAAACACTGTCGTTACCAAAACTTATTTAGCTTTATCATCGATTTCTCGATCAGAATTAAAGTTATTTTTTAGTTTCTGATTTGTGCCCGCTGCAGCAGTGACATTATTTTGTAAACCATTTTATAATCATTTTGAATGCAGTCACAAAATACATTTGAGAAAACTTATCTGGATATATCCGACGCAAAACGCTACTGTGAACCAGTAACTCAGGGAAAAAATATGTCAAGGAAAATTTTAAACTCTTGTAGCACATCAGTACTGATAACTCTCATTCATCAGTACAAGGCAGAGTACACATCAGTACAAGGCAGAGTACACATCAGTGCTGATATAATTTCTGATTTGTTCCCGCTGAAGCAGTGACATTATTATTTAAACCATTTGATAATCCTTTTGAATGCAGTCAAAAATAAAATTGAAAAAACTTATCTTGATACATCTGACGCAAACGCCATCATGCGAACCAAGAACTCAGCAAAAAAATGTCAAGGAAAAATTAAAACTCTTGTATTACATCAGTACTGATAACTCTCTGTCGGCAGTACAAAAGGCATAGTAATAACAAACACACCAGTGAACGACTGAAAAAAATCGTTTTGAAAAAACAAAGCTATGCCTGCTCCTGCCAGTCCCAATTCAGAAAGACTATCAGTACATAAAAATAATTACCTCAAGCAAAATGCGAATATAATACATCCTGTACTGGTGAAAATCTAATTTATCTGTAAAAAATACTCACATGTTATCTTGATATAAACAATCCTTAAAAAATACGAAAATTGTTTTAAAAAAACATTAGCACCACACATAGTCTCGCTGGTAATTGGTACGTTCAATTACACTTCAATCACTAGTCCGAGTACGACAGTAGAGGAGTTCAGACCTCCACCAACACCGTCGCTGACACGTGCAAGTGGGATAAGCAGCTGATAAGTACAGCTTGACTATTTGAATCGGTGCCACAGTAAAATGCCATCATCACCACCACAGAGACGTGCAAGTGGGATTTTGCAGGTCATAAGTACAGCTTGACAAGACTAGTCAGTTCAACAGTAAAAACCATTTAAATTGGACGGTTAGTTCTTCGACGCCACCACCCGCGCCTCCCACTGGGCGGTTGCCACGACGCACTGCAAAACGGCGACCCCACACCACAGCACCCACTACACACATGCCCCCGACGAACCGCCTCCCACACACCACCGTCGGCGCACTGAAAAAATACCCCATTGTTTTCCATCTCTCCCTCGTTCACACAAACCACCATTGCCGCTTCCATTTCCACTGCACACAAACCTCCAGCGTCTCTCTCCAAAGCCCAAAGTCGCCGAAGGAAGGCCATGGCGGAGGAACCGTCCGCCAAGCGTCATCATGCCGAGACGTCGGACAAGAGGAGCAACCTCGTCAACATTAAATTCCCCGGCGAGAAGCGCAAATACACCAGAACGCTCAAAGGGGTTGAGCTCCACGGCAAGGAGACGCTGGAGATAGTCTGCACCAGCGAACCAGACAAGGCCGACGAGGTGATCTCCAGGCTCTGGAGGAAGCTTGGCGGCAGGTTTCATGATGATCGCCGGGCGTTGGTGTGCACTACACCAACGAAGATGAACCTCCCGGATGGCGGCGATCCTGCGGTTGTCGTCCGACGAACTCGCTTGGTGTACCACATCGCCATGACCACAAATTGGTGAGCAATCCTACTCATTTGCCCTGCATATGGTTTATCATTTTATTAGTACTATATCCTGAAAATTTAATCACACTTGTTTCCCAACTAGATGTACTAGTGTGGTTTGTGAAAAGTGGATGCACTACTGCATTTTCTCAAGTAGATATACTATAAATGTATTTTTGAACCTGATGCACTGGATTACTATTTGGAAAATCTTGCGGAAGATTAAATTCTGAAGTTGATCGACTGGTGTAGTTTATGAAGTTGATACAATAGAGTAGTCTATGTACTCGATGTATTAAAAAAGATATTTCTAAACTTGATGTAGTGAAGTATTTTCTGAATTTGATGTAATGTTATTTTCGTAAGAAAATAAACTAACGACTTGGTGAAGCACTGGTTCTGTGTTATCCTATTTCAACAAAAGTAGACTCAACTAGTACCAATGCAGAACATACAACATTTCTTTGAAACTATGTATAATCCAAGAAGAAGAATAACATGATGTACTTAATTTAATTTCAGAACTTTCTTTACTAGTTTTTGAAGTACATTCATCCATTGTTTATCCTACATAAACAACTACTTCATGGATTCATCACTTGTAAAACAAAACAAAAATGGATAATTCAAACATCAAAGTAATGCTAATATTCAAAATATGTCTGCCCTTGCAGGCCCAAGCGTCTGACCGAGATCCTGCAGCATGACAAGTTGTTCACATTTGCCGGTTTCAGCATTGAAAGCGACAAAGAAAAGCTGAAGTTGTCCGGTATGGAGATCAACCCCAACAAGTTCATCGACATTCAGCGCAAGTGGAGAGTTCCATACACCAGAAAAGAGTACGACTCCTTGACTGATGTTGTAGCCAGCGTCATCCACCCATTCTACAAAGGCATGAAGAACAAGATCAACACGCAGGAAGACTACAAACTGTAGGGGACAAGCGAGCTGCCAGACAACCTCATCGAGTACGCAGGAGTAGATGCGTACGCCGCGTACAAGTCATGGTTCATGATCGAATACATCACAGATGGTTGGAAATTTGCAAAAGCGAGGGAGGCTAACAACTACTACGACCACCCCTATTGCCCCTTTTAGGGATGAAGATACATCAGAGCCTGCCTTCGTTTTACTTCCGCTTGTGCTTGCCTTTTATCTTGTTGTTTCAAATTAGTAGTTTGCTCTTGTTGGGTTGAACCAGTATGATTATGTCGTGCTTGTCATGTTTGAACAAGTTTAGTTATGTCATCAAGTACAATGTTTTGCTTATCTCATTATATAAGTTTGGTTTGGTAGCTTCGCATGTTGTTAATCCATCATTTCAAAATTGAAAAGTAGCTTACGAATGGAGCGTTGTCGTTGCTCTAAAGTACTAGTTATGATGCAACTAATCACACAATGTTGTTCCATGTCAAGACAACTCGATACACTTGATCGGACATTACATACTTACTACAATAAAAAGTACAAAGAAGCATCGGTCCATAAGCGCTACTATGAATGGACTATCAGTACAACTCAGTCTACACGCAAGTATCATAGTTCTGAAAATGACACCAGAAGACACTTGAGAATAATCACAAAAACAAACACAAAAAAGAAGGCAAAAAACTCAAATGAAAAAAGATTACACTCACACAAAACTGACAAGAACTAGAACAAAAAGTATGAGTCCAAGTTACTGGAGGAGTCAAGTACTAGATTCAAACAAACAAAAAAATTGACCGCCCAAGGTCAGGCGCAGGCCCTGACAATGCTAGATAAAACAAACACAAAAAATAAGGCAAAAAACTCAAATGAAAAAAAGATTACACGCACACAAAGCGACAAGAACTAGAACAAAAGTATCAGTCCAAGTTCTTTGGAGGAGTCAAGTACTAGATTCAAACAAACAAAAAATTGACCGTCCAAGGTCAGCAGCTCCACGACAATGCTAGATACTTGAACTCGAGCCCATGGGCAAATCCCTAGTAATCCGCACAACGCAGGACCCGCCGACCAGGGCCCACAGGTCAAGAGAGAGAGCGAGCGCCGTGTATAAGCGCTCAGGTAAGTGTTCAGAGGAGTTTGACTTGTGAGTGTCGGCTGCGCTTATAAACAGGCCCGGAGCCCCCTCGACTAGCGAGGTGGGACTAAACCTAGAGCGCATGCGCACGACGCACTGCACAGGTGCGCGGACGAGCTATCTGGGCCGGAAAATGTCCCAATAGCCTACATCGTCAACAAAACACCCCACCAAATAAACCCAGGTATACAAACCAGAGGGCGGGACAAAGAAATATGAACCACAAGAAAAATGTTTGTCAATTAACCTCTACAAGAAAAAAGGAAAAAAAAATGATACAAAAACAATGAACCTCTTAAAAGAACAAAACTTAATAGCCTTTCTGTTAAATGTACATACTTTAAAAAACAGAATTAAATATTACTTTCAAGTTCAACTACTAAAACTAAAAAAGTTCAAAACATAGAATGTTTGTCAATTATGCTAATATTCTTATTTATATAAAACCGACAAGTTCAACTACTAAAACTAAAAAGTTCAAAACATAAAATGTTTGTCAATTATGCTAAAATTCTTATTTATATAAAAAATGACAAGTTCAACTACTAAAGCTCAAAAAGTTCAAACATATAATGTTTGTCAACTATGCTAAAAATTTTATTTATAGAAAAACTAGCAAGTTCAACTACTAAAAATCTAAAAGTTCAAACTATAATGTTTGTCAATTATGCTAAAATTCCTATTTATATAAAATCTGACAAGTTCAACTACTAAAATTCAAAAAGTTCAAATAGAATTTATTTGTCAATTCTGCTAAATCTATTATTTATATATAATCTATCCACACCACAACGAACGATCTGGTCGTAAAATAATCTCAAACCCCACCCCCAACCTAAGTTATAAAAAATCAGTTCAAACATACATACAACATCAAGATTACTAAAACAGCAGGATCGGTCGGGCCACTCGCACCACTCGACATCAAATTTCAAACCCATGCGCTTGTTTGAAATTACAATTCAGTTCACACAGTACTAAAACATAAGTACACTAAAAATGAGAATACAAAACTGTAAAGGCCTAACTTAGGTTGGTACAGATGACAATAAAATAAGTACAATTTATGAGCAACAACTCCTGTGGCCTTTGAAAAAATGTTTTGACATACACTAGTGTATAAAGGCTTCAATAGAAAAACAATACTTAAATATCCACACGAAAAACATCACAAATCCATAAATACAGCTTGACTATACGAATCGGTGCCACAGTAAAATGCCATCGTCACCACCGCAGAGACGTGCAAGTTGGATTTTGCAGGTCGTAAGTACAGCTTGACAAGACTAAACAGTGCACCAGTAAAAAAGATTTGCCTTGGACGGTTAGTTCTTCCACGCCATCACCCGCGCCACCCACTGGGCGGTTGCCACGACGCACTGCAAACGGCGACCCCCCACGACCACTACACACACGCCCCCGACGAACCTCCTCCCACACACCACCGTCGGCGCACTGCAAAAATACCCCATTGTCTTCCATCTCTCCCTCGTTCCCACAAACCACCATTGCCGCTTCCATTTCCACTGCACACAAACCTCCAGCGTCTCTCTCCAAAGCCCAAAGTCGCCGGAGGAAGGCCATGGCGGAGGAACCGTCCACCAAGCGTCATCATGCCGAGACGTCGGACAAGAGGAGCAACCTCGTCGACATTAAAGTCCCCGGCGAGAAGCGCGACTACACCAGAACGCTCAAAGGGGTTGAGCTCCACGGCAAGGAGACGCTGGAGATCGTCTGCACCAGCGAACCAGACAAGGCCGATGAGGTGATGAGCAGGCTCAAGAGGAAGGGCGGCGGCTTGTATCCGAGCTTCATCGGAGTTGATGTGGAGTACACCGACGATGAAAAACCTCCACATATGGCGGCAGTCCTGCAGTTGTGCGTCGAGGAACTCTGCTTGGTGTACCACATCGCAGCGGCCACAAAATGATGAGCAATCCTACTCATTTGCCCTGCATATGGTTTATCTGTTTTATTAGTACTGTATCCTGAAAATTTAATCACACTTGTTTCCCAACTAGATTAAATTCTGAAGTTGATCGACTGGTGTAGTTTATGAAATTGATACAATAGAGTAGTCTATGTACTTGATGTATTAAAAAAGATGTTTCGAACTTGATGTAGTGAAGTATTTTCTGAATTTGATCTAATGTTATTTTCGTAAGAAAATAAACTAAGGACTTGGTGAAGCACTGGTTCTGTGTTATCCTATTTCAACAAAAGTAGACTAAACTAGTACCAATGAAGAACATGCAACATTTACTGAAACTATGTATAATCCAAGAAGAAGAATAACATGATGTATTTAATTTAATTTCAGAACTTTCTTTACTAGTTTTTGAAGTACATTCATCCATTGTAACTCATACTACTGTTCATTCATCTGTTGTACCAGTACTAGTCACTATAAACTTAATTAAAAATTGTTTCCCAACTAGATGAACTAATTTAGTCTATGAAGTGGATGCACGATTAGATGTTTATCAACTTACATGCATTTCTGAAACTGTGAAGCGGATTGTTTCACCAGATTAGCATCTGAAAAAAAGTTTATAGCATTCTGAACTTTATGCACCAAATTAATTTCTGAACTTCATGAACTAGCATAGATTATGATCTTGATGCACTAGTATAGTTTATAGAATTGATGTATTAAAAGATCTTTGGTGAAGTGGTATAGGTCCATATCTTGATGCACATGTTTCTCAAACTAATTTTTGAACTTGATATAGAATTAATGCACAAAGATGTATCAAGCTCTGGTATAGGTCTTTTATTCAACAAAAAGAAAACTAAACTTGAATCAAGCAGCGCATATATCATTGACTCTGGTAAAATGATTCTCTAATTTGGTGAAGCATTTGGTAAAGCAAAGAAGATAGCAAAAAGAAAAATAACACGGTATAGTTGAATTTAATTTCAGGACTTTGTGTACTAGTTTGATTTACATTCATGCATGACTCATAATATATAAGCATCTACCTCATGGATTATCACTTGTAGAACAAAAAAAGCAGAAGAATTAAATCCTCAAGAAAGAAGACTAATCTATAAATGTGTGTCTCCCCCCTTGCAGGCCCAAGCGCCTCAAAGACTTCCTGCAGGAGGAGAAATTGTACACATTTGTTGGTTTCAGCATTGGAGGTGACAAGCGGATCTTTGGAGAAGTGCAGTTTGGAAATCAACCCCAACAACTTCATCGACATGCAGCGCAAGTGGAAAGATCCAAAGACCGACAAATACTACGACTCCTTGGCCGATGTTGCGGTAAGGCGTCATCCACCCATTCTACGAAGGCATGAAGAAGAAGATGAACAGGGAAGACCACAACCGTGGGGAACAGCCCGCTGCCAGACAACCTCATCACGACGTGAGGAATAGATGCGTACGCAATGTACAAGTCATGGAAGACAATCGAGAACATCGTGACAGGTTGGGATAGTTCAAAAGAGCAGGAGGCTGACCCATACTACCACTGCAACTTCGCGGATGAAGATGCACGAAAGTCTGCATTTGTTATGTTAAACCATATACCTTATGCTCTGTGTGTCCTTAGTATTGTTGTTTCATATTTGTAATTTGCTTTTGTTATGTTGAACCACCTACCTTATGCTATGTGTGTCAGGGTTTGAAAAAGTTTGCCTATGTCTATCAAGTACATCGTTTTGCTTATGTCGTCCAACAAATTTGCTAGCTTCCTATTTTGTTCATCCATCATTTGAAGTTGAAGTAGGTTGAAGTTGAAACTTGATGGCTGCCACACAACAACACTAGTCATGGAGAAAAAATAACACATGAATATTTTTGCAAAAAAAAGAAAGAAAAAAGTGGCAGACTAAACAAAGGCCAAAAGCAAATAGTAGCCTTAGACGCTCAGTACAGCTTAGACATGAAGGGAAGTACTATCACGCTAAAAAAATCAGTTTTTAGTTTCAACACTAAAAAGACTAAGTTTCAGCCGAGGACAACATTCGGTACTAAAAAGCATCATGGTAAAAAGTAGTTAGAAATTCACTAAATCTTGCATCGGAAAAAGCAAAAGAAACACCAAGACGTATTTCCTAGTCACTAGCATCCTAGGACTGAAAAGTTCGCATGCTTGAACCTGCAATGCGTTCATTCTACAAATATATAAACAGGCAGGAAGCTTGATTCGCATTCCTTAAAACAGTGACATACTAAGAATTAACGGTGGCAATACAAGCTGAAATCTCGGTACAACCTAGTCTATCTGACAAGTGCTAGGATTATACCAAACATTGCCTGGAGAAGAACCACAGCCTAGAAAAAAAGAAGGCCAATAACTTAATCAAAAAGATATAAGTTCGACAAAAGAGAAAAATCACAAGAAACACAACAAAAGACATACTAGCATCAAACGTCACAAACAATAAATAATTAATCAAAAGTACTAGCACAATTGGAATCTCAGTAGAACTAAGTTTATTCGGTAAGTGCTATGATGATACCAATTAATGCATTGAGAAAGAAATAGTTTTGAACTTAATAGGACTATCTCTTAAACGTAGCTAATTTAAACCTGTAATTTAACTTTTACTATGAAGTTCAACTACTAAAGTTCAAGAAGTTCAAAGAGAAATTTGGCACTAAAATTTTGAAAGCCTTATTTGAATGAGACTACAAATCAGTACTAACAGAACTATATCATAAGTACAAGAAAACGTGAGTACATAAACTATAAAGGTCCAAGTTAGGATGGAATCACATAAAAATAAAATAAATCTCACTTTCTGAGCAACAACGCAAAAATACACTTGAAAAAAAAATGTTTTCAGTTCAACTACTATATAAGTCTTGATTACAAAAAACTTAACCAAAATGAATTCCCGATGAAACATTGTGCCACACTTAAAACACAACAAAAAATATACTAGTTATTACATAGTACTCGACAAGACATCAAACACTTCAAAATAGAGCCTACAATGTTTTCAAGAGACATATCACACAACTATCCAATTCACTATGCAAATGATGACCATTTATCCTATGCATCAGAGCCAAAGCACGAACCTCCTTGGGAAGCTCCGTCACCATAAGATGGTTATTCGGTTGAACACAACTCTATACAGATCCTCAGCATTCCAATCAACAATGCGTGGCTGCAAAACAATAAAACAAATTATCAAAAATCATGACACATAAAAAAAAGGATGCACAATAAGCCAAAAACAAAAATTGAAAAGCTCAACAAGAAACCCACGTCGTTATTTCGAATGTTCTCAACGATCTTTTCACCATCATAGCATCCCGCATACTTCACAGTATAATGGCCACATTCATTTTTCCCTTGAAGTGGAACCTTGACAAACGTTGGTTTCTTTGCAAACAGCTCCCAATTGGGCTGCTTGCTTTGCATTGTATCTTGAGCATCACCATACACAACCTTCATTACTTTGACCAATCTAGAAATCTGTAAAAAACAAAACAACCGACACAATTTTAGGTCTCGTAAACAACAGAAACAAAGATGCGTAAATATTAATCCATTCTGAGATAATAAATGTCACTCACAATCTTCTCACAGTCTTTGTGATAGGTGTTCTTCGAAGGACGGTGGTTCTTCGGATAAGGTAAAGAGTCAAGGATGTCAACGCTACTTCGGTACCGATTCATGACATATAAGGAATAGTGGTTCACTTTCCTATCCTTTGATAAAACCATAGGCTTGAATAGAGGCATCATGATCTAAAAACAAATGTCGAAAATAGAGATGTTAAATATTCAAAGTAAAAACCAGCATCACAACAAACAAATAAAAACCAAAAATCAGCTAGTAGATCTCACAAGGTCGGTAATCGAGCAAGTCTTCATTAGCTTTAACATAGCTCTTGAAATCTCTCATTGCACTCTCCACATTAAACACTTTATTTTCATCCTCGTGTACTGAATAGTCAAGCACAACCTGCAAAAAAGCCAAAATAGAAAATAGACAGCAGAAAAGAATCAACAAGCAAAGTATTATTAAAAATCATAAAAACAATAGACAGTCTTGTTCAACATAAAGAAACCGATCTGATTGATTACCGTGATGAAATATGGACTCAAAGAATATCCTTTTCCCGGATGTGAAATCAGCATTTCTATCGGGATCTTGCTTCCAATCATCAATGAGGAAGTCCATTACATCACCCTCCATCATTTGCCCAGTGAAAAAACTTCCCAGGATGCGATTCCCAAAGGAAGTTAGTTACGTTTCCATCAGTGAGGTATCATTGAGAATGTATTCTGCAACACACACAAGAACAAAAAGAAGGAGAAGCAACATAAGGCATTCATAGCGATTCGAGTTGTATAAAAAGGAACGATTCAGGCCATATTTATCTAGCGATTACAAACAACACAAGAAAAGGAAGAGGAAAAATAATGAGAGATACTCACTCGGCATACTTCTCACGCCATTCATCACTAAGCAACAGATTATACAACCTGCGAACCTTGTCCAGGTGAGGGAATTTATAAGGGTGAAGCTGCTGCACAGGGGAGCAAAACTTTATAGGAGCTCTGGGCGCACGCTTCATGCTTACAACATTGCAAGAATCCAAAGCGGGATCTTTCCTAGCACCACCAGCTCTACGAGCCACTATTCCAGCAAGGGGAGATAAACCTTTGGCAGCAGCACTCCTCGTGACTCTTCCAACGCCTTGACAATCTTGTCAAACACATCATCATCATTGTCTATCAATTCCACAATGGGATTCTTGGGTGTAGTAGGGCTATCTGCACAAGCAGCCGTAAAACCTCTCGAGCTCCCAACCGCCCCTTCATAACACGGATCTTGTCTTTTCGGAGAACGCATACAGCTAAGATCAATAGCTACACGCTCGAGCTCCAAGAACTTGCTACTAAAGAACCTGTAGTCATGCTCACCAAGATCCAGCCACTCACTTGAAAAAAAAGACCGCACAAAGCGTAAGTTCAAATACATATTTCATGACAGTACTAATAGAGAAGTACAAGCTGCAAAAAAATTACAAAAGTCCATGCACACGACAGGTTCGATGCCAAACAAACCCGGAAGTCAACATCAAACAAATCGCTAGTTGCGCAGTATACTGACAAAGTCTTCCTAATGTCCAAAATGTCTTCATGGCTGTAATCGACCATTTCAATTACACCATCCTCCCGGCAATAATAGGTCTTGTAGTTTTGTAGCATAAAGAATCCACACTCATGCCTGTAAACAAAGGAAAAATCAAAAAATGGTACAACACAATATCCAAAAAATACAGGAACAACATCCTCCAAAGAACAAAAACAACCAGCAAAAATCATTAAAAGCGGATACTCATGAAGTTTTCCTGCCGAGGCACCCGCACAAACTCGCAAGAGAAACCATCAATATGCGCCGGTGAGAACAGTTTGGCCACATCTACTGGACTCCCTCCAAAGCTTCTTTATATTATCATCATATTCCTTAAGAATCTAATTGCATCACCGGTGTTTCATCACGGAGTGAATCAAGACACTCAAACGACGGAACTTCAAATTCAGAACAACCAAGCACCAATGCCCAGATTCTTCACTAGGCTTCATGGTAGCCACAAATGACGGCGGATCAAATGTAGGGAAAAGAAGCTGAAAAAAATCACAGAAGAAAAATGAATTTACCAAATCATAATGAAACAAAAAATTCAGCCTCCAAACAATAAAATAAAAGAGGGAAATTGAAATTCATAAGTACAAACAAAAAATCACATAATCATAAAGAAATTATATCCACCGCCCAAAATTGACGAACAATCATATCAGTTCAATTCCCTTGCAACAATAAGTGCAGCTTTAATAAAAGAAGCACATATCAAGTTTATTCCCCCCACATCCCAAAACTGCAAAGAAAACATGACAGTTCTAGTTAATGAGTACAAAAGTCCAAGTTCACCTACTTGGTCAAAACCATCAAGACTGATCTTGTGAACCAATTTAGCACATTGGAATCAATATTTCCATCACGGATCTTGGTCTGTTGTAAAAAAAGAACAACAATAGTTAGAAAATTGGCAAAACAAGTTATCATCCTATTTACAAAAAAAACAAAATACTGACCGTCACCCATCTGGGAATTATCAACTTGTCAGTGTCTGAGTTGAGCATGCCAATGGGGACAAACGCTTTAGCAATAGAACCAACACTGGCATCACATTCTTTATTTTGAAACATCGGCTTGTGACTAGAAAAACACAAAAGATTACATGAATTAAAACTACTGCAACAACAACAATAATCAAACTAGAGAAAGAAAAAGAGACAAAAATGGTACGGGCAAAATCCCAAACTAACCATTTCGTACGGTTCGTGCGCAACCTCGTAACAGCGAAGAAAAACGTATCAACCTTAACAACATTACCACTTTCTGCTTGCAGAAAATGATGAAAAATAATAAGTTCAGCAACTACAAGAGAACATGTCCAAAATGCCAAAATTGAGAAGTACACCCCATTTACAAGTCCTTACGGACTATCGAGGTTTGACGACGACGGTAGTTCTGTGATGAGACCATTATGCCTCCAGTTTCAGGGTTTGACGATGGGAGATCTTGAGAGGACACCAATATTGATGCGCTTTCGAGTGCATGAAAGAAAATCACAGGACGACAAGAGCGCCTCTGCGTCAAGGGGTCAAGAAATTGATGAAGTAAATCATCATCCTTGGATGGCACCTCCTCCACGCTAGAAGCATCTTGCAATGCATCACCGTAATCAAGACCTCCAGGCAGGAAATTCTCCGGCGGCAAATCTTCACAACCAGAAACATTTTCATTCCCAGCAATACCAACACCAGGCGATTTGGCATCAAGTATGCTGGCAGCACCAGCATCCTCATCAACAACTTTGGTACCAACATTGCGCCCACTACTCAATGGAACATCATGAGCATCATCTCCACCACTAAGGACAACCTCGCGCTCAACCTCGATGAATCGATGAAAATAAAAATTCAGAAAAAGTGAATAATATGAACAAAACTAACAATAAAAATAAGCTACCAATAGGTGCTCGGAAAAATAAACCTTGGAAGCATTCACAGCAACATCATCGAACTTGCTGCTGCTAACATTCAAAGTGACATCACCAAGAGGCAAACAAGGCTCATCGCCAACAATAGGACCCTGATTCAAATGTAATGAGACAAAAAAAACAATGCTATTATGAGCAACAATAAACGGTGTGGGATAGAAAATTGAACAAGCAAGACACATCGGTGCGCATGAAATTTTAAGAAAATATTAATAAAAACAATGAAAATAAAAATAACCTTGCACTTATCAGTGGATAGATCATTAACTCCAACGTCAACAGAACCCTCAACATTATGATTGGTCTCCTGCATGAAAAGAAAAATTAATAAACAGATGTAGATCAGGAAGTTCAACTACAATCTTGACAATGAGAACAACATAGTAAAAACATACAAACAACGAGGGTGACTCACATCAACAATGTGGTGTCATGAGCCAACATCGTCAGTATGTCGATCGTAAACATTAGCCTCGGTACCATCATCAGCCCTGTTTGTCGGTGCGGCAGCCTCATCGTGATCAACTGCATGAAAGAAAATTATTAATAAATAGATGAACATGAGGAAGTTCAACTACAACACTGACATCTGGACAACAACCTAAAAATTGCAAACACCAACGACTGACTCACATCAACATCAGGACGCTCAAAGCCAACATCATTCGTTTCGTGATCAAAAACATTAGCCTCAGTACCATCACCCGGCCATTTGTCGGTGGCGTGACCTCATCTGCTCAAACCGCTTGATAACAACATTTGCACTTTCTTCATATGGCTTGCGGTGAGAGTTTTGCGTAGTTCAAACGCTTCATGTTGTTCAACAGACGAATCGAGCTACGAACTAGATTAAGCGGCACCGTCGCGCATATCACCGATTAAAATCCTCTCCATCTCAATGTAGTCAACAGCTTCCTCAACGTTAAATTGATGACCTACAGGAAGGATACCATCGACACAGCTCAAACGCTCAACTGTCGTTGGGACCATTTGCAGCTCAGAACACACATTACTTAAGATATGCTCAGCGTGCTCCAACGCTGAAACAACAACATCAATACCAAAACCCTGCCTGGTGAAGCACTAGCATTACTAGGGCCAGGGGGCATAACCAGTACCCTCAACACCACGGCCATCCCTCAACTCATCGGGCAGATATGAAAACTTCGGAACCTGAGATGACGGCATCTCCAGGACTGGCCGTTTATACACTCGGAAAAAAACAACCTCCTCTTGAGTTTTCCACTACAAACAAAAGGGAAAATAGTTAATCAATGAATGCAACACATAGGGAAAAATAAATCATGATATTAACAGATTTAAAATCAACACCACTAATAAAACTTTAATTGTCATTGCCAATTTGTTAGTATTTACCAACAGGCCAGTTGAACAAAGTTATTCAGTTCAACAACACATGAAACAACAAAGATACTAAAAAACCATACCTAAACCATACAAAATATAAACAGACAACTCTACAGTACACATGTCCACTACAGCAAAAAATAGCTATACCTAAAAATAAAAAAAAAGGTCTGCAAGACACAAAACAAACAAAACTCACCGGAAGCTTCCCAAACACCCAAGTCTTTGGATCTGCATTGCCTTTTTTATCAAATCTGCATCAACTAGATCAGAAAGCTTGGCAGGATCCATGTAACATATGCGGGGGACTCGCATGTCAGGCTCCGCAGTTTTGCCACGGGTAAGGCAGTCAAGGTACATTAGTACAGGCCCTATGGCACAGCCTATGATTGCCTTCCCCATGGTATGACTGTTGGAAATATGCCCTAGAGGCAATAATAAAACTATTATTATTATATTTCCTTGTTCATGATAATTGTCTTTTATTCATGCTATAATTGTATTATCCGGAAATCGTAATACACGTGTGAATACATAGACCGCAATATGTCCCTAGTGAGCCTCTAGTTGACTAGCTCGTTGATCAATAGATAGTCATGGTTTCCTGACTATGGACATTGGATGTCGTTGATAACGGGATCACGTCATTAGGAGAATGATGTGATGGACAAGACCCAATCCTAAGCATAGCACAAGATCGTGTAGTTCGTTTTGCTAGAGCCTTTCCAATGTCAAGTATCTCTTCCTTAGACCATGAGATCGTGTAACTCCCGGATACCGTGGGAGTGCTTTGGGTGTACCAAAGCGTCACAACGTAATCTGGGTGACTATAAAGGTGCACTCTGGTATCTCCGAAAGTGTATGTTGGGTTGACACGGATCGAGGCGGATTTGTCACTCCGTGTTACGGAGAGGTATCACCGGGCCCACTCGGTAGTGCATCATCATAATGAGCTCAAAGTGACCAAGTGTCCGGTCACGGGATCATGCATTACGGTGCGAGTAAAGTGACTTGCCGGTAACGAGATTGAACGAGGTATTGGGATACCGACGATCGAATCTCGGGCAAGTAACATACCGATTGACAAAGGGAATTGTATACGGGTTGTTTGAATCCTCGACATCGTGGTTCATCCGATGAGATCATCGAGGAGCATGTAGAGCCAACATGGGTATCCAGATCCCGCTGTTGGTTATTGCCCGAGAGCCGTCTCGGTCATGTTCGCATGTCTCCCGAACCGGTAGGGTCTACACTTAAGGTTCGGTGGCGCTAGGGTTGTATGAATATGAGTATGCAGTATACCGAATGTTGTTCGAGTCGGATGAGATCCGGACATCACGAGGAGTTTCGGAATGGTCCAGAGGTAAATAATTATATATAGGAAGTGGTATTTGGCCATCGGGAAAGTTTGGGGTCACCGGTATTGTCTGGGACCACCGGGAAGGGTCGAGGGTCCACCGGTGGGGCCACCCATCCGGAGGGCCCCATGGGCTGAAGTGGGAGGAACCAGCCCATAGTGGGCTGGTGCGCCTCAGGCCCACCTGCGCCTAGGGTTGAAACCCTAGGGTGGGGGGCGCACCACATGCCTTGGGGGGCACTCCACCCCCCGGCCGCCGCCCCCTTGGGAGATTGGATCTCCTAGGGCCGGCGCCCCCCCTGGGGGCCTATATAAAGGAGGTCAAGGGGGAGGGCAGCCGCACCCTATGCATTGGCGCCTCCCTCCCCCTGCTACACCTCGTCCCTCCTCCCATGATGAGCTTGGCGAAGCCTACGGGAGTTCTGGCTGCATCCACCACCACGCCGTCGTCTTCTTTGGATCATAATCAACCTCTCCTTCCCCCTTGCTGGATCAAGAAGGAGGAGACGTCATCCGCTCCGTACGTGTGTTGAACGCGGAGGTGCTGTCCGTTCGGCACTAGGTCATCGGTGATTTGGATCACGGCGAGTACGCCTCCATCATCCACGTTCTAGTGAACGCTTCCGCACGCGATCTACAAGTGGTATGTAGATGCAATCACTCTCCCATGATTCATTGCTTAGATGAACTCATAGATGGATCTTGGTGAAACCGTAGGAAATTTTTTAATTTTCTGCAACGTTCCCCAACAATGACCACTTTGGTACTTGGAAACAGCCCTTCTAAGCTCATCAACCATCAGCTAGCAATAATCCATATTTGTCGTGTCCTCAAAGACGAGACCTTCAAACATTGTTGCCTCTCTGGAAACACGCGGGGCGGCACCAGGCAACACAACCTTCATAAACACAATAATGAAGAACACTTTCAGAGCAAGGTCATCTTTGCTAGGATCCTTGACGAGCACCTTGAGCTTATTCCTCAAATCCTTTGTCTTGATATCTTTGTCCTCGCTAATGTCAAGCTCCGATCTTAACTTCATCAGGCGTCGTCATATCCGTCCCTCCGACGGCCTTGGCGCAGAAACGACCACCACGAGGGAAACCAAATAATTGTTGTATACCATCGCTAGTGATGCGAAGCTTCTTATTAGCCTCACCCATGTCAAGAGTCATTGTATCGGGATCTATCCTCGTGTACAAAACTCCCATCGGAGGCGGAAATGTTAGACTTCACCCTCCACGAAGATAGAACCAAAACCCGGATGCATGAACCCTAGCCACATGCCGACTCGCGAGCAATTTAGCACAATCTTCAACCTCTCTCAACGAACATCGCACAGTTCAGTTCAATTTCCGTTGGTCACCTTCGTCCAAGGCAACTTTTCCGGCATTGCCTCCTACCGGCTTGACCGGACTCATAACGCTAGCAGGCTGTAAATGAAAACAAAAAAGCCACACCTTAAAAAAATGAATATAGAAAACAACAAAAGCATATGAATTCAAGTAAAAATCAAAAGAAAAGATTGCACAAGTTCAACTATTAAAACAACATCAGTACCACCCTCCAATTGATGCAAACAATGATCAGCCTAACACGCCGCATAATACCAGAAACACAATTAAATTATTGAAAGTACAACTAGTAAATCACATGCAGTACAAAACACAAACCATTGCAAACAATGAATATAGAAAACAAAACAAGCATACGAATGTAAGTAAAAAAAGATTGCACAAGTTCAACTATTAAAACAACATCAGTTACCACCCTCAATTAATGAATACAATGACAAGCCTCACCTGGCCAAAGATACCACCCCAAACACAAATTAAATCATTACAATTACAATTAGTAAGTCACATGCACAACAAAACACATACCACTGCAAACAATGAATATAGGAAACAAAACAAGCATATGAAGGCAAGTAAAACAAAGAAAAGTTTGCCCAAGTTCAACTATTAAAACAACATCGATTACCACAATCAAAATAGATGCAAAACAATGACCAGCCTCACACGGCCAAAGATACCAGCCCAAACGCATAATTAAATCATTGCAAGTACAACTAGCAAGACACATGAAGTACAAAACACATACCACTGCAAATTCATCTTACGAATCAACTTCAATATCATCTTCTTGGATGCACATCTTGACTTCAACACGAGCACGCTTCTTCACACCTTTGTTCACTTTTGCGGGATGAACTTTACGCTTCTTATTTTCTTTCAGCAAAGACCGCTCTTGAAGAGGAGACGAAGAAGGCTTCTTATTTGTCAAACCTCGTGGACTCCGACGAACAGAGGAGCCACCAAGTTTGCTTGGACCAATTTTCACAGCAACACTATCCACATCAGCTTTGCTATTACCAGCTTGGGAAATAGCTTTCACACGTGGACTACGCCTCTTTGTGCCATCAGGATTTCGATCTGACATCTTCCTCTTCAAAACAGCTTTCTTCTCCTTAACTCCATCAAGATCAAACACTTGCGTCAAACGAGTTTGCATCAAGTTTGTCTTCACAGGCATGTCACTGCCATGAGATCCGACATGAACAGTTGAAAAACCCGCGTCACCACCTTCGCCGCCTACACCTATAGGAGCTTGAGCAACATCAACATCACTTTCTGGCACACATGCAGCCTTTTGACGCCGTTCCAATTCCTTTCTCTTCTGGAATTCATACTTCTTCTTTCTTATCCTTTTGTCCTCGAAATAGAATCGCATAGGAACATCCTCGGCTTGGGTAATGAGCTCGGTGCCATCAACACTTTGAGACCGAGTAATGCATAACTGCAATCTGCCATCACCATCATCAACTTTAAGTGAATACATTCCATCATTAATATCTTTAACAACATCAGCAATGTCCTCTGGAACACCATGGCTGTCATTAACTGCATAAACCAATAACATAACCACGCACATAAAAAATTAAAACACAAATAACATTGCAGACACAAAGATAAATAAAGCGCATAGCATCAGACACAAAACAAAACGGAACAAGTGATGTAACTAAGCATATATATGTATTAAAGGCTGATAAAAATAGAGCAAATATAAGGGAAACACCAGCAACATTGGCAAGTTCTTCTAGAGGATTTGGTGTCTCAAAAATAACATTCACAAGATCTTGAAAGCGTTCTGATTTGTCAGAATCAGGAGGCACCGGCACTCCAACATCTGCAACAACATCATAATTAGCAAAAAAGTACAAGAACAATCAATCAGTTCAACTATGTGAACACTACAAGTTCACCGAATAAAACAAATATGAACCCACCACTTGCAGAACAAACTTCAGAAAACACAACTCTTTCAACACCATACTAGTTCTTCATTGACTACTACAACCTATTCAAATGCCAGGACATCATTTCAAAATACACATGGTGATAAGTACTACATCCTGTCTGCAGGTTGCATCAACTGCCAAAACCATACACGCCATACAATCCATGATAAAATTAACACATATCAAAATACATACAACTTATAAAGTCGATACGACAACAACTGTACAACATAAAAACAAGATCTATTAAAACATCATCCAAAATACAGGGAAAATCACCTGCATTCAATTTGTCCGGACTGGATGATGTACCCATTGAGATCTATAGTCCTAAAATCTGCCGAACCAGATCTGCAAGACACATGAACAAAAATTAGGGATTTGAACTATTTGAAACGAAGCACGCCATACAAAAGCAAAACTCTTACCACAAACACAAAATCCATACGCAATCCAGATTATCGCCGCCAAACGCTCGTTCAACAGCAAAGGAACCCTAGCGAGTGCAGCCTGGGACAGTAAAGAGAGCAAGAGATTAGAAATAGAGAGAAAATCTGAACATAGGAGGACGCAAGCAAAGTCAATGGCAGAGAAAAAAGAACAAAACAGAACACCCGGACCTCCACCCCTGGGGTTGAGCCTTCCGGCCGACGCTCCCGCGGCAAAACAGGAGTAACAACTCCCCCTCCGAGAAGAGAAGAAGAGGGGAACGAAGACGGAATCGATTTGGGGACGGGAGAGGAGCGGAACGGGGAAGATCGGAGGTTAAAAGGTGAGTGGGAGGGTTAAAAGATTACTGGGAGAAAACGGACGGCTAAAGCCTACAACCGTGGCGAAGCCCACTATCTCTAGCCAGTTACAAAAGATAATACCAAAAATCAAATACAAATAAAAAAATATAGATGGTGAAAACAAACGCTAAAGTACAAATAATAACTCACAACAGTACAAAAAAAATTATCAAACAAGTACAAATGAAAAAATAATTCATAACGGTCATGTTTTTCCCCTAAAAAATAAAGATAAGATAATGGGGCAAGTCATGTTACGGACTCGCCTCCGCATTGACGGCCTTGGCACGCCGCGTCGTCGCACTGCTCTGGCTCGTTCTGGCTCGGCCTCGCTTGAGATGGGGAGGGTCCCGACCCCTCCCCCCTCCCGGCTCGGCCTCGCGCTAACGCGGCGCTCGTTTGACAGGCGCAGTGCGGTTATTCTGTTCCCCCACCACGCACCCACACCCCTAAGATAGATAATGGGGCAAAGTCCATACAAGGAACATGTGTCAAGACAACTATGCCCCTCAGTGCAGTTCGGTGCGTGGGGCAAGTCATGTTTCCCCACGCACCCACACCCCTAAGATAAGATAATGGGGCAAGTCATATTCTGGACTTCGCCTCCGCATGCGACGCCTTGGCACGCCGCGTTATCGCCTGCTGGCACGGCTTCGTTCTGGCTCGGCCTCACGGGATGGGGAGGGTCCTCCCCCTCCCCGGCTCGGTCTCGCCTTCTTGGCAAAGGCGCTTCGTTTGACAGCCTTGATGCGGTTATTCTGTTCCCCCACCCCACGCACCCACACCCCTAAGATAGATAATGGGGCAAGTCCCCTCCCAGCTCGGCCTCGTGCTAACGCGGCAAAGGCGCTCGTTGACAAAGCGCAAGGCGGTATTCTGTTTCCCCCACCCCACCCCACGCACCCACACCCCTAAAAAAGATAGATAATGGGGCAAAGTCCATACAAGGAAGATGTGTCAGTACAACTATGCCCTTTGGTACGGTTCAGTGCGTGGGGCAAGTCATGCCACAGTACTATATTCAAACAAACAAAAAAAAAGAAAAAGAAAAAAATTGACAGCACAAGGACAAAAAAGTACCAGTCCAAGTTACTGGTGTAGTCAAGTACTAGATCCAAAAAAACAAAAAAAATTGACCGCCCAAGGACAGGCGCAGGCCCTGACAATGCTAGATACTTGAACTCGAGCCCGTGGGCGAATCCCTAGTAATCCGCACACCCGCATGGGCCTGCCGTCCAGGGCACACAGGTCAAGAGAGAGAGAGAGCGAGCGCCGTATATAAGCGCTCTGGTAAGTGTTCAGAGGAGTTCGACTGGTGAGCGTCGGCTGCGCTTATAAACAAGTCTAGAGCCCCCTCGACTAGCGAGGTGGGACTAAACACATAGCTCATGCAAGACGCCCGTCTTTGCCTGACCCAGCGAGAGAAGCTATCGGGCCTAATACAACGACACAGGCCGATGGCCCAACAAAGTACTTCGCCCCATTACAAAAATCCAGTAGATCACGCACGACAAAAAATAAAAAATGAAAATAATTTAAAAAAACTCACAAGAAAAATCAGTTAATAAACAAAAATATTGTCACAAAGTTCAAACACATCTCAATGGTAATAAGTAAAAAAAATATAAGACTGTAAATAAAAATTTCAGAAACGAATTTACAAAAAAGTTCAACTACTACAATTCATAAGGTTCAAGTACAAAATAAAAAGAAAGTACTGTGCAGCGAAGATTAATTTTTTTTTATAAAATACCAAAACTATCATTATTCGTATATAAAAAAAACATGCTCCAAAATTCATGTAAAAAATTAAGAAAAAAAATTATACAACAAACAAATTTGATTGGTAATTGACAGCCTAAAAATAGAGCAGTACTATCATTAACAGAATGTAAGTTCAGCAAACTCAATAACAAAAAGGGGTTCTAAAAAAATCAGTATAGCACCGTCTCCTAGTTATGAACATGAAAAATATACCAGCCAAAACAAAGGATGCCCATCAGTTCAACTATAGAAATTGTTCCAAAGATTAATATAAAGAATGTATAAATAAAACACTTATAATTGAGCAGAACAAATAGGAAAAACATTACAGAAGTTGTTCCATACCATTCTGATAAAACAATACAATTCAACCATCTCACATGCAAATGTTTTAAAAGAAAAAATACTGCAACATAATCAACCATACACAAATCTCAAAGCCGGCGTCATTTGCCACATTTAAACCTACAAAGACATAAATTACGAGCGCCGGAGAGTCGTCTTCTCTCAAGAACATAACCATAACCACATCACCATCCTCAAATCCAGACTCACCGCAAACTCCTTCCACCCGGTAGTTAGGTTGATGCAACCATCAAAGTCGATGTGGTAGGCAACATCCATCAAGCGATACCCATTCTTGTCTCAAGTCTCCATCTTCGTAACAGGAACTAGGAGCAACAATCCACGATCCCGGGTGACATTTTCTGCAAATGGACATGGGAGTACAAAACAAAATGAACACCGACATAACTGAATTTTTACACAGGATATAGGAGCGATTTGCATAACAAACTAAAATGGAAAAAATGTGAACCAAAACAATAACACAAAACTAACTAGACATGTGAACTGACTAAACTGAAAAATATACATATCAATACACCTACAGTAAAAACATCTATTCATAAACAGATCAGGGATTATACAAAAAATGGTTTAAATACTGTTAAGTAATGAACAAATACACACAGAAATCCCTGCTGTTAAAATCCAACAAAACCTAATTAAAAAAATATAGACAAGCTATTCATAAGACAAAACTGCAGATCCAGTCCATGGGTTTCGAACAGAAACCAACAAGAAAGTAGAAAACAAAATGAATAGAAACACATACCCATGATTCCTTCAAGTCACCATCCGTCAGGCGACAAACATAGGGTGTACAAAAGCCATGGTTGCCGTACAGCAAACAAGAAAGTTGCCCACGCCGCTGAGTCTGAGTGAGCTCCAAACCAGACTCGTACACACAACCATCAGCTATGCGCGCCATCTTTACCAGGCATCCGCATGAACAATCCTCCATCGAACACACAGGAGCAGAGAAAAGGCAGCGAAGAAAGAGAGAGGAACCTAGATCTGATTACGGAAGAATGAATAAAAGGGAGGGAAGACTTGGCCACACACCACACATAGATGGATAATGTTTATAGTCGGGGACACTCGCAGACTATAAAAATAATAAATAGGCGGATGGGCAGCCAATTTGGTAGGAAATAGTTATTACACAAGCCATCCAACATTTGACCGCAAATCAGTTCAACTTCAGAAAACCAAGCAGTTCAAAGGTGCACATGTCGAACATATGTAGACAAAACAACACATTCAGAGACAAAAAACAAAGTTGAATTCATTTAGTCATTCGAACATCTGCTCCCTCACAACAAAAATCTTAAAAACTTAATATTCACTACTTCAGTCATAACGATTAAAGAAACGACGCCATTTTGCCCTGGTAGATCGATGTGGAGCCGTGGCTGCTCTCGCCCTAGCCCAACTAATGATCTGAATATGGTTCCTTCCCCGCCCTGCAGGAAAAGAAGCTCCAATTCATTGGAGTTGCAAGTATCCATCACCTCACGCGCAAGTCTTACATTGAACTCTGCCTCCAGTTCCTCCTCGGCAGTACGTTGCGCCATCTGCCTGCGCCTGCGCCTCCTCCTCCTCTGCTCCGCTACTGCAGCCCTCACATCTATGGCGTCCCCCTCCTCCTCTATAACCTCTCCCAGCTCAGGATCCATCTCCCTTTTCTTTGGCTGCAGCTCATAGAATGAAACTGACAAAGGGCTCGGGCTTTATAATCAAAGTGCAGAGCCATCGGTGCGGCTCCGCTGTCAACACACAGTATTAAAACTTTGACACGGCAGCAGTCCAACTACACATACGGGCATGAATTCAAAACAACACTGAAAAACACGCAACTTAATTACACAGTTTAACCAAATTACCCGAAATCGCAGCTTACAGTCAGCCGCCATACACAACCTCCGCCAACGACAAAACAACATGGGAATCCGGGGTAGAAACAACTCAAAAAAAGCAAAATTGACAATGCAAATCTTTTCATACAGTCCTTATATCTCTCCCTGCAACACCAATTCAAAAGTAAAACAACAGAAAAAGAAGAACAGATTTCAATGGCGGACGTGGAAAGCGACCAAGAACACAAAAACTTGTAATCAAAAATTACAGATGAAAAAAATCTCAAAAAACTATAACATACCGATAATTCTCACATCAAAAACGACAAACACAACGTAATTTGAGGACCACGAACACCACAGTAAACACCGACGCCCAAAATCACGTCCGTCGCCAAAATGCCCACGCCGTCACCTCCGGTGACTACAGATCGCAAAACTCATCCAGCTGAGCGCTGGACGCATGGAACCCCTTACATGTCTCCTCTAGCAATGAATGGCCCGCAGCATCGCGCCGGGGAACGACAGGAAGCTCCACGTTGCATCCCCTGTTTCCGTCCGTCGTGCACGCAGGAAGATCAGTTCTCGTTGAAAAACACGTCAGTCCAAACTGTGAACCACGTCAGTACAGAAAGGGTAACAGAATAATATTCTGTTACGCGTAACAGAATAGCCCAGATGTATATATATAGGGTCGCGCTATTCGTCACCCTGGGTGAGGAATTCTTATTCCTCACGCCACCCCATCTCCCACGCCAGGTTGTAGGAAGTAAGAAAGGAAAAGATGTGGGGTAATATTACAGACAAAGGGAAAACATCTTTGTGCCGTGAAGGAAATGAGAGAGCCGTAAGTATTAATTACCTCATGCATGCAAGAAATTTACCTCGTGCATGTGTGCCACCTACACTAGGCATCAAGGCATGGTGCAGATATCAGATGCCGTAATTTTACGGAATGAGTACCGGGTGCTTAGCTGACTAGTGTGCATGTGTGCCACCTACACTGTGCGTCAAGGCATGGTGCAGATATCAGATGCCGTAATTTTACCTAATGAGTACCGGGTGCTTATAGCTGACTAGTGTCACTGGTGGAAAAACAGGCTTCCGTCCAGCCCCATAAGTCGCGAAGCTGTAGGAACCGCGACTAATGGGACCTTTAGTCGCGGTTCTGGAGGTGAACCGCGACCAAAGGCCTGGGCAGGCGCTCGGTGGCGGTGGCGACGTGAGGTCTTTAGTCGCGGTTTGCCGGGACAACCGCGACTAAAGGCCTTGGCACCTTTAGTCACGGTTTGCTGTGCCAACCGCAACTAAAGCCCCTCCCTATATATACCCATCCAAAGAGCCAACACTTAGCCATTTGGAGCCATTCTCTTCACAAGTGGGTGTAGGTTTGCTTTTGGTTCCTCTTATGCACATAAGGTGTTTGATGAAATGCCCCAAGAGCATGAAACAAACATGACATGAACTTTATATGCATTAAATTATGTATGGAAACTTGTTCAAAATTGTATATGGTCATCCGATGATATTGAATATATATTGTATATTCCTCTTGAATTCTTTTTGGTTCTAATTGCAAATTTGTTTGAAATTGTACATTCATATGCATGTATGTAGTACCGTAGAATATGTGAAACTCCTTCAAAATTAAAATAAAGCACAAAAGAAATAAAACAATACAAATTAAACAGAAAACAATACAAATTAAAAAGAAAACAATACAAATTAAGCAGAAAACAGGTTTGGGGGGCTAAAACCCTAAACTGCATGGCGGCTTTAGTCGCGGTTGGCAGACCAACCGCGACTAAAGGTGAAAATATGAGAGCATAAAAACCGCCAAAAAACCCTTTAGTCGCGGTTGGGCGGGCGACCCGCGACTAAAGGTACCTTTAATCGCGGGTCTGCCGCCAACCGCGACTAAAGGGGGCTATAAATACAAGGCTCTGATTCTCGTCTTCTCCGATTCCGATTCTCGCCCGTTCGTCTCTGCGCGCCCTCGGCGCCGCCCGCCGTCGCCCTCGCCCTCGCGCCGCCCGCCGTCGCCCTCGCCCTCGGCGCCGCCCGTCGCCCTCGCCCTCGGCGCCGCCCGCCGTCGCCCTCGCCCTCGGCGCGCCCGCCGTCGCCCTCGCCCTCAGCGCCGCCCTCGGCGCCGCCCGCCGTCGCCCTGCGCCCTCGGCAGCGCCCGCCGTCGCCCTCGCCTACAGCAGCAGCGCGCCGGCGACCTCGGTCTTGCCGCCTCGCTTCGCCCGCCCTCAACGCCGCCGACCGGCCTCCTCGCCCTGCAGCGCGCCTCGCTTCGCCCGCCCTCGACGCAACCCTAAACCCTAAACCTGTGGGGCTAAAACAATACAAATTAAACAGAAAACAGGTTTAGGGGGGGGGGGCTAAAACCCTAAACCTGTGGCGGCCTTTAGTCGCGGTTGGCCAGAAGAACCGACGGCCGCCTGGCGCCCACGTGGACGGGCCGTTAGTCGCGGTTCTTAAGCAGCCGCGACTAAAGGTGGGGGGCATTAGTCGTGCTTATTTGGTCGCGGTTGCCCAACCGCGACTAATGGCAGTTGCGAACCGCGACCAAAGGCCTTTTTTCCACCAGTGTGTGTTCCTATATTCTAGGTATGTGTGGCAAGATGTATGAATATTTCATAGAGATTCAGTCTAGCGAGGTCTTGTAGCAAAAATGAAAGGCCAACGACGTTTGCGTGGTTTTGCATGTACCCAAACTCACGTTGGGGTCATACTTTTGTCTGATGGTTTTGGCTACATATAATAGTTCAATGGTAGCATATCTGAATCATTCACAATGGCTGACCTTGACGAGGTGTGCCAAGTATGTAAGTACTCTCTGAAATATGTGCTCGTGGTCTTGGTTTCTCTCAACTTTCGCTCACAATATCAAGACGATTCAAGTGTAGAATGGTAAGCCATCAAGTTTACTCTTTAGTGTTATAGTATTAGTCAAACATCCATTGTTCATACCATTTTGGTGAATGGATAGGTGATTCCATGCAAACTAGGAGAGAACTTGACTCGTTTACGGAGAAGTGAGATGAAATTGCAGATGACACCAACGGGTGAATGGTACGAGTTTGAAGTAGGAAAGCGTGGATATCGGTGAACTATGTCTTTGGAGGGACATCAGTTGATGGGGATGCACCGTCCATGTAGCAAGTGCCCTGCTGACTCCTCAACTAGTAAAACAAGAAAAGAAAATGATTAACATACGTTAGAAGATATGATAAAAGAAAAGCATTGCAGAACACAAAATAGTTGAGCAACTGACCGGCAAAGCACCAAATGATTCAAGGCCGTCAATCACTATCTTATCTTGCTCAATTGGACTCAAAATTTGTTTCCTCGTAATATGAGTTACACGTGGTGTAACATTGGGATCGGTACAAGGCTCTCCCAATAAATTATCCAAATAATAGACCTAAAAAATAACATACATTAAGACAGTCATAACTCCAATAGTAAGGGGTATCCATGGAGTAAACTGGATTGATGGTTTAGTGTGAAGAAAAATGCTTTGATACTCACAATTAGGAACAACACACAGCCATGAATAGAGGGGCTAGTGGCACCGGTCTTCTTTGAGTGCCACGATTTAGAGGCATGGGAAATGTCATCAAAAATTAATTTTGGCCAATTTACGGAGCGCAAAATTGTGATGTCCTCGGTTATTGCGGACTCCTTTCTTGTGATGTAATCAGTATTGCCCGGCAAAAGCATCTTGTTCAAGAGAATCATTAGGAAGCACCTGATTGCGAAATCATCACCATCTTTATCTTTGGCAATTTGGGCAATCAAATCTTGCACCTTGACATCTACACCTTGATCGATACAAAGCTTCTGCTTCAGTTTGCATAATGCTGCTTTTTGGATTTGCTTATCGGGTACAACTATGTTTGTGCCCCTATTTGGCAACCCAAGAACACATTGGATGGAGTGTGTAGCGATTTTCAATCGCTTATTATCAGAAAAGTGCAAGGTGAGCGTATCGGCGTCCAGTCTATCCATGAGGAACATGAGTAACCTTGTGTTCTCAATACTCTTTAGTTTCAAGTCCAAGAAAACTCCAAAGTCATATTATTTGAGCTTAGCTTTGACAGTACACACAAACTTTTCTTGGCAAGTAAAACTTGATTGGGAGCACACTTATAGTTCGGGCATATCTTTTAGAACGATTAATATTATCTGATGAGAGAAGACAATAACAACAAAATAAGGTTCTAGAAATAGTAGGACATGACAAAATCGTGAAAAGTTTTAAACGGCATAACCCAGAAATGAACATGATTGAAACAATAGGGACGACAACATTTTACCTTTTGAACTTCCCATTAGGAGGTTTAGAGGCCTTGCTCACACGAGTGGTGGGGCACACAAAATCATCATCGCTTTCGTCTTTGGATGCCCTAACCTTCCTCTTTGTAGCAAGATTCTCGTTTTGAACGCTGGGAGGTTTTGATGGCCTTGGTTGTTTTTCGCGAGGAGGGGGAGTGGAAGAAGCGGCAGCTTGATGAACAACAGAGGTGTTACGTCAGCAGCAGCATAAGGACCTTGATGCTCACCTACCGCTCTAACATTTTACGTAGAGGGACATGGAACATACGGGGAGTAGTGTCTCAGAAACTACATCACTCTGCAGAGAGAAAATTAAAGGTAAATTAGATGCAGTGAAGATAATCGTAGGTTTTACGTTGCAGTTAAGAAAAAAGTGCGGGGGCTGGTATATGGTTAATAAGCTAGGTCGGAATATTATTTTTGAGATAGGAGAAACAGGATAAATCATATGTACCGTATTTGATAGTGCATAGGATAAGTTCGTATCTACATGATATATTAGAATTATATACCAACTCTGGTGTATATCTTTGAAGACTTAGCGCTGTACTTTCTGAATATTAATGATGTAGTAAAACAGATATGGGAAAAATATTAGAATTAAGTAAATAGTCAAAATGAGCAGATTATGCAAGAACAAAGTTAAGAATAAAACTTCTTATTTCATGTACATAAATTCAGAAGATTATACGAAGACGGGAAGCTTAAAAATTTGAGTAAATAACTCAATTACATTAATGTTATCAGGAGGGCATATCGTGTGGTCAATAGACAGGCTTGCTCTCATAACATTTTGTAAGATGAAATTGATTAACTTAAATTCCTTACTAAATCTAATTATGTTTGGAGAATAAATGTACACATACTCTTGCAAATTTACTGGAGAGGGGCCATCTTGAAGAACCCCGGTAATCAAAGGCACAGTTGTGGTCCGTCGTGGTGGGTGGAGATGTAGACCGCATGAACAAGCAAGCAACGGGTGCTAGGTGTGCTGAATATTGACCACAACCTGGCAGATTGCAAAAATTACAGAATGTTTGTAATGAAAATCAATTCTCTCCAGTCCACGCATAAAAATGTAAACTCATTCAATCATAATTACAGATAACACGAGACCAAACCGGAGGCTGTTCAAAAATTCAGCGCATGAAGGAGGGAGAAATTAAAAACCAAAAAGAAGCTGAAGCGGTAGCAGCGATGTTGCCTATCTCCTCCCATGAACTCACTTACCCAACAATAATGAATGTTGGCCAGATCAACCCGGCGGCAATCACGCACTGCAGCACCGCGGCGCGGTAATCACAATGGCTGGCTCTGCCATGAGCACCATCCACAGCACCCGCCCAATACCTAGGGAACCCGCCCCACCTGCCCGGTGACCAGCAGACGTCGAGACAACGTTGTGATCACCACGGCGTGGAGCAGCACACCGGCATGCTAGCCAGCAAACAACCACACCGTCGAGTCCAGATCCTGCTGCACACGAGGCGTCGCTACCGTGGGTGACTTGCCGCCGACCAAATCCCCAATCACAGCGCCGCCTTTGACCTCCTGCTGTTTGCCGCCGAGGATCCTCGAGCAGTTTGCAGGTTACGTTGGCACCATATTAGAAAATTACGGGAACGTGGGCTGGCTAGTAGCTCTTACGGTTAGCAAGATTACCTCGATTCCAAGGTAATTTTACAACGTGGAAGTAGTGGCTTTGTAAAAAAAATATTACAAGACCGATTGGTAACGTTTTTTTTTGACAGCAGGCCGGTTGGTAAAGTTACCTCAGGGAGATGGCTGGTCGAGGGATGGGTGTGATTGGGGCCGAATATGCTGGCTCGGTCGATTGGCCAGGGTGAGGAATTCCTCACCCTCGGTGCCTAATAGAATATCTATATATATATATATATATAGGACAACACTATTCTGATCCCAGGATCAGAATAGTTATTTGGATCACGGGGAGTTCTATATAGATGTGATTAGCTGTTCCCGAACTTCTTAATCACCCATGCCCCTTCCTAAAAAGAAAAAAAGCACTCACGACCCCACTGGTCCACCCCTTCCCCCGATCCCACAATCCGCACCAGCACCCCCCGATTCCTCCCACGATCCCCCACCAGCGCCCCGGCAACCTCCCGATCCACCGCCTGCCGCCGCCACCCTCGGCCCGGTGCGCCCCGCCTCCCTGCCCAGTGCGCCCCGCCGCCGCCCACCACAGCCGCGGCAGCGCCCGGCACTCCGCCCACCCTATCCCCAACGAGCCTCCATCCGCCGCCCCCCAACGCGCCTCCCGCCGCCGCCCTTCCGGCTCCGACGCGCCTCCTGCTGCCTCCCTCGACCTGCTTCGACGACGGCGCCGACCACCTCCACTTTCTTCCACCGCTGCATCGGCCACCGCTACCTTCTTCCACCATGGCGCCGGCCTCCCCCTCCTTCCACCGCGCCGCCGACCACCTCTGACGCCGCTCTCCACCCCGACCACCTCCGCCAGTCCAGCCAGACCTCGCCCCTCTCTGGCTCGACCTTCCCTCCCTTCCTACGCGACCTGCCATGCGCCGCTGCCTGCATCTCGTCGTTGTTACGCGCCATGGAGATCCCACCTGCGGTCTGCACCCTCCGCCTCCCCGAGGATGCCGCTGGCAAAGCTCAGGCACCGCTCTCCCGGTGGGGATTCGCCCATGTCGCGTGTAGGCAGACACGAACCACCTCGCATGCCACGCTGGTCACATCCATCTCCCAGCGACCAACGCGAGGCCAAGGCGACCGTGGCAAACACAGTCCGGATCGCATCTCCTTCATCTTAAAATGACAGCATCGAACCCATTTTTGGTTCCTCATCCAGCAACCGCCGTTGCCCAAGTTCAGAATTCTGGATGGCGACGCGCCTCCTCGGTATCCTCTCTGAACCTATTTTCTCTCTAATCGCTACTTGTGATGTGCTGAATCACCTCTATATTTTCTTGTTCTTCTTCAAAAGTTCAGAAGTCCAGGTTGTTCAGGCGGTGCGGGCCAACGTGCACACTCAACTCTGCAGTGCCTGAGAAGCCACATGAGTCTCTAGCCTAGGCAGCGATGGAGAGACTTAACTAGTCACTTCAACTTGTAGTCGTTCATGTACACAAGTTTTTTGTGTATATGTCTCAAACAAAAAAGTGTGTCTCGTTGCATCCTCTCTCTTTGGTTACAGGAGAAGTTTATATACAGCAACAACAGCAAAGTTCATGTCAGAAAAATTGAAGTCCATCTATATGGAAGTTGATAATTGTTGTGTGTATGCAGGGGAGCACAAAAAAACTTGTAACTGATAAATTTTCCATTTCTTTAGCCACAGCAATCGTTCTTGATGCCTGCTCTTTTTTAAGTGATTAAATGATTTTTGTTTATGGTTCATGTTTGTGCTTGATGTTGGAAATAAATTACAGTGCGTGAATGTGAAGTTCAATTTGAAATAACCGACCAGTCTGATGAGTATAAAAACCTTATATTACCCTGTTTGTCAACAATGATGGTTTAGGGGATCCAAATATTAAACATTGCAAAACATGTTGCTAGCAATGTTTCAATTGTTATGTGTGCATTTTAATTTGCTGGAACTTTTTGTATGACATACATGATCGAGTTCAGAGCACACTTGCGTTCATGCATGCAGAAAATGGTTGTGTGTGTCTTCGTGCAATGGGCAGTTCTTTTTTCTTTTTGCGTATAAAAAGAAGGAAGTTCAAACAAAAAATGCAAAAGTTCAACAAATATGTGACAAAAAAATATTGTTTAATCTACCAGCAAAAAAAATGTAAATCCACACAAGAAGTTCAATATATATAAAAGTTTTGTGTATGTTTATCATGAAGGAAGTTATTTTTTTTAAATAGAGTAGTTAAAAATTCATTATTTTTTCATTATTTTCCATTACAAATGATAACACCAAAGAAGTCCTGATTGAAAAAACCAAGAAGTTCAATTTAAAAAAAGTAGAATAATTCAATGTATAGGAAAAATCCAAATTTTCCTCGTTAATAAAATAATAAACCAAGAAGTTCAATTTCAAAAAATGGAGCAGCTCAATATTTATTACAAAAACTTA
Organism: Aegilops bicornis; assembly: GCA_021605145.1. Classification (NCBI taxonomy): domain Eukaryota; kingdom Viridiplantae; phylum Streptophyta; class Magnoliopsida; order Poales; family Poaceae; genus Aegilops; species Aegilops bicornis. The sequence goes on from CM038671.1 coordinate 136,643,230, forward strand.
TAATTTTCCCGTTACTAACGAATAAAACCAAGAAGTCCAGTTCAAAATAACGAAGAAGTTCGTCATTTATTACAAAGCTCCTATTTTTCCCATTTCTAAAAATACACAAAGAGGTTCAAAAATTAAAAAAATAGAACGGTTTTGATGTCTATAAAAATTCAGATTTTTTCTGTTGCTAAAAGGTAGCGTCATTTTTTGCATTTTAATTTTTTGGAGCAATTCCATTTAAAAAAAGAAAATCAATAATTTCATATTAAAAAATAAAATAGTTTGATGTATACAACAAACTCAAATTCTTCTTTGTTTCCATGCAAAATTAATGTATGAAGTTCAAGGTGAAAATAGCGGGAAGTTTAACTACTACACGGAATGCGTTTCAGAAGAGAATAAAAGAATACAAAACTAAAAGCCTAAAAAGTTTGTTGCCAGAAGTTCACGTGCTCCACCCTGCACGGTTCAAAAATTATATTCTGAGGCGTCATCGTTCATTTACATGTTGTTTTAAATGGCAAAAAACAACGTTCTTTTGCCATTTTAGAAACTACTCTCAAACGGCAACGAATTTGTAACACATGTCTACATGAAAAACTTGTTGCAATTCATACGCTTTCCACCGGGTATATTATGGGCCACATTTCGATGAACGATTTAAAATTTTCATGTATACCAACTAAAACACGTTTTGATGTATTCAAAAAATCTTACCTGTTGAAAGAAGTTCATAGTGAAACGAACGAGAAGTTCAAATACTGCAAATAATGCATTTCAGGGGAAAATAAAAGTATAGAAAAATAAAAGCTTAAAAGGTTTGTTGAAAGAAGTTCAAGTGCTCTGTCCGAAGAAGTTCAAAAATTCTTGCGAGAGAGGTTCACCTTGTATTTCCATGTTCGATTTTTTTCGTATAAAAATCGAATACAATTCTTTACTCAAAATATAAAAAGGTGAAGTTCAAGTTAAAATAACAAAGAAGTTTGGAGTTTATTAAAACCTAGAATTTACCTGTTCAAAAAATAAAAATACAACGCCATTTTATGCACTTTTAAAAACAACTCATAAATGAAAAAAACTGGTTGCTAGAAGTTCAAGTGCTCGGCGAGGAAAAGTTGAAAAATTCTTACGAGAGGTTCACCGTATTTAGATGTCCAAAATACATAAAAAAATAGGTTATTTTTTGTGTTTTAAAATAATTCTCTCAAACCAGAGAGAAGTTCAAAGTGATAACAACCGGAAGTTCACGTACTACATGGTGTGTATTTCATATAAGAAAAAATTAAAAAAAAAGTGAAACAGGGTGAAGTTCAAACAGAGATGCCCCAGAAGTTCAATTACTTCACGTAGTGCAAAAAACACCACGTAAAAAATCAGCACGTCAAAAACAAAGTGAAGTTCGAACAGACACGTCCTAGAAGTTCAACTACTTCACGCAGTGCAAAAAACAACACGTTAAAAACAGTGTGAAGTTCGAACAGACATGCACGAGAAGTTCAACTACTTCACGCAGTGTATTTCCATTTGCGATGAAGGCAGAAATCATGATCTCGTCATTTTCTAATTTACTTCAAAACAGTAGGAAATCATTTGTGTAAGTTCAAGTCCTTCGTCGGAGAAAGTTCAAAAAAATATTGTGAGAGAGATTTGTACAAAAGGAATATCATTTGTGTGACATTGACGAATGTATGAGAAAATTACAAAACGAAAATACGTCACGGAAGTTCAACGTGAAAACAGCTGGAAGTTCAACTACTACACGGAATGAATTTCAAATAAAAAACTTTTAAAACCGTTGCGAGTATGAAAAAGCGATCAACACGGGAAAGTTGCGTGTCTACAGCAGCTTTCCATCGGTATATCACTTGCTCAATTCCGGTGAATGTTCCGGTGCGTGGATGGAGAGCCACGGGCAAAAAAGGCACGTGAAAAATAGAGTGAAGTTCAAGGTTTCATACCGACAAGTTCAGGTACTTCACGCGATGCATTTTTCACGAATCTGTTTCACGATAAAGGCATAACGAATGATCTCTCCATTTTCCAAATTACTTGAAAATGACAGGGAATCACAGAAAACCATCAACATGAAAAAGTTCCGCATTTTCCTTGGCTTTTCAACGGTATATTATTTGCCCCATTCCGATAATGTTTGTGGAAATTACAATGAAAATACGTTTTTAGACATTTTGAAAACTGACATAAAACAGTAAGGAATTGGGAGAAATAATATATACCAAAAATTTTCGCATTTCCTCAAGCTTTCCAATGCTATATTATTTGTTGCATTCGTACATAGGGTTAAAAAAATAGATCGAAAATTCAAACTCAACGAAACTTGTACCATTTTCTAAATCACCTTTAAATCGTTCAAAATTGGAAAAAACTTTCTACATGAAAAAGTAGCGCATTTTCATAAGCTTTCCAACACCATATCATGTGCCTCAATTGGTTTAGCCGTTTAGAAATGACATCGAAAATACGAACTTCAATTTATTCGGTTTGGGAAATTTTACGATTTTCTAAATTACTCTTTAACCGTAGGGAATTATAGAAAACTTTCAACATGTGGAATGAGCGGTTTTGCAGCAGCTTTCCAAAGCCATATTACTTGCCTCATTCCGATAAACGGTTTAGAAATGCGATCGAAATTACGATTCACATTTTTTGTGTGAAGAAAAAACGGTTTTCAAAACTGCTCTTAAACCGCTTACATTTTGCGAAAAATTTAACTTGGGTCATGATACTCGTGTCCATAGCTTTCCAACGGTATATAGCAAGCCCTATTTGGGCAATGTTGCGGGAAGTTCAACCTAGCACAGGGGGAAGTTCAGGTCGAACAACTTAGTCAGTAAAATCGCAAAAAACGCGAGGTCTTCACGACCCGAGTGCAAAATCCGCCTATGAGCGAGATTCCTATCTAAAACGAGTATTTAGTTGCTAAAAACTGTTTGAAGATTACACTTACATCACATGGAACACGACTAACCAGAAAAACTCGCGGTAGAAGGCACGGTTGCGAAGATAGCCCAAAGGTCGGGTTCGTACAGAGAGAAGTTCAGGCGCGCGTACAAACAAAAATACGTCACAGAAGTTCAACATGAAAACAGCATGAAGTTCAACTACTACGCTGAATGAATTTCAGATGAAAAACTTTTAAAATTGTTGCGAGTATGAAAAAATGATCAACACGGGAAAGTTGCGTGTTTACAGCAGCTTTCTATCGGTATATCACTTGCTCAATTCCTGTGAGTAGATGGAGAGCTAGGAGCAGTGGATAGATATATACGAGCAAAAAAAGCACGTGAAAAATAGAGTGAAGTTCAAGTACACATGCCGAGAAGTTCAGGTTCTTCACGCGATGCATGTTCGAAGAATCAGATTCGCGATAAAGGCAGAACGAATGAGCTCGTCATTTTCACAATTACTTGAAAACGGCAAGGAATTAGAGAAAACCATCAACTTGAAAAAGTTTCGCATTTTCCGTAGCTTTTCAGCGGTATATTATTTACCCCATTTCGATAAACTATGTAGAAATTATGGCAAAAATACATTTTTAGCCATTTTCAAATTTGACTTAAAACTATAAGGAATTAGGATAAACAATATATACGAAAAAATTTCGCATTTGCTCAAGATTTCCAACGCCGTATTATTTGTTACATTCGGCCGTATGGTTAAAAAATTATCTCGAAAATACGAACTCGGTGGAACTTGTACAGTTTACTGAATTACTTTTAAACCGTTCCAAATTTGGAAAAACATTTAACATGAGAAAGTAGCGCATTTTCACAAGCTTTCCAATGCCATATCATTTGCCTCGAATGGATTAGCCGTTTAGAAATTACATTGAAAATCTGAACTTCATTTATTCGGTTTGCGAAATTTTACGATTTTCAAAATTACTCTTTATCCATAGGGAATTAGAGAAAACTTTCAACATGTGAAGGAGCGGTTTTGCAGCAGCTTTCCAACGCTATATTATTTACCTCTTTCTGATAAACGGATTAGAAATGCGGTCAAAAATACGATTCACGTTTTTTGTATGAAGAAAAAACGGTTTTAAAAATTGCTCTTAAACCGCTTACATTTTGCCAAAAATTTAACTTGGATCATGATATTGGTGTCCATAGCTTTCCAACGGTATATCGCAAGCCACATTTGGACACTTTTTAGCTGAAGTTCAACCCGATCTGAGAGGGAAGTTCAGCGTTACTTAGGCGATTCAGGTTTGTGATCGAATAGTGTTTATGTATATATATATATATATATATATATATATATATATATATATATATATATATATATATATATATATATATATATATATATATGGGGAGGAGAGGCAGCCAAGGGGTGCCCCAAGTAGGAGGAATCCTACTTGGGGTCCTCCCAATTCGGCCTCCCCCTTTCCTTTTCCTATTCGGAGTACGAAGGGAAGAGGGGGAAGGGGGAATCCTATTCCCTTTTTCCTTTCCACCTTCTCCTTTCCTTTTCCAATTTGGCCAGCCCATATGAGGGGCACACCAGCCCATTTGTGTCAAGTGTGTTTCCCCTCTTGGTTCATAAGGCCCATATCTTTTCTTGGGGTGCAGGAACCCCTTCCGTGACTCGTCGTGCAGTACCCTCGAACACTTCCGCTGTCCGACTACTATCGTACTATATATCAATCTTTACCTCTTGACCATTTATTCTCAATGGCTTGTCGATCATCGGGCAAGTCAACTAAAGTACACACTTTGTTCTCATACATGGATCCTATCTCAGATTTCATGGCCTCAAGCCATTTATCGGAATCTGGGCTCATCATCGCTTCCTCATAGTTCGTAGGTTCGTCATGGTCTAATAACATGACTTCCAGAACAAGATTACCGTACCACTGTGGTGTGGAACATACTCTGGTTGACCTACGAGGTTCAGTAGTAACTTGATCTGAAGTTTCATAATCATTATCATTAGCTTCCTCTCTAGTTGGTGTAAGCACCACGAGAACGATATTCTGTGATGAGCTACTTTCCAATTCGAGAGAAGGTACAATTACCTCATCAAGTTCTACTTTCCTGCCACTCACTTCTTTCGAGAGAAACTCCTTCTCTAGAAAGGAACCATTTTTAGCAATAAAGATCTTTCCTTCGGATCTATGATAGAAGGTGTACCCAACAGTTTCTTTTGGGTATCCTATGAAGACGCACTTCTCCGATTTGGGTTCGAGCTTATCAGGCTGAAGATTTTTCACATAATCGCAACCCCAAACTTTAAGAAATGAGAGCTTAGGTTTCTTACCAAACCACAGTTCATACAGTGTTGTCTCAACGGATTTAAACGGTGCCCTATTTAACGTGAATGCAGCCGTCTCTAATGCATAACCCCAAAATGAAAGTGGTAAACATCATAGATTGCACAATATCTAATAAAGTATGGTGACGATGTTCGGACACACCATTACGCTGTGGTGTTCCAGGTGGCGTGAGTTGTGAAACTATTCCATGTTGTTTTAAATGAAGGCCAAACTCGTAACTCAAATATTTGCCTCTGCAATCAGATCGTAGAAACTTTATTTTCTTGTTACGATGATTCTCCACTTCACCCTGAAATTTCTTTGAACTTTTCAAATGTTTCAAACTTGTGTTTCATCAAGTAGATATACCCTTAACTGCTCAAATCATATGTGAAGGTCAGAAAATAACGATACCCGCCGCGAGCTTCAACACTCATCGGATCGCATACATCGGTATGTATTGTTTCCAGTAAGTAATTAGCTTGCTCCATTGTCCTGGAGAACGGAGTTTTTGTCATCTTTCCCATGAGGCATGTTCGCAACTATTAAATGATTCATAATCAAGTGATTCCAAAAGTCCATCTGCATGGAGTTTCTTCATGCACTTTACACCAATATGACCTAAATGGTAGTGCCACAGATATGTTGCACTATCATTATCAACTTTGCATCTTTTGGCATCAATATTATGAATATGTGTATCACTATGATCGATATTCAATAAACCATTTACATTGGGTGTATGACCATAGTAGGTTTTATTCATGTAAACAGAACAACAATTATTCTCTGACTTAAATGAATAAACGTATCGCAATAAACATGATCCAATCATATTCATGCTCAACGCAACCACCAAATAACATTTATTTAAGTCCAACACTAATCCCGAAGGTAGAGGGAGTGTGCGATAGTGATCTTATCAACCTTGGAATCACTTACAACACACATCGTCACCTCGCCCTTAACTAGTCTCTATTCATTTTGCAACTCCTGTTTCGAGTTACTAATCTTAGCAACTGAACGGGTATCAAATACCCTGGGGTTACTATGAACACTAGTAAAGTACACATCAATAACATGTATATCAAATATACCTTTGTTCACTTTGCCATCCTTCTTATCCGCCAAGTATTTGGGGTAGTTCCGCTTCCAGTGACCATTCCCTTTGCAGTAGAAGCACTCAGTTTCAGGCTTAGGTCTAGCTTAGGGCTTCTTCACGGGAGTGGCAACTTGCTTTCCATTCTTATTGAAGTTTCGTTTCTTTTCCTTTGCCCTTTTTCTTGAAAAACTAGTGGTCTTGTTAACCATCAACACTTGATGCTCTTTCTTGATTTCTACCTTTGCTGATTTCAGCATCGCGAAGAGCTCGGGAATCTTTTTCGTTATCCCTTGCACATTATAGTTCATCACGAAGTTATAGTAGCTTGGTGATAGTGACTAGAGAACTCTGTAAATCACTATCTTATCTGGAAGATTAACGCCCACTTGATTCAAGCGATTGAAGTGCCCAGACATTTTGAGCACATGCTCACTAGCTGAGCTATTCTCCTCCATCTTGTAGACAAAGTACTTGTCAGAGGTCTCATACCTCTCGACACGGGCAAGAGTCTGAAATACCAATTTCAGCTCTTGGAACATCTCATATGCTCCGTGGCGTTCAAAACGTCTTTGAAGCCCCGATTCTAAGACATAAAGCATGGCACAATAAACTATCAAGTAGTCATCATATCGAGTTTGCCAAACGTTCATGTCTGCATCTACTCCTGCAATAAGTCTGTCACCTAGCGGTGCATCAAGGACATAATTCTTCTGTGCAGCAATGAGGATAATCCTCTAATCACGGACCCAGTCCGCATCGTTGCTACTATCATCTTTCAACTTAGTTTTCTCTAGGAACAAACCAAAAACATAGGAGAGCTACAACGCGAGCTATTGATCTACAACATAATTTGCAAATACTATCAGGACAAAGTTCATGATAAATTAAGTTAATTAATCAAATTACTTAAGAACTCCCACTTAGATAGACATCCCTCAAGTCATCTAAAGGATACGTGATCCAAATCAACTAAACCATGTCTGATCATCACGTGACATGGAGTAGTCATCAATGGTGAACATCTCTATGTTGATCATATCTACGATATGATTCACGTTTGACCTTTCGGTCTCCAGTCTTCCGAGGCCATGTCTGTACATGCTAGGCTCGTCAAGTTTAACCCAAGTATTCCACATGTGCAAAACTATCTTGCACCTGTTGTATGTGAACGTAGAGCCTATCACACCAGATCATCACGTGGTGTCTCAGCACGAAGAACTATCACAATGATGCATACTCGGGGAGAACACTTATACCTTGAAATTTAGTTAAGGGATCATCTTATAATGCTACCGCCGTACTAAGCAAAATAAGATGCATAAAAGATAAACATCACATGCAATCAAAATATGTGACATGATATGGCCATCATCATATTGTGCCTTTGATCTCCATCTCCAAAGCACCGTCCTGATCTCCATCGTCACCGGCTTGACACCTTGATCTCCATCATAGCATTGTGGTTGTCTCGCCAACTATTGCTTCTACAACTATCGCTAACGCATACTGATAAAGTAAAGGAATTACATGGCATTTGTATTTCGTACAATAAAGCGACAACCATAAGGCTCCTGCCAGTTGCCGATAACTTTTACAAAACATGATCATCTCATACATCAACGTATATCACATCATGTCTTGACCATATCACATCACAACATGCCCTGCAAAAACAAGTTAGACGTCCTCTACTTTGTGGTTGCAAGTTTTCGTGGCTGCTACGGCTTCTAGCAAGAATCGTTCTTACCTATGCATCAAAACCACAACGGTGTTTTGTCAAGTTTGCTGTTTTAACATTCAACAAGGACCGGCCACACTCAAATTTGATTCAACTAAAGTTGGAGAAACACACCCGCCAGCCACCTTTATGCAAAACTATTTGCATGTCTGTCGGTGGAACCGGTCTCATGAACGTGGTCATGTAAGGTTGGTCCAGGCTGCTTCATCCAACAATACCGCCAAATCGAAATAAGACGTTGGTGGTGAGCAGTATGACTATCACCGCCCACAACTCTTTGTGTTCTACTCGTGCATATCATCTACGCATAAACCTAGCTCTGATACCAATGTTGGGAAACGTAGCATGTAATTTCCTACACTCACGCAAGATCTATCTAGGAGATGCATAGCATCAAGAGGGGAGAGTGTGTCCACATACCCTCGTAGACCGAAAGCGGAAGTGTTTGACAACACAGTTGATGTAGTCGAACTTCTTCTCGTTCCGACCGATCAAGCACCGAACGTTCTGCGCACATTCAGCTCGACGATGTCCCTCAAACTCTTGATCCAGCAAAGTGTTGAGGGAGAGTTCCGTCATCACGACGGCGTGGTGACGGTGATGGTGTAGTGATCTGCGCAGGGCTTCTCCTAAGCACTACGTGAATATGACCGGAGGCGTAAACTGTGGACGGGGGCACCGCACATGGCTAACAATGGTAGGTGTGTGTTCTAGCAGTGCCCCCCCCACATATATATATATATATATATAGGTTGGAGGGGAGGAGAGGCAGCCAAGAGGGCGCCCCAAGTAGGAGGAATCCTACTTGGGGTCCTCCCAATTCGGCCTCTCCCTTTTATTTTCCTATTCGGAGTAGGAAGGGAAGAGGGGGAAGGGGGAATCCTATTCCCTTTTTCGTTTCGTCCTTTCCCTTTCCATTTCCAATTTGGCCAGCCCATATGGGGGGCGCACCAGCCCCTTTGCGGCTGGTGCGTTTCCCCTCTTGGCCCATAAGGCCCATATCTTTTGCCGGGGGTGCTCGGAACCCCTTCCGGTGACTCGATATGTACCCGGTACGCTCCGGAACACTTCAGGTGTCCGAATACTATCGTCCTATATATCAATCTTTACCTCTCGACCATTTCAAGACTCCTTGTCATGTCTGTGATCTCATCCGGGACTCCGAACATCATTCGGTCTCCAAATCACATAACTCATATAATACAATATCGTCATCGAACGTTAAGTGTGCGGACCCTACGGATTCAAGAACTATGTATACATGACTGAGACACCTCTCCGGTCAATAACCAATAGCGGAACCTGGATGCTCATATTGGTTCCCGCATATTCTACGAAGATCTTTATTGGTCGAACCGTTATGACAACATACGTTATTCCCTTTGTCATCGGTATGTTACTTGCCCGAGATTCGATCGTCGGTATCTTCATAACGAGTTCAATCTCGTTACCGGCAAGTCCCTTTACTCGTTCCGTAATGCATCATCCCGCAACTAACTCATTACTCACATGGCTTGCAAGGCTTCTTATGATATGCATTACCGAGAGGGCCTAGAGATACCTCTCCGATGCTCGGAGTGACAAATCCTAATCTCAATCTATGCCAACCCAGCAAACACCTTCGGAGGTACTTGTAGATCATATTTATAATCACCCAGTTACGTTGTGACGTTTGATAGCACACAAGGCATTCCTCCGGTATCCGGGAGTTGCATAATCTCATAGTCGAAGGAATATGTATTCAACATAAAGAAAGCAATAGCAATAAAACTGAACGATCAATACGCTATGCTAACGGATGGGTCTTGTCCATCAGATAATTCTCCTAATGATGTGATCTCGTTCATCAAATGACAACACATGTCTATGGTTAGGAAACTTAACCATCTTTGATTAACGAGCTAGTCTAGTAGAGGCTTACTAGGGACATGGTGTTTTGTCTATGTATCGACATATGTATCAAGTTTCCGGTTAATACAATTTTAGCATGAATAATAAAAATTTATCATGATATAAGGAAATATAAAATAACAATTTTATTATTTCCTCTAGGGCATATTTCCTTCAGAAAATGCTTCAAGTCTTGAGAAACACGCCGTAAAAAATTTCACTCCTTCTGTGTTTAAGTTGGTCTTATGGAGCATAAATGTTGTAAGAAAATGTGAGATCAGAGAGGTACTTGATGCAGCAGAAGTTACCACATACGTTGTGTCTAAGAAGGAAAGAATAAATAAAAAGATCAAAGTGCGCACGGAGTCGAAGGAAGGTTCGCTTCGCGATATCGATTGTTCTTGCCGCAAATTGGAATGCGCAGGCATACCATGTTCCCACATATTTTACATATTGGGAATTTTACAAGAAGAAACACTGCCCAGGTGTTATGTTCCCACTAGGTGGACAATGAGTGCAAAATGTGCATTCGCACCGACCAGAAAGAGCGAGATGTATGAATACTCTAGAACCCTGCAATGGTACCGTAAGTTAAGGAATTTTAGTCACGCAGCATGTTTCAAGGCATGCCACTCTGATGAGGCGTTTCAGCATCTAAAAAGGGTTTTGGAAGGACAAGATGTTTGCAAGGGATCAACAATTGAACAAGCTGATAGCATGGGACCAACTAATGCTCAGGGTAACAGCATTAGGTTTGGCCCGTTGATGCCACAATCGGCTAACCTTGATGGTGAAGGTTTTGATAAGGTTCTGGATCCCGTGCATGTGCCAGGCTGAGGTGCTTCAAAGAAAAGGCTACAGGCAAAGATGAAGAAGACAAGATCACAGGGTATATGTGGCTATTGTCATGAGGTAGATGGCCACAATCGACGTAGGTGCACCAAATTGTTAGAGGTACCTAATATGTCATAATTTAATGTTTGCATGTGTCCAAATATATTCCATGGCATTAATTATATCCTTTTGTGTAGGATCTCAAAGCAGAACTATGATAGCCACAACATTGTGTGCATGGTCGGACAACAAGTACGTGGACGATCAATCTGATGTTGGCGTGTGCATTGTTGTCTATGTCTAGTACCGTGTGACCTTGTCTCTAAAATATACTTCATTCTGTAAGTTAGTCAGTGAGTTCCTCATAATGTATGACTCAGCTATTTGGTGGTCCACTCCCTTGTAATAGTATGAGTTTGGGATATTTGGTTTGCATTTTCTATGTGAGTTTTTGATGTGCAACCTCATGAATCATGATTTCTTCATGGCCAGCATGTAGCTTGTTTATTTTGCACGAGAAAATTTGGAAGTAGATGTACTGGAGGAATTATATTTCGCTCCCGAAAAAATATTACCGATAAATCCGAAAAAATACATCAGCCATCCATGCTCTCCAATTGAAGAAAATACACTTAAGCCAGTTTTTGTAGAAAAGGTGATTATTTTTTACCACCTCCAAATCACCCCAAATTTATTCTGCATGCTCAAATAGATATGCCAAACATGGATATGAAAGAAATTTCGAAAAATTGCATCCTATAATGCCCCTTTAAGGTGTAGACCGATGTTTTGATCAGCCAGTCTACAGGGCAATATAAATTCAAAAAAATTGTAAAAATTGTAAAACCTTGAAAACCTACCTATGTTTGTGCAAGATATCAAGTGTGCAAAATTAGAGGTGATTTAGAGGAGGTCAAAAAAATCAGGCTTAAACACGAGGGACCATTTGGTCTCACTTAAGCCAGTGTTTGTAGAAAAGGTGGTTTTTTTCACCACCTCCAAATCACCCCAAATTTGTTCTACATGCTCAAAATGATGTGCCAAACATGTCTATGAAACAAATTTGGAAAAAAACTGTATGATACAAAGCCACCTTAAGGTGTAGACCGATGTTTTGATCAGTCAGTCTACAGGGCAGTATAAATTCAAAAAAAAGTAAAAAATTATAAAACCTTGAAAACCTAGCTATGTTTGTGCAAGATATCAAGTGTGCAAAATTAGAGGTGATTTAGAGGAGGCTGAAATAAATCACGCTCAAATACGAGGGACCATTTGGTCTCACTTAAGCCACTTTTTGTAGAAAAATAGATTTTTTCCACCACCTCCAAATCACCCCAAATTTGTTTTACATGCTCAAAATGATGTGCCAAACATGGCTATGAAAGAAATTTCAAAAAAATTGTATGATACAATGCCCCCTTAAGGTGTAGACCAATGTTTTGATCAGTTAGTCAACAGGGCAGTATAAATTCAAAAATACTTAAAAATTGTAAAACCTTGAAAACCTAGCTATGTTTGTGAAAGATATCAAGTGTGCAAAATTAGAGGTCATTTAGAGGAGGTCGGAAAAATCACGCTTAAACACAAGGGACCATTTGGTCTCACTTAAGCCAGTTTTTGTAGAAAAATAGATTTTTTTCCACCACCTCCAGATCACCCCAAATTTTTTCTGCATGCTCAAATAGATGTGCCAAACATGGGTATGAAAGAAATTCGGAAAAAAATGTATCCTACAATGCCCCGTTAATGCGTAGACCGATGTTTTGATCAGTCAGTCTACAGGGCAGTTTAAATTCAAAAAAATTATAAAATTGTAAAACCTTGAAAACCTAGCTATGTTTGTGCAACATATCAAGTGTGCAAAATTAAAGGTGATTTAGAGGAGGTCGAAAAAATCACGCTTAAACACGAGGGACCATTTGGTCTCACTTAAGCCAGTTTTTTGTAGAAAAGGTGATTTTTTCCAGCACCTCCAAATCACCCAAGATTTGTTCTACATGCTCAAATAGATGTGCCAAATATGTCTACGAAAGAAATTTAGAAAAAAAATGTATCCTACAATGCCCCCTTAAGGTGTAGACCGATGTTTTGATCAGTCATTCTACAGGGCAGTATAAATTCAAAAAAAATTGTAAAACCTTGAGAGCACTAGCTCGGTTTCTCACCTGTATGAAACCAAGCCAACATTTCAAGGTGAAAAGTCATGGCCATGTTAGGGCTACTTCCGGTGTGTCAACTAGGTCCACCCTAAGACAGCCATAGTGGAAGGGATCATGTGCTACCCCTTTAGATGTATGTGTGTGGGGGGGGGGGGGTGGGGGTAGACCTCCCGAGATCCGTTTACTAGTCATTTTCATTCCGTATATGGGAAAGCATTCCAAATTTTGCCCAACATGAAAAGCATTATGAATGCATGCTCTATGTGGTCATGGGATGCGATGTAGCAAAATTGGGATCATTTGTGCATGTATATGTAAGTAGGGTCTCTGAAATGCGCATTTCAGGGATAGCCTGTCACCACCCCGAGAGCACTAGCTCGGTTTCTCACCTGTATGAAACCAACCCAACATTTTAGGGTGACAAGTCATGGCCATGTTAGGGCTACTTGCCAAGTTTTAACCATCTTCAACAATTTTTGAAAGTTTCGTCACGTTCGGGATTATTTCGGTCATTAGTACATGTATACGCCAAATGTGGACCATTTTCAACATTTTTTGCAAGTTTTGTCACGTATGGCATTTTTCAGGCATATGCGACACGAAAAAACCATTTTTAATACTTAAAAAATAAGGACAAGATTTTCTAGATTTTTTGTTATATCATTGTGATATTATTGAAATCTCACATAACTCACGTGGCCCACCCCTCCGTAAATCCCACGATTACAGCGCCTCATTCTAACCACCCCGTGCCATCCGCAGCTCCCACGACCGCTGCAACATCAGATCGGAGATGCCAGGCTCACACGGATTACAGGAGTCGCCGGTCACCGCTCACCGCCCACCGCCAACGTGATATGAGGGGTCGGACTTCAGTGTTCTTCTCGCCACCTCCTCCTCGCGTGAACGCATCGTTTATCCTTTACGCCGTCGATCGCGCTATAGGGGCACTTCTAGTTTGCAATGCACTGTCCGCGGCCATCAACTCGGCGCCGCTGTCTCCGAGAGAAGGTATTTCCTGATCGTAGCTTTTTTTAGTCGTTGTCGGCCGCTCCTTTAGTAGTTGAACCCTCATAGGTTTTGCACAACTTCACGTGGTTAAGCAATTGGATAACCTTGTTAAACTGTGCTTATATTATGCACGACCAAATAGGTTGTGTGCTTAAACTCATAAGTGGATCATATGTTAAATATGACCCACTTAATTTTTTTAATATTAGTTGACTGATTGCGGCTTGAAGCTACGTCGGTATTTCCCCAAGAGGAAGGGATGATGCAGCACATCGGCGGTAGGTATTTCCCTCAGTGATGAAACCAAGGTTATCGAACTAGTAGGGGAACCAAGCAACACAACGTAAACAGCCCCTACACACAGATAACAAATCCTCGCATCCCGACGTGTAAAAGGGGTTGACAATCCCTTTCCGGTAGCGGTGCCCCAAGATGGGCAAAAGGACGTGAGGAAATTGTAGTACATTGATAGATCGAACGCCAAACAAAATAAATAAGAATAAATTGCAGCAAGACATTTTTGTATTTTTTGGTTTAATAGATCTGGAAATAAATGCAAAGGAAAAGTAGATCGCAAAGGCAAATATATGAGAAAGAGACCCGGGGGTCGTAGGTTTCACAAGTGGCTTCTCTCGAGAAAAACAGCAAACAGTGAGTGAACAAATTACTGTTGGGCAATTGATAGAACTTCAAATAATCATGACGATATCCAGGCAATGATCATTATATAGGCATCATGTCCAAGATTAGTAGATCGACTCCTGCCTGCATCTACTACTATTACTCCACACATCGACCGCTATCCAGCATGCATCTAGTGTATTAAGTTCATGGAAAAACGGAGCAATGCAATAAGAACGACGACATGATGTAGGCAAGATCTATCTATGTAGAGATAGACCCCATTGTTTTATCCTTAGTAGCGACGATACATACGTATCGGTTCCCCATCTGTCACTAGGATCAAGCACCGTAAGATCGAACCCACTAGAAAGCACCTCTGCCCATTGCAAGATAAATAGATCAAGTTGGCCAAACAAAACCCAAATATTGGAGAAGAAATACGAGGTTATATGCAATCATGCATATAAGAGATCAAAGAAACTCAAATAACTTTCATGGATATAGAAAGATATAACTGATCATAAACTCAAAGTTCATCATATCCCAACAAAACACCGCAAAAAGAGTTACATCATATGGATATCCAAGAGACAATTGTATTGAGAATTCGGCAAGAGAGAGGAAGCCATCTAGCTACTAACTACAAACCCGTAGGTCTACATAGAACTACTCACGCATCATCGGAGAGGCACCAATGGAGGTGGTGAACCCCATCCGAGATGGTGTCTAGATTGGATCTGGTGCTTCTGGACTCTGCGGCGGCTTGATCAATATTTGGTCGACTCCCCTAGGGTTTCTGGAATATTGGGGTATTTATAGAGCAAAGAGGCGATCTGGGGGGCACCCGAGGTGGGCACAACCCACCGAGGCGCGCCGGAGCCTCTGGCATACTGGTGGGTTGTGCTCTCCTCGAGCACCCCAAAGCGCAGCCAGGGCCCATTACGTGTCTTCTGGTCCATAAAAAATCTCCATAAAGTTTCGTGGTATTTGGACTCCGTCTGATATTGATTTCCTGCAATGTAAAAAAACATGCAGAAAACAGCAACTAGCACTTGGCACTATGTCAATAGGTTAGTACCAAAAATGATATAAAATGACTATGAAATGATTATAAAACATCCAAGATTGATAATATAACAGCATGGATCAATCAAAAATTATGGATACGTTGGAGACGTATCATTGACTGCTAATTTTGTTATACATTTTTTTAATTATTGTCTTCATATTAATTGACCCGGGTTGTATCATTGCATACGAGCCAGCAATGTCAGTTTTAGATAAAAGTCTTCATAATGGAGAAAAGCCACGAAGAACTGAAACTTAAATTTGACAGCAAGACCATAGCCAAACAAGTGTCTTTGTTATCATCACAGTCACGCAGAGACCCTAAACCATTAGCAGCTATGTTGAGCCCATTCAAACACAAATAGGTAGCATCAATTGATACATGATCTTGCTCATGCTCTACTTTTAGCATCATTTGATACATGTTCAGTTCTTATCATAAAGTGGATATATGTACTTTTGGCAATCATGAGCATCCTCTACTTATTGCAATAACTAATGCATCCTTAGTACAAAGCTTGAATTGGCAATAGGTAGTATTGGCAATCATTTGCATGCTTTACTTTTGGCAAGAACTAATGCATAGTTGAGTTATAAATGGTCATAGATATGGCTGGAACATCTTGAGTTATCATCACGGTCACGCAGAGACCCTAAACCATCACCAGATATGTTGAGCCCATTCAAACACAAATAGGAAGCATCAATTGATACATGTTCATGCTCATGCTCTACTTTTAGCATCATTTGATACATGTTCAGTTCTTACTAGAAAGTGGAAATATGCACTCTTGGGAAACATGAGCATCCTCTACTTATTGCAATAAGTAATGCATCCTCAGTACAAAGCTTCAATTGGCAATACGTAGAATTGGCAATCATTTGCATGCTTTACTTTTGGCAAAAACTAATGCATAGTTCAGTTGTAACTGGTCATAGACATGGCTGGAACATCCTGAGTTATAAACTGAACATAATCATGCCAAGCTATAACTACCATAGTCATAGTACACTACTGCAGGATGGTCCAAACGCGACACTGCGATCAGAGACCCTTCGATGAAACTGTGTGCAATGCCATAATCGCAAACGGTGCTGCAAAAAACTGTCAAAAAAGGTGCAAAACGTTTGCGACGACGGATGCATCAAACACGGTTCAGATTTTAGTTGCGCGCGTGATGCAGGGCATATGGTTCAGCTCAATTAACTATTTGGGATGAGGAGGAACAAAAGAAACGGGCAGCCAGGTGAAGGCGTGTGCGATATACAGCATACGGTTCACTAGGATGAACTGTGTGTGATTAGGGAACACAATGGAAACGGTTGAACTGAACAAGATGTGTGTGATTTAGGGGCTATTTTGTTTAGTTCATCTGACTATAGATGTGGTGGAACTGTATAACATACATAAGATTAGCTAGTATATATAGTTGAACTAGCTATTTCAGTACGTGGTTGGCAACAATTGGGGAAAAGTTTGGTCGGTTCAGCTTTCGAGTTGAATTGTTTGTATAAATTAAGAATGACTGCTTAATCTATGAATGAAATATATGCTTAATTACTGAATTTTAGTTGCAAAAATTAGATACTGCTAGTGATTTTTAGCTTCATATTTTGAAAAATTGCAGTGTTACAAGGTTGACAAATGGCAATGTTACTAGATCAATAAATGTCAATTTGTCCATTTTGACAAATGGTAACATATATACCCAATATGAAAGATGCAAATCGCACCAAATTGTCTGTAAGTGCTGAGGGAGTCCTGGACTAAGGGGTCCTCGGGCGTCCGGGCTATATGACGTCGGCCGGACTGATGGGCCATGAAGATACAAGATAGAAGACTTCCTCCCGTGTCCGGATGGGACTCTCCTTTGCATGGATGGCAAGCTTGGCATTCGGATATGAAGATCCCTTCCTTTGTAATTCGACTATGTACAACCCTAGGCCCCTCCGGTGTCTATAAACCGAAGGGTTTAGTCCGTAGGGCAAGATCATAATCAGACAGGCTAGACTTCTAGGGTTTAGCCATTACGATCTCGTGGAAGATCAACTCTTGTAATCCTCATATTCGTCAAGATCAATCAAGCAGGAAGTAGGGTATTACCTCCATCACGATGGCCTGAACCTGGGTAAACATCGTGTCCCCCGTCTCCTGTTACCATCGACCTTAGACGCACAGTTCGGGACCCCCTACCCGAGATCTGCTGGTTTTGACACCGACAATGGTGCTTTCATTGAGAGTTCTGTTGTGTCATCATCGGAAGGTTCGATGGCTCCATCCATCATCTACAACAATACTACCCTGAGGGAGGTCTTTCTCCCCGGTCAGATCTTTGTGTTGGTGACCGCGCTGCGGGCCAACTCGCAGCCATCTAGAGCAAATCGACAGCTATGCCCCAGGTCACCAGATTAGTTTTGGAAATCTGGACTATGTCGCTGATATCCGAGGAGACTTGATCTTCCAAGGGTTCACGATCCCAACCTCCACTCTGGCCTTAGATCCGGAGCGCATTACCAGGTCCGAAGATGGGATTCCTAAGCCCACCGGACTATTTGCGGCCACTAAGCCCACTACGGGAGAACCGGAGGAAGTAGTGTCGCTGGCAACCATCAGGAACCTGGCTCCGAACCCTCGGAGTCAGCATCGTGTGAGCTCGGCCTAGAAGTCTCCTTCCTGTCGTACTCCACGGACTCTTTTCTCCCTGGCCAAACCTCGCCTTTAAGTGAGGCTCTGGACTTGATGCGATCCCTCGTCATTACAGAGGAGCAACGTCTGAACTACACCCAGCCCGGACTAGGGGCTGAGAGCAGGGAATTTCACGTCCCACCCACCACCCACTTCATAGCCACTCTTGAGGACTTAACTAACATGCTCGATTACGGCTTCGAAGACATCGACGGTATGGATGACGATGCCCGAGAAGAGCAGGCCCAAAACCCGCCGTTTACCGGACGCTGGACGGCCACATCTTTGTATGACGTGTACATGGTGGATACACCCAAAGAGGGTAACGACGATAACGAGAAGAATGTAGTCGAGGATAAACCTCCTAAGATACAACCAAAGCGCCGACGTCAGCGGAGCCGCTCTAAATCACGTCGTGGAAAAGACAGCAATACCGGCACGAGAGACAACAATACTCCGGACGATGCCGAAGACCAAGAAGAACCCGTCGAGCCAACCTCCGAACAGGACGATCGAGAACATGGGCAAGTTAGCACTGATGAGCAGGCCGTAAACGAAGACTCAGAGGACAGCAATTATCTTCCACTCTTCGAGGATGAGGTGAGCCTCGGCAACGAAGACTTTATCGTGCCTGAGGAACCTCTCCAGCAGGAGCACTTTAAGCGCCGGCTAATAGCCACTGCAAGGAGCCTGAAAAAGAAGCAGCAGCAGCAGCTTCAAGCTGATCAAGACCTACTCAACGACAGGTGAACTAATGTCCTGGTAGCCGAGGAATACGGCCTCGAGCGCCCAACCAAAAGTTACGGAAGCGTAAACTGCTACCTCAATTTGATGACGAGGCACTGGAGCCTATACCATCAACGCGTAACGCGGCTGACCAACCACCACGCGGCCGGGACAAAACGGCAACTCAAGCCGAACACCAGCCCATACCACCACGCCGTCAAGGTAGAGACACAACAGCTTGGGGATATACATATGACCTGCGGCAGGACCTGGAAAATAGGGCAGGTCAGACCAGATCGATCTACGGATTGCGGGGGCATGCCCCGACGCGCAATGACAGATATCTAGCCAGACATAACCACGTCCAAGCCGAAAACCGCAGACGGCCTCCATCCGAGCTACATCGCGACTTGGCCCGATATAGAGGCGCCGCACACCCCCTCTGCTTCACTGATGAAGTAATGGAGCATGAATTCCCAGAAGGGTTTAAACCCGTGAATATCGAATCATATGATGGAACAACAGATCTCACGGTATGGATTGAGGACTTTCTTCTCCATATTCATATGGCCCGCGGCGATGATCTTCATGCCATCAAATACCTCCCGCTAAAACTCAAGGGACCAGCTCGGGACTGGTTAAACGGCCTGCCAGAAAACTCAATTGGCAGCTGGGAGGACTTGGAAGACGCCTTCCGCGACAACTTCCAAGGTACATACGTCCGACCTTCGGATGTCACATAGTCCAACAGCCCGGAGAGTCAGCCAGGAAATGCTGGACTAGGTTCCTAACTAAAAAGAACCAGATCGTTGACTGTCCGAATGCCTAAGCCCTAGCGGCCTTTAAGCATAGCATCCATGACAAATGGCTCGCCCGACACCTCGGCCAAGAAAAGCCAAAGTCCATGGCAGCCCTCACGGCACTTATGACCCGCTTTTGCATGGGCGAAGATAGCTGGCTAGCCCGTAGCAATAATAATGCAAGCGAACCTGGCACCTCTGAAGCCAGAAATAGCAACGGCAAGCCCAGATGCGACAGGCGCAAGCGCTGAAGCAACGGTGATAATACCAATGACACGGCGGTCAACACCGAATTCAGTGGCTCCAAGTCCGACCAGTGGAAGAAGCCCTTTAAAAGAAACAATCCGGGCTCATCCAGCTTGGACCGCATACTCGATCGTCCATGTCAGATCCACGGCACCCCCGATAAACCAGCCAATCATACCCACAGAAGTTGTTGGGTCTTTAAACAGACCAGCAAGTTAAATACCGAGAGTAAGGAGAAAGGGTCGCAAAGTGAGGACGACAACGAGGAGCCCCGTCCGCCGTGCACAAGGGGACCAAAGAAGTTTTCCCCCCAAGTTAAAATGGTGAGCATGATATATGTTACCCATATCCCCAAGAGGGAGCACAAACGCGCGCTGAGGGACGTCTATGCGATAGAGCCTTCGCCCGAAAATTCAACCCATGGTCGTCCTGCCAGATCACTTTCGACCGCAGGGGCCATCCGACCAGTATCCGTCTTGGCGGTTCAGCCGCACTGGTCCTCGACCCAATCATTGATGGATTCCACCTCATGTGAGTCCTCGTGGATGGTGGCATCAGCCTCAACCTGCTCTATCAAGATATAGTCCGCAAGATGGGCATCGATCCATCAAGGATCAAGCCACAAAAACTACCTTTAAAGGAGTAATACCAGGTGTAGAAGCCCGCTGCACGGGTTCAATCACATTGGAAGTCGTCTTCGGATCTTCGGACAACTTCCGAAGCGAGGACTTGATCTTCGATATAGTCCCCTTCCGCAGTGGCTATCACGCACTGCTCGGACAAACTGCATTTGCTCGATTCAATGCGGTGCCACACTATGCTTATCTCAAACTCAAGATGCCCGGACCATGCGGTGTCATAACAGTCAATGGAAACACTGAATGCTCCATCCGTATCGAGGAGCACATGCGGCCCTGGCAGCGGAAGTACAGAGCGTCCTTATCAAGCCGAATTTTCGGCGGCCAAGCTCCCGGACACTGTCAAACGAGTTCGGACTACTCCGCATCTTGACAGTCCATCTCGTCAGGAGTTCAACTAGCAATTCGGCCTCCGTCTCAGTCCCGACCAAACGGCAGCATACGTACCACGCGTACATAACTACGCCCTCAAAATACCATGGGCAAAGACAGAGGCACAACTTGATTGTGGTCCATAATACGGCTCGACCTTCCTCGGTCACACTTACTTTCTGTTTTCTTTTTATCCTTTTTATGTTTCTTTTCCACAGGCCCCTCACGACGGCCTGATCATCGACCCTTTCGGAGGATGGATACACCAAGGCGGCAAGCAGCATAGACGTGTGGGGGAATCTCTAGTTGGTCTTCTTGACAATCACTCTACCTGTTTTCAGGACCCGCACGCAGCTCCCCCTTGGTCTCAGCATGTTAAATAGCCATGTTGTCTATCGCACTATTTGTACAAATACGCTTTGACGTATTAATCAAATTATAATGGAAATAATTTGCGGCCCAACTTGTGGCACTGGCTTACTACTTCATTTTATTTCAATATTCTTATCGATTGCACCCGTACATTTTGGTACGCTTTAATTCTCCAGGGGCTTCATTGCGCTCCGTACTATGGCAACAAAGTCCGAACACTTTTTATAGTATAGTTCGGCACCCCGAATTTAGCATTATATGCATCGGCTCTGAATCATGTCTTTGGTCAATAGTTGGGTTGCCCGGCTCCTGTGCTTGCTACCTTACGTTCCGTCCTATCGACTAGGGTAGTAAAGGGAGAACTACTGCGATTGTGTTTCTAGTTTATCCGGGTAAACACCTCAGTAGAGAAAGCCGAAAACTGACTGTCATGATGCCGTGAGAGCTGGTCAGCTATTCGGAGGTTAAAATCTCTTGCGATTTTTTCCCGCATTATGCGACGGATCGGCCTCCACCCGATCAGGTGTCTACAGCACCCTAGTCCGGATTAACATATCCCAACTAGGGGCTGCGCCTACATTTTTATTATCAAACTCCTATGGCTAAGTGAGGGTGATAAAGCCACATAGTCTGATTGCCTGGTTCGTTGCGCTAAACACCTCCTTCAAGGACCAAACTATTGGATCAAGAGTGTTTAGATACCATCGAACACCAAGTACTACCTACGTGGGGGCTGAAGCCATTTAACGGCCAACTCTCAGATTTAATAAAACGGCCGCACAGGAGGCAAAATTTTAAATAAACAACAAGCATTATATTACATATTGGCTTTGTTTCATAATACAGGACGGGATAACATGAATGTATTCATTCAAAGATAATGTCTTTTATACACTGGCCCTCTACAATGCGGGATCCCTCCAGGACATCATCAAAATACTGCTCGGGCGTAAGGTGCTCCTAACCCGCAGGCGGTCCCTTGGTCGCGAGCTTGACGGCGTTCATCTTCGCCCACTGCACCTTAACACGGGTGAAGCCCATCCGCTCACCTTCGATACAGACCGACCGCTTGATGGCATCAAGCCGAGGGCAGGCATTGACCAGCCGCTTCACGAGCCCGAAGTAGCTGCTGGGTATGGCTTCAGCAGGCCATAGACGGATTATCAAATCCTTCATGGCCAATTCGGCCACCCTATGCAGTTCGGTCAGCTGTTTTAGCTGATCGCTAAAGGGCATCGAATGCTCTGGTGCAAGGTATTGCGACCAAAACAGCTTCTCCGTTGAGCTCCCCTCGTCGGCTCGGAAGAACTCCGCAGCATCAGCAAACACTGCGCGGCAGATCCGCAAACGCTCCTGGAGAACTCCAAATCCGGGTCACTAAGAGGTACCTTTTCTTCACAAATTTTCTCTGCATAATAAAGGCCTTACCCACCACGATTTTCCTGGCCTCCAGGATTTCATGGAGGGCGCCCTGGGCTTCAACCCGGGCCTCTTGTGCACTTTGGCGGGCCTTAGCAAGTTCAAACTCTTGGTCCGCAAACTTGTGCTCCAAGGACTCGCATTTCTTTACAGCGTCCTGGAGCTCCTGCTGGACCTCCCCGACCCTTGCCTCGTGTTTTTCTCGGGTGGCTTGTTCTTTCGCCGCTCTCTTCTGGGCCTCGGCCAGCGCGTTCTTGAGGGACTCCACCTCGGTCGCAGCTCCTACAAAATATCATCATAACATGATCAACACAAACAATTCATATCTTTCTAGATCTGAATAGGTAATTGCATACCTTGCTTGTCCTCTAGTTGTTTTTTCACACGGTCGAGCTCTTCCTCGGCCCGCTCTAGATTCTGCTTCAGTTTAAGAGACTTCTGCAGAGTGGGAGGTCGCAGCCAGCATCGACGCCTGCTTATTCACATAGACATGTATGGTTAGTCTCCTGCGAAAATTATTTGATCCTCTGTTCGGCTTTTCTTTTCGAACACGGATGAGTCTCGTGGGCTACTGTCTATACTATGACATTCTTTTTGCATAATTACATCGCATACCTCAAAGCCTGTTAGAAGGCTGGTGCAGGCTTTGGTCAGTCCGCTCTTAACGGACTGAACCCTCTCAACCACCGTACCCATAAGGATACGGTGTTCCTCAACAATGGAAGCACTTTGTAGCGCTTCTAGTAGAGTATCCGGTGCTTCTGGATGGACAGAGGTCACTTTGTAGCACTACATTTTTACCACGGCATGTTGATGCCGCTCCATGATAGCATGCCAAGTTTCATGAATTTCAGACAAGTTTTGGATTTACTAGAATTTAAAAATAAAGTATCTCAACATTTTGACGGCAATCAATGGTGCCCTGGTGTTTGAAATTCATTCCCATTTCTTGCATGGGACCTAAGTGTCGGGTGGTAGGTGCGACATATGCCAACGGGTGGCTAATCATAGTGGGAGCCAATAAGACGTCACCGGTGCCCGGAAACGGGATGCGGCGAAGACATGCACGCCGGCGAATCTTACCCAGCTTCGGGGCTCTCCGTGGAGATAACGCCCCTACTGCTGCTCTGCGGGGTCTCCACATGATCACTAGATGAACAAGTTGCTACAAGAGGCTCCTCGAGCTGTTCGGTGTGAGGAAGAAGAAGGGCACGGCTAGCTCCCCTTTTTCCTCTATGTGGTGTCCAAAACTCTAAGAGCTCAACCCTTTGCATGGGTGCCCCGGGGGGTTTATATAGGCCTACCCCCCAGGGGTACAATGGTAATCGGCTGGGTGCGGGCCCTAGCCGTCAGTGTCTACGCTCGCCGGCTTCTAAGTCGGCCGCTGGGGCCCGCCGACTGGTGGGTCCCGCCGGCTACCGACTTCTTGGCCGACAGGCTAGCCCCACCGCTGAGGGCCTTGTCGGGGGCTGGTTACTGTTGCCTCAATCTTCATGACGAGGGCTTTGTCGGGGTAAGCATGGCTACAGTGCCGCCGCCTTGGCAGCGATCACTGTAGCCTCACCTCGTCTTGTCTCCTTAATGAGGCGCTTCCTTCGAGGGGGAACAAGCTGGCTATGGGAAGCCGGCCATATCACAGGCCGACTGGGGGGACCGAGCCGCCTTCGGGCATCTCCACGACCCGGAGGGGCCCGCCGCTGGTCGTGATCGACAGCCCGTCGTGGGTGACGTCATGGTCAACATGGCAACAGTGTCGCGCCGGATGGGTGATAGTTGCCCGTCACGGCGTGATCAGAGTAGTCAAGGCCCGGGATGCGGGGGTGGCAGGCTTCACTGTTGACATGCCCCGTCTCATCACCGTTATGTGGGTGTAGATTCTGAGGGTGCGGCCTTGGCCGCCTGTGGGGTGGCCAGCTTCTTGGAGTTGGCCCTCTAGTAGCCGGCTCCTCAGAAGCCGGCCCTCTTGCGACCTTCTGCCTGTAGGTCTTGGGGTCGGGCCGCCTCCTGACAGCCGGCCTGAGTGACAGCCAGCCGGGGGAAGGCGGCACAGCGTCTTGGATGTTGGATGGCTTGATTGGCTTTGTAATTTTTTCAGAAGCCCCAGGGGGAGCCGGCTAGGCTACACGTGGTCATTTACTCCGACAGTAGTCCCCGAAGCTGATTGGCCTTCGAGGTCGAAAGTAGGACGAGAAGCTCGGTCAGCTTCCTATCCTAAGGAGCCGGCAGCTAGGAGCCGGCCTTGAATTGGTGTGCCTGCTTCGGGAAGCTCCGCAGCCAGAAGGAGAGAACGTGAGCCAGCTTGCGCGTTGACCGCGCGTCACCTTGCGCGCCACTTGGCCAGAAAGGCCTGCCAGCCCACGCGCGCGACGGGACGTCGCCGCAGGCTGGGGCCCACCAAACCTACGCCATGCCCACGCC
Organism: Aegilops bicornis; assembly: GCA_021605145.1. NCBI lineage: Eukaryota > Viridiplantae > Streptophyta > Magnoliopsida > Poales > Poaceae > Aegilops > Aegilops bicornis. The sequence continues at coordinate 136,668,596 of CM038671.1, forward strand.
ATGGATCCTCTGCGCCCGAATGGAATTTTCGTCTTCCTTGGGCGGTTTCAAAGCACGCCTTTAGGCGCAATAATGTCGCGGGGCGTGGGGGAGTGGCGCGATTAATCCCACTTTCCCCCACGCCTCGCCTCCTCGGCTCCGCCGCCCGAGCCTATAAGTAGGGGGAGGAGGGGGAGCGGCAGAGGCTCGCACGCTCGCCCTCGCTCCTCTCCTCCCTCTACTTCCTTCTTCGCTCTCCCGCCGCCGTAGCGCACTCACCACCGCGCCGTTCCGCCGCGAACTGTCTTGGCTTCGCCGCGGTTCCTCCGCTGCGTGGCTGCGCTCTCCGTCGACGCACCTTTCTCTTTTCTTCTAGCTCCCATGGCGCTGTCTAGCTCATGGGACGGCTCCAACGTCCATGAGGACCACATCGATTGGCTCCGCCGGACGCGGCGGTTGCCGGACGGGGACCTCGTGAAGACCCGCCTCGCGCCGGAGGCGGAGATTTCGCTGGCGCCGGAGGAGGGCGAGTGGGTCATCTTCCGCTCACACTGCCTGCGCGGCCTCGGCCTACCGGCGAGCGGGTTCTTTCGCTCCTTCCTTGACTTCTACCATCTACAGCTGCATCACCTCACCCCCGACACGGTGATGCTGCTGTCGGCCTTTGTCACCCTGTGCGAGGGTTTTCTTGGCGACCTCCCCACCCTTGAGCTCTTCGGGGAGTTCTTCCAGTGCAAACTTGGCATCGTCTCCGCGGGTGTGCCCGCCCCCTGTGGCGCCTTCATCGCCATGCGGAGGACAGCCGACAACAACCCTTTTCCGGCTATCCCGCTGATCCAGTCGGTGAAGCTCTGGTAGCAGTCATATTTCTACGTGAAGAACGTCGCCCCGCAAGGCGACTTCGTGAACTTGCCGGCTTACGAGCCGGCCCGCCGCCGGGAGGCAGCCGTCTTGGTCCTTCCGAGTCCGGCCGCTCTCCACGGCCGAACGCCGCCGTCACCCGGCTACGGGTGATGAACGGTCGGAGGGCTTGGTGGCGGCCGATCTGTCGCCGCCATTGGAGCGCGGGTGCTCCGCTCCAAAGCCGCCGCACATGATCTGCCAAATGAGCGGCCGCCGACCATGCCGGTGAGCACTGAGGAGATGCCTCGTGGCGAGGTGGCTCATATGGTGAATTACATCTCCAACTGCAAACTCACCAAGGAGTGGCAGTATGGCAAGGCGCCGTATTCTCGAGCTGATCCCCCGCCTATGGTGAGTTTTCCTTCATTTCTTCTTTTTTGGTTGCCGGGTTCGCGATGGCCGGCTATTGACCAGTTGGTTTGTCTTGGAGCAGAACCCCCTTCTTCCACTGGCGGCCGGGACCGCAGGGCCGGAGCGCCAGTTTACGGCCGACCGCGCGGTGGACGACCCCGACAACCCAAATTTGGGGGCGGCCGCCATGGATGACGCCATAAGCGGAGCCGGCGGAGAGACAGGCGGCTCGAGTTCACGGCCGACTTCGGGGACTGGCTGGATGATGATGAGGCCGAGGCCATCCCACGCCGCTAGCCGGCGGCCGATCGCCAAGGCGCGGGGCCTTCTGCCACGCCAGCTGCTCGGGGTGGCGCGCAAAAGCGTCGGGCCGGGCCGGGTCTCTTCGGCAGCCGGCCGAAAAAACCCAAAAGCTCCGCGGCGGCGACCAAGCGGGACGAGGCGGCCGCGAAAGTGGCCCGTTTCCGCAAGGTGGTGAAGCAGCCACAAGCGGTCTCGGCGTAAGTGTTGGATGTCTTGTACTTTTTGTTGTCTTCTTTGGTTGAAGCTCATCTAAGCCGTCTTCTTGATTTGTTGAACAGGGCGCCGCTTTCCCTTGAGCGGGTTGACGACGCCTCCATAGTCAGACCGACGGGAGGGTCTTCGAGTTCCCGCCGCGTGGACCCCCGCGCCGACCTCATGGAGGCAATGGAGCGGAACGCGGGGGAGGCTCGAGAGGAGCGGGAAGCGGCGGAGCGGAGGGCCATCCAGGAGGCGGCGGAGAAGTCAGCCGAGGCGCAAGCCGACGCGGCGGCCAAGGCCCAGGCGGAAGCCGCGGTCGTGGAGAGGGAGGCGGAGGCTTTGCGCAATCAGCCTCCGCAGCTCGTCATTCCCCTTCGCGTCGTGGCTCCCAATATCCTCGTGCCTTCGTCGGAGGAAGCCGACCGTGACCAGCCGGTGATGGAGAGGAGGGAGGACAACATGACGATCCTGGGGGAGGCGCCACAGCCGGCGCCGGCCGAGTGGGGCCAAGGCGGCCGACCTGCTGCGGCGCTGGGCAGCGGGCCGGGGCGAAGTCGGGCGGCGGGGCGGATCTTATGGTGCAGTCGATGCCTCGTCGGCGCGTGGGAGAGGCGTCCTCGGCGCCGGAGCCGCAAAGAGCTGCGGGCGCCAGCTCGACGGCACAGGACCTGGAGGCGGCCAGCGCCAGCACGTCCGAGTGGACGCCCAGCGGCGGGACGGCCGAGCTGAACGTGGCGGCGCAGGAGGTCCGACGCCGGCTTCAGGCCCAGGCCGCCTTGCTGCAACGGTACACCCAGGAGTTCCTCACTACGCGCGCGGTCGTCCGGGTGAGTCTTCTGGCCTTGATCGATTTCTTTTTTGATTTCTTCCGTGGGGGCGCGTCAGCACACCCATTGGGTGTAGTCCCCGAGTTTCGAGTCGGCTGCTGAGCAGGCGGCACGGAACTTTTTGGGCAGGCCTCGGCGGCAATCTTGTTCTTATTCGCACTCCGTCTGATTTTCAGGAGTACCACAATCTTCGCACGGCCGCCTTCAACTCCCATGCCCAGGAGCTGAACCAAAAGGCCGCCGACCTGACGAATAGCCGGAGTGAGTACTTTGTTTCTTTTATCTCATGTGGGGCCAACAAGACCCATCGGGTGTAGTCCCCGAGATTGGGCCGGCCGAGCAGCCGAGTCGGATCTTCCCCGACGACTTTTTTCCTTATTGCTTTTTCCTTTTCTCCATGCTTGTAGGGGCTAACGCTGACTTGAGGGAGCAGCTAGGCGGGGCCCAGACAGCCCTTCGCGCCAAGGAGGCCGAGAGCATCGCCTTGGCCCAGGAACGCGACCGCCTGGCCAAGAGACTGGCCGACCAGGAGGAGAGCCATGAGGCGGCCCTGACGAAGGCGCAGGACAGCGAGGCCGCCTTAAAGCCGAAGTTCGAGACCGAGGCGGGCGGGCTGGGCTGAAGCGAGGTGTTACCGAGCGAGGGCCATGGATGGGTGGAGGATCCGATCGATGGTAGGCCGCCTTCCCCTTTTCACCCCTTTGCTTGCTCCTTGCCCTCTTGTTCATCTTCTGATTTTTGTGTTGTTTCCTTGCTCTTCACACAGATTACTTCCCCGGCTACTCCGTCGCCGCCAGCCAAGCCATCGAGGCCCACCGCAAGACACGCCGGCAAGCGGGGGTTGAGATCACGCCAGACGCCATCCGGACGATTGAAGAGCAGCTTTTGGCGATCCAGGTCAGGCTGCAGCCGGCTCACCGCATGCTCCGCCGGATTCAGCGTGCCGGGGCGCAAGTGTTGGCCGCCCTTTGGCCTGGCGAGGTGATCCCCCGCACCCCCAGTCGGACTGCCGACTGGCTGGAGGTTGCGGTTGGCCGCTTCGAGGCCTGGAAGGCTTCTGCTGCTCGGTCCGGCACCGGGCGGGCGCTGGAGTTCGTCCGGGCTTGGTATCCTGGGCTGAGCTTGCGCCAGCTGAGCACTTGGAGGCAGGAGGCTGACGAGGAGCTGGTGGCGGTGCGGCCGGCTATCATCCAGCGCGCCTCGGCTATCGCCGAGTACACCGACACCAGCATTTTTGCTCCTGAAGTGAATGACAACAGCGTCACCCAGCCGGAGGAATGGTTCGGGCTGAACCCGGCGGAAGGCGAGGACTCGGCGGAGGAGCTTGCTTCCAGCGATGAAGCCGAAGACGAAGAGGAGGAGGGCAGCGAAGACGCCGCGGCCGACGGCGAAGCGACCAGCCAACTTCAGCCTGATCGTGCCTCTAGCAATGAGGCGCGCACGAGCGCGCCGCCTGCCAGGGGTGATGATCAGGCCGAGACTCGCCAGCCGGCCACTCCTCCAGCCAGTACTCTCGCCTCCGCCGACCTGCCCGACTCGCCTATTGCTCCCTTGGCTTGATCTGCCGCTCTCGCTTTTCTGCAGTTGCTCCTTGAACAACTTCTATTAAATTTGCGCAGTTCCACCCACTGGGGGTGTATTCAAACTATGTTGAATGCCGGCCTTTCGAAGGCTTTTGTGTAAATATAATTATGCATGTGTTTGGCTTCCATTCGAATTTTCTTTTTATCCTTAGGTTGTTTCCTTTGCCGCCTTCCCTTGATTGCCGCCCTCCCAGCCGAACAGCTGTTCTGCAATCTGTGGCTGGGGAGGAACTTGGCTATTTTTGGGAAGCAAGTACTTGAGCTTTCTTGGATTGTGGCAAGGCGGAACGGGAAGCCGGCCGGCCGGCTACTCTGGTAGCCGGTCGGCAATGGGAGGAAGCCGGCTTTTGTTATATAAGTTCGTTAGTCCTTAGCCGTTTTTCGTGTGGGCATCCTTTCCTGCCTTTGACTCTTGCCAGCCGGACAGTCGGTTCTTCGAGCTACGGATTTTGACAAGAGAGGGCTTGGGTGCCGGCACACTACTTGTTTGATTGCAGGTGGAACTTTGAATATAACTCAAGGCGGCCAGTCCCCGGGCCGACTAGTCGAACCCGGTGCCGGACGAGGAAAAAAAGTGTAATGACAAAATCATAAGCGTGATACTCGTCATTCATAGATAAAAGGTGGCAGTCCCCGAGTGTTCCTCGGGGGGGCCATTGTCTCATACTTAGTACAAAAGGTAGCGTGATACATACTGCATTTTAACTGTAAAACCTTCGGAGGAGGTTGGCGTTCCATGGTCGTTCCGACTCCTTGCCGGAATCATCTCTCTTCGTGCCTTGGCTTCGTGCGTCGATTAGGTAGTAGGAGTCGTTTCCCAATGCTCACGATGACGGCGAAGGACCTTCCCAAGGGCAGAGAGCTTGTGCTGGCCGGCTGTTCGCTGGATCAGCCGGAGCACACGGTCGCCCTCTTGAAAGGATCTTGGCTTGACCTTCCGGCTATGGTAGCGCGCAAACCCTGCCGGGTAGATGGCGGACGGTTGAGGGCTAACAGCGGCTTTCTTCCAAAGAGGTCGACGCCGCCTTCTCGTGCTTCTTTGGCCTCTGCTTCCGTGTACATGGTCACCCGAGGCGAGTCGAACTCGATGTCGGTTGGGATGACAGCCTCGGCGCCATATACAAGGAAGAAAGGGGTGAAGCCGGTTGACTTGTTTGGGGTAGTGCGCAGACTCCAGAGGACGGCCGGCAGCTCGTCGAGCCAACAGCTGGCCGAGCGCTCCAGCGGCACGACGAGCCGGGGCTTGATGCCGGAAAGGATGAGCCTATTGGCTCACTCAACTTGGCCGTTTGACTGCGGGTGGGCAACGGACGCTAGGTCCAGCCGGATACCCTGCGTCACGCAGAAACGTGCCAATGCTCCCTTGGCAAAATTCATGCCGTTGTCGGTGATGATGTTGTGTGGCACGCCTTACCGAGTTGTATTGTCGGCGATGAATGTCACGGCAGTCGGCCCGCTCAGCTTCTTAATCGGCTTTGCTTCGATCCACTTGGTAAATTTATCCATGGCGACAAGAAAGTGTGTCATGCCGCCGCGCACCGTCTTGAATGGGCCCACCATGTCCAGTTCCCAGACGGCAAAAGGCCAGGTGAGGGGAATGGTCTTGAGTTCTGAAGCCGGCAGGTGTTGCTTAGAGATGAAGACTTGGTAGCCTTTGCAGTGTTTGACCAACTCCTTGGCATCGTCCAAGGCAGTCGGCCAAAAGAATCCATGGCGGAAAGCTTTGGCAATGAGGGATCTTGAGGCTGCGTGGTGGCCGCATTCGCCTTGGTGAATGTCCTTGAGGATTGCTATGCCCTTCTCTGGCTCGACGCAGCGCTGGAAGACTCCAGTGACACTGCGTCTGACGAGCTCTCTGTTAGCAATTGTATATGCTCTGGCTCGGCGTTGGACTTGTCTTGCCGCGATCTCGTCGGTAAGCGGTTCATTTACCGAGAAAGTTGAGGATGGGCTGAGCCCATGATGGAGCTGTGACTTCTTCTATAGCCAACACGGCTACTGCAACCTGGGCGGGTGGGCTGGGTGGTGAAGAGCTGGAGCTGGCCGCCGCCTGTGGCGTTGAAGCAGTCCTCGGGCCGACTACCGTAGTCCCCGGACCGGGTTCTGAAGTCCCCGGGCCGGGTGCGACTATGGCAGTCCCCTAGCCGCCTATCAAAGTCCCCGGGCCGCCTGCTTGGCTCCCTAAGCCGGATCCGGCTGCGTCGGGGTTAGGCGGCACGAAGATGGAGTCGGATTCTGGAGACGGCTTGATAGACGGCTTGAGGAGGCGTTGGAGAGAGATGCCGGTTGGTATAGCTTGTCGGGTTGAGCCTATCCATGCCAGGGCATCTGCTTGCTCGTTGTCGGCCCGTGGCACGTGGAGGAACTCGCATCCTTCGAAGTACCCGCTGATTTGCTGAACGAGGAAGCGGTAGCTCGCCATGTTTGCGTCCCTAGCGTCCCAGTTGCCAGATGACTGCTGGACACCAAATCCGAGTCGCCATAGCACAGGATCCGGTGGATGCCGAGCTCTTTGGCTAGCCGGAGCCCGTGTATGAGCGCCTCGTACTCAGCTACATTGTTGGTGGCGGCAAAGTGAATTTGCAATGTGTATCTGAGTTTGTCACCTCTCGGAGAGGTGAGGATGATGCCGGCTCCCAAGCCGGTACGCATCTTGGACCCGTCGAAGTCCATCCGCCAATGAGTGGAGTCGGGAGCCGGCGGCAGGTACTGGGTCTCGGCCCAGTCGACGAGGAAGTCGGCCAATGCTTGCGACTTGATGGCGGTGCGAGGCTGGTAGAAGATCGTGTAAGGGGCCAGCTCCATGGCCCATTTTGCCACCCGGCCGGATGCGTCCCGGCTGCCTATGATCTCGACGAGCGGGGCGGTGCATACGACCGTGATGGAGTGCTCTTGGAAGTAGGGCTTCAGCTTCTTGGCGGCGAAGTACACGCCATAGCACATCTTATGATAATGCGGGTAGTTCTGCTTCGAGGTAGACAGTACTTCACTTAAGTAGTAGACCGGCCTCTGGACTGGCTGAGCTCGGCCTTCTTCTAGGCGCTGGACCACGATGACGGTGCTGACCACCCGGCTGGTGGCGGCAATATAAAGGAGTATGGGCTCTTTTTCGGTCGGCGCCGCCAAGACAGGCGGTGTGGCAAGCATCTTCTTCAGCTCGTGAAAAGCTTGGTCGGCTTGGTCGTTCCACTCGAAGTGAGTGATTTTCTTCATGAGTCGGTAGAGGGGGAGAGCCTCTTCTCCCAGTCGGCTGATAAAGCGGTTCAGGGAGGCCAGGCACCTGGTAAACTTCTGGACGTCTCGCGGCTTGGTGGGAATCTCCATTCTCTCAATGGCTTTGATTTTCACTGGGTTGCATTCAATGCCGCGTTTGGAGACCAGGAAGCCTAGGAGTTGGCCGGCTGGCACTCCGAACACGCATTTCTCAGGGTTGAGCTTGATCTGAAACCGGCGCAGGTTCTCAAATGTTTCTTTCAGGTCTTCTAACAAAGTGTTGCGCTTCTCCGTCTTCACCACGATATCGTCTACATAGACGTGGGCATTTCTGCCGAGTTGTTTGAGGAGGCATTTCTGCATGCAACGCTGAAAAGTGGCACCGGCGTTTCTCAAGCCGAATGTCATAGTCAGGTAACAGAAAGCTCCGAATGGCGTGATGAAGGCAGTCTTTAGGCGGTCAGCCGGGTCCAACTTTATCTGGTGGTAGCCTGAGTAAGCATCCAAGAAACTCAGCAGCTCGCATCCGGCTGTGGAGTCTATCACTTGATCAATCCTGGGCCGGGCGAAGGGGTCTTTGGGGTAGGCTTTGTTGAGGCTGGTGTAGTTTATACACATGCGCCACTTGTTGTTCTTCTTTAGAACGAGCACCGGGTTGGCAAGCCACTCCGGAAAGAACACCTCCATTATGAAGCCGGCCACCAGGAGCCGGGCTATCTCTTCTCCCACAATTCTTCTCTTCTCTTCCGACAGCCGGTGGAGGGGCTGCTTGAATGGTTTGGCTTCCGCTCGGACGTGTAGCCTGTGCTCGGCGAATTCCTTCGGAACACCTGGCATGTCCTTGGGGGACCATGCGAAAATGTCCCGATTCTCACGGAGGAAATCGACGAGCTCGCCTTCCTATTTGTTGTCCAGGTTTGCCCCAATGACGGCACACCTTTCCCGGTGCTCTGGGTCCAGAGAGGTATCTTCTTTGTTTCCTTGGCCGTTGGAAGGAACCTTGAGCATCACATTCCTTGGGGTCAGGGGGACAGGGCTGGCTGCTTGCGGCCATGGCCACGACTTCGATCCAACATCTTCTTCTCTTGGCGACTACGAGGGATTCGCCAGCCGGTCATTGGCTGCGGCCTCGGAGGACTTCTTATGTCGCTTGACTACGGTGATGATGCCCTTGGTACTCGGCATCTTCATCTTGAGGTAGGCATAGTGGGGTATAGCCATGAACTTGGCCAGAGCAGGCCGGCCAAGAAGCGCATGGTAGGGGCTCTCAAGGTCCACCACTTCAAACCAGATTGCTTCTCGGCGGAAGTGATCCTTGTCTCCGAAAAGAACATCTATCTTGATCTTGCCGATTGGTGAACAGGACAGGCAGATGCGATGCCATGGAACACGGTCCGGCTTGGCATGAGGTGCTTGGCCTTGATGTTCAACTTCTCCATGGTGTCTCGATGCAGGATGTTGATGCCGCTCCGCCATCTATCGATCTGGCGGGAGAATCGGGCAGCAAGCCTGTCCGTTGCCAGGGTTGCCTCCAAGACCAATGCATAAGAGCCCGGAGACGGCATCACCTCTGGGTGGTCGGCCCGGCTCCAGCTGATAGGCCTCTCTGACTAGTGCATGTACTCGGGGCTGTTGGAGGCGACCGCATTGACTTCTTGGTGCTACCGGCGCCGGCTGCGCCGGTCTTCGGGCTGGCTCATGAAGACGACGTAGGCGGCATGCTCGTTGGGGAACTCGTCTTGGATGGTCCCGACTGCTGGTCGAGCGGACGGCTGTTGGGGAGCCGGAGGCGGGTGTCCAGCAGGCGGAGGCGGCACCAGCCCTTCGCCTTTGGTGATTCGGGTGAGCCAGTGGCATTTCCGGGTCGTATGGTTGGACGGCTTCGCGCCGCTGTGGAACTTGCATGGGGCGTTGAGGGCCTGCTCGTAGGAGAAAGCCGGCTACCAAGCCGGCCTGCCGCCCTTCGGCTTCTTGGGCGCGGGCCGCCCTTTAGTTTGCTCGTCTTCGACGGTGGCCACCTGCCGACTGGCTGGAGGCGGCATCGGGCCTTTGCGCTTGTTGTCATGCTGGTACGGACGTCGGCTAGAGTCGCCAGCCGGCGTTTTGGGAGCCGGGTTGAGTACCTTCCCGGCGGCGTCTACCCGGAGCTCGGTCTTCATTGAGTAGTCGGCGGTGGCGTACTTGTCGGCTATGACTAGTAGCTCGTCGAGGGTAGCCGGCTCGTCGTAGAGAAGCTTGTGCTTGAGGAGGGTGCCTTCTCAGCACCCGGAGGTGAAGTACTCTATGGCTTGAACCTCGTGCACCACCTCGCAGGAGTTGCGGATCTCGGCCCAACGCGTGAGGTAGTCGCGAGTCGACTCGGTGGGTCCTTATGCGCTGGGAGAGTTGCACTGGGCTTGGGAGCCCGCTTGTAGGTCTTGGTGAAGTTGCGGATGAAGGCTTCGGTGAAGTCTAGCCAGCTATTGATGTTGTACGACTTGAGGTACATTGAGCGGGTTCGCGCCGTGCCCTGAAGCATGAGGGGCACATATTTCACGGCAACGCGCCTATTGCCGTTCGCTATGCTGACTGCCGTTGAGTAGTCGATCAGCCAATCCTCCGGCTTCACAGAGCCGTTATACTTGGGGCGTGTCTCTTGGGAGCGAGAACCCTTTAGGAAAGGGCTCGTCGCGGATACGGGGGCCGAAGCAAGGCAGACCAACATCGTCTTCTTCTTCCAACGCCAGGGATCATGCCAGCCGGTCGATCCGGTGGCGGGCGTCGTTTTCGCCGACTCCTTCGCAGCGACCTAGTCGGCCGCTGAGAGTCGGATGTGTGACAGGAGGCGGGGTGGGATATCTTTCCCCACAAGGTGGAGGAGGGGGCGGGTTGCCTCGCCGCTCCACGGCTCGAGGGCAGCCTTCTGCGTCGCGCTCGATGGAGATCCGGGTTCGGCTGCGGCTGGCAGCCGGCTCCTTCTCGCCGTCTTGTGGCGTTGCCCACAGTCGGCATGCGTGACGTTGCGCCGTGCTCTCGGCGCGGGGGAGGGCTTTCGGCTCGGGCACTGTCTTCATGCCGCTCTGCGACGCGCATCGATTCTTTGGATGTGCCTAGCCATGTAGGGAAGCTCGTCGGGCCCTAGCCCGTTCAGCTCTTCTACGGCCGCCTGGGCGGCGCGCAGGTTCTCGAGGGGCGTGGCGTAGATGGGGCGGTTCACTCCCAGCATGTCGGCGATGGCCGCGCCGCGTTTCTTGAAAATGCTGAGTCGGCTCGGCCCTTCGGGAGGCGGCGTGCCGAAGGCGGCGAGGTCGACTTCGCGCTGGTGGGCCTCGGTGAGGCGTCTCAGGGAGGCTATCCTCCGGCCCTCCGCGTGGAGGGCGAGGCGGCGCGCCTCCAGCGCCTCGGCGTCGGCGTCAGCCGGGAGAGGGGCGGACATGTCGTGCGGCACCGCTTGCAGGGCTTCGTGGGTGTTCTCGCAGAGGGGCCGCCGTGAATGATGACCAGCACCTCGGTGATGGCGCTGCCACAGCTGTCGGCTTGGGGGAGCGGGTCGTTGAAGACCACGACGTTGGTGGGGAAGGCGTCGAGCGATGCTGTGTCGGAGTCGACGAGCATCGGGTCGGTGGAGCCAACCGACTCCAAATCCACAGCAGGCTCGCTGGAGACATGGAGTTGGTCGAGGAGGCTGACGAGGTGGCTCTCGAGGCAGCCGGTGCCCGCGTCCGATGCGGGCTCGTCGGAGATGAGAGCCTCGCCAAGAAGGTCGGTGAGGCAGCTCGCCGCGCAGGCGTCAGCGGCGCCTTGCAGCGCGTCGGGGCAAGCACCATCGGGCGTGCCGGGCTGGCTACGCCCGCGGGTGAGGAAGAGGGTTCCCATCCAGAACAGGTCTCCGAACGACGGTGCACCTGGCCCCATGGTGGGCGCCAAATGTCGGGTGGTAGGTGCGACATATGCCAACGGGTGGCTAATCATAGTGGGAGCCAATAAGACGTCACCGGTGCCTGGAAACGGGATGAGGCGAAGACATGCACGCCGGCGAATCTTACCCAGCTTCCGGGCTCTCCGTGGAGATAACGCCCCTACTGCTGCTCTGCGGGGTCTCCGCATGATCACTAGATGAACAAGTTGCTACAAGAGGCTCCTCGAGTTGTTCGGTGTGAGGAAGAAGAAGGGCACGGCTAGCTCCCCTTTTTCCTCTATGTGGTGTCTAAAACTCTAAGAGCTCAACCCTTTGCATGGGTGCGCCGGGGGGTTTATATAGGCCTACCCCCCAGGGGTACAATGGTAATCCGGCTGGGCGCGGGCCCTAGCCGTCAGTGTCTACGCTCGCCGGCTTCTTGGCCGACAGGCTGGCCCCACCGCTGAGGGCCTTGCCGGGGGCTGGTTACTGTTGCCTCAATCTTGATGACGAGGGCTTTGTCGGGGTAAGCATGGCTACAGTGCCGCCGCCTTGGCGGCGATCACTGTAGCCTCACCTCGTCTTGTCTCCTTAATGAGGCGCTTCCTTCGAGGGGGGAACAAGCCGGCTATGGGAAGCCGGCCATATCACAGGCCGACTGGGGGGACCGAGCCGCCTTCGGGCATCTCCCTGACCAGAGGGGCCCGCCGCCTGCGGGTCGTACTGACAGCCCGTCGTGGGTGACGTCATGGTCAACATGGCAACAGTGTCGCGCCGGATGGGTGATAGTTGCCCCGTACGGCGTACTGTAGCCACGCGCGCTCCGGGATGCGGGGGTGGCAGGCTTCACTGTTGACATGCCCCGTCTCATCACCGTTATGTGGGTGCAGATTCTGAGGGTGCGGCCTTGGCCGCCTGCGGGGTGGCCGGCTTCTCGGAGTCGGCCCTCTGGTAGCCGGCTCCTCGGAAGCCGGCCCTCTTGCGGCCTTCTGCCTGTAGGTCTTGGGCACGGGCCGCCTCCTGACAGCCGACCTGAGTGACAGCCGACCGGGGGAAGGCGGCCCAGCGTCTTGGATGTTGGATGGCTTGATTGGCTTTGTAATTTTTTCAGAAGCCCCAGGGGGAGCCGGCTAGGCTACCCGTGGTCATTTACTCCGACACTAAGCATGCACCCAAGGACACAGATTTGATTTTTCAACCAATTTATATGCACTGGAGCATGTGCATGTAGTTCAAATTTGAATTATGCACATAAATGCATTGAAAACTCAGTTAATGCATAAAAATGTCCAAACGAACCCCGAAAAAATCATAAAAATTGACACAACACTCCTGTTGTTCTATGTTGACACTAGAAAATTTTTGAAAGCACTAAGAGGCAATGGATATCGTTTTGTCCCGGAAGGTGGGAAGTTTCCTATCGAAACCGTCATGCTTATTGTGAGAAGCTCTGGTTTGTGAGAAGCTTATACTCGAACCTTCCCCAAAAGGGACAAATTTTTTACCACGGCATGTTGATGCCGCTCCATGATAGCATGCCAAGTTTCATGAATTTCAGACGAGTTTTGGATTTACTAGAATTTAAAAATAAAGTATCTCAACATTTTGCCGTCAATCAACGGTGCCCTGGTGTTTGAAATTCATTCTCATTTCTTGCATGGGACCTAAGCATCCACCCAAGGACACAGATTTGATTTTTCAACCAATTTATATGCACTCGAGCATGTGCATGTAGTTCAAATTTGAATTATGCACATAAATGCATTGAAAACTTAGTTAATGCATAAAAATGTCCAAACAAACCCCGAAGAATCACAAAAAGTGAAACAAGACTCCTGTTGTTCTATGTTGACACGAGAAAAAATTTGAAAGCAATAAGAGGCAATGGATATCGTTTCGTCCCTAAAGGTTGGACATTCCCTACCGAAACCATCATTCTTGTTGTGAGAAGCTCTGGTTTGTGAAAAGCATATACCCAAAACTGCCCCAAATGGGACAAAAAATTTACCACGGCATGTTGATGCCGCTCCATGATAGCATGCCAAGTTTCATGAATTTCAGACGAGTTTTGAATTTACTATAATTGAAAAACCAGGCATCTCAATGTTTTGCGAGCAATCAACAGTGCCCTGGTGTTTGAAATTCATTCCCATTTCTAGCATGGGACCTAAGCATGCACCCAAGGACACAGATTTGGTTTTTCAACCAATTTATATGCACTGGAGCATGTGCATGTAGTTCAAATTTGAATTATTCACATAAATGCATTGAAAACTCAGTTAATGCATAAAAATATCCAAACGAACCCCGAAAAATCACAAAAATTGACACAACACTCCTGTTGTTCTATGTTGACACGAGAAAAAAATTGAAAGCAATAAGAGTCAATGGATATCGTTTCGACCCCAAAGCTGGGACATTCCCTACCGAAACCATCATGCTTGTTGTGAGAAGCTCTGGTATGTGAGAAGCATATCCCCAACACCTGCCCCAACTGGGACAAAAATTTACCACGGCATGTTGATGCCGCTCCATGATGGCATGCCAAGTTTCATGAATTTCAGACAAGTTTTGGATTTACTTGAATTTAAAAACCAGGCACCTCAATGTTTTGCCGGCAATCAACAGTGCCCTGGTGTTTGTAATTCATTCCCGTTTCTTGCATGGGACCTAAGCATGCACCCAGGGACACAGATTTGATTTTTAAACCAATTTATATGCACTGGAGCATGTGCATGTAGTTCGAGTTTGAATTATGCACATAAATGCATTGAAAACACAGCGTCGTGAATAAAAAAATCCAAACGAACCCCGAAAAATCAAAAAAATTGACAAAACACTCATGTTGTTCTATGTTGACACGAGAATATTTTTGGAAGCAATAAGAGGCAATGGATATCGTTTCGTCCCCAAAGGTGGGGCGTTCCCTACCGAAACCATCATGCTTGTTGTGAGATGCTCTGGTTTGTGAGAAGCATATACCCAAAACTGCCCCAAATGGGACAAAAATCTTACCACGGCATGTTGATGCCGCTCCATGATAGCATGCCAAGTTTCATGAATTTCAGACAAGTTTTGGATTTACTAGAATTGAAAAACCAGGCATCTCAATGTTTTGCCGACAATCAACAATGCCCTGTTGTTTGAAATTCGTTCCCATTTCTTGCATAGGACCTAAGCATGCACCCAAGGACACAGATTTGATTTTTCAACCAATTTATATGCACTGGAGCATGTGCATGTAGTTCAAATTGGAATTATGCACATAAATGCATTGAAAACTCAGTTAATTCATAAAATGTCCAAACGAACCCCGAAAAATCACAAAAATTGACACAACACTCCTGTTGTTCTATGTTGACACGAGAAAAAATTTGAAAGCAATAAGAGGCAATGGATATCGTTTCATCCACAAAGATGGGACGTTCCTACCAAAACCATCATGCTTGTTGTGAGAAGCTGTGGTTTGTGAGAAGCATATACCCAAAACCTGCCCCAAATGGGACAAAAAATTTACCGCGGCATGTTGATGCCGCTCCATGATGGCATGCCAAGTTTCATGAATTTCAGACGAGTTTTGGATTTACTAGAATTTAAGAACCAGTCATCTGAATGTTTTGTCGGCAATCAATAGTGCCCTAGTGTTTGAAATTCATTTCCATTTCTTATGGGACCGAAGCATGCACCCAGGGACACAGATTTGATTTTTCAACCAATTTATATGCACTGGAGCATGTGCATGTAGTTCGAGTCTGAATTATTCACATAAATGCATTGAAAACTCAGTTAATGTATAAAAATGTCCAAACGAACCCCGAAAAATCACAAAAATTGACACAACACTCCTGTTGTTCTATGTTGACACGAGAAAAATTTTGAAAGCAATAAGAGGCAATGGATATCGTTTCGACCCCAAAGCTGGGACATTCCCTACCGAAACCATCATGCTTGTTGTGAGAAGCTCTTGTTTGTGAGAAGCATATACCCAAAACCTGCCCCAAATGGGACAAAAATTTACCACGGCATGTTGATGCCGCTCCATGATGGCATGCCAAGTTTCATGAATTTCAGACGAGTTTTTGATTTACTATAATTTAAAAACTAGGCATCTCAATGTTTTTCCAGCAATCAACAGTGCCCTGGTGTTTGTAATTCATTCTCATTTCTTGCATGGGACCTAAGCATTCACCCAGGCACACATATCTGATTTTTAAACCAATTTATATACACTTGAGCTTGTGCATGTAGTTCAAATTTGAATTATGCACATAAATGCATTGAAAACTCAGCGTCATGCATAAAAATGTCCAAACGAACCCCGAAAAATCACAAAAATTGACAGAACACTCCTGTTGTTCTATGTTGACACGAGAAAAAATTTGGAAGCAATAAGAGGCAATGGATATTGTTTCGTCCCCCAAGCGTATGGGCGTTCCTCACGAAACCATCATGCTTGTTGTGAGATGCTCTGGTTTGTGAGAAGCATATACCCAAAACTGCCCCAAATGGGACAAAAAATTTACCACGGCATGTTGATGCCAATCCATGGTAGCATGCCAAGTTTCATGAATTTTAGACGAGTTTTGGATTTACTAGAATTGAAAAACAAGGCATCTCAATGTTTTGCCGGCAATCAACAATGCCCTGTTGTTTGAAATTCATTCCCATTTCTTGCATGGGACCTAAGCATGCACCCAAGGACACAGATTTGATTTTTCAACCAATTTATATGCACTAGAGCATGTGCATGTAGTTCAAATTTGAATTATGCACATAAATGCATTGAAAACTCAGTTAATGCATAAAATGTCCAAACGAACCCTGAAAAATCACAAAAATTGACACAACACTCCTATTGTTCTATGTTGACACGAGAAAAAATTTGAAAGCAATAAGAGGCAATGGATATCCTTTCATCCCCAAAGATGGGACATTCCTACCAAAACCATCATGCTTGTTGTGAGAAGCTCTGGTTTGTGAGAAGCATATACCCAAAACCTGCCCCAAATGGGACAAAAAAATTACCGCGGCATGTTGATGCCGCTCCATGATGGCATGCCAAGTTTCATGAATTTCATACGAGTTTTGGATTTACTAGAATTTAAAAACCAGGCATCTCAATGTTTTGCCGGCAAACAACAGTGCCCTGTTGTTTGAAATTCATTCCCATTTCTTGCATGGGACCTAAGCATGCATCCAGGGACACAGATTTGATTTTTCAACCAATTTATATGCACTGGAGCATGTGCATGTAGTTCGAGTTTGAATTATTCACATAAATGCATTGAAAACTCAGTTAATGCATTAAAATATCCAAACAAACCCCGAAAAATCACAAAAATTAACACAACACTCCTGTTGTTCTATGTTGACACGAGAAAAAATTTGAAAGCAATAAGAAGCAATGGATATCGTTTCGACCCCAAACGTGGGACATTCCCTACCGAAACCATCATGCTTGTTGTGAGAAGCTCTGGTTTGTGAGAAGCATATACCCAAAACCTGCCCCAAATGGGACAAAAATTAACCACGGCATGTTGATGCCGCTCCATGATGGCATGCCAAGTTTCATGAATTTCACACGTGTTTTGGATTTACTAGAATTTAAGAACTAGGCATCTCAATGTTTTGCCGGCAATCAACAGTACCCAGGTGTTTGTAATTCATTCCCATTTCTTGCATGGGACCTAAGCATTCACCCAGGGACACAGATTTGATTTTTAAACCAATTTATATGCATTGGAGCATGTGCATGCAGTTCGAATTTGAATTGTGCACATAAATGCATTGAAAACTCAGTGTCATGCATAAAAATGTCCAAACGAACCCCGAAAAATCACAAAAATTGACAGAACACTCCTGTTGTTCTATGTTGACACGAGAAAAAATTTGGAAGCAATAAGAGGCAATGGATATCGTTTCGTCCCCAAAGGTGGGGTGTTTCCTATCGAAACCATCATGCTTGTTGTGAGAAGCCCTGGTTTGTGAGAAGCATATACCCAAAACATGCCCCAAATGGGACAAAAATTTGACCACGGCATGTTGATGCCACTCCACGATAGCATGCCAAGTTTCATGAATTTCAGACGAGTTTTGGATTTACTAGAATTTAGAAACCAGGCATCTCAATGTTTTGCCGACAATCAACAATGCCCTGGTGTTTGAAATTCATTCCCATTTCTTGCATGGGACCTAAGCATGCTCCCAAGGACACAGATTTAATTTTTCAACCAATTTATATGCACTGGAGCATGTGCATGTAGTTCAAATTTGAATTATGCACATAAATGCATTGAAAACTCAGTTAATGCATAAAAATGTCCAAACGAACCCTGAAAAATCACAAAAATTGACACAACACTCCTGTTGTTCTATGTTGACACGAGAAAAAATTTGAAAGCAATAAGAGGCAATGGATATTGTTTCATCCCCAAAGATGGGGCGTTCCCTACCAAAACCATCGTGCTTGTTGTGAGAAGCACTGGTTTGTGAGAAGCGTATACCCAAAACCTGCCCCAAATGGGACAAAAATTTACCACGGCATGTTGATGCCGCTCCATGATGGCATGCCAAGTTTCATGAATTTCGGACGAGTTTTGGATTTACTAGAATTTAAAAACTAGGCTTCTCAATGTTTTGCCGGCAATCAACAGTGCCCTCGTGTTTGTAATTCATTCCCATTTCTTGCATGGGACCTAAGCATGCACCCAAGGACACAGATTTGATTTTTCAACCAATTTATATGCCTTTGGAGCATGTGCATGTTGTTCAAATTTGAATTATGCACATAAATGCATTGAAAACTCAGTTAATGCATAAAAATGTCCAAACGAACCCCGAAAAATCACAAAATTTGACACAACACTCCTGCTGTTCTATGTTGACACGAGAAAAAATTTGAAAGCAATAAGAGGCAATGGGTATCGTTTCATCCCCAAAGGTGGGACGTTCCCTACCGAAACCATCATGCTTGTTGTGAGAAGCTCTGGTTTGTGAGAACCACATACCCAAAACCCGCCCCAAATTGGACAAAGTTTACCACAGCATGTTGATGCCGCTCCATGATGGCATAACAAGTTTCATGAATTTCAGACGAGTTTTGGATTTACTAGAATTTAAAAACCAGGCGTCTCAATGTTTTGCCAAGAATCAACAAAGGTGCCACAGTGTTTGTAATTCATTCCCATTTCTTGCATGGGACCTAAGCATGCACCCAAGGACACAGATTTGATTTTTCAACCAATTTATATGCACTGGAGCATGTGCATGTAGTTCAAATTTGAATTATGCACATAAATGCATTTAAAACTTAGTGTAATGCATAAAAATGTCCAAACGAACCCTGAAAATCACAAAAATTGACAGAACACTCCTGTTGTTCTACGTTGACACGAGAAAAAATTTGGAAGCAATAAGAGGCAATGGGTATCGTTTCGTCCCCAAAGGTGGGACGTTCCCTACCGAAACCATCATGCTTGTTGTGAGAAGCTCTGGTTTGTGAGAAGCATATACCCAAAACCTGCCCCAAATGGGACAAAAAATTTACCACGGCATGTTGATGCCGCTCCATGATAGCATGCCAAGTTTCATGAATTTCAGACGACTTTTGGATTTACTATAATTTAAAACTAGGCATCTCAATGTTTTGCCGGCAATCAACAGTGCCCTGGTGTTTGAAATTCATTCCCATTTCTTGCATGGGACCAAACATGCACCCAAGGACACAGATTTGATTTTTCAACCAATTTATATGCATTGGAGCATGTGCATGCAGTTCAAATTTGAATTATGCACATAAATGCATTGAAAACTCAGTTAATGCATAAAAATGTCCAAATGAACCCCGAAAAATTGCAAAAATTGACACAACACTCCGGTTGTTCTATGTTGACACGAGAAAAATTTTGGAAGCAATAAGAGGCAATGGATATCGTTTCGTCCCCAAAGGTAGGATGTTCCCTACCGAAACCATCATGCTTGGTGTGAGAAGCTCTAGTTTGTGAGAAGCATGTACCCAAACCTGCCCCAAATGGGACAAAAAAATTAGCATAGCATGTTGATGTCGCTCCATGATAGATGCCAAGTTTCATGAATTTTGGGAGAGTTTTGGATTTGCTAGAATTTAAAAAACAGGTATCTCAATGTTTGCGGCCGAGTGACGGTGGCAGGGTGTTTGACATTCATTCCCATTTCTTGCATGGGACCTAAGCCGACAACCAAGGACATAGATTTGAATTTTCAACTAATTTATATGCATTAGAGCATGTGCCCGTAGTTCAAATTTGAATTATTCACATGAATGCATAGAAAACTCAGTTAATGTATTAAAATGTCCAAGCGAACCCCGAAAAATCCGAAAAATTGACACAACACTCCTGTTGTTCTATGTTGATACTAGGAAAATATTTGAAATCGAGAAGAGGCAACGGATATCGTTTCATCCAGAAAGGTGAAACGTTCCTTACCGAAACCATCACACTTGTTGTTAGAAGCTCTGGTTTATGAGAAGCTTATACCCAAACCTGCCCCAAATGGGATAGAATTTTTACCACGGAATGTTGTTGCCGCTCCATGATAGCATGCCAAGTTTCATGAATTTTGATTAATTTTGGATTTACTAAAATTACAAAAGCAAGTACGTCGACGTTTGCCAGAGAGCCACGGTGCCATGGTGTTCGAATTTCATCCCCATTTCTTGCGTGGGAGATAAGAATAAACCCATGGACACATATATGATTTTACAACCCATGTTGGTGCACCGGAGCATATGCATGTAGTTTAATTTTGAATTGTGCACCTGAAATGGCTCGAAAACCAATTTAATGTATAAAATGTTCAAACGAACCCTGAATAATTCCTATTCTTTTATGACACACATATAGTTGCATGTTCACTCCAGAAAAAATGTCTAGCAATTCAAACACCGTCCATTGCCGTTGTGACCCCATTATGTAATTCAAATCAAGATGTAAAATCAAGTAGATCGCACACAGTTTATTATCACCAACCGTGTGAGATGCAGCACAAAATATCCTGGAGCACCGTCGGTGTATAGTACGCCTATGGCTTACGCGAGAAGGTGCATCAGCTACAGTCCATAGCCGGCGTCTCAAGCACACTAGCTCGCTCCCCAAATATCATTTCAATGTTCAATCATCGCCGGTGAAAGATGGGCACGTGGACCCGTGTCGTGAGGGCAACTTCGGTGGCCCACTCCGGTGAGAGCGCGGTCGCAGCCACCATGCGCGTGCTAACAAGGTGCATGAGCGCGGCTGCAATCTGCGACCGGGCGGCAAAGGCAGCCCAAACGACCGTTGTTGCTTCTCAGGTGGCGGCAGCAACATCTGCCTCGGGATAGCAACTGGCGAGAGCCGCACAGCAGCTCTCCATTTTGTAGCGGCAGCCTTAGCCCTGATGGACGCCGCCCACGACCATGTCGAGGCCGCCCAGGCCTAGCTCCTGGCGGTCACCGCACAAATCGAATGAAGCTTCTCTGACAACGGTCGGCAACCCACAGCCGAAGAGCTGGCTCGCCGAGAGCGTTCGAGCAGCCGTCTGTTCCTCCCTCGCATACCTTGCGATGACGGAGCCCGTCCAAGCCTAGATCGCTCCGCCCATGCCCAGCTCGTGGCGGCCTTTTCGAAAGAGATGGCGGGCATGGATGGCGAGATGCTTGCCGAGTATGGTGTGATGGATGCAATGGAGCCCCTTCCCCAGGAGACCGTCGAGCGCGAGCTGGACACGGAGGCGGCGGCAGAGATCGACGAGCACCAGCCGTAGTAGTACTCTTTGTTTTGTTTAATTAAGAGCGATGGTCTTTAAATTGTTAGAGTAATGTTTAAGTCAGCTAGCTCTGTTTAATTGCTGAACTTGCTCGATTAAGAAGTGTGGGTGTGATGTAGTCTCCTTTGTGTACCCAAATTATGCAATGACGTGGATGACCACTGTAACCATGCAAATTCGAACCAAAATTTTTGATGTTCAAACTCATCACACACGGGTTAAGCTATCTGAATCGTTTGTGATGTTCACATATCGTACACAGTTCTGAATAAGGGACTGTGTCTGATAACACTTTGCGCGCCAGTTTTTTGGCTGAAGCGATTCCAAATTTTCGGCTTCCGAGGAAATATCTACCTCCCCGCCCCCTCCCCTTACCAAAAGCCGCATTTCTCCTATTCCTGCCTTCCTTTCCAAGTTGAAACCTTCACTCCTTGCTTGCAGCGCTGACTCCTTGTCGGTGACCCTCCTTCACGCTACTCGGCCTCGTCTATCCAGGCAGGTAATCCACTGTAGCGACCCGACCTCAGACGGTCAAGCCTACGTATTCTTGTGCCATCCTCGGATCGATATCTTTGGCACACAGTACATCAATGTATATATCAAAGTGCAATCACATGCATAAATAACGTAAAACTGATATATACCTCATAATACTCAGCGGAAACAATCAAACGGGTGTGGAGTCCCATCAACGCCATCGGCAGTTGAGTGTAGACCGTAACCTGTATCGTAACTCTTACTCGTCGAGGAAATATACTGCAACATGATACGTTGCAGCCGTGTGTAGGTCATTACATTGAATGTACCGCAAGATCACAATATGAGAAAACAGATGATAAAACTATATTATATGCAATATGGCTTTATGGCTCAGATCTCGAGTTTTGTTTGCGTAAAAGCTGATTTTATTTTACCTACATCAAAGGAATAGAATGAAGTCTGTACTAAGGAGTTTTCTATGATGACATGGTTCCGCCAACCGATGTCTCATAGCCCAAAAATTCATCATATGTTGCCCACAATTAAGTTATCAATCCGGTGTTGAGAGTTCCGAGATAGATCCAAGTCCAGATGCTCAAATTGCCCGTGAATCGGGGACACGGCTAATCGATTAGGTTTTAACCCTCTGCGAGAGGTTTGTACACTTTACCCGCAAGATTCGATCCCTCTCTTTACGTTCTCGCACTTCGTGGTGTTTGAGAACAAGATGACCAAACATGGTCTTCCAAAGAGTTCCTCGACCACCGTCGGTACTCCATCCAATCCTACCGTCCCCACCCAGAGTCACAACTAAGGTCAACCAAGCCAGAGCCCATAATGACTTGCGGTTGCTGGGTAAGCTTCCGGGCATGAAGTATTCTTCCGTCTCTTTGAGTCTGGGTGAAGCTTTCCGCAAGATGTCATGGCGCTTCTCCATGCATCCTGCCAACCACTTGGTTTCTCCAGGTGCCCCAACAAATCCTTCACCCAAAGAGTGTGTATTGAATTCTTGTCTCGAGTCTTGAAGTCTTGAGGTCTTGAAGGTGCAGTCCTTGCAGATTCCATCATGGAGTTGTCGTCATTGACGTAGAGTCCTCCTTCTTCACACCACTCTCGTGCACTCATACCAACCCCGTCTACTATAGCGTAGCATTAAAAAAATAACGTCCCGGGCTTGGTAACAGGGTGATGGGTTCCTACCTCATGCATACTACTCAACTACAAGAATTTCAATATCACTACTGAGGGGTGGTTGCAAGGATGCCACTAAATGCAATAAAACATAGGTAAGAAAAGCATGGTCAAAGTGAACTTGCACGGTTGACGATCTTGAAAAAACTAGGGTTTCGTAGTAGCAATCCTCGCACTCCGGAAATTCTACCGAGGCAAACAATAACTATAATAAGCACATAACATAACATCACTTAACACAATAACATAACAATAGCAACATAACACAACAAAACAACCAAACCAAATCCAAAAGAAAAACTCAAAGAAAAGGCCACTCAAAGTTTCCCTACTTCAAACCATAGCAAAAAATAGTTTTTATATAACGAAAATTCCTTAATATAACCTAATCATGGTTTTATGTTAACTTAACAGAAAAGGATTCACTAAGCAACTAGGAGCAAAAAAGAATTAATTTAGAAGCTATTATAAAACTCATTTTAGGCCTAATCCAATTTCTATTAAGAAAAATAAATTAAAACCTTTTATTAATTATAAATAAAAGTTCATCTACTAGAATGACAGAAACTAACCTAGAATAACTAATCACAAGTTAAGAATAAATTAATTTACTAATTAATTAATTAGGAAAACAGGAACTAGTTAATTAATTAGGATTAATAGGATTCTGTCTAAAACTAATTATTTATTAATCCTAAAATACCCAAGTTAATTTCTAGGGTTTGGCAATGTCAAAATAAAGTGATGACAAAAGAATCATGCAAAAATAATTTTTCTAACTAAAGTTATAGCAGATTTGCTATTCTGCCTAAAACAATATTAAAGCATTTTTAATTATTTTTAACATAGCTAAATATATATTTTTCTGAAACTACATAAAATTTGCAATCCAACAAAAAAATAATCACCTAAAAATATTAAACAGAATAAAAGATATCAATTTTTGAAAACAGAAACTATTCTGCTAAAACAGAAAATCAAATTAAAAAGAAAAAGGCCTAATGGGCCTATACTGCAATCGGCGTAATATAACCTAAACGGGCCTAGGGTTAAACTAGTCGGGCCGGCTAAATAAAAAAAAACCTAACTAAAACTAAACCGGAACTAAACCGGAGCGAACCGTTTTTTTATAAAAGAACATACCCCTTCGGGGGTGTTCTAATCCTAACCGTACAAAACGCATCGGACGGGGGAGAAGAGCTCCGGTGGCTCACCGGAGTTTGGACGGCGGCGGCGGCTCGGTGGCGAGTGTGCCGACGACTCCGGTCGTCGGGAGGTCGGAGTCGTCCGTGGGTGCGGGCGAGGGTCTTAGTGGAGTCGACGAGGTTCGGGGGTCTAGAGCGACGGCGGCGAGGCGAATGGCGGCGGAGATGAGCTCGGCTCGGCGACGGCGTGAGGGGAGAGGAGGGGTTCCGGCGAGGGGCTAGGGGGGGGGATGGGGTGCGGGGGCGGCGGCTTTTATAGCCAGGGGGTCGTCTTCGCTTCGGGGGGGAATCGGGGGCGATCGGAGGGGATCGGGATCCCGGATCTTGCGGGATCCGGCGATCCATGGCCAACAGCGTGGCGTGGCGGTGAGGTTGACGATGGGCGGGTCCGCTGTCGGTGAGAGAGGAGGGTGGGAAGCGGCGGCCGGCCGAAGGATTGGTCTTGAGGCGAGTGAGGCGGCTCGGTCGTGGCTGGCCTCTGGGCCGCTCGGTGGGCCCGGCCGGTGGGGGTTTCCGGGCTGGGCGAGGGCCTAGGCGCTGGGGTGGGTTTTCTCTTTTTAAATTTTATTTTTAAAATAAAACAAAACAGAGTATAACTTATAAAATATAAATATTTTATATAGGGTATATATATACCAAAATGATCAGGGAATATTCCTATCATTTGAACATTTTTCCAAAGACAAAATCCAAACTTTATAAAACTCCATTTTTTTCAAATTCAAATAAAATTCAGATTTGAATCCAAATCTTTTGGCAATGTTTTCCTCTGATATTTTTGGAGTGTCATGTTTACTCCTCTCATACTTTTGGTTCAAGTATTTATCAGGCATAGTTTTTGAAATGTTTCCCACATGCCAAAGTTTGAATTCAAATTCAAAACTCAAAATTTTGAAAGAGGGTTTCAAAGCACTTTCAAATGACTTTCAACTTGATACTACTCAACTTCCAACTCATATTTCATATAATTGAAGAAGTCATTTTATCTTCCCTCATGAAAGTCATTGAGTTGCATAAAGCTTTGAATTTGAAATCTTCCCAAATGAAATTCAAATCTTTTCCAAAACCCTACTCATTTCAAAATGGAAGAAGTCATGTCATCTTCACTCTAGGCTTTGGTGTTGGAATTAATTTGAATTCATTGAGATCCAAAAGGCAAAGGAGAAAGTTTTGGGAAAGTCATTTCATTCCCTCTCATTCAACTTTCAAAAGTTTTCAAATTTCACTCAGTTTCACTCATTCAATCAAACCAACAATCAGACAACAAGCATAGTTATTTATTTAATATAACATTCCAAAATTTAGAATTTTGGGATGTTACAAACCTACCACACTTAAAATGAATCTCGCCCTCGAGATTCGAAGAGGCTAGAATGAAAAGGTTAGGGGTTGGGGTCTTCTAGCAAATCCATGGATCGGTATGGTCTAGAGTGCTACCACACTTAGAAGCATGGTTATGTTCCGACAAAACTCATGTACTTCATCCTTAGGGTTGGCGGTGTCGGTCTTCTCATATCTTGGTATGAATCCTTTATCGATATTCCTCCGGTAGGGGCATAACTCTTTCCACAATATCATGTGTCATTTCATCATGGTAAGGTTCTTCCGAGACTGGGTCTTCATATCTCGACGGGTCTGCCGCCAATACTAAACAACTATCGAAAATCTCATGGTGGTCGACAATTCATGGTTTCTCCTGCAGGAAACGGGTGCAGGTTGAACCTCACCGTATAACCTACGTTTGGCAACGGTTGCTGTAATGGGGTTCCATCGTCCTACCATTTTATGGTTTTATGGCTTATCGCGTCGACACTCTTCTAAGGTTTTCAAGTCTCTCCGATTTTCCATCAACATATGATAGTTCATGATAGAAGTCTTCGGTATGGGGGCCAATCCATCCCGTACTTGAATCATTACCACATACGTAAACAGTGAATCACGTATTCTAACACTTGGGCATACTCACAAGCATTGCAGAATTTCTTTTGTTGACGAACTGGGTTCGAGTAAATCCATTGATTCTGCAAGCTGAACAAAACATCTATCGTTCTTCACAACTCTTAGGTTTTTACGTAATCTCCTATGAAACGCTCACGATCAAATCGCAGTCTTCCCAAAATTTCTTTCTCCAAAGGGTACTTGATCCTTATCAATTCTTGGGCCTGTGGGTCATGGCCCACTTCAACACTAGTGTAGCTTTAGCTCATCCTTGGAGTAACTCTCATGTTACACCTCCTTAAATCCAGTAGTACTCTGTTTCTTCATACCATCATATCAAAACAAAACTCCAACTTATTTTGTCCAAACTTCACTCCGTGGAATATCATTATCATTTCCATGGGTCAAGTGTCCTCACAGGGTACTACCACCCTTAAATGCACAAATTCTTCCATAGACCATATTTTTCTCATATCCTTGAAAATGGTCAAAACTCTTTGTTCATGGAGTAACAACTCATAAAATTCAACATATGAAATCATCACACCTTAACTTTATTGATTCATGCATTCATTACAATCTCTGAGCACCCATTACATAACTCAACTCATCGAACTCATAAAAATGAAATTGCTTCTTACTACCAATATCAAAGTTCCAACTACTCAGCTCGACTTTCATCTTGTCGGGACATTTGGTAGCATAATGTCCTGCTTCCTTGCAATAAAACAAATAACTTTCGATAAGTCTTTGGGCTTCTTGGAGATGGTGTCTACTCTTTGGGCTCTTGGCTTCTTCTCCGGACATTTACTAGCGTAATGACCTAAATCCTTGCACTGTAACAAGTGATATGACTCAGGTCCTTCTCTGCAGAAATTGGGTTGTTACGAAGATGCCTTCGTCTTCTCTTCTGGATTTCTCCGTAATGATCGAGCTTCTATTTCACGAGGGTCAAAGTTCATCATTGCCGGGAAGTCTCCGAGATACTCTTGGCTTTCCTTCATGCAATACTCTGAAAAATGTCCTTCTTCTCCACATGAATAGCGAGGCTTGTGCGAAAAAATCTGTTTAGGCCTTCACCATCGGGTCTTCAATAACTTCCTTCATCACAAGTTCTTCTAAATTTTTCCTGCGGGCTTCTTTCTCGCTGCTTCATAACTTCTTGTACCTTGGGGTAAATCGACATTGAGCAGGGTAGTGTGTATTTCCTTCACACAGAAACAAGTAACCTTGCCCAATCGGGCATTCTTGGTGAGTGATTTTCCTCACAAGGAGGGTATCCATCCTTGTGTTCCTCCTGAGTGTGTCCTATTTCTCCGCAAATCTTGCAGGCACAAGGTTTATTTCTTGGCGTATCATGTTGCTTCCGGATGAGGCGTGATCTCAACAGGTCTTCTTGAATTCCTCCCAAGTTCTTGCTCCATTTAATCCTTGTATGGCTTGATGCATTTTCCACAGGTTGCAGCACTTCCTTCCAAATCTTGAAGAGCGTAAGATACTTCATTCTTCCTCGCAATCATTTTCTTCTCAAGTGATCCTCCATGTTTTGAATCCATAGCTGAGACTCCAACCGAGTCATCGGTCCAGAGAATACTGTGCCAACTTCGTTTCATCTTCTATGGGGTCCAAAAGTTTTGAGATGAGATATGAGAGAGGTGGGGAGGGATATACACACAATACAAACAATGGTTTTTGAAGAAACAAGTTTTATTTTTTTTTGGGGCTGTCGAAAAAACATCAAACAAATGACAGCTCACAAATCATCGCATCTAACGTAAGTGTATAACAGGGGTTTGGTCTTCTAAAGGTCAAATAATTCTTCAGGAACTTCAAATTCTTCGGAGTCTTCAACTGTTGTAGCTTCTAATACATGGTGAAATCCTCTTTACTCTGAAGGGGTCATCAGTTCTCCGATAGCAAATCCTTCTTGGAGCGTCTTCAGTTGATCCTCCGGGTGATCAAAGGGTAAGGGGTATATTCTAACTATTTGAGGTGAGAGGGTCTATTTGACAAATTCAGAAAAGATGAGAAGTAAGAGTCTTTTTGTAAATTAAGTTTTTGAGATATCCTGTCCTAAGGGCTTTTCCGGTTTCTAGGGTCACGTCCTACAGTCAACATGTGCTCTGATACCATCTCTGTAGCGACCCGACCTCAGACGGTCAAGCCTACGTATTCTTGTGCCATCCTCGATCAAGATCTCGGCACACACATACATCAATGTATATATCAAAGTGCAATCACATGCATAAATAACGTAAAACTGATATATACCTCATAATACTCGGCGGAAACAATCAAGCGGGTGTGGAGTCCCATCAACGCCATCGGCGGTTGAGTGTAGACCGTAACCTCTGTATCGTAACTCTTACTCGTCGAGGAAATATACGCAACATGATACGTTGCAGCCGTGTAGGTCAAGACATTGAATGTACCGGCAAGATCACAATATGAGAAAACAGATGATAAAACTATACTATATGCAATATGGCTTTATGGCTCTGTATCGAGTTTTGTTTGCGTAAAAGCTGATTTTATTTTACCTACATCAAAGGAATAGAATGAAGTCTGTACTAAGGAGTTTTCTATCATGACATGGTTCCGCCAACCGATGTCTCATAGCCCAAAAATTCATCATATGTTGCCCACAATTAAGTTATCAATCCGGTGTTGAGAGTTAGAGATAGATCCAAGTCCAGATGCTCAAATTGTCCGTAATCGGGGACACGGCTAATCGATTAGGTTTTAACCCTCTGCAGAGGTTTGTACACTTTACCCGCAAGATTCGATCCCTCTCTTTACGTTCTCGCACTTCAGGGTGTTTGAGAACAAGATGACCGAAACATGGTCTTCCAAAGAGTTCCTCTGACCACTGTCCGGTACCCATCCAATCCTACCGTCCCAGCCAGAGTCACAACTAAGGTCAACCAAGCCAGAGCCCATAATGACTTGCGGTTGCACAGGTAAGCTTCCGGGCATGAAGTATTCTTCCGTCTCTTTGAGTCTGGGTGAAGCTTTCCGCAAGATGTCATGGCGCTTCTCCATGCATCCTGCCAACCTTTGGTTTCTCCAGGTGCCCGTCGGCAAATCCTTCACCCAAAGAGTGTGTATTGAATTCTTGTCTCGAGTCTTGAAGTCTTGAGGTCTTGAAGGTGCAGTCCTTGCAGATTCCATCATGGAGTTGTCGTCATTGACGAGAGTCCTCCTTCTTCACACCACTCTCGTGCACTCATACCAAACCACGTCTACTATAGCGTAGCATTAAAAAAATAACGTCCCGGGCTTGGTAACAGGGTGATGGGTTCCTACCTCATGCATACTACTCAACTACAAGAATTTCAATATCACTACTGAGGGGTGGTTGCAAGGATGCCACTAAATGCAATAAAACATAGGTAAGAAAAGCATGGTCAAAGTGAACTTGCACGGTTGACGATCTTGAAAAAACTAGGGTTTCAGAGTAGCAATCCTCGCACTCCGGAAATTCTACCGAGGCAAACAATAACTATAATAAGCACATAACATAACATCACTTAACACAATAACATAACAATAGCAACATAACACAACAAAACAACCAAACCAAATCCAAAAGAAAAACTCAAAGAAAGGCCACTCAAAGTTTCCCTACTTCAAACCATAGCAAAAAAATAGTTTTTATATAACGAAAATTCCTTAATATAACCTAATCATGGTTTTATGTTAACTTAACAGAAAAGGATTCACTAAGCAACTAGGAGCAAAAAGAATTAATTTAGAAGCTATTATAAAACTCATTTTAGGCCTAATCCAATTTCTATTAAGAAAAATAAATTAAAACCTTTTATTAATTATAAATAAAAGTTCATCTACTAGAATGACAGAAACTAACCTAGAATAACTAATCACAAGTTAAGAATAAATTAATTTACTAATTAATTAATTAGGAAAACAGGAACTAGTTAATTAATTAGGATTAATAGGATTCTGTCTAAAACTAATTATTTATTAATCCTAAAATACCCAAGTTAATTTCTAGGGTTTGGCAATGTCAAAATAAAGTGATGACAAAAGAATCATGCAAAAATAATTTTTCTAACTAAAGTTATAGCAGATTTGCTATTCTGCCTAAAACAATATTAAAGCATTTTAATTATTTTAACATAGCTAAATATATATTTTTCTGAAACTACATAAAATTTGCAATCCAACAAAAAATAATCACCTAAAAATATAAAACAGAATAAAAGATATACAATTTTGAAAACAGAAACTAATCGGATAAACAGAAAATGCAAACTAAAAAGAAAAACGCCTAATGGGCCTATACTGTAATCGAGCGTAATATAACCTAAAAGGGGCCTAGGGTTAAACTAGTCGGGCGGCTAAATAAAAAAACCTAACTAAAACTAATAGGAACTAAACCGAGCGAACTGCTTTTTTATAAAGAACATACCCCTTCGGGTGTTCTAATCCTAACCGTACAAAAACGATCGGACGGGGAGAAGAGCTCCGGTGGCTCACCGGAGTTTGGACGGCGGCGGGCGGCTCGGTGAAGTGTGCTGACGGCTCCGGTCGTCGGGAGGTCGGCGGAGTCGTCCGGCAAGTGCGATTTATGGGGGTCTTGGTGGAGTCGACGAGGTTCGGGGTCTAGAGCGGCAAGAGGCGAATGGCGGCGGAGATGAGCTCGGGCTCACGGCGTGAGGGGAGAGGAGGGTTCGGCGAGGGGCTAGGGGATGGGGTGCGGGGCGGCGGCTTTTATAGCGGTCGTCTTCGCCGGGAGAATCGGGCGTCGGAGGGATCGGGATCCCGGATCTTGAGGATCCGGCGATCCATGGCGACAGCGTGGCGTCGGAGGAGGGTTGTGATGGGGGCGGGTCCTGTCGGTGAAGAGAGGGTGGGGGGGAAGCGGGGCGGCCGTGGCGAAGGATTGGTGAGGCGAGTGAGGCGGCTCGGTCGTATTGGGCTGGCCTCTGGGCCGCTCGGTGGGCACGGTGGGGGTTTCGGCTGGCTGGGCAGAGGCCTAGGCTGGCGCTGGGGTGGGTTTTCTCTTTTTAAATTTTATTTTTTAAAATAAAACAAAACAGAGTATAACTTATAAAATATAAATATTTTATATAGGGTATATATATACCAAAATGATCAGGGAATATTCCTATCATTTGAACATTTTTCCAAAGACAAAATCCAAACTTTATAAAACTCCATTTTTTCAAATTCAAATAAAATTCAGATTTGAATCCAAATCTTTTGGCAATGTTTTCCTCTGATATTTTTGGAGTGTCATGTTTACTCCTCTCATACTTTTGGTTCAAGTATTTATCAGGCATAGTTTTTGAAATGTTTCCCACATGCCAAAGTTTGAATTCAAATTCAAAACTCAAAATTTTGAAAGAGGGTTTCAAAGCACTTTCAAATGACTTTCAACTTGATACTACTCAACTTCCAACTCATATTTCATATAATTGAAGAAGTCATTTTATCTTCCCTCATGAAAGTCATTGAGTTGCATAAAGCTTTGAATTTGAAATCTTCCCAAATGAAATTCAAATCTTTTCCAAAACCCTACTCATTTCAAAATGGAAGAAGTCATGTCATCTTCACTCTAGGCTTTGGTGTTGGAATTAATTTGAATTCATTGAGATCCAAAAGGCAAAGGAGAAAGTTTTGGGAAAGTCATTTCATTCCCTCTCATTCAACTTTCAAAAGTTTTCAAATTTCACTCAGTTTCACTCATTCAATCAAACCAACAATCAGACAACAAGCATAGTTATTTATTTAATATAACATTCCAAAATTTAGAATTTTGGGATGTTACAAACCTACCACACTTAAAATGAATCTCGTCCTCGAGATTCGAAGAGGCTAGAATGAAAAGGTTAGGGGTTGGGGTCTTCTAGCAAATCCATGGATCGGTATGGTCTAGAGTGCTACCACACTTAGAAGCATGGTTATGTTCGACAAAACTCATGTACTTCATCCTTAGGGTTGGCGGTGTCGGTCTTCTCATATCTTGGTATGAATCCTTTATCGATATTCCTCGGTAGGGGCATAACTCTTTCCACAATATCATGTGTCATTTCATCATGGTAAGGTTCTTCCAGACTGGGTCTTCATATCCGACGTCTGTCGCCAATACTAAACAACTATCGAAAATCTCATGGTGGTCGACAATTCATGGTTTCTCCTGCAGAAACGGGTGCAGGTTGAACCTCACCGTATAACCTACGTTTGGCAACGGTTGCCTGTAATGGGGTTCCATCGTCCTACCATTTTATGGTTTTATGGCTTATCGCGTCGACACTCTTCTAAGGTTTTCAAGGCTCTTCGATTTTCCATCAACATATGATAGTTCATGATAGAAGTCTTCGGTATGGGGCCAATCCATCCCGTGCATTTGAATCATTACCACATACGTAAACAGTGAATCACGTATTCTAACACTTGGGCATACTCACAAGCATTGCAGAATTTCTTTTGTTGATTTAACCGGGTTCGAGTAAATCCATTGATTACGCAAGCTGAACAAAACATCTATCGCTCTTCACAACTCTTAGGTTTTTACGTAATCTCCTATGAAACGCTCACGATCAAATCGCAGTCTTCCCAAAATTTCTTTCTCCGGTGGGTACTTGATCCTTATCAATTCTTGGGCCTGTGGGTCATGGCCCACTTCAACACTAGTGTAGCTTTAGCTCATCCTTGGAGTAACTCTCATGTTACACCTCCTTAAATCCAAAGAGTACTGCTTTCTTCATACCATCATATCAAAACAAAACTCCAACTTATTTTGTCCAAACTTCACTCCGTGGAATATCATTATCATTTCCATGGGTCAAGTGTCCTCACAGGTACTACCACCCTTAAATGCACAAATTCTTCCATAGACCATATTTTTCTCATATCCTTGAAAATGGTCAAAACTCTTTGTTCATGGAGTAACAACTCATAAAATTCAACATATGAAATCATCACACCTTAACTTTATTGATTCATGCATTCATTACAATCTCCGAGCACCCATTACATAACTCAACTCATCGAACTCATAAAAATGAAATTGCTTCTTACTACCAATATCAAAGTTCCAACTACTCAGCTCCAAATTTTCATCTTGTCGGGACATTTGGTAGCATAATGTCCTGCTTCCTTGCAGCGAAAACAAATAACTTTCGATAAGTCTTTGGGCTTCTTGGAGATGGTGTCTACTCTTTGGGCTCTTGGCTTCTTCTCCGGACATTTACTAGCGTAATGACCTAAATCCTTGCACTGTAACAAGTGATATGACTCAGGTCCTTCTCTGCAGAAATTGGGTTGTTCTCAAGATGCCTTCGTCTTCTCTTCTGGATTTCTCCGTAATGATCGAGCTTCTATTTCACGAGGGTCAAAGTTCACTTCATTGTCGGGAAGTCTCCGAGATACTCTTGGCTTTCCTTCATGCAATACTCTGAAAAATGTCCTTCTTCTCCACATGAATAGCAGGCTTGTGCGAAAAATCTGTTTAGGCCTTCACCATCGTGGTCTTCAATAACTTCCTTCATCACAAGTTCTTCTAAATTTTTCCTGCGGGCTTCTTTCTCGCTGCTTCATAACTTCTTGTACCTTGGGGTAAATCTGACATTGAGCGGGGTAGTGTGTATTTCCTTCACACAGAAACAAGTAACCTGCCCAATCGGGCATTCTTGGTGAGTGATTTTCCTCACAAGGAGGGTATCCATCCTTGTGTTCCTCCCGGTGTGTCCTATTTCTCCGCAAATCTTGCAGGCACAAGGTTTATTTCTTGGCGTATCATGTTGCTTCCGGATGAGACGTGATCTCAACAGGGTCTTCTTGAATTCCTCCCAAGTTCTTGCTCCATTTAATCCTTGTATGGCTTGATGCATTTTCCACCAGGTTGCAGCACTTCCTTCCAAGTACTGAAGAGCGTAAGATACTTCATTCTTCCTCGCAATCATTTTCTTCTCAAGTGATCCTCCATGTTTTGAATCCATAGCTCGAGACTCCAACTGAG
This sequence comes from Aegilops bicornis, assembly GCA_021605145.1. NCBI lineage: Eukaryota > Viridiplantae > Streptophyta > Magnoliopsida > Poales > Poaceae > Aegilops > Aegilops bicornis. The sequence goes on from CM038671.1 coordinate 136,702,414, forward strand.
TCATCGGTCCAGAGAATACCAGGCCAACTTCGTTCATCTTCTATGGGGTCCAAAAGTTTTGAGATGAGATATGAGAGAGGTGGGGAGGGATATACACACAATACAAACAATGGTTTTTGAAGAAACAAGTTTTATTTTTTTGGGGCTGTCGAAAAACATCAAACAAATGATGACTCACAAATCATCGCATCTAACGTAAGTGTATAACAGGGTTTGGTCTTCTAAAGGTCAAATAATTCTTCAGGAACTTCAAATTCTTGAGTCTTCAAGCTGTTGTAGCTTCTAATACATGGTGAAATCCTCTTTACTCTGAAGGGGTCATCAGTTCTCCGATAGCAAATCCTTCTTGGAGCGTCTTCAGTTGATCCTCCGGGTGATCAAAGGGTAAGGGGTATATTCTAACTATTTGAGGTGAGAGGGTCTATTTGACAAATTCAGAAAAGATGAGAAGTAAGAGTCTTTTTTTAAATTAAGTTTTGAGATATCCTGTCCTAAGGGCTTTTCCGGTTTCTAGGGTCACGTCCTACAGTCAACATGTGCTCGATACCATCTACAGAGCGACCCGACCTCAGACGGTCAAGCCTACGTATTCTTATGCCATCCTCGGATCAAGGTATCTTTGGCACACAAGACATCAATGTATATATCAAAGTGCAATCACATGCATAAATAACGTAAAACTGATATATACCTCATAATACTCAGCGGAAACAATCAAACGGGTGTGGAGTCCCATCAACGCCATCGGCGGGTTGAGTGTAGACCGTAACCTGTATCGTAACTCTTACTCGTCGAGGAAATATACGCAACATGATACGTTGCAGCCGTGTAGGTCGATTACATTGAATGTACCGGCAAGATCACAATATGAGAAAACAGATGATAAAACTATACTATATGCAATATGGCTTTATGGCTCAGATTCGAGTTTTGTTTGCGTAAAAGCTGATTTTATTTTACCTACATCAAAGGAATAGAATGAAGTCTGTACTAAGGAGTTTTCTATCATGACATGGTTCCGCCAACCGATGTCTCATAGCCCAAAAATTCATCATATGTTGCCCACAATTAAGTTATCAATCCGGTGTTGAGAGTTAGAGATAGATCCAAGTCCGGATGCTCAAATTGCCGTAATCGGGACACGGCTAATCGATTAGGTTTTAACCCTCTGCAGAGGTTTGTACACTTTACCCGCAAGATTCGATCCCTCTCTTTACGTTCTCGCACTTCAAGGAGCATTTGGCATCGGAGAAGCAAATCGCGGCCGCACGCGCGGATGAGGTCGCAATGGCTGCCTTTCGTGCCGACCCCCATATCTTGGAGGAGCACCTTACCATTTTCTAGCTACGCCGGCTAAGCATGCTCGGTTTACCCATTGCGTGTGCTGCTCCTGCCTTTCCTTCACAAATTCTAGTGAATTGTGCTATCTAATTTTACCATGCAATCTGTTGCTCTAGTGTATATGTTCTATATGTCGTACAGTGTGGTGCTCACTTATTAACTGTTTTGTTAATTATTTGTCATCTTCAGTTAACTGTTTGGTTCAATTCTGCAATTGTGATGTTCAATTCTTCAGGCTGCAATTTTGTATTGTCTTTCGTGTGAGAAATAAATCGAACTTATCTTTACAAAATACATGAGAAACGAATACAATTGCTATATTTCTAAGTTGTCAAGCATGCTTGGTTTGGTTATACATTGTGCAATGTGGTGCTCAGTTAACGTTTGGTTCATTTGTGTTGTGGTGTTTAGTTAACTGTTTGGTTCAATTCTGCAATGCGATGTTCAATAGTTGTGGGTGCATTACATTATTGTATACCATGTGAGGAATAAATTGAATTTGACTGTAGTAAATACATGAGAAACAAATACAATTGCTACAATTGGTTGTAGTTAACTGTTTGGTTAACTGTCTGATCTTCTATTAGGAGTATGTTATATTGTGCAATGTGGTGGTCAGTTAATGTTTGGTTCATTTGTTGTGGTGTTTAGTTAACTGCTTGGTTCAATTCTGCAATGTGATGTCCAATTGTTGTGGGTAGAATTTTGTATTGTTGTGCATGTGAGAAAAAATCGAATTTGGATGCACTTAATACATGAGAAACATATACAAGTGCTATATTTCCTAGTTCTTAATCATGCTTGGTTTGGATAAATGGGTTTTCCATGTGGCTTGAATTAATCTGATGAATCTGCAATGTGCTTATTTTTTCATCAACATATTTTACTGATAGCATGCGAACCCTTACTTAACCTGATGACTAACTACCTTATATGTGTTGGAGGGAAACAATGGGAAGCACTGAGGTTTACAATCGAAGTTAGCAGGTGCATGGTCCGTTGTCTAATAGGACATTATTGTGCAATTGCAGGAACCATTCTAATATTTTGGTTTTTAACAATTTGGTCTTGCACATGTAGGTCCTGCTGTCAGAGGTTTTGACCCACTGTTCGACCCTTTTTGCATATGGGGAAATGAGTTGTCCATGAATATCAATCAAATCAAGAAACTCAGAAAGATTGTTAGGATAAAGAAATTAGCGACAAAAAACAACAAGATCTTTGTTTGCACAATGAAGAAGACATCAGTTCACTACAAGATGGTACTAACTATTATACCTTGCCTTTTTTTATTCATTTGCCCCATTTCCAATATAGAGAAGATTTTTATGCACATCCTTGTTTTCAGGCCTTTCCAAAGCAGTTCACTGATGATTACCTCTCAAACCATCTCTATGGTCAGGGGGCGAGGAAGGTTCTCATACAACACCCACAGTTCAATATTGAAGTGTTCCTGCAAAGGATGAAGGACGGACGGTCAATCATCCACGGGCACTGGCCTAAAGTTGCAAAGACCTTCAACATGAATGAAGGCTCAATATTCGCCTTCCGCTTCAGCAGTTTTCCAGATGAGATGCATCTGTCTATATACCGTCTATGGTGCTAATTTCGAAAGGTTCTACATGTTGCATGTGAAACTTGATCTTTGGTGCAATTGTGTAATGGGGTAGCTGAGTCAAGCTATATCATGTTGTACTCTGATGTATTTCAATTATGAAATTCTGCTTCCTTAATATGGAAATGAAATATATTATGTGCTTAATATGAATGTCAATTAGATTAATAAATGGATTATTAATAATAGGGGAATTAGCCTGCTAATGGAGAATTAGCCTGCTAATTGGGTTTTGTTATTGCAAATGGTTATTGAAAAAATACCGTGGGCAATGACCTTAGGCAACGCACATAGTTTCTAGGAATAAACTGTGTTGGATCAATGAACAATCACACACGACTTTCTCTTGAAAACTGTTTGCGTTAGGCCACTTTGCGCAAACGTTTACGACATAAAAACGGTGTGTGATGGACAATCTTTGCCACACAGTTTGTTCTATGGACCGTGTGTGATACATTCAATAACACAAACGATTTAACAGAAAAAATTGTGTGTGATGTACCTGTGAACAGAAATGTTTTCCTTGAAGCGACTGTGTGGGATGTACATACGAACGGAAACGTTTAGCGGGGACTGACTGTGTAGGATGTACTTGCGATCGGAAACAATTTCACCTATATAATTGTGTTTTTAGCTCTACTATACGTATTTCCGTATTTGAGCGCTCGCCGGTCTCGCACGACCTCATTTTGCCGAGCGTGTGTGCCAGGAGGGCATATCCCCGACGGTTTCTGGGTCGTGTGGGAAGGACCCCCTATCACCCACACTCACTTGGCGACGGTTCCAAATGCCATCCCGGAAAGGGGTTAAAAACCGTTTGTATAGCACCGATCGTACTAGTGGTAGTAGAGTTCCTAGGATGCATCACCGTATGATTTTAGAACGGCAGAATAACACAGCAAACATAACATACATCACCGTATGATACTTGAGTTGCTATGGCCTTGTACAATGCAAGGTGCTTAGGCGAGGTGCTTAGAGAAATAAACCAAGCTTTTCTTAAGCACCGGCGCTTATTTGTACAGGGTAGACGCTTAACTAGGCGTCTGTCCTGTAGAAATAGGCAATGGTGCTTCAGAAAAACCCGGTTTATTTTTCTAAGCACCACCATAAGCATCTAGCATTGTACAAGGCCTAACATGCATCAGCAAAATAGTACTAATAACTTAGACCACTTAACCAGAGTAGCAGCAAACAGTTAAGGTAAACAACAGATTAACCACTGCACAACATAAGTTCAAACACACCATATGAAATAAGTTCAGACAAACCATAGACCATAAGTTTTATAGTCGACCAACGAACATAGATAACATATATAAAAGGACACGGTGGTCCTGGGGCAGCAGCAGCAGTCTAGAAGCACATCACTTCTCTCCCTTGTTCAGCGGCGGCGCGGCGGGATGTAGTAGGGCTCATTGACTTTGATAATCTTGAGGAAGTGTCCGTAGGCCGCATGTTTAGCCAGAGTACTGGCCTTATGCTTCCTACTGTAGGAGTTGCTAGTGGCGACCGCATGCTGGATCAAGCCATCCATGCCGCCATCGACCACCTTGCCATAGAACGGGCAGCCAATCTTGCCATAGAAATGGTACCTGAATTTGCCAGCAATCAGATGCCTCAGGGTGTAGCAGCTCTTGGCGTGCCTGTTGTCCATGTCATACCCCACATCCTCGTCATCCTCTTGTGAATTAGTACACAGAGAAGAACTCAGCTAATCTATTCTGCTACATTGCTCTTAATTAGAATGTTTGAAAAGTACATATGTGTAACATGACAAATATCTATTTGCTGGAAATAAGGCGTATATGCACATGCATAATTGAGCCAAATAAATTGACATGCATAAATATGGACGGTGGAATAGTTGCATTGATAGATTAGTGCACAAGAAGTACATAATTAACAGGTGAAAGAATTCATGATGTGGCTTGGTTTAATGATACTTGTTACAGGCGTAATTCTGATTGGAATTAGAAAATTGGCTTCATTATACTCCTCCATGTTACACACAAGGGGGGTTTGTTCTATCTACTGGAATCAAGAAACCATTATTCTTTCTGGGAGCAGCAATACTACTTCTCCAACATTGTTAGACCCTGATAAGTTTCATAAGGAAATTGATAAAGGAGCTATGGGCTACTATCTTTATCCCTTATCTTGTGACTCTAATGATACCGGTGAGGGAAATACTTTGGAGGAACTTAACTTGGAAAAGGAAATGTTGTCATGCAAAACAAGGGGGTTTTTGTTCTATTTATTGGAATCAGAAATTAAATTCTAGTTTTACAAATATATGCTAAGATTAGCAAATGCAGTTTTCCTGTCCCTCAAGTGGAGTATTTAGGGCATGTTATCTAAGGATAGGGTTTATCTACAGACCCCCAGAAAAGAGTTGCCGTCAAAGAATGTCCAACACCTAAGCTATCACTCGGTTGAGGAGTTTTGTTGGTATGGCTGTAGAAAAAGAAGATTTGTCAAGAATTATGGGATCAATTCTAGGCCACTTCATGACTATCTAAAAAAGATTCATTCCAGTGGTCAGATGCTCAAATTGAAGCCTTCACAACATTCAAGAATTTTCTGGTCACTGCTCCTGTTATGGCTTTGCCTAATTTGACCCTACCATTTACCTTTTAAACAGATGCATCAGGTCAAGGTATTGGTTCTGTCCTCATGCAACAAGGCAGAACAATTGCCAGAAAAGGAAATGTTGTCATGCAAAACAGGGTGTCAAAGAAATAATCAAGTGGTCAAAACAGGATTGTTACCAATTTAAACTGAATGTAGATGCATCATATCATAGTTAAGAAGGAGATGGGTCGACGGGTGCTGTTTTAAGAGATCAGTATGGCAACTCTATGTCAATTAAGTACATTGCCATTATATTCCAAATGCATCATCTGCCTGCTTGATGGAGGTGGTGGCAATGAAACAAGGCCTATCTTTGGGAGCATCTGTAGGCTATCATCAAATTATTGCAGAATGGGATTGTTTACAAGTTGTTCAAGATTTTACTGGAGGTAACACATGGTGGCACGAAGGATCACGTATTATTGCTGATTGTTTTGATCTAGTTGTGGAGATAGGAACTGCCGCATTTGCTCACTGTCCTCGGGAAGCCAATGGTGTCGCACATGAGATCGCTAGAAATAGCTATGAGAATCATCTATCTTGTATTTGGGTTGATTACCCCACTTCTTTCATTCATGTATTTCTTGTGAACGATGTAAGTTTGCTTATTCAATCAATAAAGCATGTCGTGATGGAATCAGATAATGAATCTCTGTTTTAGCTATACTAGTGGGTTTTTTCTTCTGTCTATTCGAATCAGAAAATGAATCAGATTCAAAAACCACCATCCAACAAGAAAATCTATGCTAGATCCCTACAATCCTACATACGTACAACTAGCACGCCCATATGAAACCGATGCTCATCTACTTAGCGATATATTTTATTCTCAAATAAAAATCAGAGGCCAAAATGCAAGATAGAAGTTAATGGCATAAGTACATTATGTTGAATGAATAATAAAACTAATGTGTGTTAAATTACAAGGAACTCATATTTGCTCAGATTACATGTACGCAAACATTCTGGCTGGGCCAATACATGAGTAGAAATACCTCATCAATACGTGAAGAAAATGAATCAGATTCAAAAACCACCATCCAAGAGGCAAGAAAATCTATGCTAGATCCCTACAACTAGCACGCCCATTGATGCTCATCTACTTAACAAGAAAAACCCCAATGCCATGAAAAAATAGAGTACTTAAAGGAAAAATAAATATGATAAAAACAGAGTAGTACCTCAGAGAGCTCGTCGATGACATCCTCGTCGAAGTCGCTGCCCTTCTCGGGATCCATAGCCTCGTCGAAGTCTATCTCGTTTGCCTCGTAGAACTCCTCCTCGATTTTGTCACAGAGCTCGAGCTTCATCCTTGCCTTCTCCTCGTCCAGATCTTCCCCGACCTTCTCCTGCACAGGCTCGCCGACGGATAGCTCGACGGCTGCGATGGCAGCGGGAGGAGGCACAGCAGTTGCTGCACCTACAGCCGTCGCCGCTACGGCGGACTCAGCCGCTACAACCGCGGCGGCAGCCATGGCAACAGACTCCTCTGCTCCGATGGTTGCCTCCAGCTCGTCCGCCGCATCTTCATGCCCGCGCTTCATCGGCGGTCGACGACAGGAGGAGGGAGGTGTAGTAAGGGAGGAGTGGAGTGGTGAGGAAGGGAGGAGGGTTTGGGAGAGGACGAGGTGGTATGGCTGGAGTGGGAGAGGACGAGGGTTTTCTACCCGATTTGGGCAAGAAAAGCAATGATGCTGCCTCTTGGAGTTACCGAGGGGGCGTGGGGGTGACTTTTTCTCACCTACCAGGGCCTTCCACATTCCACAGTGAGGACGCGTGGGGTCGTGGCGTCATGCACCTTGTGCGGTTAGCCCCGCGCCGCCGTTCAAACTGCTGACACGTGGAAACCAGCAGTGGTTAGTAATGATATATGGGTCCCACTTCTCAAAGACACATAGAGCGGAGAGGCAAATGAATTTCTTAAATCAGGGGGCACGTAATTTATGCAAAATGCATCATCAGCCCAACGGTTACACCCTCCCGATTACATACTAATGCCCCTGGTTTGAAACTCCTTCAGGCAGTTTATTAATCACACTTTTTTGCCTATGGGGTTTTAACATGTGGATCCCACATGTCATTCACACACACGCAGAGCACGTACAAACAAACTTGCCGTACATGATGTAAATGGACCCAAAAAATTCTACACCTTTGTATCAACATGAGAAGGAAGCATGACTAGTTTGGTAAGGTTGTCGGCATCTGTATGGATTTTCTAAGCTTTTCGCAACGATAAAATGCTTAAAATACTTCTCGGAGGTGACGCAACAAGCGCACTGTGTGGATCCACTGGGGTGGCCATGCCCACTCGCTGAAAAAAATTGGTGTCATTCTTAAGATGGCCAAAAATTCACCACCTTCACCGGCGGCCATTCAGGTAGGAGGTAAGGGTCCGTCTGGAAGGACGGGTTTTTCTCGACATGCTTCAAATGGACCTAAATTCTTTCTACACTCTTGTACCAACATGAGAAGCATCCATGACTAGTTCCAATGATTTTCCATGTTTTATCACTACTAGGAAAAGCACTACTAGTAGCGCAGCGCACCGCGCTACTACTATGACGCTGCAGCTATTTTTTAGCAGTAGCGCGTTTTTTACCCCGCGCTATTGATAAACAGACATACCAGTAGCGTTGGTGCAACCTACGCTACTACTACTTCGCAGTTGCGCTATTACTAACGGAATAGTAGCAACGCCTCTATCATACCCCCACGCTACTAGTAACTAATTTGGATTTAGAAAAATAAAAATCTACCTATTCCAGTTTACACATACATTTCATAGTTCTTACATGACATGCATTTTGTGTCATTCTTAAGATGGCCAAAAATTCACCTCCTTCACCGGCAGCCATTCGGGTAGGAGGTAAGGGTCCGTCTGGAAGGACGGGTTTTTCTCGACATGCTTCAAATGGACCTAAATTCTATCTACACTCTTGTACCAACATGAGAAGCATCCATGACTAGTTCCATTGATTTTCCATGTTTTATCACTACTAGGAAAAGCACTACTAGTAGCGCAGCGCACCGGGCTACTACTATGACGCTACAGCTATTTTTTAGCAGTAGCGCGTTTTTTACCCCACGCTACTGATAAACAGACATACCAGTAGCGTTGGTGCAACCTACGCTACTACTACTTCGCAATTGCGCTACTACTAACGGAATAGTAGCAACGCCTCTATCATACCCCCACGCTACTAGTAACTAATTTGGATTTAGAAAAATAAAAATCTACCTATTCCAGTTTACACATACATTTCATAGTTCTCACATAACATGCATTTCGTAATGCGTACATGTTCTGCGTGCAGTCAATTATACATATTTGATATAGATAATTAATACATATATATACAATATACGGCACGCGTATAGGTCATCAGCGTCGGCGCCTCAAGAAGGCTGTGTTGACGTCGTCGGCGTCGCCGCCGCCGCAACACCGTGGTGATGTCATCGTCGTCGTTGTCGGCGTCGCAACACCATGACGATGTTGTCGTCGTCGGCGCCACAGCCCCGTGTCGATGTCGATGTCGTCGTCGCCGCCGCCGCCCAGCCCCGTGTCAATGTCGTCCTTGCCGCCGCCCCAGCCCCGTGTCGATGTCAATGTCGATGTCGACGCACCTAATTGATGTGAAAATGGATAGGAAGCATAGAGCAGATCAATGGTTCAAACTGTCAAAGGCTTGAGGTTGGGTTTGCTTCGATATGCTTAGGAAAAAGAGCAGAAAAAACGAAGTCATGCTGAACTCTAGACTACATCATTTTGTTCAATGTTAGTGATGTAGACAATTAGCATATTTATATAACTCAAATTCCCCTTATGTATAATTAGCAGATTGGTGCCAACCAGGTGAACACCATGAGGCAGAGGGTTACCCAAACAGACATCACCAGTAGCAACAAGGCATAAGGAAATCAGGAAGTAATCTCTAGTTTCTATTTTTTAGTGAGCATTTTACCACACCTGATGTTTCCCGTGAAGGAGGCTGTTGTTTATTTTATGATTCTCTTCTGCCAAATGTTTACCATGAATAGTTTCATTATTATAAAGCTAATTTCCCTTGTCTTTTTCTCATTAGTCCATTATAGTTATTAATTGGATAAATCCCATGAGTAAGAAAGCAGTGAAACTAAATTTAGGGTCGCATACCTGGGCATTCTCACGCCTATGTATATATGCGGACAAAAAGCTCTAATAATAAACCCAAGAACCAATATATGCAGCTAGTACATTCTCCCACATTTGTCTGCTAAGAACAATAGCTGGAACGAAGGGAATCACTCGATACTTAGGTAGCAGCTTCAAAGCAATATGCGATGAATTAACTGGCGCATGGACACAATAGATGATACACATATAGCATAGCATGATCCATATATATTTTACTCAATGCATATAGATCAACAAAGCATAGATGGGGGCAAAAAACCACATGGAGTACCATACTCCAAATACGAATCGAACAGAGAGAGATGTGGATGGCACCTTGTCCATGGCTGCAGCACCAGGGCCAGAGTACCTTGTCCATGGTGTCCTCAACGGGAACCAGCGTTGCGAGTGTGCTGATCTCCAAAGGATGCAAATTCTGATTGTAGAAGCCGTGGAGCCATCGCCTACAAAAGAAATGAATAAATTGATAAGAACATGCTCCCGATATGCAGAAAGTGGTAAACCTATTAAGTTAAGAGGAAGAGGGTGGGGAGAGGGAATCTGGGCAGAGGTTTCCTAGCCATATTAAATCCGCTACCCAATTGGCTATAATTAATAGAAACAGTATACAAATTCTGAATGTTCTGGATGACATTGGCCTAAGAAAACAAACTGAATGAAGAATTTAGCTATCGTGCAACCGGAGATAACCTATTCAACATGAGATCTCATACTACTGGAAATTGCTCGCACTTAACCTACAACAGGGTCAAACATAGGAGCAGGCAGAACAGTAGCATCCTAGTTTGATTTGACTCTGCCACTAGAAGGAGTATATTGAAAAACACCATGCATGACTCCACAATTCAGCACTCTGAATCTACTGCATCAAGATTCGTGAGTCACCAATTGTAAGTGTAACAGCTAGTAGACATTACCAGTTTTCGGTACTGCAATAGCAGTTAGCAGGTTACCCTTCAAGATCTGAATCCAAAAAAGTAAAAAAAAATCCCACCTATATTCAAGGGGGCCCTCACTCATGGGCTAATAGAAAAGTCAGGAGAAGATAGGCGCACCGGCTTCCGGCAGCCTCCACGACCACCGGAGAAGAAGCATTAGGCCCAGCAGGAGCCAGTGAGCCGAGACTCCTCCCCGGAGTGAAGCATCCAGAGAGCACGCGGGTCGGGAATGAAGCATACGGAATTTCCAACCAAAGTCCAGGATGGCCTCTTAACTTCCCTCAAAAAGGTTGTGCCTAGCTACCTGGTCTCGACTCTCAATCAACAGGGTCAAACATGGCAGCAGGCAGCAACAGTAGCATCCTAACTTGATTTGTCTGTGTCACATCATCAGTTCATCACTCGGCAATTATCTAACACAAAAACCATCAATCCACAGTTTAGCACTCTGAAAGTACTGCATCATGATTCATGAGTCACTAATTTCAAGTGTTGCAGCTAGTAGACATTCTGAAAGTACTAATGATCCAAGAGTCACTAAGTTCAAGGGTAAACATTATCAGTTTTCAGTAGCATTTAGCAGGTTACTCTTCATCTTCAGGATCTGAACCTAAAAAGTATAAAATCCCACCTAATATTCAAGGAGGCTCTCACTCACGAGCTAATCGAAAAGTGAGGAGAAGCTGGGCGCACCTGCTTCCGGTGGCGTCCGCCGCCTTCGCGATCGCCGGAGAAGAAGCAGTAGGCCCGGAGGGAGCCGGCGAGCCGAAACTTCTCCCCGGAGTGAAGCATCTAGAGAGCGCCCCGGATTAGTCGGCCGCGCCGCGGGGGACGGGCCACGGTGGTGGTGGCGGAGGTGGAGGAGAGCTCGCCATCGGACAAACTCGCGGGATTGACCGGCGGCGGCCGCGAGAGATGGCCATGGGATCTCCTGGCGTGAAGCACCACTACTCCATTGTTTCGTGCGGGAGCACCAGCAGCGCGTTCGCTGCGCGGAACGCCAGCGCGTGCGCCAGCACCCGACGCTCCGGCCACGGCCGGGTACGCGGCGCCTTCATCAAAGGCTGCGGCGGCGCGTCTAGGCCTTCGACGTCGTCCAGGGCGCCATATATAACCGTATCGCTGGGATGCCAGAGCGGGCCGCCGAGAACCTCCACACGGCGTGCTTCGCCGTGCCGGCGCCCGTGGCCAACGTGCTCAAGGGGGAGCCCTGCTTGATCGCGCGCATGATTGGGTTTGGTCGAAGAGGAGGAGAGGAGGCGGAGGGGATCTCGATCTAGATCTGGGACGGTTGACCGCGGGGGGTGGGGGGGTTGCGGGTGGCGGACGCGCTTTGGTGTACCGCGGTTGTCCCACCTGCGTTACAGCTATGTATTACTAGTAGCGTCGGTTTTACATCCCATGTTGTTAATATTTTTTTATCTCGTGGCGTGGTGTAGCACACTTACCAGTAGCATGCCTAAAAGAAACCAACGCTGCTACTAAACCATACTAATAGTGCGCTTTGTACCCAGCGCTACTGGTAATTACCAGTAGCGTAGGGACACAAACAAACGCTGCTGATAAACTTCTATGTATAACCATTTTTCTAGTAGTGTATTGATTTTCTAGGGTTTTCACGATGATTAAAACCCTAAAATATTTCCCACGAGTGCCACCCTTCCCTCTGATCGCTGTGATCAGCATGTACTTAACTTAGCATAAGGGCCATGAAAACAGGAATCAGAAACGTATTAGATTTTTGATCCCACACACACATGCAAACACAACAGAATACAAAACAGATAACACAAATCACAGACTACAGGTACTACGATTATCTGAGTGAACTTCTAATGTATAACAACTTCTGGTATTCAAATACATCACATGAAATACTGAGACAATTAGAAATGCAAAACAACTTTCGATGTTGAGGTTGAGCAAGGGACTTTTATTGTGAGGCCCAGCATCTTCAGCAACCTATCCATGCTTCCACCTGTAGCATATAAGTAACTGAAATTTTCAGATTGAATACAGTTGGTATTGGAAAAATGACAGTACGGTAATTTGAAGATGCCATGGAAATCTGTCACAACAACTGTAGGATACCAATTTGAATACAAAGTTCATAAAAGTCAATGTTGAATTAATAAGACCTTTGGAAGATCCAAAATCACTGCTGCGATGAGAGTAAACAGCATGTAGGCCATAGCACATGCAAGAAGCACTTACAGGAAGTGAAGCAAAAGGTTGTACAGCATGGCAACATGAGTAAGCCAACCTCCCTACTAAAGTTATTTCAGTGCTTATGTCTATTTTTTTTAATCATTAGGAAGCCCTAAATATTTTAATGCAAGATCACCAACAGGGTACTACTGAAATATTTCAGTGTCTACATCTCTCTACTGAAATGCACTACTGAAATATTTCAGTGGCTACATGTCTGTATTGAAACTGCACCACTGAAATATTTCACTGGCTACATGCGTGTACTGAAAAAGCACCACTGAAATATTTCAGTTGATACATGTGTGTACTGAAAGTGCACCACTGAAATATTTCAGTGGGTACGTGCGTGTACTGAAAGTTCACCACTGAAATATTTAGTGGCTACGTGCTTGTACTGAAACTGCAGCACTGAAATATTTCAGTTGCTACGTGCGTGTACTGAAACTGCAGCACTAAAAATATTTCAGTGGTTGCGTGCGTGTACTGAAACTGTCGTACTGAAATATTTCAGTGTCTACCCGTGTGTACTGAAATTGCACTACTCAAATATTTCAGTGTCTATCCATGTGTACTGAAATTGCACTACTCAAATATTTCAGTGTCTACCCGTGTGTACTGAAATTGCACTACTCAAATATTTCAGTGTGATCCGGTGTGTACTGAAATTTCAGTACTGAAATATTTCAGAATCTTCAACTATCTACTGAACTTCCAGTTATGAAATTTTTCAGTGTGTACCCTTAGTATAGCATTGTATACTGAACTCGCAATACTCAAACATAATTTATTCTTTGCACCTAATTACGCTGCCATCCAGAGGCTATGGATTGCAGCGGAAGTGGAGGTGAACATCAGATTCTACCACTACAACCATACAAATTTAGCCTAGGGTTCATATACATCATAATCCAGCCCCAGGCAGCATGTACTCAAATCTTCATACAATTTAGAGAACAAAATAGCATCTAGCATTCCCTCACTGAACTATTATCATCACTACCACGACGACTGTAAGCACGAGCAGTAGGAAGATTAGGAGTGTGGAAGCTTACTCTAAACAACTGCACCGCCGCCGTTGAGACGAGGAGAGCGGCGAGGGAAGCATGGAGAATGGTGGGGAAGCGAGGTCGCGACCACTGTCCTCCTCCTCTTGCGCTTCGGAGTCTCCGGTGACTCAGTTGGAGGCTGCACAATCTGCAACGACACCTCGTGCACTGTGGGTTCCTGATCTAGAGGATGCTCTACCCTGGATCTGAACGCCCACCACCTCCGCCTGGTCCACGCGTTGGACGAATCGGCCTGCTCCATCGCCTAGAGGAGGATCTCGATCTTGTTCTTCGGTTGTGCGGGCGGGGGGAAAAGCGTTGCCCTCTCCCTCTTGGTCATTTCTCTGAGAGTGGCCATTGTCGTCCAGTTCATCTGCCTTGTGTTGTCAAACCAAGAACGGATCTCCGTCAACCTGGCCATCTTGACCTGGTCGCCACTGGCGATCTCCATGAAGTCGGCGTTCTCGCCGCCGGCGATCTGCTCGATCTGCTGCTCCATCGAGGTTCTTGCGTGGATGAAAGAGGGGGTGGATGTGGAAGAGGAGAAGAGCAAAGTTGCAGCCGTGAGAAGGAGGAGAAGGCTGCGGTGGACTTGGAATGCAGGACAGGGAGGAGATGGCCGCGCTTGTAATGGTGATGGAAGAGGGGAAGGACCATGGCGGCGGTTTTGCATTGGACGAGAGGGGCGGCGGTTTTGCATTGGACGAGAGGGGCGTGCAAAATTTTCCTAGGACTAAAGTGCCCCTCGATTAAAAGGTGTCCCCACATTGTCATTAGTACCGGCCCCACAAATTTTAGTACTTTCGAATACTTTCATCCGAGTACTTTCGAGTATTACGTATGTGTGTGCCGTTAGATTGAGACAAACGAACGGCTCCAAAAAAGCCCAACTACTGTAAAACTTGTACCAATAATTTGATGTGCGGCGTGTGTGTGCCTTAAGGCCATCTCCAATTTCTAAACAATCTACTCTTTTCATAAACTAATATAAAAGCGTTTAGATCACTATTTTAGTGATTTAATAGCTTTTATATTAGTTTACAGAGGAAATACATCATAAGTCTTTCAAATCTTTTCAAAATTTTAACCGCGTGCTATATATACTTGTTGAAGCAACCTTGCATGGTATAAGCATCGATAAAAAGGATTATATCTAAGAAGATTAACCAGCGACACTAGTGTTTTTGCCACCAACCGCACCAGTCAGTCAGTCGCTTGTCCCGATCGAATGGATCAATATGCCTAACCCTTGCACGTAGTCAATCCATGGACCCGATAGCTTTTATCGAAAAAGGCTTTCGCCCCGTTTTATAAATAAAGCAAACCGTCAAGAGCACATACATGAACTAGTTCAACACACACACACCCAAGACACACAACAAGAGTACACAGGTTCTGCTGAGGGCACAGCTCAATAAGCCCAAAACACATAAAAAGGAAAGGTGGCTGCAGCCGGCGACGACGACGCCTGACGTCTAATCAGGCTCTGGAGGTGGCGGAGGAAGCGGCGGCGATAAGCGGACGGCCATCGAGCGAAGGTCAGCAATGAAGGTAGAGATAGCGTCTCGATCCTGATGGACCCGGTAGCTTTTGGGCCGCTGGTTACTTTGTACCTAGAGGGTACACGCGCCTTGCCCCTCGAAGTTCGAAACGGTTTCCCTTTGCATTGCAATGGAAACAAGCCGATGGACGTACATGGTCGCTGCAAACTTTTCCCCTTCCTTTTCCTTGACAATCTTCGAATTGCTTTTTTTACACAATCTTGGGAGTTGTTAGGACATGCTAGTAGTAATAGGGCATGTAATTAAATAGTACGCAATAGCTAAATGTCAGTGAACATTCGGTTTTGGATCAGTCGATTTTGAGAAGGAAGTTTCGCAAAAAAAATTGAGAAGGAAGAAGGAAGCGCCGGAGATATCACCTCCTGTGTCTGGGAAGAACAACCCCACTATATGTCTTATAGTTGCGGGTGCAGGTTCGCCGAAGAAGCATCCCCACTATCCATCTTAGGGTGACAGGTAAGGTGCTACTTCGCCGGAGATTTTTTGGGTGGTCACCGTGCTTAGAGGGGATGGCCGGCGGTGGCAGCTAGACCGGCGGTGGGGGTGATAGTAGGCGGCTAGGTCGGCGGCAGTGGGGTGGTTTGAAGGAAGAATAGGAACAACAGGAGGTTAAAGGAGATCAAGCCCTTGTTTTCTTTTTTTGATTTCGCATCGGACGGCTAAAAAAATTGACTAACCTAATTTTTTTCTGACGAGTGACATATAGCCAGTCCCTTAATAGTAAGATCAGCTGATGTGCTTGTGTAGTCGAATTCAGTGCTTGGTTGCAAATGGATGGAGCTATGAAAGCGCCGCTCCACCACCTTTTGACCCCGACTGCTCGAGGTAAAATTTCGTGGTTTGGCCCTTTTCACGTCTAAAATCGAGATCTGACCCCGGTTTGAAATTATTTCGACATTTGACCCTTTTAGCTACCGCTGTTCGCCATGGCGATGTGTACAGGCTACCGCCATTCTACCTGGCGGTAGGGTACTTTGACGGCCGTCTGGCCGTTAACGGGGGCTGACGTGGCAAAGGGACCTACCGCCGCAGGTCTCGGCGGTAGGCTCCAACACCCTACCGCCCAGGTCCCCGGCGGTAGGGTCCTGTGATGAACTACGTCTTTGATTTGATGAAACTATGTCATGAACTATGTTTGTTTTGCTGTTGCTGTGACTTGATTTGTGGTCAAGTGATGAAGAAGAAAAACAGAGCAAACTCTGCTCTGCTTTGCACCCTACCGCCAGACCACATGGCGGTAGGAAATGAAACCTTACCGCCGGAGGATATGGCGGTAGGCTGGCGAAATGTTCTGTGACCGAAACGGTCCCCTGTTCCTCGGTAGGGTTGGGCACCCATCACGGAGCCAATGGTGAGGGTTGGCCACCCAAACGCCTGCGCTGCTACCTCTTCTGTGGCCAAATCGGGCATTTTGGGGGCGGTAGGGTTGGGCACCCTACTGCCGCCGCTTATGGCGGTAGGGATGGCCACCCAAACGCCTGCTGTGATGCCTCTTCTGTGGCCAAATCGGGCATTTTGGGGGCGGTAGGGTTGGTCACCCTACCGCCGGCGCTTATGGCGGTAGGGATGGACACCCAACGCCTGTGCTGCCTCTTCTGTGGCCAAATCGGGCATTTTGAGGGCGGTAGGGTTGGGCACCCTACCGCCGCCGCTTATGGCGGTAGGGATGGCCACCCAAACGCCTCACAGTCAGCCTGTGGGCCAATCGGGCATTTTGGGGGCGGTAGGTTTGGTCACCCTACCGCCGGCGCTTATGATGGTAGGGGTGGCCACCCAACGCCTGCTGTGCTGCCTCTTCTGTGGCCAAATCGAGCATTTTGGGGGCGGTAGGGTTGGTCACCCTACCGCCGGGGCCCATGTGTTGGGGATCGTAGCAGAATTTTAAAATTTTCTACGCATCACCAAGATCAATCTATGGAGCCATCTAGCAACGAGAGAGAGAGGAGTGCATCTACATACCCTTGTAGATCGTGAGCGGAAGCGTTCAAGAGAATGGGGTTGACGGAGTCGTACTCGTCGTGATCCAAATCACCGATGACCGAGCGCCGAACGAACGGCACCTCCGCGTTCAACACATGTACGGTTGGGGAAGACGTCTCCTCCTTCTTGATCCAGCAAGGGGGAAGGAGAGGTTGATGGAGATCCAGCAGCACGACAGCGTGATGGTGGAAGCAGCAGCGATCTCGACAGGGCTTCGCCAAGCACTACGAGAGGGAGAGGTGTCACGGGAGGGAGAGGGAGGCGTCAGGGGCTAGGGTGCGGCTGCCCGCCCTCCCCCGCCCACTATATATAGGGGCCAAGGGGGCGGCCTCTAGATTCCATCTAGATGGGGGGCGGCTACAAGGGGGTGGCTTGTCCCCTGTTGCTGGGGCGCTTCACCCTAGGGTTTCCAACCCTAGGCGCAGGGGAGCCCCAAGGGGGGTGCACCAGCCCACCAAGGACTGGTTCCCTTCCCCACTTCAGCCCATGGGGCCCTCCGGGATAGGTGGCCCCACCCGGTGGACCCCCGGGACCCTTCCGGTGGTCCCGGTACAATACCTATTACCCCCGAAACCTTCCCGATGGCCGAAACTTGACTTCCTATATACAAATCTTTACCTCTGGACCATTCCGGAACTCCACGTGATGTCCCGGATCTCATCCGGGACTACGAACAACTTTCGGGTTACCGCATACTAATATCTCTACAACCCTAGCGTCACCGAACCTTAAGTGTGTAGACCCTACGGGTTCGGGAGACACGCAGACATGACCGAGACGACTCTGGGCCAATAACCAACAGCAGGATCTGGATACCCATGTTGGCTCCCACATGCTCCTCGATGATCTCATCGGATGAACCACGATGTTGAGGATTCAATCAATCCCGTATACAATTCCCTTTGTCAATCGGTACGTTACTTGCCCGAGATTCGATCGTCGGTATCCCAATACCTCGCTCAATCTCGTTATCGCAAGTCACTTTACTCGCATCAGTAATGCATGATCCCGTGATCAACCACTTGGTCACATTGAGCTCATTATGATGATGCATTACCGAGTGGGCCCAGAGATACCTCTACATCACGGAGTGACAAATCCCAAAGTGTCGATTCGTACAACCCAACAGACACTTTCGGAGATACCCGTAGTGGACCTTTATAGCCACCCATTGCCAGTGATGTTTGGCACACCCAAAGCACTCCTAGGTATCCGGGAGTTGCACAATCTCATGGTCTAAGGAAATGATACTTGACATTTGGAAAAGCTCTAGCAAACGAACTACACGATCTTGTGCTATGCTTAAGATTGGGTCTTGTCCATCACATCATTCTCCTAATGACGTGATCCCGTTATCAATGACATCCAATGTCCATAGTCAGGAAACCATGACTATCTGTTGATCAATGAGCTAGTCAACTAGAGGCTCACTAGGGGCATGTTGTGGTCTATGTATTCACACATGTATTACGATTTCCGGATAACACAATTACAGCATGAATAATAGACAATTATCATGAACAAAGAAATATAATAATAACCATTTTATTATTGCCTCTAGGGCATATTTCCAACAGTCTCCCACTTGCACTAGAGTCACTAATCTAGTTACATTGTGATGAATCGAACACCCATAGAGTTCGTGTTGATCATGTTTTGCTCTAGGGAGAGGTTTAGTCAACGATTCCGCTACATCTGTGTCTGTATGTACTTTACAAATATCTATGTCTCCATCTTGAACATTTTCACGAATGGAGTTGAAGCGACGCTTGATGTGCTCGGTCTTCTTGTGAAACCTGGCTCCTTGGCTAGTGCAATAGCTCCAGTGTTGTCACAGAAGAGTGTGATCGCCCCGACGCATTGGGTATGACTCCTAGGTCGGTGATGAACTCCTTCACCTGCATTGCTTCATGCACCGCCTCCGAGGCTGCATGTACTCCGCTTCACATGTAGATCCCGCCACGACGCTTTGCTTGCAATCGCACTACCATCGCCCCACAATTCAAAATAAACACGATCCGGTTTGTGACTTAGAGTCATCCAGATCTGTGTCGAAGCTTAGCGCCGACGTAACCCTTTACTGACGAGCTCTTCGTCACCTCCATACACGAGAAACATGTCCTTAGTCCTTTCGTGTACTTCAGGATATTCTTGACCGCTGTCCAAAGGTTCCATGTCGGGATTACTTTGGTACCTTCCTACCAAACTTACGGCAAGGTTTACATCAGGTCTGGTACACATCATGGCATATATAATAGACCCTATGGCTGAAGCATAGGGGACGACACTCATCTTTTCTCTATCTTCTGCCGTGGTCGAGCATTGAGCCGTGCTCAATCACACACCTTGCAATATAGGCAAGAACCCCTTTTTGGACTGATCCATATTGAACTTCTTCAATATCTTGTCAAGGTACGTACTTTGTGAAAGACCAATGAGGCGTCTCGGTCTATCTCTATAGATCTTGATGCCTAATATATAAGCAGCTTCTCCAAGGTCCTTCATTGAAAAACACTTGTTCAAGTAGGCCTTTATGCTTTCCAAGAATTCTATATCATTTCCCATCAATAGTATGTCATCCACATATAATATGAGAAATCCTACAGAGCTCCCACTCACTTTCTTGTAAACACAGGCTTCTCCATAAGTCTGTGTAAACCCAAACGCTTTGATCATCTCATCAAATCGAATGTTCCAACTCCGAGATGCTTGCACCACCTTGTTAGCATTCTTAGGATCGACAAAACCTTCCGGCTGCATCATATACAATTCTTCCTTAAGAAAGCCGTTAAGGAATGTCGTTTTGACGTCCATTTGCCATATCTCATAATCATGGAATGCGGCAATTGCTAACATGATTCGGACGGACTTCAGCTTCGCTACGGGTGAGAAAGTCTCATCGTAGTCAACCCCTAGAACTTGTCGATAACCCTTAGCGACAAGTCGAGCCTTATAGATGGTCACATTACCATCTGCGTCTGTCTTCTTCTTAAAGATCCATTTATTTTCTATGGCTCGTCGATCATCGGGCAAGTCACCAAAGTCCATACTTCGCTTTCATACATGGATCCTATCTCGGATTTCATGGCTTCTAGCCATTTGTCGGAATCTGGGACCGCCATCGCTTCTTCATAGTTCGAAGGTTCACCGTTGTCTAACAACATGATTTCCAAGACAGGATTGTCGTACCACTCTGGTGCGAAACGTGTCCTTGTGGACCTACGAAGTTCAATAGGAGCTTGATCCGAAGTACCTTGATCGTCATCATTAACCTCCTCTCTAGTCGGTGCAGGCACCACAGGAACATCTTCCTGAGCTGCGCTACTTTCCGTTTTAAGAGGTAGTACTTCATCAAGCTCTACTTTCCTCCCACTTATTTCTTTCGAGAGAAACTCTTTCTCCAGAAAGGATCCGTTCTAGCAACAAAGATCTTGCCTTCGGATCTGAGGTAGAAGGTATACCCAATGGTTTCCTTAGGGTATCCTATGAAGACGCATTTTTCCAACTTGGGTTCGAGCTTTTCAGGTTGAAGTTTCTTGACATAAGCATCGCATCCCCAAACTTTTAGAAACGACAACTTAGGTTTCTTCCCAAACCATAATTCATACGGTGTCGCCTCAACAGATTTTGACGGAGCCCTATTTAAAGTGAATGCGGCAGTCTCTAAAGCATAGCCCCAAAATGAGAGCGGTAGATCGGTAAGAGACATCATAGATCGCACCATATCTAATAGAGTGCGACACGACGCTCGGACACACCATTTCACCGAGGTGTTCCAGCGGCGTGAGTTGTGAAACGATTCCACATTTCCTTAAGTGTGTGCCAAATTCGTGACTCAAATATTCCCTCCACGATCCGATCGTAAGAACTTTATTTTCCTCACGTTGATTCTCAACCTCACTCTGAAATTCCTTGAACTTTTCAAAGGTCTCAGACTTGTGTTTCATTAATTAGACATACCCATATCTACTCAAGTCATCAGTGAGAGTGAGAACATAACGATAGCCACCGCGAGCCTCAACACTCATTGGACCGCACACATTAGTATGTATGATTTCCAGTAAGTTGGTTGCTCGCTCCATTGTTCCGGAGAACGGAGTCTTGGTCATTTTACCCATGAGGCATGGTTCAGACGTGTCAAATGATTCGTAATCAAGAGACTCCAAAAGTCCATCCGCATGGAGCTTCTTCATGCGTTTGACACCTATGTGACCAAGGCGGCAAAGTACACAAGTATGTGGGACTATCATTATCAACCTTACATCTTTTGGTATTCACACTATGAATATGTGTAACATTATGCTCGAGATTCATTAAGAATAAACCATTCACCAAATGGGCATGACCATAAAACATATCTCTCATATAAATAGAACAACCATTATTCTCGGATTTAAATGAGTAGCCATCTCAATTAAACGAGATCCCGATACAATGTTCATGCTCAAAGCTGGCACTAAATAACAATTATTGAGGTTTAAAACTAATCCCGTAGGTAAATGTAGAGGTAGCGCGTCGACGGCGATCACATCGACCTTGGAACCATTCCCGGCGCGCATCGTCACCTCGCCCTTCGCCATTTTCGCTTATTCCGCAGCCTCTGCTTTTGAGTTACAAATATGAGCAACGGCACCGTATCGATACCTGTGAGCTACTACGAGTAATCGGTAAGGTACACATCAATTACATGTATATCACATATACCTTTAGTGTTGCCGCATTCTTGTCCGCTAAATATTTGGGGCAGTTCCGCTTCCAAAGGACCACTTCCCTTGCAATAAAAGCACTCGATCTCGTGCTTGGGTCCACTCTTTGGCTTCTTCCCGGCAACTGGCTTATCGGGCGCAACTCCCTTGTCATTCTTCTTGAAGTTCTTCTTACCCTTGCCTTTCTTAAACTTAGTGGTTTTATTCACCATCAACACTTGATGTTCCCTTTGATTTCCAATTTCATCGATTTCAGATTGAATATACCTCGTGAATGGTCTTTTCCATCCCTGCATATTGAAGTTCATCACAAAGCTCTTGTAGCTCGGTGGAAGCGATCGAAGGATCCTCACACGACCGCATCATCCGGAGATTAACTCCTACCGAGTCAGCGGTTGTGCAACCCGGACATTTTGAGTATGTGCTCACCGATGTAACTATTTTCCTCCATCTTACAATCAAGAACTTGTCGGAGACTTCATATCTCTCAACCCGGCATGAGCTTGGAAAACCATTTTCAGCTCTTCAACATCTCATATGCTCCGTGTTGCTCAAAACGCTTTTGGAGCCCCGGTTCTAAGTCTGTAAAGCATGCCGCATCGAACGAGGGAGTAATCAAGAAGACGAGACCGCCAAGCCGCTCATAACGCCTTGGTTCTCTCGATGGGTGCTTCACCTAGCGGTGCTTCTAGGACATAATCTTTCTTCAGCTATGAGGGTGATCTCGTGTTTCGGACCCGTCCGTATAGTTGCCGCCATCATCTTTCAGCTTGGTTTTCTAGGAACGCGTTGAAGTTGAGGGCAACATTAGCGTGGGCCATTTGATCTACAAGACATATTGTAAAGATTTTAGACTAAGTTCATGATAATTAAGTTCATCTAATCAAATTATTCAATGAACTCCCACTCGATAGACATCCTCTAATCATCTAACTGAAACATGATCCGAGTCAACTAGGCTGTGTCTCGATCATCACGTGAGACGGACTAGTTAACGCCGGTGAACATCTTCATGTTGATCGATCTTCTATACGACTCATGCTCGACCTTTCGCCTTTCGTGGTTCCGAGGCCATGTCTGTACATGCTAGGCTCGTCAAGTCAACCTAAGTGTATTATGCGTGTAACTGGCTTACACCCGTTGTATTCGAACGTTAGAATCTATCACACCCGATCATCAAGTGGTGCTTCAAAACAACGAACCTTTGCAACGGTGCACAGTTAGGGGGAACACTTTCTTGAAATTATTATAAGGGATCATCTTATTTATTATCGTCGTTCTAAACAAATAAGAAGCAAAACATGATAAACATCACATGCAATCAAATAGTGACATGATATGGCCAATATCATATTGCTCCTTTGATCTCCATCTTCGGGGCGCCATGATCATCTTTGTCACCGGCATGACACCATGATCTCCATCATCGTGTCTCCATGAAGTTGTCACGCCAACGATTACTTCTACTTCTATGGCTAATGTTTTAGCAATAAAGTAAAGTAATTTACATGGCGTTATTCAATGACACGCAGGTCATACAAAAAATAAAGACAACTCCTATGGCTCCTGCCAGTTGTCATACTCATCGACATGCAAGTCGTGATTCCTATTACAAGAACATGATCAATCTCATACATCACATATATCATTCATCACATCCTTTTGGCCATATCACATCACAAGGCACATGCTGCAAAAACAAGTTAGACGTCCTCTAATTGTTGTTGCATGTTTTTACGTGGCTTCTATAGGTTTCTAGCAAGAATGTTTCTTACCTACGTAAAACCACAACGTGATATGCCAATTTCTATTTACCCTTCATAAGGACCCTTTTCATCGAATCCGCTCCAACTAAAGTGGGAGAGACAGACACCCGCTAGCCACCTTATGCAACTAGTGCATGTCGGGCCGGTGGAACTGTCTCACGAAGAGTACATGTAAGGTCGGTCCGGACGCTTCATCCCACGATGCTGCCAAGCAAGATAAGACTAGTAGTGGCAAGAAAATTGACAACATCGACGCCCACAATCGCTTAGTGTTCTACTCGTGCATAGTAACTATGCATAGACCTAGCTCATGATGCCACTGTTGGGGATCGTAGCAGAATTTTAAAATTTTCTACGCATCACCAAGATCAATCTATGGAGTCATCTAGCAACGAGAGAGAGAGGAGTGCCTCTACATACCCTTGTAGATCGCGAGCGGAAGCGTTCAAGAGAACAGGGTTGATGGAGTCATACTCGTCGTGATCCAAATCACCGATGACCGAGCGCCGAACGGACGGCACCTCCGCGTTCAACACACGTACGGGTGGGGACGACGTCTCCTCTTTCTTGATCCATCAAGGGGGAAGGTGAGGTTGATGGAGATCCAAAGAAGACGACGGCGTGGTGGTGGAAGCAGCGGCGATCTCGGCAGGGCTTCGCCAAGCACTACGAGAGGGAGAGGTGTCACGGGAGGGAGAGGGAGGCGCCAGGGGCTAGGGTGCGGCTGCCCTCCCTCCCCCCACTATATATAGGGGCAAAGGGGGGCGGCCCCTCTAGATCCCATCTAGATGGGGGGCGGCCAAGGAGGGTGGCTTGCCCCCCAAGCCAAGTGGGGCGCCCCCACCCTAGGGTTTCCAACCCTAGGCGCAGGGAGGCCCAGGGGGGCACCAGCCCACCAGGCTGGTTCCTTCCCCACTTCAGCCCATGGGGCCCTCCGGATAGGTGGCCCCACCCGATGGACCCTCGAGACCCTTCCCGGTGGTCCCAGACAATACCGACACTTCAAACCTTCCCGATGGTCAAACTTGACTTCCTATATACAAATCTTTACCTCCGGACCATTCCGAACTCCTCGTGATGTCCGGGATCTCATCCGGACTCAACAACTTTCGGGTTACCGCATACTAATATCTCTACAACCCTAGCGCCACCGAACCTTATGTGTAGACCCTACGGGTTCGGGAGACACGCAGACATGACCGGACGACTCTCCGGTCAATAACCAACAGCGGATCTGGATACCCATGTTGGCTCCCACATGCTCCTCGATGATCTCATCGGATGAACCACGATGTCGAGGATTCAATCAATCCCGTATACAATTCCCTTTGTCAATCAAGACGTTACTTGCCCGAGACTCGATCGTCGGTATCCCAATACCTCGCTCAATCTCGCTATCGGCAAGTCACTTTACTCATACCGTAATGCATGATCCCGTGATCAACCACTTGGTCACATTGAGCTCATTATGATGATGCATTACCGAAAGGGCCCAGAGATACCTCTCCGCTTACACGGAGTGACAAATCCCAAAGGTCGATTCGTACAACCCAACAGACACTTTCGGAGATACCCGTAGTGTACCTTTATAGCCACCCATTTACGTTGTGACGTTTGGCACACCCAAAGCACTCCTACGGTATCTGGGAGTTGCACAAGCTCATGGTCTAAGAAATGATACTTGACATTTGGAAAAGCTCTAGCAAACGAACTACACGATCTTGTGCTATGCTTAGGATTGGGTCTTGTCCATCACATCATTCTCCTAATGATGTGATCCCGTTATCAATGACATCCAATGTCCATAGTCAGGAAACCATGACTATCCGTTGACCAACGAGCTAGTCAACTAGAGGCTCACTAGGGACATGTTGTGGTCTATGTATTCACACATGTATTACGATTTCCGGATAACACAATTATAGCATGAATAATAGACAATTATCATGAACAAAGAAATATAATAATAACCATTTTATTATTGCCTCTAGGGCATATTTCCAACACCATGGCGGTAGGGTTGGCCACCCAAACGCCTACTGTGCTGCCTCTTCTGTGGCCAAATCGGGCAATTTGGGGGCGGTAGGGTTGGGCACCCTACCGCCGGGGCCCATGGCGGTAGGGTTCTGTTCCTTTTCCCTCTTCCTATCTTTTTTAGCCCTTTGCCTTTGCATTTCTTAAAAATTTCGTGAACTAAGCATACAAAATGACATGCAAAATGATGGAGTAATAAGACATACATAATCGAGCATAGTTCATTACATCCACAAATGACACTAGTTCAACTGACTTAAAACATCTAGAGACTCGAATGACATGAGTTCAAAGTACAAAGCTCAAGCTCGAGCATACACTTTCTACTTCGGAAAGAAAGATGTAAAACGCATAAGATGTTCAATTTGTGCGTCACGATCAGGATTAGGCTTCAGTTGATAATCCGACGATCCCGCCCAATTCTTCAACACACCTTTCGTTTCGCCGAACCAGGCCCATCGAGCACGGCGTTCCGGAATCTCTGACTTGCCGTGTGTGATTTCCCATCCAATGACCTGTCCGGGTTTTCTCAAGTCCAGCTCGCGGAATTCTTCTATGTTCACAGAGAAAAAGATCTCCGCTGCTACGTAATGCCCGCAAGCATATGCCCTATCATGCAGCAGATCAAGTATGTTCTGCTTTTTCATCACAACCCTACGGAAAAATTTTCTCCTTAAGATCGGAAGGTTCCTCCATGAATGGATACTTGTTGAAATCCATCATGGCAGCAAACTCCTCATCATTGCTCTTGAACCATGCTTCAAGCTCCCTCTTGATAGCAAGTTGTCGCCCGTACAATCTTCATAGACGCCGCAGCCAAACTCTTAGATGCAATGCCACAACACTTCTCATATACTTTCTTCAATCTGCCCGGGGTCATGTTTTCCATGCTACATGAAATGGAACAAACCATAACTCAAATCAAATGATACAATACAAACACAAAGCATAACTTATTTATAATGACCTAGGTTACATAATGTTCTCACTGGTTCAAAATGACATAGGTTACATAAATGATAAGGGTACATGCCATTACAGTCCAAATAACACTACAACATCATTTGTTTCAACCCCCTCTACTACTCCATCAACAAGACATCTTTGTCGTACGGCCCGGGGTTGCAACAAATGACATCATTTCTTTCACGGACCCAAGCCCAACGAGTTGCCCGACTAAGTATAGCCGACGATGCTTACCTAACTAGCCAATCAATGATCTGGCCAGGGTTGTTAAAGTCCATCTCATTCACTTCATCCCTTGTTCCACACAATGCAATTTGCCTTGCAAGAGCGCGTCTATGATTTTTCTCTTCGTTCTTGAGTTTGCTTATGTTTTTCTCTTTAGCTTGGTATAACTTAACTCTGGCATCGTCGCACTTCGACACATAATACTTTGAAAAATCTTTACAAGCCGCATCAATGCATCAACGGCTTTGACCCACAAGTCCATCTTTTCCTCAATGACTGCACGTTCACGCTTAGCAGCCGCCTCCGCAGAAGTCTCAACAAAGATGATCGATCCCATCCTACAAGTCGAGGGATTACTATAACGGTCATCCAAGGTAAAAATCCTAACCGTGTCTCAAATCCTAACTTGAATCCTAGGAGTAGATCGAGCTATAATTCAAGAGGTACCTACTCTAACAAAACCCTAATTAAACTATAACCATAACGTTCGTCATATAGACATTTACTTAAGCATAACCATAACCATAACCTTAACCCTAACCATGTCATTATACCTAACCCTAACAAAACCCTAATGATATTTCTTACTACCCAAACAATGCTAGTGACACAATACATTGTCAAAGCACAAACATTACCCTAAATGCATCATATACAATGATTTCACCACAACAAAACCATGAACTAGTGATTCCAACAAAATGAGCAAAATGCATGATTTGAACCAACCAAATGAAGGGGGATGGGGAGGTACCTTGGGTGATGCAAATGAGCTCGATCCACCGGCCAAATCTCAAGCAATGGAGGGGGATCAGTGGGTGATTTGGTGGGGGAGAAGAGGGGGGGAGAGCTTCAGCTCGAAAGAAAAGTGGGGTGAATGAGTGAGTGGGGGAGCAGCACAGCCCCCTCCTTCACAACCTTATTCAGGAACCTACCGCCAGACATGGCTAGGTTGCAACAGCCATTGCAGAGGGCGGGCCAGAGGTCCTTTGCCACGTGTACACGGCTGTTAACGGCCAGACGGCGTCAGGGAACCTACCGCCACGAGGAGCGGCGGTAGCCTGCATAAATCTACCGCCGGGAACCCCGGCGGTAACAGAAGGGTCAAATGTCGAAATAATTTCAAACTGGGGTCCGATCTCGATTTTAGACGTGAATAGGGTCAAAACACGAAATTTTGCCACTGCTCGATGCAGAGCAGAGCAACCGCACAAGCCTGGGTCAGCAGTCAGCTTCCATCCGACTCTCATCCTCGTCACCACCAAGAGCCTACGCAACGCCCCCTACAAATACCGTGCGCTTCCGTCCCCTTCAATGGCAAGTCAAGCAACCCACACACCCACCAAATCCAAGCAAGGAGCAGTAGCAGTCAGCCAACTGCCGAACATCCAAGCTCACCGATCACTTGTTTCTCTCCCGCCAGCTCCATTCAGCTCTTGCGGCTTCGTTGCAATGGCGGCCGTGAACAAGTCCGTCGAGCGGCTGGCGCAGCGCCTGGTGGCACCCGCCAAGCCCACGCCGGTCGGCCCGCTCCGCCTGTCCTGGCTCGACCGCTACCCCACCCAGATGGCGCTCATCGAGTCCCTGCACGTTTTCAAGCCGGCTCTTGACCGGGACGTCGTTGCCGGTGGCAACGACGCTGGCCCGGCGAGGACCATCGAGCGGGCTCTGGCGCAGGCCCTGGTGCAGTACTACCCGCTCGCGGGACGGCTGGGGTTCACGGACGACGGCGGGCTGCTGCAGGTGCACTGCGGCGGCGACGGCAGCGGGGTCTGGTTCACGGAGGCCGCGGCCGCCTGCGCGCTCGAGGACGTGGAGTACCTGGAGCACCCCATGATGATCGCCAAGGACGAGCTGCTCCCGCCCACGCCCGCCCAAGAGGAGGACGAGCGCAGGCTCGTCCTGCTCGTCCAGGTCACCACCTTCGCCTGCGGAGGCTTCGTCGTCGGCTTCCGCTTCAGCCACGCCGTCTCCGACGGCCCCGGCGCCGCGCAGTTCATGGCCGCCGTCGGCGAGCTCGCCCGCGGCCGTAGCAGCGTGGAAGGCCTGGCGGTGGAGCCGCAATGGGGCCGCGAGGCGATCCCGGACCCGGCCGGCGCCGTCGTCGGCAGCCTGCCGAGCCCCGCAGGCGCCAAGCGGCTCGAGTACCTCGCCATGGACATCTCCGCAGACTACATCAACCACTTCAAGTCTCAGTACAACTCGTCGCACACCGGCTCCTGGTGCTCGGCGTTCGAGGTGCTGGTGGCCAAGGCGTGGCAGAGCCGCACCCGCGCGGCGGGGTTCGAGCCGGACTCCACCGTGCACCTCTGCTTCGCCATGAACGCGCGGCCCCTCCTGCACGCCTCGCTCCCGCGCGCCGGCGCCGGGTTCTACGGCAACTGCTACTACATCATGCGCGTCTCGGCGCCCGCGGGAAAGGTGTCCGGCTCCTCCATCCCGGAAGTGGTGAAGATCATCAAGGACGGGAAGAGACGGATGCCCTCCGAGTTCGCGCGATGGGCGACCGGGGAGACCGGCGCCGACGGCGGCGAGGACCCGTACCAGATCACGTCGGACTACCGGACGCTGCTGGTATCGGACTGGACGCGGCTCGGGTTCGCCGAGGTGGACTACGGCTGGGGCCCGCCGGCGCACGTCGTGCCGCTCACGAACCTGGACTACATCGCGACGTGCATCTTGGTGAAGCCGTGGGCGCACAAGCCAGGGGCGCGGCTCATCACCCAGTGCGTGACGCCCGACCGTGTCGCCGCCTTCCACCAGGGAATGCTGGACATGAACTGACCGGAGCCGGAGGAGAAGTGAAGCCGAAGGCAAAAGGATGCGTGGTTAGAGATAGATATGGTTGTTGCATTGGATTGGTTGATGTGTGGATTGATTGATGGTGTGTAGCGTGACTGAAAATAAGCAACCGATCCTGAATTTGGGGAGTTGATTGTATGAGTTTGGTGGAAAGCCACCAGCTGAACTCGTTTTTCGTGGAGTATAATAAACTACTCATGTTGGATACAGAGCTCTTGTTCTCCCGTCACTCACTGGCTGAAAGGAGCTTGGCATCCGCCGCAGCAGCGTGCATCGTAGATCAGCACTTACTCCTGGAATTAGTTGACGTTTCAAAGAGTAAATAGCATAAAGCTACCAGTTTACAGGTTAGGGTTCCAAAAATCTATCAGTTTTTTAATTTTCTCAGAAAGCTACCAAACGCGCGGTCCGCTGTTTCAAAAAACCCAAACCCGCGGTGACTAGCGATTTAACCGTTTTTCCGACGGCTGGGCCCATCTGTCAGCCCACGGCCACGCACGCCACGGCGCTGGAGTTCACGGCCGTTAGCCGACGCGGGTCCGGCCGGAACCAAAGTAGGCTGTCGGGTTTCTTGTTTTCTCACTCCTCTCTCCTCTCCCGCAGCGACCTAGTGGGCGATGGCGGCGCGCAGCCAAATCTCGTCGGCGGCGAGCGATTGAGCCAAGGCGGCTTGGCGAGGAGGGCGGTGGACCCTCGAGGTGGACAAATGGCTAGGCAGCTCGAGCTTCCCGGCAGCGATGGTCGCAGCAGCCCATCACCGCCATGGCTCATGTGGATCCCATGAGCTCAGATCCGAAGTACGCGCTGTGGCAGCAGTGGCGGCGCATCCACGCCGATCCAACAGCGGCCACCATTGGGCGTCGTCCTTTGGTGGAGAGGTAAGCACCGCTCAATGTTTCGGGTGCTTTAGTTCAAATTAGAAGAAAGTGCATCAGTATTTATGGGTCAATTTAATCCTACAGACTTAGATGATGCGAGTTGGGACTTGAGGCTACATTTTCAAGGAATAGATAATATGGAGAAAAAATATTCAAAGGTCCTCGGATATCGCTTATCGACCATATTAGCATTGGTTGAGTTGGAGGGCTATGGAATGGATGCATTTCTAACTTATGTAAAGGAAGAGGGAAAGGGCCGGAGGGTGGAGGCCCTGGATAGTGAGGAGGCATTAGAGGAAATGCTTGACTTATTTGTTGATAATAAGGTACTAAACATCGGTGTCGTAAAAGCTACCGATCCAAGCCCACAGATGAGGAACAGATCCCCATTGATCATGTTGGTGAACCTGTTGTTTCGAGTTTCATAAGAAGGTGTTCAGACCTGCCTCGATGATCCCTACATAAACACACAAAGAAAGCAGCAATTTTAACAAGGGAAAAAGTTGTGGAAGAAGAAGATGTAGAAGAAGCAAGATGAGGAAGAAGAAGATGTACCAGAGGAAGAAGATGAAGTTGAAGATGACAAATCATCTTGATTTTGAGTTCTTTAGGGGTGATTACAGAGGGGAGAAAATTTCTTACAAAGCTTGGTGTAGGGGTGAAGATGAGATCGGCATCGACATCGCAGAGCACTTCAGGCAGCAAACTCGTAACCTTCCGAGTTTTGGGAGGAAGAACCAGTTGTTTCAAGATGAACAAGTAGAGGATCCCGCATAAGTGATCCTGCATCAGTAACTACAAATGCAGCCAAAAGCTTAAGCCGCTTAGAAAACCTGGCCCAACTAGAAATTCTCACGGTGAGCCCGAGCACACCAAGTTTGAAGATTATGTCCTCGAAGGTGATGAGTACTATTTTCCGGTGATTTTGGCATAAGTGATGAAGATGATGCACCAAGGCTGCCATCCGGAAGGAAGAGTAGGAAGAAGGTAAGAAGGAGAGGATATGGTATGATCCATCAAGGCCTCGATGCACATGAGCAGTTTGCAATGCATTTGTGCTTTGAAAATGTAGTTGAGTTCAGAGAAGCACTTAGAAATTTTCATGTGAGGACTCTTAGGAATTTTGAGTATCACGTAAATGAACCAACTAGGGTTATTGCTTGGTGCTCGAGAGAAAACATGGATGTCAAGTTTACATAGTTGCCTCCAAGATAGCTCATGAGGCAACTTTCAGATCAAGAAGATGAACTGGATCACACTTGTGGAGCAAGTGGAGAGAACACAAAGGTGACACCAATTGGGTTGCTAAGGTTTGTGAGGATACAAATGATCCAACCTCGAGCTGGTGTTGACACAATTATGTCATACACAAAGAAGAATTTTGGTGTGCATGTGCCTAAAAGCTTGGCATATAGGGCAAGGAAGCAAGCGATTGAGGTTGTGCAAGGAGATCACAAACCCAAAGATCACGTAATAAGGGACTACTTGCAGTGTGTGCTAGATACTAACCCTGGTAGTAGGTGCATAGTAACAACATATGAGGACCCACTTAACCCAGCTCCTACCCCAAGGTTTCACTATATGTTTTACTGCTTGTTTGCATGCAAGGAGGGTTTTCTGAATGGATGCAGGCCATTTATAGGTAAGTATTCAGAAATTTATATGTTCTTTAAACATTGATGTACTTAGGCACTCATGTTATCATGTTAGCAGTGTCCGGATGGTTGCTTCATCAAGCTAAGCAATCGGTCAAATAGATATTGGTAGCTATAGGGAGGGATGGCAACAATAACATCTTCCCAATAGCTTTTGGTGTTGTTGATAAGGAAGAGATGCATAGTTGGACATGGTTTCTCACACGCTTGAGAACAGTCATTGAACTGCAATAAGTTTGGCAAATACACAATTATGTCCTGATCGTAAGGTATTGTTCGAACCTAGTCTTTACATTTGCCTTTACATTTGCAATGAGTAAATGTTATTCAAGAGATGAGTAACACTTAAGATTACCTTATATTGAACAGGGATTGTTGAATGCAATAGATGATGTATTCCCGACTCTCCACAAAGGTTTTGTCTTAGACATATTTATGCCAATTTTCAGTCTGCTGGTTTCAGAGGAGAGGAACTTAAGAAACATTTAGATCAGGTTGCCTATTCCTTTACCAAACATGGACATGATTTAGGCATGGAGAATTTGAAAAAAGAAAGTTTAGAAGTGGTTGTCCCAGATACCAGACCATACCTGGGCTAGGTATAAAATGGACACTGTGTGCAAAACTAACCTGGTAGTAAACAACCTTAGTGAGGTTTTCAATAGAATGATATTGGATGTTAGGAACACGCCAATCAGGACTATGTTAGAGGGCATAAGAACAAAGCTAATGATTAAGTTTCAGAAGATCAGAGAGAAGACAGAGGGATG
Source organism: Aegilops bicornis (assembly GCA_021605145.1). Taxonomy (NCBI): domain Eukaryota; kingdom Viridiplantae; phylum Streptophyta; class Magnoliopsida; order Poales; family Poaceae; genus Aegilops; species Aegilops bicornis. The sequence continues at coordinate 136,735,720 of CM038671.1, forward strand.
CAGATGGGAAATCACACCTACTTATTCAGAGATTTTAGAAGAGGGAAGAAGTGGGCTAAATATTGTGAAGCATACATGGCAGGCTGTGGATATGGCAGGTCACAAGTAGCTCTGAAAACACATATTGTGTTAATTTGAACAATGAGACACAGGATCAGAAGAGGTGGGACATGACAGCTATCCCATGCAACATGCCATTCTTGCAATGCAGAAATTGAAGATACACCACGAAGACTATGTTTCGCTTTCTTCAAGAAACCCATGTATTGTGAAACATATAAGCACATAATATTCCTGTGCAGTCCCGACCATTGGCCTCATACAAATGGGCATGATATTTCCCCCCTGTTTTTAGAGAAAAGAAAGGTAAGAAACAAACTGCCAGGAGGAAAGGCCTGCTTTGAGGTGCCGCCTAAAAAGACACTTCTAGGATTGGTACAGTCACATGCAAAGAATCGCAAGATGCAAGGGCACAGGATCAACAATTGTGGTGTCCCTTTGAAACCTAAGTTCCAAATGAGGCTGAACAAACATCAGGTATGTCCATTGATTCCATGGTTACTTACATTGCATTGCATTGTTACATTCATTTCATTTGTAGGAAAATACTTCTAACTAATATTGTTGTGTAGGAAAATAGAACAAACTACTCTGAGGCTGGATCTTCAATGCCCAAGAATCGCACCAAGGGTACTCGCTGCCTCCGCACCGCACCAACTCCTCCTCCAAAGAACAAATGAGTCAACACATACAACTTCTAGGTCAAGGAAGAGGGCAGCACCAGCTACATCAACAAAGCACCACCACCTCTCAAGAAGAGCAGGACCAACACATCTTCTGCAACAAGAGTAGCACCTGCCAAGAAGAAGAACACAACTATTCTCGGCAATGGATCAAGGTCTTCTCAAAGAAAGAACACTGTGTCATCAAGGTCTTCTCCAAAGAAAGAACACCAGGTCGACTCATCGCCAATAGAGCGCAATCGGATCTTTCATTGCTCCTAGACAGGCTGCTGCCAATAGAGCTGCTACAAGTGTTGTGCATGATGGGTCAAAAAGGGTCAGGAAGCCATCTAATAGGCTGAAAGATTACTTTTATGCAAGTGGCAACTAGCTGAAGTTGTTGAATTTGACTTGGTGTATTCTGCACTCTTTGATTTGGTTTGTAATATGGTACTGTATGTGGATTCTGCACTTGTTTGCAACTTCAATTCATTTGGTTTTGCACTTGTCTGCATATCATTTATCTATATGTGGATTCAACACTTGATATACACCTTACAGATAGAAACTTCCAAATCTCATAGATAGATAGATAGATAGTCTCATAGATTACATCCAAATCTCACAAATACTACTACAAGTCTCTCTCAATTTGACTTACAGATAGAAAGATAGATAGAAAGATAGATAGCAAGATAGATAGCTAGATTGACATATCAGTCATAAGCGCTCAAAGAAACGGACCCACTTGGTCCTAGTTGTCGGATGAGGAGCCATGACCGCCCTCATCCTTGCCCACCTAATGATCCGGATGAATGACCTTCCCCGCCACCGTGAAAACCAGCTCTAGTTCTTCATCATTGCACTTCTCCAAGACCTTGTTGGAGAGTCGGCGGTTGAACTCCTCTTGCTGCTCATCCTGGGCCGCCTCTAGTGCCCTCTGCTGCGCCTCCTCCTCCTCCTCTGTCTTTGCCGTCTGTCAGTACCTCCACAACCTCCCCTCTTCCTCTGTGACATCTCCCATGTCAGATCCATCTGTAGGGTTTCTTTTGGGTGGCGGTGGTGGAGTGACTGGAAAGTGTGGGGTGGGGAGGGGTTTATATTGAGAGATGGATGGGGGATTGGGGTTAGTAGGCCTAGGGTTGCATTTGGTCAGAGAGTAGTGGGCCAGTAAGCCCAATTACCCACATAAATAATATATGCAGGATAAAGAATAACATATAAAAGATATAAGATCAAGTTGAACACTAAATAGCATAGGAGATCCATTTCCACTACTTAATAGCATAGGAGATCCATTACAACACTTAATACCATAGGTGATCCATTACAACTTAACAACATAGGAAATAAGGTTCTTACACACTAGGTTAAACTTCACATTCCCCCAAAATGTACACCCATAATTACTTGAAATCATGCCGTGCCACATCCTTATATAAAGGCCTTTGGATGTACTTACTTCACCAACATATCACAGCAAGTTCAAGACTCAAGGATGGCCTTGATTTGCTCTAACTTCTCCTTGTCGCCATACCCTTCATTCGGCAGCTCAAAGAACAACAAGCTCAAGCTTTGCCTTCTCCTTCTTAAGAACATCTCTGTCAAGTTCAACATCCTTCATAGCCTTCCTAGTGTTCTTGATGATATCAGCTTGGCTCTGCAAAATGCACCTCTGCTCTTTTGCAAGTTTGAGCTTTTCCATCTGCACCTCCAACATGGCTTTCTCCTCTAGCTCCTTCTTCTTCTTCTCAAGTTCTTCCTCCTCCACTTGTTTCTTGTCCACCCTACCATCCCGCCAATCAAACATCTTGGATACATCATCAACAAGCTTGGTGTACTCAATGCAAAGCTTGTCATTTTCAGATCCTCGGCTTGGCCAACTCCCTTTCATGTTCACTCTTAAGCCCGCCAACTCCTGCTCAAACTTCTCCTTGTCCTGTACCCTTCCAAAGTTCTCGCTCATGGAACATCTCCCATAGCTTGCACAAGCATCTCTCGAAGAACAGTTGGCCAAGGCCCATCAACCCACTCTGCAACACCACAATTCACACCATTTTCCTGCATTTGTAAATGTGAAAAGTTATTACAATGCCATTAGTAAGTTTCCTAAGTGGCAAAAATACATATGTGTACATCATATCAAACAAATCACTGCATCATATCAAACATCACCGAAAATCCATAGCAGTAAAACTTAATTGGCATCTAACTCGGACTGGGCAGCCATAGAACGCCTCCTCCTCACATGTGCCCTTCAAAAGCAACACGCTTAATAGGCCTCGGTTAGTGCAGAATGCACTTGGGATGAGCAAGCTCAAGTTGGCCATAGAAAAGGGGCTCCACATGAGTGTCCGGGTTCCTCCCGCAACCATAATAACCAACAAAAACTGGTTTCAATCTGCACTCAATACCGTAATCAACTTGCACTCGCTCATTAAATCCCCAAATCAGCATGAACCCTAACACTGTACAGAGATGAACCCTAGGTTACCTAAATCCTACAATCAAATCGCACCCTCACTACTCAAGAATAGTATCACATACACAACAACAACACTACACTAAGCAACATCCATGGCTGTAGCCTAAGTTACTAGCACCTAACCCTAACCCTAACCGTAGGTGGCAAAGAACTTACCATAAGTCCCATGTCCATGCCGACCCTCGCACTCCTCCTCCGAGCTGGTTTCCTCGCTGCCTGTGAAGGCATTGCGGCAGGAGGTCGACGGCCACCGGCCTTGAAGACGGCATGGCACGCGAGCTCAGATCTTGGAGCAGGGGAGTGAGAGCAGAGGAGTGAGCGAGCAACGAGAGAGTGAGCGAGTGTGTGATCCTGACCGACCGAGCGGGTATATTTACCCCACTTCCGACCGGGCCGATCGGCTAACGGCCGTGAACTCCCGCGTCGTGAGCGCAGTGTACACGTAATGACAGATGGGCCCAGCCGTCGAAAACGGTTATATCGATAGTCACCGCGGGTTTGGGTTTTTTGAAACAGCGGACCGCGCGTTTGGTAGCTTTCTGAGAAAATTAAAAAACTGGTAGTTTTTTGGAACCCTAACCTGTAAACTGGTAGCTTTATGCTATTTACTCCGTCTCAAACGGGTATTATTTACATTACGCTACAGTTTAGCAGACCCACTTGGACCATCTTCTGGCCATGTCTGTTGTTTACCTGCTAGTTGCAGCATGCATCTCGTTGCAACTTGCAACATAACCTGTTCCGCATCCAGCTTAATGGAGTCGAGCTCAGACCGTCAGCGGATGCAGTTGATTATTTCTTCATTCGAATTACTGTCTTTAAATTAATGTATCTGTAACTAAAATACATCTAGATACATCTATTTCTGCGACAAGTAATTCCGAACGGAGGGAGTAAATCGTAATTGAATCTCTTGCTCCTGAGTGGACAGTTACACTGACCCCCATCTTACTGTCTTCCTAGTGGACCAGTATAGCATTAAACAGTCGCTTATGGAAGCAAGTTAGCATTCAGCTCACCTGACAGGCAGCAGGCTGTCACACACACACACTGCAGCCTAACCAAAACATGTCTGCTGGATCTGCATGCCAACCACAACGCTCCTCACGCGCCCGCTTAGAAAACTCGGAATGCCAACCACGGATGCTCCAGCCAAATAATAACATGGGCCGCTTAAAAGAAGACCAGATCATAAGCTAACCACATGGGCGAGCTGATTACAAAATCCCATTTGATTAAGCTCATTCGTCTACTACCATTACGGTAGCACCTGCGCGTCTGATGATGATCTGGACAAATGAAATGATCTACCCCCAATATATAAAAGATCTCACGCATCTAATCTGATGGACCATTTATGCGTGATTCGTTTGTTAGAGGGGCATAGTTTACTGATGATGGTGGTCGCGCAGCCTCTGGCTGGTTGGCTGATCCTTTTGTCTGACGCTGTGCGCTGTGGTTGGTCAATAGCACTTCTGTCTGACACTGTGCAGGTGGCTGGTTTGGTTAGTCGCTCTCGGTTCTGAATCCTGATCTCTATCCGTTGCCGTCTGATCCGCCACGAGGAACGGATCAAAAGATTCCAGGAACCAAGCTAACTCCAAGATCACTGAACATAAGCAACTCCATCTGCTCCAGAATTATTTTTGAAATCTACATTTTTGCATCGGGTAGGCGACATGACACAGTTTTTGCTCAGTTGAGAAGGCAAGTGTTCAGAAGGTACCAGGCAATATCGACACATTGCGACGCGGGATACATGTCCTCTATATGGGACGGAGCAAGAGTCGAGCTTCCACGCGCTGGTCACATGCGGGCATGCTCGACAGCTCTGGATGGCGATGAGCCAGGTTTGGGAGCTTCCTGAACCTGCGGTAATACAGGACTCCGGCGAGGAGTGGTTGCTAAACCTTCTGCTGAATTGTCATGATCACATGCGAAATTGTATTATCATGTTAATCTGGAGGATATGGTCCTTACGGTCTGACTTGACTCATTGTAAACCAGTGCCATCAGTGGAGGTGACAACGGAGTACTTGCAAAGCTATATGTCTTCTCTACACCAGGCCCGGAAATACACGACCGAGGAGATCATGAAGGGAAAGATGCCAATGAGGGAGGAAGCCCCGGTACACCAAAGACCCGAAGCTACATCACAGCCATGGCCGAAGCCTCCAGTGGGGCGAGTGGCCTTATCAGTAGATGGAGCGTATCATCGTTCGGACGGGTCGGCAGCCGCGGGAATGATTCTGCGACGGTCCGATGAGAGTGTTATTTTTGCAACTTACAGATGTATCTTCAATTGCAACGACGCTCTGGAGGCTGAGATTCATGCATTAATGCAAGGCATGGCCTTGGCTATCCACCACTCGGAAGAACCGGTGATCGTTCAATCTGATTCCTCTGAAGCTTCACGCTCATTGACTGGGGACAGTTTTTCCGCCCGCTTATGGACATCTAGTTGCCGAGATCCATCGTCTCATGGGTGAAAGGGAATTTATTCCGTCGAAGATTAATCGAGTTCAGAATAGGGTTGCAGATTGGCTGGTGTGTTATAGTCGTACGGAGTATACAACTGCTGTATGGCTAGGTAGGAGTCCACCTTGTGTGGAGGATCTTGTGCCACTTGATTGTATCCCTATCACTCTGGAATAAAAATCCTTTTACCCTTGCAAAAAAAAAAGGTACCAGGCATAAGAAATGTCTCTCTCGTATCTAACCTAGTTTCGTTTTTTACCTTCTTCTCCCAAACAACCTGTGGTTTGTCCTGTAACACTAAGACATGACAAAAATGGCATCCAACTGTCTATACACAGAGGAAGGTGCTCGTCACCTATTCACTTTCGTAAGCAAAATGACGATTGAGGCACTAGCTAGTCCAGTCCAGAGCAGCATACTACACTTGCCAACAAAGGCTCCTCCTGGTCATCTTAAGAAGAACATAGGATGAAAAATGTAGCAAGATCTCCTTGGAAGGGGTGCGGGAAACATGTCGCATCCGTCTATGAAGGCATCGATAAGCGAAAGCACTGCACCTGCAAGGCGTGGCCAGGTGTCGACCGGAAGGCAGAAGGGACAGCTTCAACCACCAAAGAAAGTGATGTGCTTTTGCTTAAATATGTTTTCATCTGTCCAGCATTGCAACACACAAAACTTGCTGCAAATGGCTTCCATGCCCGACCTTGCAGGTGAAGCAAAAGCTTGAATTCATGCACACGGATCGCTAGTTTTGCAACAACCGGCTGAAGGAGAAAGCACTTGTGAATAAAAGCTTTGCCTATGCTGTCCGCTTGTATTTGTTTTTGACTTTTTCGCTGGAGTATGGTTTCGGTAATCTAATAAAACATTGTGCAGTTGATTGATAATGTTATCTAGCTAAAGATACAAATCAGGGCTGGGTTCCAGAGAGAGCTGGAAAAACTCGGCAAACCCTTTAATCAACGACTCGTAAGCTATATCCATCAGTTCTGCATCGTTATATTCTCTACCATTGGAAGCCTTTTGCAATATCTGCTTAATGCTCCCAACGCCACGGCCCTTTATGCCGCAGGGAACAATGTGTTCAAAAGGGGTTACGTCAGTTGTGACATTTAGCGCTAGACCATGATATACTATCCATCTTGCACACATAATTCCAATAGCTGCAACTTTCTGATCCCCTGGAGAGGAAATAGAGTGTACAAGTTTAGAAAGATATGTGACAACATGATAGACATTTTGCAGTATCCAAATGGATAGTAACATACCAACCCAAACACCAGTGAGGCCTTCTATTGTTGCCTTAATAGAGAATGCGGACTGAAGGGCACGAATGATCACAGTTTCAAGTGATCTTTGGTACCAGTTAAGATCCTTCTTTTGATACCGCAAATTGAGAATCGGGTACAGAACAAGCTAAGGAAGCAAAATAATTCACTGTAAGATAATAGTATTAAGCTACAAAAAACATGAATAACTAAGATTTTGTGTTCAATATTTCGAAGGTCAGGAAGTTTGTTCTTTATTTCAAAATGGTCATAGGTTGATCTAACCAACAAGGATATGGAAAACCTTTTTTTTTCATTATTTACTTCCCTTTGAAGCTTAGGTTACTTCAGATTTAATTACCTGGAAGCAGAAAACTAAATTGGAAACAATGGCGAGCGCAAGTACAACAATGTGAAATACACTTTCAGACCCACAATACAGCTAAAATAACTAACAAATACCTGTCCAGGACCATGATATGTCACCTCCCCAGCACGATTAATACGATGAATCTCAATAGGAGAATCTTCTATATTGAACTTGAGATACTTCTCACTATTGCCGTTGCCCAGTGTATAAACCGGTGGATGTTGCAGCACGATTAAGGTGTCCGAGTGATCTTCATCTGTGCCCGTGTCTATGCCTACCAACGGTTTCCTCCTCTCAACAATGGACTTCTGCCAACCCCATGAATCAACAAGAGGAACTATCTGCCGATGGAGATCAAAGAGTTCACACCTGTTGAATACAAAGAGTGTCATTCGCCACGATGAACACCATACAAGCAAGCAATACAAGGCTGACATGCTACAGCAGTGCTCACAGCTTCAGTTCAGGTGGTAATGCAGACGGCAAACCTATCGTTACACAAATTATTTGGAGCTACCTAGCTTGTAAATACATCATGGCTGTTAGAAATAGAGATGTAAACGACATGGACATGTAATCTCAACCTCTTCTATCTCTATCTCCTCCCGTATTCTCTTATGTCTCTTTCAACTTGTAACGACCGAATCCATGAGATCGGTAGCTACCTTGTAAACCACGGCAGAGGTGATTTCTGCCCCTCGATCAATATAAACAACGCGGCTCCTCCACGGAGGAGTAGGAACGCTTCCCATCTTATATGTTATCCGAGCCAAGAGGTCTTGAGTTCAAGACCCTGCCAACGCAGTATTCAAAATAAAAAAGATCCTGCGGCCTACATCGATCCCACGTCTAAGGACTAAATAAGCCTAGACTTGAGGGGAAGTGTTGAAATATATTGCCCGCCTCTCCCATAGTTCGGACTTTTGGAGAGGCGGGCAATATATTTCAACAATGGCAAATATCATGCAGAACAGAACAACAACCCGATTTGCTTGTGTTCAAGTGCATTCCTGCAACCCCTTGATCAAAATCATTAAGGCCTCATCAAAAAAGCATTGGGCTAACAAAGCAAATGCAAATGCATTCTTTACTACTCCCTCCGTCCGAAAAAGCTTGGCCCTCAAATGGATGCATCTAGTACCAAGTTAGTGCTAGATACATCCATTTGAAAAACAAGCTTGGGACAAGCTTTTCCGGACGAAGGGAGTACTAGTTAATGGCGCATCTCTTCATAGCTGAGACTCGCTGGAATTGTTGGTTAGACCTTTTAATAAAACTAACCGTAGCAATTAAAATTAACGAACTGAGAGTACCTCCTACCAACGCGGGCGGCATCGGCCACCAGGGCCGTGTTGGTCACCGCGGCGACGATAGGACCGGAGCAGCAGCCAGCGGCAAGGCCCACCATTCCCACTCGGAAGCGCGCCGAGGAGTCCCTGCCAGAGGCCGGGAAGGGCATGACGCTGTGGCAGGGAGGGGCGGAGACTGTCATGGTGGAAGAAACCATGCTCTTGTGTCTGGCTGGGGTGGAACCAAACCCGCGGGTGATGGACTTCTGCACCCGGGCACGGTGGAGGCGGCAAGGAGGAAGAAACCTGGCCGGCCTGGATTGGATCGGCGGGAATCGAATCACATGGGGCAATGGCAACTCCAAGATCACAGGGATTTAACACGGTCGGTTAATACTTTCCACACAAGTTGAATAAATGTTACTTAATTTCTTCCAGCCAATGGTGATCAATTGATGGCGACTGCACGGCACCAACTAAAATGAGGGCCAGTTCTTTTCAGCTTATCTGCCCAGAGAATCAGATTCCAAGAAACTGCCCAGAGAATCGGCTGTGTGCAGAATCAATCTGCCCAGTTCTGTTCAGCTTTTCCATCTATGATATACTCCCTCTGTTTCAAAGTAGTGATCTAAAAGATCTTATATTAGTTTACAGAGGGAGTACATATATAGCAACAAAATGAGGATTAGCAGTGGCAGCATACTCAGATCATAGACAGCAAGAAAATGGTCATTCCCCATTTTAAGTGGCAGCATACACCACATCAAGCAGTACACATCAATCAGTGGCATCATACACACAACACTATCAAGCAACAGCAGTAACAACTACAGTACTTTGAATCAGGGGGAGGCAGTAACATCAAGCAATAACTTTGAATCGAGTAGATGGAGAGGGGGCGAGGCACTCACCGAGTTCGGTCGATTCGAGAGGGAGACGAGGTGCTGGGCGGTGAGGAGGTCGCGGTGGACGGAGGGGAAGCAGGGGCGGCGGCCGGCGGTGGTCGAGAGACTTGGGAGGCGGGGGAGGCGGTGGCGCGAGAGGCGGCGGTGGTGGTGTCGCGGGGGAGACCGGGGAAGGAGGGGTGGGCGCGGTCGCAGGGCAGACGGAGGGAGCGGGGGCAGTCGCAGGCAAGACGGAGGTACGGCGCCCCGACGGGAACCCGAGACCAGGGGACGAACGGCCGATTTTCAGGGAGCAGCTTTGGAAGGGAAATTGTTTTCGGAAAAACTAACGCCCACACACGTGTGGGCGTTTGCAGATCGTCCACACGTCTTTATCATCATCTATTTTGCCACATATGAATATATGACATCAGCAGAATTTTTTTTATTTTCGGTTTAAAAATATTTTATCTCTTAAATAAAAAAGCGAACTAAAAATCCGTTTTCACCATTAAATCCGTCTTGACGAGATTTTCAAAACTAGACTCCATGTTGATATGTTTCAACAACTTTTTTTTGTCCAGAAGTTGCCATGATGTTTACACTATAATTGTCATAGTGCTTAAACTAAAGTTGTCATGTGCCAATTTTAGTTTGTAGATCATGGCAATTTTAGTTTTTTGATGATGGCAATTCCAGTACTTTGATCATAAAAATATTTTTTTATTAAACCATGGCAATTTTAAGTGCATGTATCATGGCAATTTTAGTTTATGGTGTATGGCAAGTCTAGTTTCTTAATTCTCCGTTTTACAATATGTTAAAATTTATTTTTAAATGTAAAAGAAAATAGTTGAAACATATCATGACAACTTTAGTGTAGATATCATGGCAATTCATGTGCAATAGATATGGCAACTTTTAATAAAAAAGAAATTCATCGAAATATATCGATATGAAATCTAGTTTTGAAGATCTTGTCGCGAGGGATTTAATGATGAAAACGAATTTTTAATTGGATTTTTTATTTAAGAGATAAAACATTTTAAAAACTGAAAATCCAAAAAGATTCTCGCATGCATGCATGCGATGATGTGGCAATCTATTTGCATTAGAGACGTATGGTGCGTCTCCTTTCCTGCCACACGTGTGGCAGTTATCGACATCTTTTTTTTATTTTATGTCCGTGCGTTGCAACGAAAAAAAAATTAGATTATGCAGATGTGATAGAGATAAAAAAAGTCTGAATCAAATGTTAGGACGAGATAAGGGCTGTTCAAATGTCATTTCACAAACTATGCCTCAAGTCATGATGAGATAAGGGACTTACAAAGTCATTTTGAAAATAAAAAATGTGATGGCCTCATAACGACTTGATTTTCTAAGGCACCACAACAAAATATTTTTTGGCTAAGCAAATTGCAAATATAGACCATACCTGAGCTAGACTGATGAATGATGTGTCTCGCCTTGGCCTAGCGTAGCGGTATTTTCCATACCAGAATAAACATAGTTGTGTATGAAGACAAATTAACATTTAGTCATTTTTATATAATTTACAAAAACGAACCCATAAAATTATGTGAATTTTTTGGGCTCAGCGCTGCTCAGAACGAGGAAACCTTTTACTACTTACCTCGTGCGAGGGACTAAGTAAAATCGTAAAAACGGCCTCTACAGAGCCCCTAATAAACCCCATACATAAATGATGGTTTGTTTTTTTCGTTATTTATTGAACTGTTTTGAAAAAATTGAATATTTTTAAAAATTTCATGGACATTTTTTCAAGTTATCGAATATCTTTTGAACGCAAGATAATTTTTTAAAATCATATACATCTTTTGTTTCACAAACATTTTTTGAAGTTATGATTTTTTTAATGATATACTAACAGTTTTTTGAAATCATGAACATTTTATGATTTCTCAATATATTTTTTCAAAACTTGCAACTTTTATAAATTTGTTTTTTTAATGCAGAATTAATTCAAAGAATGAAAAAACGAAATTATAAAGAAAAGGTAAAAATTGAAATAAAAAACAGGGGTTGGCAAATGTGCCGACCCATTACCGCATGTGGGGAGTAGGAGGCGAGAAAGGGGAGAAAAGAAAGGGGCAGAACAAGGGATCGAACCCTGCTCTCCCGTGCGGACAATGAGGGCCTTAACAACTACTCCCTATGTTCTTAAATATAAGTCTTTCTAGAGATTTTACTATGGACTACATACGGATATATGTAGACATATTTTAGAGTGTACACTCATTTCGCTCTGTATGTAGTCTCTTATTGAAATCTCTAGAAAAACTTATATTTAGGAACGGAGGGAGTACGCTGCATGCATGCTTGTGGCATATGAGTGTATCATTGTAGAAGTACCTAACCTGGCGGCGTTCTAAAAAAACAAATTGTTTTTATCCACTTATAGGTGGCATGATGGGTAATTATTAACAACTTCAAGGATAATTTTTATGACGGACTACAATAAGCAATAGCGCCTTTATTAATAGGTAGAGATTTTTTAGAATCCTTTTCCTCTTTTTAAGCAATTTTTTTAGGGGTATAGCTAAGCTTTATTGATTATAGTCCACATAAAGTGGTATAAAAAATCATGAAATGGATGAACCAAAGATGTCGTCCCTGATCAAGAGTGTTTAAAAACTTAGCTAATGTATCTGCATCAGTGTTTAATGCCTAACCTTTAGAAAAGTAAGCTTACAATTAATTAAACTATATATGTTCGTTCAAACCTGACCAAGTGGGACGGCACGGCTCAGCCCATCGGTAAACGTGTTGGCGTGGCACGACCCACATCGGCCAATTATAGGGTTGTGCCATGCCGACCACGTGCCGCGACACCAGGCCCAGGGGGATCGCGCCTTGGCGTGAGGGTACAGGTCACAACGTTTTGATCAAGCGGGTAATGCGAAGTCAGTAGTAATCCAGGTACAACATATACATTCATACATGATAACAATACAATGAAGAAGAAACATTCAATTGTGATGGAAGCGAGACATAGTGATACTCATTACCGGCGTCACACTATAAGGTATGACCAATTTTAGTGCGTTCATAAGACCACAAAACATAACCACTCGACAGGAAGTTTGAAACCAAAAGCACAGCCACTCGACATGAACTTCGGTACCAAAAGCGTTATAATAGGAGAGGGGGTAATAAGCACCGGATAGGAGAGACAACTACCGAGTCATAGCTACTAAGCATACTAATAAGTGTCTTCATTCAACTGCCTTTAGTGACATGTTTCAAGCCATCAAAAGGAAAGCTTTGTACAAACTAAATGTGATCAAAGTAATACAACCTTACGGTGCCATCAACAAAAGGAAATTTTGGTTTCGATGCGGCAATTTCCTTCAAAAAAGTTGAGCAAAACATGGCTAACAAAGAGCCCAACACATCTGTTGATACATCAAGTCATCGACTAAACCAAGTCGATTTAGAGCAAAAGTGCATATGCAGCATAGCCTCGATGTAAAATGTATCAAACCAAGTGATGCACCTGCCTAAATAGGGCGAGATTTGTAGTGACCATCAAAAGCAGTAAATAACGATCACAGTAATCAAAACAGGGCAATTGCTATGGAACAATTTACATTGATTAAATACAAAATTCAAGACGCACAAAAAATGAAAACATGGAAGGGCATAAGACTCACCTCAGGTACCCTACCTTTCTCTCCGGACTTTAGGTACACAAAACAACCTCACCGTAAGAGTTTACCCCCATTGCCGCGGCATGGTAAATTTCCATACCACAACAACAAACATGCAGTTTCATAGCCTACAAGATTGACACTACTGCTATGCATTATTGCTTTTGCTAATTTTGAATGTACTATACTCACGACCATTATCTGAAACAGAGAAATAGGAAAGAGGATCGCACCTTGGCGCGAGGGTGCCGGTCACAACGTTTTGATCAACTGGGTAATGCGAAGTCAGTAGTAATCCAGGTACAGCATATACATTCATACATGATAACAATACAATGAAGAAGAAACATTCAATTGTGATGGAAGCGAGACATAGTGATACTCATTATGGGCGTCACACTATAAGGCATGATCAATTTTAGTGCGTTCATAAGACCACAAAACATAGCCACTCGACAGGAAGTTTGAAACCAGAAGCACAGCCACTCGACATGAACTTCGGTACCAAAAGCGCTATAATAGGAGAGGGGGTAATAAGCGCCGGATAGGAGAGACAACTACCGAGTCATAGCTACTAAGCATACTAATAAGTGTCTTCATTCAACTGCCTTTAGTGACATGTTTCAAGCCATCAAAAGGAAAGCTTTGTACAAACTAAATGTGATCAAAGTAATACAACCTTACGGTGCCATCAACAAAAGGAAATTTTGGTTTCGATGCGGCAATTTCCTTCAAAAAAATTGAGCAAAACATGGCTAACAAAGAGCCCAACACATCTGTTGATACATCAAGTCATCGACTAAACCAAGTCGATTTAGAGCAAAAGTGCATATGCAGCATAGCCTCGATGTAAAATGTATCAAACCAAGTGATGCACCTGCCTAAATAGGGTGAGATTTGTAGTGACCATCAAAAGCAGTAAATAACGATCACAGCAATCAAAACAGGGCAGTTGCTATGGAACAATTCACATTGATTAAATACAAAATTCAAGACACACAAAAAATGGAAACATGGAAGGGCATAAGACTCACCTCAGGTACCCTACCTTTCTCTCCGGACTTTAGGTACACAAAAAAACCTCACCGTAAGAGTTTACCCCCATTGCCGCAGCATGGTAAATTTCCATACCGCAACAACAAACATGCAGTTTCATAGCCTACAAGATTGACACTGCTGCTATGCATTATTGCTTTTGCTAATTTTGAATGTACTATACTCATGATCAAAGCATGAATTGAATATTCAGATAGACTGCACCTCCCGTCCACAAATCACACACTCGAGTGTAAACATGACCATTATCTGAAATAGAGAAATAGGTAAGAGATGCATAAACCGCATGAAACATGGAATAAGTTATTTTTTAATTCTCGGCAGAAAAGCACCACCAGCGACCCATCATCAATGAAGGAGCTAGTAAACTTAACAAACCCTAACCACACTATGAATCACAGCTGCCAAGGTATCATGCGTCATGAACTCAGCAACGAGCAGCCGCTCGCCACCCTCGTAGCATCATCCGATGAGGTTGGACAAGCGAACGCTCTGTAGCAGCCCAACTGCCCTAGCCTCCTCCTGTGCATCCAAAAAAATGACAGCCAAATTCAGTTCAGACCCCGCGGCAGAGGCCAGTCGATCACTGGTGCATACGAGGTGACGATCCACCCCGCGAAGCAAAACAAACCAAAGCAAGGGGCACGAACCATGAACTGGCGTGCGTCAGGCCAAAGCGGAGCGATCGAAGAGCTTGATGGCGACGGTGGTGCCAGAGCTGAAGAGGGCCCGTGGTAGATGGTGTTAGGCTCCTTCTCGCAGTGCTCGAAGACGATGTGGTCCGTTGCGAAGCCGTTGGTGGAGGCGCGGAGCTCGTCGAGGTTGTACTCCGCGAACACGGGCACGCCGCTGCCGTCCTCCCCGGTGACGCCATTCTCTGCAGGGGCACGGAGACTGGATCAGCAGCGGATCGAGCCCCCGACCAATCAGCAAAATGAGCCCAATGCAAGGTAAGCAAGGCATAGTCAATCCACAGGACAATTGATTTCCATGGTCACGACAAAAGCAAGAAGGGGATCGGTATTGAACTGGACACTAAAACTGAACATTTTTATGATATTCTAAAAGCTTTCATACACATAAATGATGCATTTCACAAGGACTGAAACATACCAGCACATGGGTTACATGATTAAACTGAAAAAACCTCGAAAGGACCACTTAAATCTAGAGTTAATCCAGCCAATTATCTGAGCGCACCTTCTCTGAACATATTTCTACCACATAAATTTAGAATTATCTAAATAGTATCTACAATATCAAGTTTGAGACAACCGAACATAAAATAGAGAAGGGGGGAGGAGGAGCGAGCTGTGGCGGGCTAGCTGTACCTACTTGAGCTGGCCCTCCTCCTCTTAGAGAGGGCAACGATCTGGTAGTTAAGCGTCTTCTAGGCGCCATCCTTGAAGGAGAGCTCGACGATGTCCTTCCTAGTGCTGGCCACATCGCCAGCCAGGCAACACTGCTTCTCCGCATTCAGGAGTGACTCGATTGCCATGTCGACGCTGTTGCCCTCCTGCCTCACCACAAACGACCATCGTCACAAGTGCGGTAATAGCACATCAATCGGAAAGCCTAGGCACGGGGACGATAACATGTGAAGCAAAGCAGATCCGCATGTTACCTCGTGTAAAGGTTCTGTCACACATGGATTTCTTTATACAATTGAAACTCTTGTTTTTTAGGTGCGGTGGAAATTCTCTGAAAAGATCCTAACAAAAAGTTAGATATTTCAATGTGAGGTTACAAAAATAAAAAGAATACAGTGGGTCCCTGTACGCCTAAGTATCTACATACATCTAATAAATTCATATACCCGGTGAAGTGTGTAAGGCTGAACCAAAATGTAGAACAAAGGAGCTGCTCGATCGAGTATTTTCCAAGCCCAATTCATACCAACAATGTTTAATGGGGTTTTGCAGTTCTAGAATTGGTCACGACCATCTTCAATCAGGAGAAGCACCAAAATTAATTAAAGAAAACTTGCACATGTATTAGTACTATGAGTAACTCTACTGATTGCTAGCAACCTCTAAGATTATCCTAACAAAATCTCACCCAAGCAATCCGTTTAACTCGCATGGAGAAGAACCGTTGTTTCAATGATGCTACTGGCTGGGAAACTAATACATAATTCAGTTTGCATGCATTTACTAATCAACATATCTACGTATCTACACGAAATGCGCAATGGAGAAAAGCAGCTAGCTACACATGTATAGATCAACCGAAGGTTCCAAAGAGTAAGCCAGTAGTTTACCAGCTCCCAGTAAACAGCAGGCTCTTTGATTAGTAATATAGTTAATTAATTAGTGTCTGAGATTAGAGCTAATGTATTGTCCGTCTACAGTCTGTACAGGTAGGGAATGCAAGATGAAACATGTGCTTCACCAGATAATCTAATGTGTTAGCATAAAGTTAAATAAAGGATAAGTAAGCATTAATTTCTCACCCAACTGTTAGAAGTGTTGGCACTCCAATTACGATCTAGAGATATACTACCTTCACTAATTATCAGGTGGCAAAGAATTCCAAGTGCATGAGCCCAGCGGTAGGATAATAGACAACAGATAAAGATGATTGATTGCAGTTTACAGCCCTAGAAATCACAAACAAAGACCTGGCGAGTGATAAAACATTTAAATTCAGATTGAATAAGCATCTAAATTCAATTAAAGATGACATACACATCCCAGTCATTTAGCCATTACTTAATAATGTATACTGACATACATATTCAGATCATGGTAAGTCAAAACTACATGGTAAGTCAGCCAACTCATCAAGGTCCTGAACCTTGGTACGAGTAAGAAAAACAACATGGCATATTTCAGTAAAAGTACAGCTGAGCAGAGTATCGATTCTCAGTATAACCCACTGAATTTAGTTTGTCAATTAGGATAGCTTCAATTACTTCAAAGAAGATCCCAGTACCTAAGCTACAAAATTGAAAACAAAGAACCTGTCATACACCCATTTCACTATATACACAAAGAATTGTAGACTTATGCATGCATTAAGTAGGCGAAAGTATGAGCAGCAAATGTCACTTGTGAGAGATTAAGCAGGAAAGGCGAAGCAAATGAGGCATACAATGAGTCTGTGTATAGCATTTGTTCAAGAATACTATCCTGTTTATTCCATTAGACAGGAATATCATGATGTTTAACAGACCATAGGACAACACATGAATGCTCCCTAGAAGTCAAAGCGCCTGATGGATTTCAATCTGCATCTTAAAGTCAAATTTTGTTTCCCCCCGGCAATTTTTTGTACAGCTTGTTGAATAGGATAGTGCGAAACTATTGAGCAAAGTTTTTTTAAATTTCTGCACAATTAATAAGGGCCCAACTCTTTATCCTGAGACTGGTATAATCCTATCAGGGAATATCTACAATTCTGCTCAATAACACTCCTCTCCAAACTGCCGCGGATCAAGATGGCGTGCCACGTGGGCACACCGGCACACCCCAAAATTGTGAAGCTCGGTCTGATTTAACAAATCGGTAGGTGAAACAACCCCATACCTCGAAACCCAATCGCCTGGGACGGGGGTGGAGACAACGGGAACGCGATGTCCCGACGAGGGAGGACGGGGAAGGCGATGGCGGCGGCGCGCGCGAGAGGCGAGAGGCGGGGGTGAGGGCGGGGTTGAGGCGGCTGGGGAGGAAGAAGAGCGCATTGATGGCTTAGTTAACCTATTAGAATTATGGCCAGATAAAGAAGAAAGAATCACTGATTATTTCCATACATCAGAATTATGGCTGAAAAATGTAATTAGAGTTATGACTCTTGAACAAAGCTAATACCCATGAAACACACACTTTGAAACCACGAGTGCTACTAATTTATCTATGCAAACCTACAACAAAATTATGGCTGAAATGACATGCCATGAAACTGGAGGGGTAGTGCATGTTTCGGAAAAATGATCGAGGTTCCCTAATCCTAGTAATGTGAGCATGAACCCCTGTGTGACAACCTACCTTCAGTGGCAGAGCTATAAACTACCGAATGGACCAAAATGAAGCTATAGATAAAATCAGTCATTTACCTAGGTGGAGAAACCAAACAGGAAGTAAAATCACAGGAGGAGGCTTTCATATGTACAGATAATCAATATCTGTCAACAGAGCCAACAGAGCGTAGGTAGAGAGAAACCTCACCCGCTGACATCACCAAGAGTAGTTCAAGTGGACCTTGGAACTGCACACACCACCATGGAAGTTTTGTGCACTGGGTATCAGTCCCAGAGGTGTTGTCACTTCAGCCTTTTACCTCGCTAACACACTCGTACCCCTCATTCAGGAGCCACTGGAGGAAGAAGGCGAACGTCAATGACCAAAAATTGTTTGCTATAAAATGTAGAAATTTCCAATGAACACTAAATAACAAATATTAGACTAACATGTGTTTTATTGTAAAATGTAAAATAGAGCAGAAGCACCTTAAAACTATTTGATCCCGGTCATCACATTCTTCCAAACAAATGCTTAGAATTGAATGTCAAAATATAACAGGCGAAGTCTAATACTTACGTGTGCAACATAAATTGATTCACACTAACTATGACAAGTGAGGATTAGGTCCAATTTTTGCTATTTCATAGCTCAATTTTTATATAGCTTCAGCCCACATGATAACACAAAATTAAGCACGTGCAAATGGAATTTTCTTCAGGCAGAATTAAGGAAGCAATAATGGCAACTTCCGTGAACAATAATTATAGCAAAATAGGAACAAAGCAAAACAAGAAAAAGAGGCATGCAAGAGCAGCACCTGGCATTCGGGGTGACATGGTTTCTAAGTGAAGCATGAGAGATCAATAGTTTCTTTAAAACAAATCCACCACCGTGCTCTAAAAGATCTAAGTGAAGCACTAGAGCAAAAATTATCACGCTCAAAAGATATAAGTGAAGCACTATGAGCAAAACTATCAAGCTCAAAAGATATAAGTGAAGCACATGGAGTATTCTATCAAATTCCAATTCATATATGGCTCTCTCAAAAGGTGTGTACAGCAAGGATGATTGTGGTAAACTAACAAGCAAAGACACAAATAATACAGGACGCTCCAAGCAAAACACTTATCATGTGGTGAATAAAAATATAGCTCCAAGTAAATTACCGATGGAAGTGGACGAAAGAGGGGATGCCTTCCGGGGCATCCCCAAGCTTTGACTTTTTGGTGTCCTTGGATCATCTATGGGTTGCCATGGGCATCCCCAAGCTTAGGCTCTTGCCACTTCTTGTTCCATAATCCATCAAAAGAATTCACCCAAAACTTGAAAACTTCACAACACAAAACTCAATAGAAATCTCGTGAGCCCCGTTAGAGAAAGAAAACAAAAGACTACTTTAAGGTACTGTAATGAACTCATTCTTTATTTATATTGGTGTTAAACCTACTGTATTACAACTCTATGGATTATAAACTATTTTACTAGCCATAGATTCATCAAAATAAGCAAACAACACATGAAAAACAGAATCTGTCAAAAACAGAACAGTCTGTAGTAATCTGTAACTAACGCAAACTTCTGGAACTCCAAAAAATCTACCAAAATTAGAAGACCTAGACAATTTGTTTATTGATCAGAAGCAATTGGAATCAGTATTTTATCACTTTCTGGTGATTTTTAATAATTCGGGCACTGAACGCAAAGTTTCTGGAAATTACAGCAAGATCAAATAACTATCATCCAAGAAGATCCAATAGGTCTAGCTTGGCACAAACACTAATTAAAACATAAAATCACATCTAAACAGAGGCTAGATGGATTATTTATTACTAAGCATCAAGGAAAAATATTGTGTTGTCTCCCAACAAGCGCTTTTCTTTAAAGCCTTTTTAGCTAGGCATTGAGATTTCAATGATGCTCACGGGAAAGACAAGAATTGAGGCACAAAGAGAGCATCATAAAACATGTGACAAACACACTTAAGTCTAGCATACTTCCTATGCATAGGCATATTATAGGCAAACAAATAATTGTAGCAAACAAAAACTAGCATATGCAAGGAAGCGGAAAGGAACAATAGCAATCTCAACATAACGAGAGGTAATTTACTAACATGAAAATTTATATAACCATATTTTCCTCTCTCATAATAATTACATGTAGGATCATAAGAAAATTCAACAATATAGCTATCACATAACATATTCTCAACACGATCCACATGCATGCGAAGTTGACACTCTTCCAAAATAGTGGGATTATCATTAACTAAAGTCATGATTTCTCCAAGCCCAATTTTATCAAAAATTTCATAAGATTGAATGTTATCCAAATATGTGGGATCTAAAGTTGACACTCTTCCAAACCCACTTTCAATATTATTGCAAACACTATTATCAATCTTATATTCATCATGGGGCTTAAATAAATTTTCAAGATCATAAGAAGAATCTCCCCAATCATGACTATTGGACATAGCAAAACTAGCATCCCCAAGCTTAGGGTTTTGCATATTATTAGCATAATTTACATCAATAGAATTTAGAATAAAATCATTGCAATCATGCTTTTTATTTAAAGATCTATCATGAAGCATTTCATCACAATTTTCAGATTTACGAATTCCAGGCAAAAGCTTATAAAGATAATCTAGTGCATCCAAATCACTAGGAATTGGTTCATCATAATTGGATCTCTTAAAAAGATTGGCAAGCGGATGAGGATCCATAGATATTAGCTTCTCTGTTTAGGAATAAGTACTCAACTATTTCAACCAAGCGAGAAAACGAGCCAAGAAAGACATCAAGCCGAACGGAAAAGAGAGGACGAATAAAACGGCAAGGGTGAAGTGGGGGAGAGGAAAACGAGAGGCAAATGGCAAATAACGTAATGCGAGAGATAGGGATTGTGATGGGTACTTGGTATGTTGACTTTTGCGTAGACTCCCGACAACGGCGCGGAAATCCTTCTTGCTACGCCTTGAGCTTGCGTTGGTTTTCCCCTAAGAGGAGAGGATGATGCAGCAGTAAGCAAGTATTTCCCTCAGTTTTTGAGAACCAAGGTATCAATCCAGTAGGAGGCCACGCACAAGTCCCTCATACCTGCACAAAACGATAGCTACTCGCAAGCAACACGATTAGGGGTTGTCAATCCCTTCACGGTCACTTACGAGAGTGATATCTGATAGAGATAATATTTTTGGTATTTTTGGTATAGAGATGCAAAGTGAAAAGTAAAAGGCAAAGTAAAAACAAAGCAAGTATAAAAGTGATGGAGATTGATATGACGAGAATAGACCCGGGGGCCATAGGTTTCACTAGTGGCTTCTCTCAAGAGCATAAGTATTCTACGGTGGGTGAACAAATTACTGTTGAGCAAAGCATAGTTATGAGTATATCTAGGTATGATCATGTATATAGGCATCACGTCCGAGACTAGTAGAACTAAACGATTCTGCATCTACTTCTATTACTCCTCTCATCGAACGCTATCTTGCATGCTTCTAGAGTTTTAAGTTAATAATAGAGTTTCGGCTTAAGCAAGTTGACTTGATGTAGAGGAATAAATTCATGCAATATGATAAATACCCCATCTTGTTATCCTCGATGTCAACAATACAATACGTGCCTTGCAACCCTTTACATCCTTTGGGTAAGGACACGCAAGATTGAACCCAAAGCTATGCACTTCTCCCATTGCAAGAACTACCAATCTAGTTGGCCAAACCAAACGGATAATTCAAGAGACTTGCAAAGATAACCAATCATACATAAAAGAATTCAGAGAAGATTCAAATATTATTCATAGATAAGCTGGATCATAAACCCACAATTCATCGGTCTCAACAAACACACCGCAAAAAGAAGATTACATCGAATAGATCTCCACGAGAGAGGGGGAGAACATTGTATTGAGATCCAAAAAGAGAGAAGAAGCAATTCTGGGCTGGGCCTCCGGTTAATAGGTTAGTCCCAAAAATAATATAAAAGTGGAAAATAAAGCCCAATATAGTCCAAAACAGTAGATAAAGTAGCATGGAGCAATCAAAAATTATAGATACGTTGGAGACGTATCACCTGGGCTCTCCCTCTCCCTCTGGTGCATGGTGGTGGAGAAGTGGACCGGCGTGGTGCGTGTTTCTGCCAGAGAGCTCATCCCGGCGTGCCCATCATCGGCGGCTCGCTGTGTACCTCCTTGTCCACACCGGCCGTTGCTCTCCACGAACAGAGCCCAAGGGAGAGGAGCGGTCGTGAGACCATGGGGAGCAGGAGGCACACGCCCGGGCTCGAGCTCGTCCATGGTCGCCACCTCGCCCGGATCCGGATCCGGAGCACCCTTCGACCCCTCGGCGCTCAGCAAAAGGAGCTCTGCTCGCCGTCGGGCCTCACGGGACTGGTCGCCGCCCCGCCGTCTTCGGATCTTGACCTGCCACTTGATAACCCACAAGTATAGGGGATCCCAACAGCTTTCGAGGGTAGAGTATTCAACCTAAATTTATTGATTCGACACAAGGGGAGCCAAAGAATATTCTCAAGTATTAGTAGCTGAGTTGTCAATTCAACCACACCTGGAAACTTAGTATCTGCAGCAAAGTGTTTAGTAGCAAAGTAATATGATAGTGGTGGTAACGGTAACAAAAGTAAAGACAACAAAAGTAATGTTTTTGGTATTTTGTAGTGATTGTAACAAAGAATAACGGAAAAGTAAATAAGCAAGAACCAAAGATATGGAAAGCTCGTAGGCACCGGATTAGTGATGGATAATTATGCCGGATGCGGTTCATCATGTAACAGTCATAACATAGGGTGACACAGAACTAGCTCCAATTCATCAATGTAATGTAGGCATGTATTCCGAATATAGTCATACATGCTTATGGAAAAGAACTTGCATGCCATCTTTTGTCCTACCCTCCCGTGGCAGCGGGGTCCTATTGGAAACTAAGGGATATTAAGCCTCCTTTTAATAGAGAGCCGGAACAAAGCATTAGCACATAGTGAATACATGGCACAAAGCTATGGTCATCACCGAGAAGTATCCCGATTATTGTCACTTCGGGGTTGTCGGATCATAACACATAATAGGTGACTATAGACTTGCAAGATAGGATCAAGAACACACATATATTCATGAAGACATAATAGGTTCATATCTGAATTCATGGCACTCGGGCCCTAGTGACAAACATTAAGCATAGCAAAGTCATAGCAACATCAATCTCAGAACATAGTGGATACTAGGGATCAAACCCTAACAAAGCTAACTGGATTACATGATAAATCTCATTCAACCCATCACCGCCCAAAGAAGCCTACGATGGAATTACTCACGCACGGCGGTGAGCATCATGAAATTGGTGATGGAGGATGGTTGATGATGACGACGGCGACGAATCCCCTCTCGAGCCCGAGCATGACTCAGATCAGCCCTCCCGGGAGAGATTAGGGCTTGGCGGCGGCTCCGTATCGTAAAACGCGATGATTTCTTCTCCCTGATTTTTCTCCCCGAAAGCCAATATATAGAGTTGGAGTTGGCGTCGGAAGGTGTCCAGGGGGCCCACGAGGTAGGGGGGCGCGCCCAGGAGGGGGGGGGGCGCCCCCACCCTCGTGGACAGGGTGTGGGCCCCCTGGTCTTCATCTTTGGCGAGGATTTTTTATTATTTATTCTAAGATATTCCGTGGAGTTTCAGGTCATTCCGAGAACTTTTGTTTTCTGCACATAAAACAACATCATGGTAATTCTCTTGAAAACAAAGGCCACCGGGTTAGTTCCATTCAAATCATACAAGTTAGAGTCCAAAACAAGGGCAAAAGTGTTTGGAAAAGTAGATACGACGTAGACGTATCACCACTCCCCCCGCGCACACTCCTCCTATGGCGGCGAGAGAGCGAGCGAATGAGACCTCTGCCGTCTCTGCGGCCGACGCACCTCCAGCTGGGCCGTGAGGTACGGCGATGGCGCCACAGGCAACTCGACCACCTCGTCATCTCCGTGGCTCGCACTGCTCCTCCTCTGCCTGGTCCCGACGGGGAGGAAAACAGAGGCACACAGGAGAGGTCGTGGGTTGAGCTGCAGAAAGGGAGGATGAAGGAGGGAAAAGGCGGGATGGAGATGGCGCTCCTCACGTCGGCGGCGGCGCGGAGAGATGTGAGGGAGAGAGAGAGAGACGTGAAAGGAGAGAGAGGTGACCTAGGTCTCACCCGATTGGGGACGAAGCAATGAATCGAGGGAAACCGCGTGGCAAGGGGGTAGGTGAAATCCCAATAATGCCCTCGGCGGGGCACTGAATTTACTGGCGGTGGTAGCAGATATTTGCCACGGGAGATAACTATTCATTGCTACAGGGCTTCGGTTATGATCCAGCGGCCGAGATCATCCGGGCGCTCGATCCGACGGCAGGAATCGCATGAGGAAAATGGATCGGACGGCCAGAATGCGCTGAACTCTGAGGAGACGCGGGAATGACTGCATCCCTTATTTCTCGATATTGAACAGGCTCACATACGAGGCGTTTATCTCTAATGAGCCTATATCTTGGATGTTTTTTACTATAAATATTTAAAAGAAGATCGTGTCGTACCGGCACGCTGAAAGCACATTCGTTTTCTTGGTGATTTTAATAATTAATGTCAATATATATTTTATTGGATTAATAGTTTTACTTAGATTATTCTAGATAAGTCTAATGATGGCGTGGCAAGGACATGAAGATGTAAGCCCTTTTAAAATGTGAAGAACAAATTTGACTACCACAAGACTCTACATTTTATGTTTATTTAAAATCGCATTGAGTCCTTTAAGAAAGCCAATATTATTAAAATGATGGATTATTATTGATGAGATTGTTACTCAAAGTGTTCAGTCTATTGGCCCAAAACCCTCAGTCACATTCTCTAATCACATCTATTCAAAATCCTAATTCATCATTTCGGTCCCATCAATATATTTTATTTCGAACCCACCGAAATAACCCTTGTACTGCCACAATCAAAACCCTAACATTTGGTGAGGGGCTGGTCAGTGCCATGTGAAAAGACGTGCGTGGATTGACCTTTCCACGGGCAGAAAGGAACGGATCGGACGGTGCAGTCGGGTTAGATCAAACGGTGAGCCACCATAAAACTTTGTTTTCTCTCAAATTATTTTTTCAAAGTTTCCTTTCTCTTCCGCGAAGATTTCGTCGATATCCCATGGATATCGTCCTTCTGGTGCTCCCGTTCCGTAATTCTAGGAGTACTACCACTATTTAGCAGATCCCTTTCCTCCTCATCCTCCCCCATCTCGTTCCGCCTCCACCTCGCGAAGCATCACGCCGCCGCAGACGTTCCTCTGCATCGTGCAGTTAAATCCCCTAGTTCCCTCCTACCCACGTCCGGCGACCAAGCAGTGAGACTACAGTTTACCAGAGAAGTCAGCGGCGTCCCGATAGCACCTATCAATGGCGGGAGAGGTCTTATACGGCAGGTCTACGTCCGGTCAGAGGACGGATGGACTCCGGCAGAGTTGGATCTGCTGGGGCGCGGAATGTCTGTAAGCCTCCATAAACTCACCATAGATATCTATGTTCCTCCAATCTGTTCTTCCAATACTTTGCGTCATGAAACATCGATTTGGGTCGTTACCCACCCGACCCACCCACCCACCCAAGCCGATGGGGAGAACCGACAATCTAACGATCTCACATTGCTGCGATCTGAATTCAGGCACCTCTTCTTTTCCAAGATTCAGAGTACCAAATGTGTTGTAATATATCAGCTCCGAATAAAAATAATAGGAAACCACCTTTATCGGTTAGTTTGTTGGTAGGTCAATTGTTAGATGAATCGAACACTGGGAAAAGATTGTGATGCCACTTCAGTGGTCTTTTTTTCCCAACCTATTTCATATTAGCCCTTTTCACTTCTGTTTCTGAACCTTCATTAGTACTTTAGTGGGTAGTATAAGCACGCAATGAGCACAGTGCGTACTCCATGTTACTGTTATAGTATACTTTATATGTTTTTTCAGGTCTTTTACTAAATTTTAACTTCTCGTGACACAACAGTAAAAATTTGGTGATTGTAGGACGAGGAACTCACAACTGTGTTGCTCAACAATCTGTGATAGTTCAGTGCTGTGATGATCCAGATGGAGGCGAGGTCGACTTTGCTCCTTGATAGTAAATGTTCTATTGTGTTAGTTCTATTATATATGCATTAATTAGACTACAAATGGCTCCATTAAGAGCATTGCTTTTAATGAAAGAAATATTATCTTCACGTCATCGCAGTGGTTCCTTTTTTTTCATGCCATCCTGATCAGAATTTTTCATCAATCTTCGGTCTAGCCCTTGGCAGGGGAAGTTGGTCTCGACGGCGACCTATGTGGCTAGGCACCTATGGAAACAGAGGAACCTGTGGATTTTCCAGGAGAACTCTATGGTTGATGAAATTTTGGTGCGCATTCACGCTGACATTGAGGCCCTCGGGCTAGTTTTCTGCGAGTAATTAATTAGCTTTGTTTGTCTAGTTTTCTTTTCCTTATTTGTTCTTTCCCTGCTGGTAACAGCATGTACAATTCCCCTACAAATGGCTCCATTAAGAGCATTGCTTTTAATGAAAGAAATATTGTCTTCATGTCATCACAGTGGTTCCATTTTTTTCATGCCATCCTGATCAGAATTTTTCATCAATCTTTGGTCTAGCCCTTGGCAGGGGAAGTTGGTCTCGACGGCGACCTATGTGGCTAGGCACCTATGGAAACAGAGGAACCTGTGGATTTTCCAGGAGAACTCTACGGTTGATGAAATTTTGGTGCGCATTCACGCTGACATTGAGGCCCTCGGGCTAGTTTTCTGCGAGTAATCAATTAGCTTTGTTTGTCTAGTTTTCTTTTCCTTATTTGTTCTTTCCCTGCTGGTAACAGCATGTACAATCCCCCCCCCTCCCCCTCTATAATGAATTGGCAGAGCTCCTGCCGTTACCGTTAAAAAAATATAAAGTACAAAAACATA
This sequence comes from Aegilops bicornis, assembly GCA_021605145.1. NCBI lineage: Eukaryota > Viridiplantae > Streptophyta > Magnoliopsida > Poales > Poaceae > Aegilops > Aegilops bicornis. The sequence goes on from CM038671.1 coordinate 136,762,900, forward strand.
ACTTACTGATTTCTGGTGCTCATTAGTACTATAGTGACTACTACAAGTACACAATTACTGATTGCGTTCTCCGCGTGATTAGACTTATCATATACTATATATGTTTCCTTTTGTTCTTTTACTGAATTTGAACTTCTCCCGACGCAATGACAAAATCTAGTAATTGTAGGACGAGGAGCTTGCTGATGTTTATGGCAGTTGATCTAGATGGCGGCCAGGTCAAGTTTGTTCTTTTGAGAGTAAGTGTTATATATTGCTTTCATTTTCTTGACAAAGTTTGAATGGGGGCAACTTTCCTTCTAAATCCTTGATAAAAGCCTAATAAAATAGCGCTGCAGTTTCCTAATTAGCCTTGCCCCCATTCAAACTTAGCAGCATCACTTTTAATGAAAGAAACATAAAAAAATCATTTGCTTTTGTTTCTTGATGCACCTTATGTTTCACTTTATTTAAAACAACAACAAAAGATTTGTGTTTTATCTCTCAAAGTCATGACTAAAGAAAAGAAAACCCCAATGTATTTTTTGTCCTTTCTTGTATGGTTCTTTTTAGGATGACATCACTTGAATAACATAGTTGGACATTCTTAATTGGTTTGAACAAAATGATGAGCGCAAATATCGATTTGTCAGCTTCTTGCTCATCCTTTTAAATCTCTGGTCAGAAGAAACCAATGTCGAGATGGCATGCCCCATGGTTTGTGGAAGTAGTGTAGGTGAGACAATTCGTTGAGACATGTCCTTTTCTTCTTCTTACATGGCATGCGAAATGAGTCAAAGCGGGATGAAGATTGTAAGTGCCGAATCCGTCCACACATGACGCATTTTATCCCCATGTCACTAGATCTGTTGGTTGGATCCTAGTAAGATGGACCTCCGTTTGACACCACCTTTCTTGTCCTTGAAGTTTTTTCCCGGCCCTCATTCATATCACAGACCATGTTAAAAAAGAATCAGAACGCCACCGAAACATTTGGAAGCCTCCTTCCACTTCGCTTCTCTCTTGTCTTTTTCTGACCACCACGGAGGACTCCAATCTTCTCAATCCTAACAACAGTTGTTCTTCTTTCGTTGCAGTTTTCTCACACATGTCCATTTTCCTTCGCATCTCTTCATCCTTGTAGAATGCATCATAGCGGTGCTAGCTTTAGTAGTTGTCATGGTCATATCATGACCATAGTCCTTGGAAACTACAGTGGTGAAGGGGAGGGAAAGAGTAGTAGGATCAATATTATTTTGGGCCACTCTTATTGTTGTAACTTTGTCATCACACCATGATAGTAGATGCAAGAAAACCTAATGATAGACGGACGCCTTTGGGATCCATATCCATGTATACCTTGGGCTAGACACCTCACCGCCTCTGAGCACATCAGAGTGTTAGACAAGCCAAAAGTGGTAGCAAATCCATCTTGAGATGGCCCAGATCGCAAGATATAGCAATGAAGCTAGCCACGTCATCCAACTGGACTGGCCCACCTAGATAGGCGCCCACCTCTCACTATGCCTAGACCATTGGTGGAAAATCTATGGTTTATGCAATCTCTTTCGAGGAGCCACCGTTGCCACCAACAATCACCACCACCTCAAGATCATCTCCGATTGGTGTGGAAGAACCAAAGAAGGCCTCTCGAGCATCGCCACCAGTGCATCTCGTTGGCTCTACCCTTTTGGGCATGTCGCTTTGCCGCATGAGGTTGTCCCAGATCCAAATAGCCATCTCGATAGTGGCGCCAACAACGTCATCATAGAAATGCTGTGGTGCTTGGAGCGAAGGCTGAGCACCGTGTGAACTTGAGGCTTTCCACAACTTCGCTGCTCATTGATGTAACAACTAGTCAACACCAACGGTCCCAAAATCGAGCCCGAAGGTTCTTGTGACGATGGGACGGAGCACGGCCGATGAATTGCATAGAGGCTTCCCTAGTAGTACATTGTTGTATGCACCAAAACCCAAGTAGATAGGCACAAACAAAACTAGATAAATAGGGCAAGATTGATGAGATAGCAATGTGGTGCCAATTACTAATGATGTACAGACAAGATGTCATCGGTTATCATGGTATGGTTGCCAACTTCCATGTTGCTTGGTTGACCCTCTCATCCCCTTCATCGCATGTTCATCGCCTAGAGAGCATTCTTCATGGTCGACTTATTTGACTTGAGGACCTTGAACTTTTTTGTGGCGTGATGACACTCCAACTGTACCACTTCGTACTCCTCGGGCCTTCGACATGTTATTCGTCAATGATCCGCTAACTAGGAGGCCGTGAAGGTCGTCAATGTATTTGTGCAAGAAGTCGACATCCATACTTAGTAGCTCAAAGAACTCTAGGGTCTTTTTCCATGCCATGAGATCCTCGTGGGAAGACGAAGAGGCGGGCATGGCCCTAATACCCTCGGCGATGTTGCTCGTCTCTGTGATCACTCATGTAGTGGGCGTCTGGTTTATGTGCTTCGGCATACACCTGTAGAGGAGCTACTTCCGGTTGTGACAGAGCCCATAGTATACCCTACACCATTGAACGAGAGTAGTTGGCGGTTGACGGGAGCTGCGTCGTTGACGATCTTGAACTATCTGAAAGCTTTTGATGGTATCAAAATCGGTGTCTAGGTCTAGAGATTTATAATGGCATCTTCTTCAATGGCTATGTTATTGCTATAATCCTCAAATGCTTTGGGTACTGACTCGTGTGACCTCTGGATTCTCCTTGGACTTGACATCATAATTCAAATTTTTTCTTCTACATTGTAGAATCAAGCACATGATTCAAAGATTCAAATTTAATAACAACTTTGATGCACAAATAGATTAGCAGGTACAAAAATGAACGACATAAAACTTTCAACTCACTGAATGTACTAGACGTGGCCAAACTCAAGAGAACAATACATGTCCAAGGAAAACAGTATGTTGAATTAGTTGAAAGTTATGTCTTGTTCATTTTAGCACCTACTGGTTTATTTATTTTCAAATTAAGTCTTTATGAATTTGAATATTCTGAATCATATGTTCTATTATACAACGAGGAAGAAGAAAAGTTTTGATGATGATGTCAAGTCCAAGGAGGATCCAAAGATAACTTGAGTTAGTAGTGAAGGACAATAGCAATAACCAAGCTTGCGAAAAAATGGCAGGAGGTCTATATCCCTAGACACAGATTTCGACGTCGTCCAAAGCTTTAGAAACTTCAAGATCATCGTCAATAGTGCGGCTATCGACCGCGAACTACTAATCGTTTATTGTGTAGGGCATATTACAGATCTTGCCAAGATCGGAAGTCGCTTCTTCATGGGCGTATGCCGAAGTACATGAACCCGACTACTCACTGTAGGATTGATCACGGGGAGGGTCAACATTGCCGAGGGCATTAGGTCCTTCCTCGCCTCTTTGTCTTCCCACGAGGAACTCGTGGAGTGGAAGAATACCCTGGAGTTCTTTGAGCTGCTAAAGCATGGGCTTCGGCTTCATGCACAAGTGTGATGATGACCTCCTTGGCCTCCTCATTGCCTGATCTTCATCGGATCGCTTGTCGGCCTAGTCCAAGGGGTGCAAAGAGGTGAAGTTGGAGTGTGCTCCCTCCGTGGAGAAGCTGAGGGCACTTGCGACAAAGATGTTGAGCCAGAAGACTGCTCTCAAAGTGATGGAAATGGAGATGTAGGGTCGAACACAAAGAAGAGGGTCGACCAAGCGATGCGGCAATTAGCACTGATGACGCCTTGTGTACATTGTTAGTGACTGGAACCACACAACTATCTCATCGTACTTGCCCTATCTATCTAGTCTACTTGGTTTTTGGTACACATGTACCACTAGAAAGGATGTTGTGTTTTCGTGCACATCAACTTTACCTTAGTTTGCACAGCAATTATGTGTGATGAAATGGTTATGTGTCATGTGGTTTCATGGTTTCTTATGAGCGTGTGCTATTTGTTTATTTTTGTAGCTGCTGTTTTGATTGAGTTCACTGTTACGTTTCATGAGGGAGAGGAGATGAAGTATAGGTAAATAGCTTAAGAATCATTGATCTTCTCAGACTCGAGGAGGAAAAACAACATCTGAACTTAACTTGAGACTATGTTAAGAAACAACTCAGGGGACATGTGATGACCAATTTATGGAGTCTTTTCTTGGAAGATAGATTTATAGTCATAAGCTGTTATCCAATATAATCCAGGCAGGCAATGTGTCTTAATGAGATTATACAATACAAGTAGAAAATAAAGAAGGATTGCTTATCTACAATATAATCCACCTACTGTTCTTGCACGTAGATGACAGAGAGGTGATTCTTGAGAAGCGGAAAACAATCACCATTCTTTTGATCATTTATCTGACCGTTTCTTGAACCTTTGTATTCTTAAATTCCATTTTGTGTGGAAATTTTCTTGTATTCTTTTTTTTTCTCATGTTGGTACAATGTCTGAGGATTTTGTTGAAACTCCCTGGTATGTTAAGCTTTTTAAAAGTGAGTACAATGTAGACAATGTGTACCAATTTATTTTGAGGAAAAGGATATGTTCAATGCTGCAGCAGAGGTTGTGGTGGGAAATGGCGAACACTCCTACTTTTGGTGCGATAAGTGACTCGATGGCGTTTCTCTGGACATCGCACCGGATATCGTCAGCCTGAACACCCCCTCTACTAGTGCGCAGAACGATGGCTGAGGCGTTAGTTGATTCTGCTTGGTTGAAAGACATATGGGGGCCCCTTAACATCGGCGCTTATCTTCAATTACTCGAGCTCTGGGTAAGACTTTGCTCTTCACCCATCGCATTATGATAGCCGGTCATGGTCGTGGGAGGCTAGCGGTAGTTTCTAGCTCTAGTCCTTCTACGTGGCACACTTTGTCACTTCTTTAGGAGCAGCTTTGATGAGGCCATTTGGAAGGCTCCTGAGATTCTGGACAACCGATCAAGGTCTCCCACATAATGAACTATGTGCCATGTGCAGTCTTGTGCCTGAGGACTGCAGTCATCTCTTTCCCGGCTGTGCCGTTGCCAGACTGCCAGTATAACTTTGAAACACATAGTCTAACTTGCAGATAGTCGTCCCAACCATGGATCTGGACCCCGTGTTCTGGGGGATCACTGCTAGGGAAGCTTACCACGGTAAGGACCGGAAGAGGCTTGTTTGTCTCTGTATCTTGGGGTCTGGACCATATGGAGAGAAAGGAATGCTCTTGTTTTTGACATCAAGGTTACTCCCATCGTTCAGGTCGTGAATCAGCTTACCGCAGATGCAGAGTTGTGGCTAGGAAAGATTTAGGTTCTTTTCTTGTCTTTCCCTTCATCTGGCCTTTGGCTGTTCTATGTCTTTCTGGTCTGGTTGTCGGCCGTGTTCTTGTTGTTCTGTATTTGACTTTGATCCGTTTTCTTCTGCTACTAAGTTCACATATAGTTCTCTTGCATGGTTGAAAAAAATTAAAGCCTGTGCCAGGCTCGTGTAATCTTGTTTCCTTGCCTTTTCATTGCGGGATATTTTGTAATCTAGAGACTACTGTTGCTGCTACTTTATTGCTAGATCACTAGTTGAGATTTAGTAGAGTAACGAAATTACTAGTTCATGTTTAGGCGCATAACAATGAGTAATCTGCCATGGTTGCTTAACTAATTTCCAGAGGAAGGGAGAGACGGCAGCAGGTGGTCCCTAGTCTGTCAAGGCCAAAAAGGGGCAGAAAGTGGCATTGTTGCATCAAATGTTGTAATAACTACAACCATAGTAGCAGACATGTACATGATGTGTACGATTTTGAGCAGATGGTGAGAGCCTTCATGTGACCATCAAATGATCTTACATTACTGCAATTTCACGCACATCTTCTTTTCCAAGCTTCAGAGTACCCAGTGCATGCCTGTTTCCATATATTAACTATTAAAAAAAGGAAACCACTTTTGTTGTTTAGTTTGTTAGTTGGTTGGTCGTTCGATATACCGAACACTGAGGAAAGGCTGTTATGATGCCACTTCATTAATTTTTTCTGTCAACCTCTTCTTTTTTGTGTTTCTGTATCTTCAGTCGTACTCCCTCCGTTCGGAATTACTCGTCCAAGAAATGAATGTATCTAGATGTATTTTAGTTGTAGATACATCCATTTTTTTTGACAAGTAATTCCGATCGGAGGGAGTACTACCTTGCGGAACAGCCCGACAAACCAAAAATTATTTGCGTATGTTTTTTCTTCCTGTGCTAAATAGTACTGCAGTGACTAGTATAAGTACATAATGATGTTCCTTTTTGGTCTTTTACTAAATTACAACTTCTCTGGCACAAAAATTTGGTGATTGTAGGACTTACTGGTGTTGCTCAGCAGTCTATGGCAACGAGTTTGTTCCAGATGGCGGTAAGGTTGCCATTGTTCCTTTTTTGAAAGTAAGGGTTTTGTTGCTTTAGTTCTCTTGTATATGTGCATTAATTGGACCGTAAATGGCTCCATTGAGATAATTACCTTTTAATGATACGAATGATGTCTTTGCATCACAGTAGTTACTTATTGTTTTCTTTTCCATCTTGACCATAATTTTTCATAAAGTATAACATACAACTGATTGATCTAGCCTCACTATGGCGTATCATGAGGCCAAGAGAGCATGTAGAGTGAGCAAAAAGCGTCTAGTCTTTCCTTATAAAACAAGACCTACCACTAAAACTTATGAAGTACAATACACTCTTAATCTCATCATTTTATTTGTGTATTAATGAGTGTATGTTAATTTACAAATAAAACGATAAAATTAGGGAGTGTATCGTACTTTATAGGTTTTAGTCATAGTTCTCTTTTTATAATGAAAGCATGGGCGCTTTCTTTGCTCAATCTCCGTCTCTCTGGCCTCATCATCTGCCATAATGAGGTTAGATCAAAGTTGTACACTTGTACTTACAAAAGTTATGAATTTAGGATCAGATGAAAAACAAGGAACTATTGTGATGATGTAAAGACATTTTTTTCATGAAAAGTTATGCTCGTAGTTGTGACAAATTTTGCTCTAATTAATGTGTACACAAAGAGAACCAAAAAAAATACACACCTACTCTCGATGGGTGAGCAACACCTCCTACCCTATCCACACGTCTAAAGAGCCAGTAAAAAATCATAGTAATTTTTTTTTGAGAAAACCAGCAAGGTAAATCATCCACTTATTGATCTCGCCTTGTTGTGGCGGATCATGAGGCCAGAGAGCGTATAGTGTGCAAAAAGGCATCTAGTCTTTCATTATAAAATGAGAACTAACTTATATGAAGTAAAATACACTACTTAACACTACTAACACCAAAAAGTATTTCCATACAGCTATTTTCAAGATAAAATAGCTACCGTGAAGATAGATTGGTTTTGCTTCTGAATCAATGTGTTGTGTAATTTTGAATGCGTCTTTTATTTGCCAGGTTCCTGAGATCCTGTATAGGTCTCTTGATGTGAACCTTGTGATTGGAATGTCTTTCAAGGTCTGACCTTATATAGACTTCTGTTTAAACTGATTGATTTTTTGGATGAACATTACGATTTTCGCAACCATTTGCCGATTTTTATCTATGGCTTGCTAGTTTTTTTTCTTAAGGCGCTAGATTTGATCGTCACTCTGTGGATATGAATCATATGAACAGCTAGATGTTGTCATGTAATGTTCCATATGGTGAAGAGGAGACTGCTAGAGTACGTGCTAGGAGGTATGTACATGGTGTGTCAATTGAAAAGCAGTGGTGGATCTATGATCTCAACACTCTGGGGGTGCCACTGTTAATTTTTTAAATATAATTTGATCTAAATGCATCATAGCTCCAAATTAGCATTAAGATGTTAGATAAGTGTTTGTGTTGTTTCCTTCAATTTCCCTTTTATATAGTTATATCTATGTTTTGCCATATTCTTGTTTGGGATGTAGGTGGTAATACATTTATGTTATGGGACAAAATACAGTAGACGGTGCAGGCACACGGTGCGCCCTCGTACCGAAAGTATGATGGAAGAGAAGGACATGACACCTGTGGCCAGGAGGAGCTTCCTCCTGCAGCCCACTCTATCTGAGTGCTGCAGGATGCTGAACATAATATTTTCCTAGATGCGGATTATACTGATCTTGCTGCAGGAAAAAATGAGGCTGTGGAGGGAGGGAAGAACGTGATGGACAGCAAGGATGGTATGGCAGCGACCGGTCCAGGGGCTACCGGCACACAGGCGTTGATGAGAGCGACAGGCAGGGCCATGATCATACTCCCTTGGAACTCTCTTGTTCCAAGCAAATAGAAGTTTCATATTTCCTGATAGTTGTGATACCACTTCAGTATTCTTTTCTCCCCAAACTATTTCATTAACTTTTGTCACTTCTGTTTTTGAATCTTCAATCACACTACCTTGTGGAACCACCGACAAACCACTATAACTCAAGAGCATGCCAGGATTCAGTCTACTGCATTTCATAGGAGGAATATCCCAACAAACATGCCAGAAACACAAATGTTCCACTATCCCTAGATTATAAAAATGTTTCAGTCAGTTGAGCAAAGTGGCGTCACACTTTCAAAATGCAAACATAAGTAATACTGATCATAATAATTGCACATCATATATATATTTCCTCTTATACTAGAACCAATGGATCATTTCATGAAAGTTCATAGAACACAAACTCCAAAATTAGAACAATCTAAGTAGCTGTTAATTAATGATATTAAAACATAACTAGCATAGACTATTGGCATGTCAGGCTAAGGCAAATGGCGGTCAACAACAACAAAGCCTTAGTCCCAAATAAGTTAGGGTAGGCTAGAGGTGAAACTCATGGCTCTGGCACATGGATAGCAAGTTTACACGCACCCCTATCCATAGCTTGCTCTTTGGTGATACTCCAATCCTTCAGGTCTCGCTTAACGGACTCTCGAAATTCAAATTGCATTTAATAAATAAACCAGGCATGAGCTACATAAATAATACTCCCTCCGTTCCTAAATATTTGTCTTTCTAGATATTTCAACAAGTGACTACATACGAAGCAAAATGAGTGAATCTATCCTCTAAAATAAGTCTACATATATCCGTATGTGGTAGCCATTTGAAATGTCTAAAAAGACGAATATTTAGGAACGGAGGGAGTACTATGAACACAACAGAAAAAGGGGTAAGATAATCAAGGAAATTAACATGATTGGGCAAAAAACACTCACACTGTTTACCGAGAGAGATTAAGGACGAGCTGAGTGCTGAGATACCAGTAGAATCACATGTCCTCCAGTTGAGAGGATATGTTGTCACTGTGCTCAGAGCCATCTCTATCAACAACATATTTAGAACTTATGCTTCCTTTACTACTATTTCATGCTTTTGTGGGGAGAAAAACATAATGTGAAAATGCCAGGTCAAACATAAATCCCAAGGCCAAATTGGCAAAGGCATCATATTCTGCAAGACTGGACTCACTACAGTAATAACACATAAGAATGGAAACTCAGCTAGATATAAGGTGTGTTGTTTCGCTACCTAAACTGAATCTTCATTTAAGATTTGCTTGCTGAACTTGAGACACAACTGCACCTCTAAGGACTACATAATACATGCATATATTTGGAAGAGATGTACAGTATATATCATACAATTCGGATTTGTATCGTTGAAAGCAGAGTATTAATTTTTATATGCATATAAGCAGAGTATTATTGTTTTAAGAATTCAATATGTTGAGTTCCCCCAAAACAAAGCGATGTGTACATCATTTTCATACAAAAAATCAATCAACGCAAACAAGAACACGGTATCTTGTTGTCTCTATACCTGGAAATGATAAAAGATACATGGCGTGTTTACATCATACATTTCATATCAAGGCACGGTACAACACTAAATCACAGGGCACTAAAAATTATGTCGCTGGCAATTAATGGTTGGTCCACTGATCAGTGTCTATTCTTGAGCAATTTACTTCCAAATATCAAGAGAAACAGATGAATACGTCCATTCAAACTGACAGAACGACACGCACTTAAATCTTGAAGTAGGAAAGATATTTGAGCCATGCCATTATCTCGCTGCATGCACTTGCAGAATAACATTTCGATCATGCTTCTAGTTCTAGACCTGGAAATTTCCCCTTGGGAGTGATCGCAGGCAGGTACATGGCCATATCGCGGCGGCACATAGGGCATGTCGACACCCTATGGAACCACGGCCCAAGGCACCTGGTGTGGAAGGCGTGAGAGCACGGCAGCACCACGGTGTCAGCATTATTGTCTCTAGCCGCCAAATCTTCCATACATATAGAGCACTCTGTACTAGTGGCCACGACGAACTGACATTGTTGATCTTCTGTGGCCTCCTTACACGCGAGGAGCAGCGCCTTGGGTTCACTATAGACAGCCCTTACCCGAATGGTCAGAGCTAAATCGACGTTGTAGCGCAGGCCGGCACCCATACGCTCGTCGGTATCCTGCCTAAACTTGTTGTTCACGATCGCTCTAGCTAGATCCTGGGGCATGAAATCGTCCCAGTTGTCCACGGCGAGGTCGAACTCGCGGAGCAGTGGCATCTGCGCGATCATCTGGAGGATGGCCTCGCGGCAGGCCAAATAGCTCCGGAAGAAGGTCTCCGGGTCGTGGAGCAGGAACACCTGATCGAATGCCTTGGGCGCCGCCTCGTGAACAAGCCGTGGCATCTTCGGACCCCCGACCTCGCGCAGCTTGTAGATGACGACCAGGTCGCCATGGAGGCGCACGGACCAGGGCTTGTCTTTGGCCGGGTTGATTTCTCGACGTGCGGTGTATTTTCCGCTGAATCTGCACTCTGTCGCCGCCGCGGCCAACGGCGGCATGTTCCTCAACGGAGAAGGCATCACGATTCACGAGCCCCCTAGCCAGCCAGCGGGGGGCGATATTATATCTCTCTAAAAATAAGCTTAGCACGGGTAAGGAGAGCCATGGCCGGAGAAGTCATAGTCCCGGGACTGAATCCGGCTCCAATTCTGCAATCTAACGGAAACCGGACACGAAAACACGGAAAGAAAGAAGGCAAGGGAACCAACGGTGCTCGGTGCATACCTTACCCCAGCAGGCCGGCACCGTCGTTGGAACCTATATAACCCCGTTGGTCTATTCATCTTGAGCCCGACGCCTTCCCGGCCGGTCTGCCGACATGACTCGGGACGCGCCTCGTCGGCGGTGGAAAAACCGCCGTGCTGAACTGCTTCATCGTCCTCGCCTGGTACTTACTATAGAATATACTCCCTCCGTAAATTAATATAAGAACATTTAGAATACTAAAATAGTGATCTAAACGCTCTTACATTAGTTTACAGAGGGAGTAGATCCCAGTTAAGGCTCATTTTGAGAAAGCTTTTTTTAATTGCAATTTTTACACCTATTGTCTTGAATTTCAGACTTGTCTAAAGCCTGGATACCGGAGAAAGAGGTTTGAGAAAGATCTGCAGAAGCTCCAGGCAGTATCTGTAAGCAGACAGAGTAGCCATCTCCAGTGTCTTCAGCAGGAGTTAAATTCTACTGCATGGCTCCCTCAAGAGGTTAGTTATTTGTTACGTACACTTCTTAGTGATTAGTCTGGCAGGCCAGTCAGTGATGTGACTTTCTTTGTTTTCAGATTGGTTGCTTTATCCAGACAAGTCATGCTGACATGCACTCTGAGAGGTCAACAAATACTGCAGATGTAACTGATGCTGATCAGTCTGAAGGTGAAGGTGCACTTCCAGGACATCATGGTACCCAAGATCTTCAACTTCTGGTCACTGGAGACAGCAATCCCCATGGGGCGGCATCTACACCAGTGTCAACATTTGAAGAGAGCAACGATGTAAGCTTTTGTCCCTCTTCCGTATTAGAAAATGTGCTGTTGAGCAAACCGTTGAAGATGAAAATGGAGTGTGCTGTCAACCTCCATTTACATATTAGTAGATAGTATTAGCTTTCAACTTCTATACATATTACTTCTGTCTGCAATATGTTTATTAGTTTTATTTTTATCTTGCAGATCGCCCTCAATACACTGTTAATGATATGGAAGTGCCCATGCGGCATTATGCGAGGGACCTGGCACATTGAGGATCTTGTACTAACTTCTGGTAACAGTTGGTCATTCAGCTGTGACGGTTGCGGCAAATCTGCGCGCGCTGATTCATCTTTCTGACCGGGGTTGTAACCACTAGATTGGAAAATCTGCAGTTCCTAGCTTTCTAGTCTGTTTCTTTTTTTGAGTCTGTTTCAGGGACAGAGGATGATAACCTTTTATGCTTTTTTAGGGTGTGTATGTGTAGAGCGGCTACTTAAAAGGGGCAGGGCCGGGCCGGTACTGCAAAGGTGCACCTTCTGCTCTCTGAATGAAGGAGAGCGCAGATCACCTAAACTATGTTTGGCGCGTGCATCGTTATACTCAGTTTGTCTGTTGCTGGGAAATCGCATGGTAATGCTGAAGCTGATCGTCTGTTGCGACGGATTTTCTGCAGTATTAATCTGCATGAATTGTTTAACGATCATTCCACACCTTGGCGCAAAAATGAAAAGTATCTTAAAGTCTGCATCAATCAAGTGAACGGATAAAAAAGTGTTGATACTCAACTAGCTAAATAGAATGGACGAGGACGACTACTGAGTTTTTTTTTCTTTTTTGACCAGGAACCATGAGGGGTGCCCCCATGGTAATATGAACAAGCCTACAAGGGCACCTCTCCAATCTCTGCTCCAGACGCCGGCGGCGTCGATGGAGAAGAAAAGGGATCGGGCCGAGAAGAACTCTCAAGAGACTCCTGACAGGGCAGGAGCATAGAGATAGGGGAGGGAGAGATCAGGATGCCACTGTTACATGAACCTTCCACAAAAAGAGAAAAATGTCCAAATGTAAATTCAGTTACTCCTTACAGATCATGCGCAAAATATCATAATTGTAGCGAAATCTGCAGTAACATGAGTTATGTGCCATTTTCCTTCCACATGAAAAGAACAACTTGATTTGGAAATAATTGAGGAAGATATTTTGTCGAAAGGAGGTTTGAAGTTTATCATCACTGATGATCTCCAGGAGCAAGGCAAACTGCTCAGGAAATCATTACGGACATAGAGTCGCCACTCACCACACACACTAAACAAAAGAGCCATAATTGTGCATTTTAGTAGTTCTGGACTTTTATGGGAATAAATGTTACTCTTACTTGGGATAATAGACTTGGCCTTTTAACATCAGTAAGATGAATCAGAAAACAAGGCTTGTATTGGAATTACTATGTGAACGCATATGTTTCTTTTTTTGTGAGATTTGACAAAAGAAGCTCCTCCGGAAGCAGATGATACGCTCCTTGATTGGTGGCTCCAAACTAGGGCTACCTTCCAGGGAGCGCTCAAAAGAGGATTCGATACTTTCGTCACTGCGGTTGCTTTGTCACTTTGGAAACAGAGGAATGATAGAGTTTTCAATTGCCCGGAGCAAATCAAGTCGGCAATTCAAGGTGTTCTCAACCGTTTTGTGAGAGAGTAGGCTTAAGTTAGAGGTGTTGGTGTTGAGTTGTAAGCTTGCGGCGATGTTCGCATCTCCGGCAAGCTCTTGAATTATGCTTTCTACCTTCTATAAAAGTATGGTATGCCTTTGGCGTACTCTCGAAAAACAAAAGAAGCTCCTTGGTCTCATGTGCTAGGCGTTAGCCGGCTGTAGCCACGGAGGTAGGGGGGAGGGAGAGGGGTGGAAATTAATTGCCGCCCCAACCATCGGATCTAGCTTAACTCATGATCGACATGTGTGTCATGTGTACAATTGCAACATTTTTCTCCATGCTTTTTAGAAAGATTGTGAGAAAAACATCACAACATTTCAAACAAACACGTACAACAAGAATATGCACGCATGCAACAAATACCATTGATTGGAGCAGGTATGCTTGAAAATGGCTTGCAACACTCACATCATGGAAGACAAATACGTACAATATACATGATCGACGAATGCAACAATGAAGAACCACGTTTGTAGCATCAAAACGATCCTTACCAATAGGCATGCGGAACTATTGGAACATACTTCTTGTGTGTACACAACAAACACCATACACATCTGCAACATGTAAAAACACCATAATATAAGTAGCATCCAAATTTCTTGATTTTGTTGACCTCACGTCATCAACAATGGAGGCACCACCTTCTGCACAGATTTGAGCTTGTTGCCGAACACAAATCAAGCTCACCAAATCCTTGTTGGAGCGAAATGTGACTCATGGTCCCGTTTGTCCCAATCTCTATTGAAGGTAGGCCTCGTGGACTCAAGCTCCACGACGGAGCAACAAGTTTCCAATTTGAGTCTCCACGCCTAAAATATGTCCATTACACGGTCTCCTCGGCCACCATTTGTCGCGAAGGAGGAGAAGCTCCTTGGAGATGGAGCGATGCGGCATCTGGAAGAATAGCTAGAGAAGGCGCTTCTAGGAGGAAGAGGGACGCTAGGAAGGGGAAGTGCTACGAGAGAGAATAAACTAGACTCCATCGGTGGCGGATAAGAGGGTGCTACATCGGAGGAGAAAGAACAGCGCTGCAGGGTAGAGAAGAGGAAACAACGAGTTGACTGCTGAATTGTTTCAAATCAATTGGCCAAGAAGGATCCTTTTCCCAATGATGAATGACATGAAATTTTATTTTATAAATAGGGAGTTTTATTAATCATTAGCAGAGCATACAATCACATTAAAGAATATTATCAAGGAATGGGGTGTATAGTTTAGCCACATGCATCTTCTCCTTAGATTAGTTGCTTGTTTGGCACACAGATGAGGAGCTTCATTTCCTTCCTAGGAAATAAAGCTCAAAGTAAAATTTGCAAAGTGTCCGCTTAGTTCTCTAATCTCCCAAAGAACTCCACAACTTTGTATTCTCTCACGTGCAGCCATGTCCCATAACTTAATAACTTGGTGTGCATCATTGTCCATTAGTATCCAATTTAAACTTCAAACCTCCTGAGGTCCCACCGTCTTAGATCAGTAGCGTATTCATACCAAATCGCTTGAGAACGGATCATAAAGCTCGTTCTGTCTGACATCACCATACCAGTAGATACAGAAAATAACATTTTCATAAAAACACACATCTCTATTGATCTTTCTTTCTTCAACTTTTGGGGCCTTCCATCTCTGGATCAACTTAGGTTGCTTCGCCTTCTTATGCTTGCCATAGCCATAGCGATCCTTGGCGTGTCCACCTCCCACTTTCGCTGATGCCATGATCGAGTATCCCTATTCACCATGCCGCCTCATGTGTCTTTCAGACCATATTGCCCGCATCCACATAAAGTGATGCAAGTATCAACACTATGCAATTTTACGTTATCAACCAGATCCTTCACCCAAGATTATGGGTGCAATTGGAGAATCTTCATGCTTGCAACCCCCTTCAACTCTTGCCAAAATATGCGAGCCCATGAGACTCAAAACATGCCTGCAATATAGTTTCCTCTAGACTATGTCCTTCACATAGGCAATTCTTTCCACATGTACGACAAAAACTTAATGACCCCCCGCCACAAAAAGTTCCAAACCTAGTGAGGAATTGAGATGTGCCAAAGTTTCTTTCGAAAGCTGTCCCCCACCTAGAACTTGACAGCTGATGTTGTTGTCACAACCTCTCCGTTAAAGCTCTATAGGCCAAACGAATTGTGAATAGTCCACTCTTTTCTATGCTTCACGATCACCAAGTCCTCCGTAAAGTGACCAAGTGGAATCCAGCATATTGCACATACATCAGAGCATATGAAATTGTCCTGCAGTTTGTCCATATTCCATGTGCCATTCTCCTCATCAATTAATCATTTCATGATTTGAGCATTCGCATTCAGTAATCTGACCATGGTCGTCTGCCTGTATTCAAATGGATCTATGGGTCCTCCCATGGATTAATGGTCGAGTCATCACCAACTCTCATAATAATCCCGACATCCAGGGCTTCTCTTTAAAAAAAATGCATGTCACACATGCGATGATCCTCTCTTCCCTTTATAAATTCACAGTCATGATAATATTTTCATTTAAGTACCCTTGCACATAAGAAATTATGATTCGTTCAAGGCCTCCATACTGAGGGAAATATGCCCTAGAGGCAATAATAAAGTTATTATTTATTTCCTTATATCATGATAAATGTTTATTATTCATGCTAGAATTGTATTAACCGGAAACATGATACATGTGCGAATACATAGACAAACAGAGTGTCACTAGTGTGCCTCTACTTGACTAGCTCATTGATCAAAGATGGTTATGTTTCCTAGCCATAGACAAAGAGTTGTCATTTGATTAACGAGATCACATCATTAGGAGAATGATGTGATTTACTTGACCCATTCCGTTAGCTTAGCACTTGATCGTTTAGTATGTTGCTATTTCTTTCGTCATGACTTATACATGTTCCTATGACTATGAAACTATGCAACTCCCGTTTATCGGAGGAACACTTTGTGTGCTACCAAACGTCACAACGTAACTGGGTGATTATAAAGGTGCTCTACAGGTGTCTCCGAAGGTACTTTTTGGGTTGGCTATTTCGAGATTAGGATTTGTCACTCCGATTGTCGGAGAGGTATCTCTGGGCCCACTCGGTAATGCACATCATTATAAGCCTTGCAAGCATTGCAACTAATGAGTTAGTTGCGGGATGATGTATTACGGAACGAGTAAAGAGACTTGCCGGTAACGAGATTGAACTAGGTATTGAGATACCGACGACCGAATCTCGGGCAAGTAACATACCAATGACAAAGGGAAAAACGTATGTTGTTATGCGGTTTGACCGATAAAGATCTTTATAGAATACGTGGGAGCCAATATGAGCATCTAGGTTCCGCTATTGGTTATTTTCCGGAGACGTGTCTCAGTCATGTCTACATAGTTCTCGAACTCGTAGGGTCCGCACGCTTAAAGTTCGATGACGGTTATATTATGAGTTTATGTGTTTTGATGTACCGAAGGTAGTTCGGAGTCCCGGATGTGATCACGGACATGACGAGGAGTCTCGAAATGGTCGAGACATAAAGATTGATATATTGGACGACTATGTTCGGACACCGGAATGGTTTCGGGGAGTATCGGGCATATACCGGAGTACCAGGGGGTTACTGGAAACCCCCGGGGAGACTAATGGGCCTATTGGGCCCTAGTGGAGAAGAGGAGGGGCGGCCAAGGGGCAGCCGCGCCCCTAGTCCGAATTGTACAAGGGGGGGAGGGGGCGCCTCTTCCTTTCCCCACTCTCTCCTTCCCTCTCTACTCCTACTCCCACATGGAAGGGGGGAGTCCTACTCCCGGTGGGAGTAGGACTCCTCATGGGGCGCGCCAAGGGTGGCCGGCCCCCTCCCCCTCCTCCACTCCTTTATATACGGGGAGGGAGGCACCTCTTGGAGACACAACAATTGATCCCTTGGATCTCTTAGCCGTGTGCCGTGCCCCCTCCAGCATAATCCACCTCGATACTATCGTAGCGGTGCTTAGGCGAAGCCCTGCGTCGGTAGAACATCATCATCGTGACCACGCCCGTCGTCTTGTGGAACTCTCCCTCAAAGCTCGGCTGGATCGGAGTTCGAGGGACGTCATCGAGTTGAACGTGTGCTGAACTCGGAGGTGCCATGCGTTCGGTACTTGATCGGTCGGATCGTGAAGACGTACGACTACATCAACCGCATTGTGCTAACGCTTCTACTTCCGGTCTACGAGGGTACGTGGACACACTCTCCCCTCTTGTTGCTATGCATCACCATGATCTTGCATGTGCGTAGGAATTTTTTTGAAATTACTACGTTCCCAAACAGTGGCATCCGAGCCAGATTTTATGCGTTGATGTTATATGCACGAGTAGAACACAAGTGAGTTTTGGGCGATACAAGTCATACTGCTTACCAGCATGTCACACTTTGGTTCGGCGGTATTGTTGGATGAAGAGGCCCGGACCGACATTACGCGTACGCTTACGCGAGACTGGTTTTACCGCCGTGCTTTGCACACAGGTGACTAGCGGGTGTCAGTTTCTCCAACTTTAGTTGAACTGAGTGTGGCTACACCCGGTCCTTGAGAAGGTTAAAACAACACTAACTTGACGAACTATCGTTGTGGTTTTAATGTGTAGGTAAGAACGGTTCTTGCTCAACCCGTAGCAGCCACGTAAAACTTGCAACAACAAAGATGATGTCTAACTTGTTTTTGCAAGGCATGTTGTGATGTGATATGGTCAAGGCATGATGCTATATTTTATTGTATGAGATGATCATGTTTTGTAACCGAGTTATCGGCAACTGGCAGGAGCCATATGGTTGTCGCTTTAATGTATGCAATGCAATCGCCCTGTAATGCTTTACTTTATCACTAAGCGGTAGCGATAGTCGTAGAAGAAATAGTTGGCGAGACGACAACGATGCTACGATGGAGATCAAGGTGTCGTGCCGGTGACAATGGTGATCATGACGGTGCTTCGGAGATGGAGATCACAAGCACAAGATGATGATGGCCATATCATATCACTTGTATTGATTGCATGTGATGTTTATCCTTTATGCATCTTATTTTGCTTTGATTGACGGTAGCATTATAAGATGATCTCTCACTAAATTTCAAGATAAAAGTGTTCTCCCGAGTATGCACCGTTGCCAAAGTTCGTCGTGCCGGACACCACGTGATGATCGGGTGTGATAAGCTCTACGTCCATCTACAACGGGTGCAAGCCAGTTTTGCACACGCAGAATACTCAGGTTAAACTTGACGAGCCTAGCATATACAGATATGGCCTCGGAACACTGAGACCGAAAGGTCGAGCGTGAATCATATAGTAGATATGATCAACATAGTGATGTTCACCATTGGAAACTACTCCATTTCACATGATGATCAGTTATGGTTTAGTTGATTTGGATCACGTGATCATTTAGATGATTAGAGGGATGTCTATCTAAGTGGGAGTTCTTAAGTAATATGATTAATTGAACTTAAATTTATCATGAACTTAGTACCTGATAGTATTTTGCATGTCTATGATTGTTGTAGATAGATGGCTCGTGTTGTTGTTCCGTTGAATTTTAATGCGTTCCTTGATAAAACAAAGTTGAAAGATGATGGTAGCAATTACATGGAATGGGTCCGTAACTTGAGGATTATCCTCATTTCTGCACAGAAGAATTACGTCCTGGAAGCACCGCTAGGTGCCAAACCTGCTCCAGGAGCAACACCAGATGTTATGAACGTCTGGCAGAGCAAAGCTGTGACTACTCGATAGTTCAGTGTGCCATGCTTTACGGCTTAGAACCGGGACTTCAACGACGTTTTGAACGTCATGGAGCATATGAGATGTTCCAGGAGTTGAAGTTAATATTTCAAGAAAATGCCTGGATTGAGAGATATCAAGTCTCCAATAAGTTCTACAGCTGCAAGATGGAGGAGAATAGTTCTGTCAGTGAGCATATACTCAGAATGTCTAGATATAACAATCACTTGATTCAACTGGTAATTAATCTTCCGGATGATAGCGTCGTTGACAGAATTCTTCAATCACTGCCACCAAGCTACAAGAGCTTTGTGATGAACTATAACATGCAAGGGATGGATAAGACGATTCCCGAGCTCTTCACAATGCTAAAGGCTGCGGAGGTAGAAATCAAGAAGGAGCATCAAGTGTTGATGGTCAATAAGACCACCGATTTCAAGAAAAAGGGCAAAGGGAAGAAGAAGGGAACTTCAAGAAGAACAACAAACAAGTTGCTGCTCAAGAGAAGGAACCCAAGTCCGGACCTAAGCACGAGATCGAGTGCTTCTACTGCAAGCAGACTGGTCACTGAAAGCGGAACTTCCCCAAGTATTTGGCGGATAAGAAGGATGGCAAGGTGAACAAAGGTATATGTGATATACATGTTATTGATGTGTACCTTACGGAGCTCACAGTAGCACACGGGTATTTGATCTTGGTTACATTGCTAATATTTGCAACTCAAAACAAGGACTACAGATTAAGCGAACACTGGCTAAGGACGAGGTGACGATGCGCGTGGGAAATGGTTCCAAAGTCGATGTGATCGCCGTCAGCACGCTACCTCTACATCTAGCTTCGGGATTAGTTTTAGACCTAAATAATTGTTATTTGGTGCCAGCGTTGAGCATGAACATTATATCTGGATCTTGTTTGATGCGAGACGGTTATTCATTTAAATCTGAGAATAATGGTTGTTTTATTTATATGAGTAATATCTTTTATGGTCATGCACCCTTGAAGGGTGGTCAATTTTTGATGAATCTCGATAGTAGTGATACACATATTCATAATGTTGAAGCCAAAAGATGCAAAGTTGATAATGATAGTGCAACTTATTTGTGTACTTGCCGTTTGGGTCATATTGGTGTAAAGCACATGAAGAAACTCCATACTGATGGACTTTTGGAATCACTTGATTATGAATCACTTGGTACTTGCGAACCATGCCTCATGGGCAAGATGACTAAAACACCGTTCTCCGGAACTATGGAGCGAGCAACTGATTTGTTGGAGATCATACATACTGATGTATGTGGTCCAATGAATGTTGAGGCTTGCGGCGGGTATCGTTATTTTCTCACCTTCACATATGATTTAAGCAGATATGAGTATATCTACTTAATGAAACATAAGTCTGAAACATTTGAAAAGTTCAAAGAATTTCAGAGTGAAGTTGAAAATCATCGTAACAAGAAAATAAAGTTTCTGCGATCTGATCGTGGATGAGAATATTTGAGTTACGAGTTTCGTCTACATTTGAAACAATGCGAAATAGTTTCGCAACTCACGCCACCCGGAACACCACAGCGTAATGGTGTGTCCGAACGTCATAATCGTACTTTACTAGATATGGTGCGATCTATGATGTCTCTTACTGATTTACCGCTATCGTTTTGGGGTTATGCTTTAGAGACGGCCACATTCACGTTAAATAGGGCACCATCAAAATCCATTGAGACGACGCCTTATGAACTGTGGTTTGGCAAGAAACCAAAGTTGTCGTTTCTTAAAGTTTGGGGCTACGATGCTTATGTGAAAAAGCTTAAACCTGATAAGCTCGAACCCAAATCGGAGAAATGTGTCTTCATAGGATACCCAAAGGAAACTGTTGGGTACACCTTCTATCACAGATCCGAAGGCAAGACATTCATTGCCAAGAATGGATCCTTTCTAGAGAAGGAGTTTCTCTCGAAAGAAGTGAGTGGGAGGAAAGTAGAACTTGATGAGGTAACGATTACTGCTCCCTTATTGGAAAATAGTTCATCACGTAAACCGGTTCTGTGACATCTACACCAATTAGTGAGGAAGTTAATGATGATGATCATGAAACTTGAGATCAAGTTGTTCTTGAACCTCGTAGGTCAACCAGAGTAAGATCCGCACTGAGTGGTGCAGTAATTCTGTTCTGGAGGTTATGTTACTAGACCATGACGAACCTACGAACTATGAAGAAGCGATGGTAAGCCCAGATTCCGCAAAATGGCTTGAGGCCATGAAATCTGAGATGGGATCCATGTATGAGAACAAAGTATGGACTTTGGTTGACGTGCCCGATGATCGGCAAGCCATCGAGAATAAATGGATCTTCAAGAAGAAGACTGACGCTGACGGTAATGTTACTGTCTATAAAGCTCGACTTGTTGCAAAAGGTTTTCGACAAGTTCAAGGGATTGACTACGATGAGACCTTCTCACTGATAACCCATAAGTATAGGGGATCGCAACAGTTTTTGATAAGTAAGAGTGTCGAACCCAACGAGGAGATAAAGGTAGAATAAATATTCCCCCAAGTTCTATCGACCACCGATACAACACTACGCACGCTTGACATTCGCTTTACCTAGAACAAGTATGAAACTAGAAGTACTTTGTAGGTGTTGTGGGATAGCTTTGCAAGAAAGTAAAGAGCACGTAAATAAAACTAGGGGTTGTTTAGATAAAGACACAACTAAAGTAAATATGGCGAGTGTGGAAAAGTGGTGGTAGGAGTTGTGGAATTGCCCCTAAGCAATTGACTATGTTACTAGACCGGTAATCACTATTGCAATTTTATTTGAGGGAGAGGCGTAAGCTAACATACTTTCTCTACTTGGATCATATGCACTTATGATTGGAACTCTAGCAAGCATCCGCAACTACTAAAGATTCATTAAGGTAAAACCCAACCATAGCATTAAAGTATCAAGTCCCCTTTATCCCATACGCAAACAACCTACTTACTCGGGTTTGTGCTTCTGTCACTCACGCCACCCACCATAAGCAAATCATAAACATATTGCAAACCATACAGCGGGAACCCCTCACGCTTGCGCGACACGGAGGGCACAATAGGACAGCACCAATAATAAAACATGCAACTCAAACCAATCATAGCAATTCATCAATCACCGATAGGACAACGAAAATCTACTCAGACATCATAGGATGGCAACACATCATCGGAAAATAATATGAAGCATAAAGCACCATGTTCAAGTAGAGGGTACAGCGGGTTGCGGGAGAGTGGACCGCTTTAGATAGAGGGAGGAAGGTGATGGAGATGTTGGTGAAGATGACGGTGGTGTTGGTGAAGATCGCTGTGATGATGATGGCCCCCGACAGCGCTCCGGCGCCACCAGAAGCAAGGGGGACAGAGGCCCCCTTCTTCTTGTTCTTCCTTGACCTCCTCCCTAGATGGGAGAAGGGTTTCCCCTCTGGTCCTTGGCTCCCATGGCTTGGGAGGGGCGAGAGCCCTCCGAGATTGGATCTATCTCTCTGTTTACGCGTTACATTACGGTTTTGTTTCACCGTTTCGCGTATATATGGAGATCCGTAACTCCGATTGGCCTGAAACCTTCGCCGTGATTTTTTTTCCGAATATTAGCTTTCTTGCGGCAAAAGAAGAGCGTCAACCGCCTTACGGTGGGCTCACGAGGGTAGGGGGCGCGCCCAGGGGGGTCAGGCGCGCCCCCCTACCTCGTGACCACCTCGGGCACCGTCTCGCGTGGATTTTTCTTCCGGAATTTTCCATATTTTCCAAAAATAAGCTCCGTCCGTTTTTATCCTGTTTGGACTCCGTTTGATATGGATATTCTACGAAACCAAAAACATGCAATGTGAACGAGGCGGCACTTTGAGCCTTCGGATCAATATGTTAGTCCCAAAAATAATATAAAACGTTGCCAAAAGTATATGAAAGTTGAAGAATATTGGCATGGAACAATAAAAAATTATAGATACAACGGAGACGTATCAGCATCCCCAAGCTTAATTCCTGCTCGTCCTCGAGTAGGTAAATGATAAAAAAGATAATTTTTGATGTGAAATGCTACCTAGCATAATCTTGATCATATGTCTAATCATGGCATGAATATTAAGACACGAGTGATTCAAAGCAATAATCTATCCTTTGACATAAAAACAATAATACTTCAAGCATACCAACCAAGCAATTATGTCTTATTGAAATAACATAGCCAAAGAAAGCTCATCCCTACAAAATCATATAGTCTGGCTATGCTCCATCTTCACCACATAAAATATTCACATCATACACAACCCCGATGACAAGCCAAGCAATTGTTTCATACTTTTGACATTCTCAAACCTTTTCAACTTTCACGCAATACATGAGCGTGAGCCATGGACATAGCACTATAGGTGTAATAGAATATGATGATGGGGGTTATGTGGAGAAGACAAAAAAAGTCTCACATCAACTAGGCGTATCAACAGGCTATGGAGATGCCCATTAATAGATATCAATGTGAGGAGTAGGGATTGCCATGCAACAGATGCACTAGAGCTATAAGTATATGAAAGCTCAAACTGAAACTAAGTGGGTGTGCATCCAACTTGCTTGCTCATGAAGACCTAGGGCATTTGAGGAAGCCCATCGTTGGAATATACAAGCCAAGTTCTATAATGAAAATTCCCACTAGTATATGAAAGTGATAACTCAAGAGACTCTCTATATGAAGAACATGGTGCTACTTTGAAGCACAAGTGTGGTAAAAGGATAGTAACATTGCCCCTTCTCTCTTTTTCTCTCATTTTTTTGTTTTTTTCTTTTTCTTTTTGGGACTTCTCCTTTTTTTGGCCTTTCTCTTTATTTATTTATTTTTTATTTTTTTCGCCCGGAGTCTCATCCTGACTTGTGGGGGAATCGTAGTCTCCATCATCCTTTCCTCACTGGGGCAATGCTCTAATAGTGATGATCATCACACTTTTATTTACTTACAACTCAATATTACAACTCGATATCTAGAACAAAGATATGACTCTATATGAATGCCTCCGTGTGTACCGGGATGTGAATGATCTAGCGTAGCAATGACATCAAAAACGGACAAGCCATGAAAACATCATGCTAGCTATCTTACGATCATGCAAAGCAATATGACGATAAATGCTCAAGTCATGTATATGATGATGATGGAAGTTGCATGGCAATATATCTCGGAATGGCTATGGAAATGCCATAATAGGTAGGTATGGTGGCTGTTTTGAGGAAGATATAATGAGGCTTATGTGTGACAGAGCGTATCGTATCACGGGGTTTGGATGCACCGTGAAGTTTGCACCAACTCTCGAGGTGAGAAAGGGCAATGCACGCATCAAGAGGCTAGCAATGATGGAAGGGTGAAAGTGCGTATAATCCATGGACTCAACATTAGTCATAAATAACTCACATACTTATTGCAAAAAATCTATTAGTCATCGAAACAAAGTACTACGCGCATGCTCCTAGGGGATAGATTGGTAGGAAAAGACCATCGCCGTCCCCGACCGCTACTCATAAGGAAGGCAATCAATAAACACCTCATGCTCCGACTTCGTTACATAACGGTTCACCATACGTGCATGCTACGGGACCTGCAAACCTCAACACAAGTATTTCTCAATTTCACAATTACTCAACTAGCATGACTCTAATATCATCATCTTTATATCGTAAAACTATTGCAATATATCAAACATATCATATTCAGTGATCTAGAAGTTTATGTAGGATTTTATGACTAACCATGTGAATGACCAGTTCCTGTCATCTCTCTAAATAGATATAAGTGAAGCAAGAGAGTTTAATTCTTTCTACAAAAGATATGCCCAAGCTCTAACAAATATAAGTGAAGCAAAAGAGCACTCTACAAACGGCGGTTGTCTATGTAAAGAGAAACAGGCAATCCAAGCTTCAAATGATATAAGTGAAGCACATGAAGCATTCTATAAAGCCATACTCAAAAGATATAAGTGAAGTGCAAAGAGCATTCTATAAATCAACCAAGGACCAACTCATACCAGCATGGTGCATAAAGGAAAAATGAAAACTAAATGCAAAAGACGCTCCAAGACTTGCACATAGTGCATGAACGAAACGAATCCGAAAACATACCGATACTTGTTGAAGAAAGAGGGGATGCCTCCCTAGCATCCCCAAGCTTAGACGCTTGAGTCTCCTTGAATATTTACTTGGGGTGCCTCATGAATCCCCAAGCTTGAGCTCTTTCTTCTCTTCCTTCTTCTCACATCGAAACTTCTCGATTAGACACTACATCCACACAAAACTTCAACAGAAAACTCGGTAAGATCCGTTAGTATAATAAAGCAAATCACCACTCTAAGTACTGCTGCAAACCAATTCATATTTTGTTTTTGCATTGCGTCTACTGTAATATAACTTTTTCATGGCTTAATCCACTGATATAAATTGATAGTTTCATCAAAACAAGCAAACTATGCATCAAAAACAGAATCTGTCTAAAACAGAACAGTATGTAGAAATCTGAACATTCACCATACTTCTGATACTTGAAAAATTCTGAAAAAATTACGAAAAATAAAAAATTTGTACAGAAAGGCAGTGCAAAAAGAATCATAACCATTTGACGTTCCAGTAAAAAATTAAAATTCATGCACTACAGCCAAAGTTTCTGTCCTGCACCGTACAAACCGACAAGCATTGTAAACATCCTAAAGGCAAACCTTGGCACATTATTTTTATAATACAATGGAATTGTACAAGGGGATAATTATTTTTGTTGAAAATTTTCTGTAATTAATATTCACAAAGTTCCCATGGGCATGAACAAAGTTCAAGGACGTCCCCCACTTTCACAATGCTCGTCTTTCTCACTTTCACTTTTCTTTTTGAAAAAGTTTTGGGTTCCCCTCTTTATTTTTGTTGTTTTTAAACTATATGAAAGCACTCAACAGAAATAAATGACTCTCTAAAACTTCGGGTTGTCTCCTGGCAGCGCTTTCTTTAAATCCATTAAGCTAGGCATTTAGTGCTCAAGTAGTGAATCCACCCGGATCCCAAGGTATATCAAAGCCAATTTTAATTAGCAATGATTTGTAATTTAGTAGTGAGCACAAAGTAACATATATCATGTAATGACGAATTCTAACTCTCTTCCTATGCATCGGCATGTCATAAAAGAACAATTCATGCACACATAGTAAAGGCCAATGCATAGTATAAACAGTTTCTTGCAATTTTCTTGTATTGGAAACATAGAGAGGTGGAGATATAGTTCCTCTCTCATAATAATTGCAAGTAGGAGCAGCAAGCACATGCATATTATATCTATCAAAATCATCATGTGCAACGGTAAAAGTGTCGGGGAGGCTGATCGGACCCACGAACACCTATGGGGCCGGCGGACCAGGCCCCTTCTGGTTCGGAGGGGGGCGGAGATCGCACGAAGAGCGGATCGAGGCGAAGCACACGAGCAGTTTTACCCAGCTTCGGAGCTCTCCGGAGAGATAACACTCCTACTGCTGCTTGTCTGGTTTGTATTGTGTTCTCGCTAGGGAGCGATGAAAGCTACAAGACCTAGCGTGAGAGTGTTCTCTGGCTATGTTGGAATCGAACGGATCGAACCCCTTCTACGTTGCGCATGGGCCTCCTTTTATATGCTCAAGGGGTCTCCGACAGGTGGCAACGTAGATGAGGGTACAAATGGAAAAAAAGTAGTTGGTACACCTACTTGAGCGATGTATGCAGTGCAATATACCTAACTCGTGACGGCAAGGGACAAAGGATTAAATGCCCGTCCCTCGCCGCCTAAACAATTACTGTGAGGGACCGTCGGGGCGTAGCGTTCGCCACGATGGCAAGCTTGTCAGCGCCGCTTATCGCTGCTCCCCGCTGGCTGCACAGCCTCTTGACACACGCGCATGGAATGGTCCCATGGCGACACGTTAGTGGGTGAGCTGGAGCGGAGATGAAGAGAGGTTGCCTGCCGCGGCAATCGCCTTGCCGCGGCTGAATCCTTGTCACGTCTGGATGCTTGTCGCTCTCCGAGCCTTCCCGGCAAGCTCCTCTTGCCGGGGCCTTATCTTCTTGGTTAAATACTTTGTTCTTGAATGGCTCCAAAGGAACCACGGAGGATCTTGGCGGTGACCAGGCAAGCCTTGCTGCTGGTGCTGAATCGCCCGTGCACGAAGTTCGGGATACTAGGGTACCCTACTCTAGTACACCGACAGAGCCCCCTGCCTGGTCGCGACACGGTGCCGAGCGTTGTCGGGCCAGGCCCAAAACAGTGTACGGTCACACGCGGCCTTGATCACGCCGTAACTCAACCCGGACCCACCACGTCCCCCACTAACGGCACGCACCGAACGTGGCGTCGTGTGAGAGATCGTGGGCGAGGTCGTGGGGGTTTCTTTATTAGGAAAAGCGGAACGTCCGCCCCCTCTCCCTCCTTATAAACAGGGGAAACAGGGGCAGGTCGCCCACCTCGCCATTGCTGTCTTGTCCTGAAAACCACCGCCGCTCCCCCCTTCTTCTCTAGTGCGAAGAGAGCAGCGCTCCGCCCCCTTTCGACACAGCGCCATCAACGCCGTCGGTCTCCTCCACCGCCTCCGCCATGGCTCAGCCGACAAGGGGAAGGGCTTGAAGTCGGCCGAGGCGCAGCGGCTCGCTGCGCTGCGAAAGGAGCGGACCATCTTCTCCCCCCAGCTCGACGCAAAGGAGCTGAGGGAGGGCTTCTACCTCTTCTGGTCGACGGAGACGCGTGCGCATCCGCCGCGAAGGTACTCCCGCCACCGCTTCGAATTAGCCCCAACTGGGTATCCTTTCTTTGCCCTTTTCTTCTATTGCGGGCTCTGCCGCCTTTTCTCAATTCTTCTGCGACATTATGAACACCTACCGTTCCGCCTCCTTGATTTCACCCCAACGCCATTCTCGACCATGGTAGTTTTCGCACACCTTTGCGAAAACTTTGTCGGGATCCACCCCAACGTAGCCCTCTTCCGCCACTTCTTCATGCCCCGTTGAGAGAGGGGAGCCGCTTGCCGGAGGGATTGCTTGGGCCTCCAGGGTCGGCAAGAAGGAGGCCTATCTGGAAGGAGAGTTCCGCAGCAAGTGGGAGGAGTGGAGGGCCAATTGGTGTTGGATCGTAGAGGAGAACCCGCAGCCCTTCGCTGCCGTGCGCCAAGCCCCAATAGTGCGCGGCAACGATTGGAGCAACTTGGCGCCGGAGGATGCTAGGTTGAAGATAGCTGTGACCCGGATTTTGCGCCTCAGGCTTGCCGGACTCACCGTAGGCGCAGTTGGCGCAGATTTCCTTCGCCGCCGCATCGCTCCCTTGCAGGAGAGGAGGAGGCCTGCGTGGGAGTTCCAAAATGCAGCGGACATCATGAGGCTACGCCCGGGCCTTAACTGGAATTTCATCGTCTTGGAGTTGGATGCGATGCTGCTGGAGTTGTTCAAGAACGACCCCGATCACCCCGAGTGGTTTAGGTTGCCGAGGGGGGTCGTCCCATTGTGCAACAACTCTGCGCTCGACCGCATCCGCGCCATGATGCCGTTGTGCGATTCCCATGGGATCGTTCCAACCTGGCAAGAGCCTTCCGAAGACATCGTGCGGCAATTCTTCGATAGCTTGGAAGAAATGCCGATCCGCCCCGACGAGCAGAAGAAGCTCACCCGCGACACCACCGACGAAGAGATGGTGCGCATTGCCACCAGGCTGGAGGAGGCGGCAAAGCCGCATACCGGGCGTCTTCGGGTACACCGTGGAGGAGGCAGACGCAGCAGAGGCGGCAAGCCTTGCCGAGCGAAGGGAGTTCGCCGGTGAGGAAGAGCTTGCCGAACCCGAGGCCGAGTCGAGCGAACCAGCCGAGGGCGCTGCTTCTCCACCACCCAGTGGCTTGCCGCAAACGGAGCCCCCGGCCCCGCCGAAGAGGCGTCTCCGCAAGGCCGGAGACGAGATGGGGCGGCAGACGGGCCCACAGCCACAGCGCCGCGCGACACGCTCTACCGCGGCAAGCGATGTTGCCGCGGGAGCACCCCACACTGCTGCGACAACTGGGGCGGGATCCTCCCAGGCCACCGCCGACACCTCCGCCAAGCGGCCAAGAGAGCCCACTCCTCCGCCTCGTCGCACTGGAGGCGAGCCAGAGTTTGATTTCTCCGCGCTCAGCTCCGAGGAGGAAGAAGAGTAAGCTACAATATTGTGCTTGTATTTCTTCAACTTTGTTGCTTCATCTTGAATCTGATTTGCTTCGTTCTGAACTCTTTCCTTTCCAGGACGCTGGCCCAGAGAGCGTCGAAGAGAGCCAAGACCCCGGTGGTCGTCGTTGAGGACGATCCACCTGTGGCAGCAGGAGGCGCGTCTGAGACCCCCTTGCCGGATCCGGCAACCCTTCCTTAGAGCAGCCCCCAGCACAGCCCCTAGAGTAAGTATGCGGTTTTCTCCTTACTGTTAGGTGTGCATGGGTGCTCCTTCTTCATTGATATCATTTGTTGGTTTGTGTAGGAGCAGAGCAGCCTCATCGAGGAGGGCTCAAGCCGCCCTGAAATTCTATCTGCTCGACCACGCCGCCAAGGGAGGATTCTCCGGCAAGGGAGCGTCCTCCGGCAAGGGAGGCTACTCCGGCAAGGGACAACACCAGTGATCCTCCAGTGGTCGAGACCATGGCTGCAGATCCCATTGCAGGTAATCCTCTTGCGCGAAAATTTCCCTTGGGCTTGTTTTCTTCTGTTTTTCTTTGAATATTTGCTTGACTTTTCTTTCTTTGTCCGCCACAGAGCCGATAGAGACTGAGGTCGCCGGCGAGGAGGACGCTACAAGGCAACACCGACGGCCGCCATTCATGGAAGAAGAGGCCGGCGCCGACGAGCCTGCCGGGCGAGGAGGCCACCGAGGCTGCCGCCGCAGAAGCCGGGCGAGGGTCTGGCGATCGACCGACGGCCCTGGGCCGCAGGAGCGCTTAGGCGCTACACCGGCCGACTTCGCCATCGCTGCAGCTGCCAGCCCCGAAGAGCCCCAGCCCGGGCGCTTACTTGAAGGCCGGGCGACGGCGTCTTCATCAAACTCCACAGGCGCCGAGCTCCAGGGTGCCGGTCGAAGGAGACCTTCGACGGAGAGCTGCTTGCCTCCGCTGGCTGACGCTGGTGGACGCGCCAAGCAGCGGCATCGGTAGTCTCGAGGAGGAGCAATCGCTGAAGAAAGCTGCTGCCGCTCTACCGCGCCGACAAGCCAAGTTGGAGTCCCGGGAAGCACTTATCGCGAAGGCGGGAGCGTATATGGAGAAGCGCTTGAAGAGCTCCGGCGCCAACCAAGAAACTCTCCGGAACATAGCATAAGAGCGGGAGCGACTTGCTGAAGAGCGCACGGCCTTCATCCTCGAGAAGGCCGCAGCTGAGGAGGAGCAGCGGCTTGCTGCCGAGAAGCTGTCCGTGCAGGAAAGCGAGCTGGCGCAGCGGAAGGTCAACCTGGACAGCCGCGAAGAAGAGCTTGTCGCGCACGAGGAGTCACTTGGCGGGGCTCTTAAGGAAGCGAAGGATGCTGCTGCAGCCGCCGAGGCCGCCAAGAAAGAGTTGGAGACGAAAGTGGCGGTTGGAGGCGATCTCGAGAAGAGCGGCGAGGAGCTTGCTGCGCTCAAGCACGAGCACGAGAAGGACGCCTACACTCTTGGCGAGCTGCAGGCCGTCGCCGATAGGGAGCAAGGAGCTCGGCGCCGCCAAGGATTCCAAAGGCAGATCTTCAAATGCTGACCACTCGACGCAGACGCTAGACGGCGCCAAGGAGCGGGAGGTGGGCCTGTTGGAGACGATCAAGGCCAAAGAGGAGCTCTGGCGGATGTTGCCACCTAGAGCGCCTTTGAGGGAGAGTGTGGAGCATTGGACCGAAGGTCTTGTGGATACTTAGCCGACATCCATAACGAGCTGATGGAGCTGGGATGGTGGATCTTGCATACTCCTCCGTGAGCACCTCCAACCCAGCGCCAAGCTTAGCTTATTCTTCAAGGGCGTGGTGACGGGCCTCCAGCGACTCGGGAAGAGGTCCCAAAGCGGTGGCCGAGGAATCACGCCAGATCTGTGCAGGAGCCCTCCGAAGGTGTTGATGAAGGTGGCCTTCCGCAATCCAGGCCTCAACCTCAACGGCGTCCTCGAGATCCTTGCCGCCCGAGATGCCGATGTGGAGGCGCTCAAAGCCCTTGTCGCACCCATTGTGGACAAGGTGAACAAGATCAAGCGGGTTGATGGCGACCGTGTAGACTAGGCCGCCAATTTTATCTTTCCCTTGTCACTGCTGATCATGTTTAGAACAATTTATTAGATCGGCGACAAGTTATTTTGTAATATAACTCTATCTTAGGCGATGATTGCAATGTTATTTCCTTTACTTGATTCCTTCCTTTGTATGCGTTTTACCCTACGCTTTTAGGGAACTTGTCGGTGCAGCACCTTTGCATGGCGCTAAGTGCGGAACGTCGGAGACTGGCGGTGCCGCCTCCGACAAACAACCTTGTCGCGACTAGCTGCAGCTCACTTACATTGTTGAGCGGACTCGAAACAAAGTAAGGGCGCGACTAGCCTGCGAGTTGGTTCCTCTGCGCATGTGTTTTCCATACAAAGTACTATCGTTCGAGGAAGATAACTTAAAATTTAAAAACTGATTTCTCAAACTTGGGCAACTTAGCTTTTACGTCGTTTGCTTCCCGACATATGAAACTTCCTCGAGCAACGCTTGGTCCATAGTATTATCTTCTCCTTCCCCCCCGGTTAACTTGTGCGCGAGGGAGCCTTCCTTTCTTTGAGAAAAGAGAAAGAAGAGAAAATAAAGTTACGGAGCCCAGCGGCTCGATATTGCTTATCGGGTGTGGGTGCTGCACAAAGTGCTAGCCAAAACATGCAATTAAATGATGAAAGCATGAATTTGACAAGTTGTGCGCAACACATGAGTTTTACTGATGCACGGGGTCTGCGCCCAGCTTTGTACAAAGGATTACATGCAACAGCGGCAAGTCTTGTACAAAAGGTGGATGCCGGAACAGGTTCCGGCAACCGCGCCCTACGGGTAAAACTTACGAAGATGCTCAATGTTCCAGGAGTTGCTCACTGGAATGCCATCTTCGGTCTCAAGGCGGACAGCGCCTTGAGGCTAGTGACTCGTTTCACCCGATAAGGGCCTTCCCACTTCAAGGCGTCAACTTGTTTGAATTCTTGGCGGACTGAACGCGCGAAGAACAAGGTCACCTTCCTCGAGGCTTCGGCACTAACTGCGGCTATGG
The DNA here is from genome assembly GCA_021605145.1 of Aegilops bicornis. Classification (NCBI taxonomy): domain Eukaryota; kingdom Viridiplantae; phylum Streptophyta; class Magnoliopsida; order Poales; family Poaceae; genus Aegilops; species Aegilops bicornis. The sequence goes on from CM038671.1 coordinate 136,795,377, forward strand.
TAGCGACGCAAAGCTTGCCGGTAACGAGCAGCTCGTATAGCGGCTCAAGACGATCCTCCTCAAGGAGCCGCGTCATCTTGTCGTAGCTGCTCTTGCTCAAGCTCATCATAAGCGAGCACTCGAGGCGATCCGTATCTGAGTTCCGTGGGGAGAACTACCTCTGCTCCATAGACTAGAGCGAAAGGTGTGCGGCGATGGCTCGATTTGGCGTCGTCTGATCAACCAAAGAACCACCGACAGCTCCTCAATCCGGTTTCTTCCGCACTTGTGCGGTCTGCCGAAAGTTACGGTCTTGAGCCCGCGCAAAGACTTCAAAGATTTGCCCTCTCGCTTGACCGTTGCTTCTCGGATGAGAAGCGAAGCAAGCGAGACCTTGGCGCCAAGATCTTGGACGTCTTGCATGAAGGTGCGACTCGTAAATTGTGTGCCGTTGTCGGTGATGATCCTGTTAGGGATTCGAAACGGCAAACAATCGACTGAAGAACTTGATCACGTTGTCTTGTCACCTTCCTCATCGCTTCCACTTCCGGCCACTTTGTGAACTTGTCGACGGCAACGCATAAGTACTCAAAGCCCCGACAACTTCGGGGAAGGGGCCGAGGATGTCGAAACCCCAAGACCGAAAATGGCGGTGATAAAGGGATCATCTGGAGAGCTTGAGCTGGCTGGTGTATCTGTTTGGAATGGGCCTTGCACGCTTCACATTTGGTTACTTGCTAGTTGCATCACGGAGGGCTGTCGGCGGAAGAAACCTTGCCGGAAAGCTTTGCGGCAAGTGCTCTTGCGCCAATGTGATGACCACATATGCCTCCATGTATCTCCGCCAACAGCTTTTGTCCATCTTCCGGCAAATACACTTCAATTTCACACCGTTGAGTCTTCTTACATGCAGTGTCTTTGTCGACAAACTGGTACATACTTGGCTGCCGGGCTACTCTTTCCGCTTCTTCTTGCTCTTGGGAAGTTCTCTGTCTGAAGGAAATGGACAATCAAATTGCGCCCATCTTTGGAGCTTGTGGCTCGACAACAAGGGCTAAAGGCACATCCATTGCGGGAACATCGACTTCCATGGCAAGAACCTGCGGCTCACCGGAGCTTGACGTTCCCGGCAAGCTTGCCGAGCAAAACTTGCTCGGAAGCGTCGCTTCAACGAAACAAACCACGGGCTTGTCGGAGCAGACTGCTCCTCGGCTACATTGGTGTCGATCTTGGGGACCTTCGTGGCGGCGGCTTGAGGAAGCTTCTGCCGGAAAATAGTCACCAGCAATCAACTTCCTCTTCTTGTTCTGTCCAGTTGATGGTGTTACGGTTGGTTGAGTTAGCTTGAGCACAAAAATCCCTGGTTCCATAGGCAACTTAAGTGCAGCGCACTTCGACAGGCCATCAGCAATATCATTCTGAGCTCTTGGAACATGTTCCATTTGTAGGCCGTCAAAGTGCTCTTCTAGCTTCCTCACTTCATCAACGTAGGCTTCCATCAATGGACTCTGATAATCTTTGTTCACTTGGCGGACGACAAGCTGCGAGTCACCCCTGACAATAAGCTTCTTGATCCCAAGGTCCACTACGATCCTGAGACCGGCAAGCAAACCTTCATACTCTGCAGTATTGTTTGTTGCTTGCTCCTTGGGAAAGTGCATCTGGACTACGTACTTGAGGTGCTCTCCGGTGGGTGCGACAAGCGACGCCGCACCGGGCGCCTTGCAGCGAGAAGGCACCATCAAAGTACATCAGCCACTCTTTGCTCGCTTCCTTGACGGGAATGCTCGTCACTGGAATTTCTTCATCCGGTGTTGGCGTCCATTCTGCTATGAATTCTGCCAATGCTCTGCTTTGGATAGTTGAAGTGCTTTCAAACTTGAGGCCAAAGCAGACGGTTCGATGCCCACTCGATAATCACGCCTGCCGCCACGGATTTTGCGATTATCCTCTTCGGTGAGCGAGTGACAACTGTGATCTCATGTGCCCGAAAGTAATGGCGTAGCTTTCTCGAGGCCATGAGAAGGCCGAAGCAATTTACGCACACCAGAGTACCTTGACCTAGCCCCCTGCGGGAGGGAACCGACAAAGTAAACTGGCGCTGCACCATCCTTTTCGCATCTGCTCATGCGTCTGCGCAGATCCGTCCTTGTCGGGACCAGAGCTTGCCGTGAAGCCCCCTGCTTGTCGCTGGATGTGCCTGCCGTGGTTGCTAGCTCATCATCCGCCTCCCTCTCCGCTACTAACGCAGCACTAACCACTTGATTGGTTGCCGCTATATATAGAAGCAACTTCTCTTGTGGCTTAGGTGCGACAAGTGTTGGAGTGGAGGACAGTATCTCTTCAAGTCTGCAGCGCAGCCTACGCTTCGAGTCCATTTCATTGGACCTGCCTTTTTCAAAATCTTGAAAAATGGCGAGAAGCGCTCAGCAGAACCTAGAGATAAACCTCTTTGAGAGCAGCCACGCAACCAGCAAGTCTTCGTACATCCTTGACGCGCTTTGGTGCTTCAATCTGCTCAATGGCCTTGATCTTGTCGGGATTGGCTTCAATTCCCACGAGACACGAAGAATCCGAGAAGCTTGCGGAAGGGACTCGAACACGCACTTCTCGGGGTTGAGCTTGAGGTTGATCTTGCGCAGATTTGCAAAGGTCTCATCCAAATCTTGAACCAGAGTTGCTTTGTCCTTGCTCTTGACCACTATGTCATCCATGTAGGCTTCTACATTTCTGTGCATTTGTGGCTCAAAAGCGTCATGGACTACTCTTGCAAACGTTGAACCAACATTCTTCAAACCGAAAGGCATCCGTATGAAACAGTATGTGCCACATGGAGTAATGAATGCGGTCTTCTCCTCATCTTCTTCTGCCATGAAGATCTGATGATATCTCGAGTATGCATCAAGAAATGAAAGCAAATCACATCCACCGTGGAGTCAACAATCTGGTAGATGCGGCAAGGGAAATGGATCTTTGGGACAAGCTTTATTAACATCCGTGAAGTCAATACAAAGTCTCCATTTCCCATTTGCCTTGGCGACAACTACAGGATTGGCCAACCCGCGTAGGATGGAGCACTCCTCTGACAAGGCCTGCTGCTTCCAATTTCTTGATTTCTTCTGCAATGAATTCTTGGCGCTCCACTGCTTGTTTCCTGACTTTCGGCTTGACGGGCCGCACATGAGGACAACCGGCCAGACGGTGCTCAATTACTTTCACAGGAACACGGGGATGTCAGACGGTTGCCATGCAAACACGTCGACGTTCGCCCGCAGGAAAGCAACGAGCGCGCCTTCCTATTTAGGGTCGAGAGAGGCACTGATGGTGAAGGTACCACCAGTGCCGTCCTCCTTGGCAGACACCTTCTTGGTCTTTGGCGGAGCTGCCATCGTCTTCTTGCACTTGCCGGTGGAGCTCGATGGTGCGTCCTCGACGGTAGCGCAGCACTCCGAAGAGGTGCGCTTGCCGGAGTGGGCATCAGAGCTCTTGCCGGACTTGGTCTTCTTCCTCCGGAGCTTGGTGACAAGTGGTTTGCAATCTGTCGCGGCTGCTGCATCCCGATAGATCTTGTCTGCACAGATAAGAGCATCCTTCTTGTCGCCATGGACAGAGATGATGCTTATCGGGCCTGGCATCTTGAGTAAGTTGTAGGCGTAGTGAGAGGCTGCCATGAACTTGGCGAGTCTTTGGGCGGCCAAGTATCCCATTGTAAGGCAATGGGAAATCAGCAACATCGAATGTGACCCTCTCGGTCCTAAAGTTCAGCTCGCTGCCAAATGTTACCGCAGCGTGATCTTCCCTTTCGGCTTGCTCCTTCCCAGATTGATTCCTTGGAATGTGCGGTCTCTTCGAGCTGTTGTCGGGGATCTGAAGCCCGGAGCACCGGAGGAGATCAGATTTAAGCCGACCCGCCGTCAACTAGCATCTTGGTGACCTTGAGGTTGCGGATGGTTGGTGAGACCAACATCGGCAAGCACCCGACCGCGATTATGCGATCGGTGGTCCTCAATATCAAAGATGATAGGCGTCTTTGGACCACTTCAGAGGCTTGCGTGACTCTACGGATGGTTCCGCTGCATTGACCTCCCGCATCCACTGCTTGAGTTGGCGGTGGGAAGTATGCAGGGAAGCACCTCCATCAACGCAGAGGACCTCCGTGGCTTTCTGAAACTCCTGCTCATCGGCGTCGTCATCGTCCATGTCTTCATCGTTGTCGTCATCTTCGTCCTTGTCGCGGCGCTGGGAGGTCTATCTCCTTGCCGCTGCGCTTGGCCTTGCCTTGGCGTCCTCCCGGCCGGGGCGTTTCTTGCTTGCTCCCCAGCACCTTCTGGGCCTTCTCCTTGTCGCGCTGCTCGTACTCAGCCTTCTGCTGTTCGACAAGCTGCTCGACCTTCTTGCAGCTCTGGAGGTCATGGCCCTTGGTGCGGTGGATCTTGCAGTACTGCTTGCCGGAGCCGTCCTGCTTGTCAGCGGCCACCACAGACTGATGGTTGGCGTCAGCGGCAACCTCTTGCCGGAGCCACCAGCCTTGGCGTTCTTGTCGCCACCTCCGTTGCCGGACTGCTCAACAGCTAGCACTTCTCTGCCTTTCTTTCTCCTGTTACCTCGCCGCCGGCTCTTCTTTGCCGGAGCGGTATCCTCACTGTCAGATCCTGCTTCTGCATTCTCTCCTGGGAGTCTCCTCCCTTCCTCAACACGTGCACACTTGTTGACCAAGGCACTCTGACTCAGCAGCGTCCTTGACCTTGCACATCGCCATCTCCTCCCTCATCCTGCGGTTTCGCGACGTTACGATGAAACGCTACCGATCACCATGGCGGGGTGGACATACGGGATGTTGTAGTGCACACGGCTGAATCTCTGAATGAACTTGCAGGGACTCTCCTTCCTTACAGGCGGCAGATGAAGGTCACTTTCTTAGCCATGAGGCTTGTGGCGCTTTGTGAAGGCGCCAACAAGTGATGGCATAAATCTGCCAAGAAGATATGGAGCTGTCCGGCAAGTGCATGAGCCAAGATCTGACATTGGGTTTGAGTACCAGCGGGAAGTAGTTGGCGAGGATCTTGTCGTCTCGTCCCCCCGCAGCTTGCACCGCGATGGTGTAGATGCTGAGGAACTCCGACAGATGCGTCCTGCCATCGTACTTCTCTGGTACGTCTGGCTTGAAGTTTTTCTTGCTGGGCCACTGGACTTGCCGCAGCTCACGAGTGAAAGCAGGGCAACCTACCGCGTACGACAAGTCGACTGGTTCCCCTGGCGCATGCATATCAACAGAAGGCCCAACACGCTTCTCTTCGGCGCTCAATGCGAGTTCGAGCGTCTTCTTGTTGTCGTTCATGAAGAACTTGGCGCTGATCGCGGCGAGCTCGTGGATCCAACGACGCCGTGGAATCGCTGTCGAGGTGGATCCAGCGAGTCGGCGATCTTGGCCTTCGGGGTGGAGAGTGCATGGTGGTTGCACCTCCACAAGTCTCGTCGCCACCGGCTCGTGCCTTGTCGTCTTGCCGCGGCAATGATGTAGTTGGTTGCCGCGGAGCGTCGCCGTTGGCAAAGCCGATGAGACTCTGTATGGTAGCCCTCCACTCGTCGACCTTGTCGGCCGTTGGAGGGTAATCGAGAAACATCGAGCTCTCGCCGAGCTTCTGCTGGAGTAGTGGGTGGCAATGGCGAGCGGCGCGAGGCGGGATATGCTCGGACTTCTAACTATGTTAGAAGGAGCAGCATCCGTCGGCGACCGTATCTCGCTCGTGCTAGCGTGTTGGCGTGCACGCTGGTCTTGAGGGTCTCGAGATCCTCCAGCTCGGTCTTGATCCAACGAGCGTATGGTATTGTGAATACCATGACGCTGTTGGTCCCGCGTCTCCCGAGATGGGAGCGGGGCATGAGCGGAAGCCGAGGTTTGCGCGGCCTTGTCTTTGGACTTGGCAGCGTCAGGAACCCCTTCGCCGGCGCCCGTTCTTCCGCCACCGTCTGCTCCACCACCCGTTTGCTCCGGTGATGGTGGAGTGCAGCGGACGGCTCCGCTGCCGCCAAAGCCTTCTTCTTCGGTGGCATGTTGATGAAGATGTTGAAGATGATGAAGATGTTGCTCGTGTGAACGCCGGATCAGGTTCACACAGCCTCGACGCCCCCTACCTGGCGCACCAAAGATGTCGGGGAGGCTGATCGGACCCACGAACACCTATGGGGCCGGCGGACCAGGCCCCTTCTGGTTCGGAGGGGGGCGGAGATCGCACGAAGAGCGGATCGAGGCGAAGCACACGAGCAGTTTTACCCAGCTTCGGAGCTCTCCGAAGAGATAACACTCCTACTGCTGCTTGTCTGGTTTGTATTGTGTTCTCGCTAGGGAGCGATGAAAGCTACAAGACCTAGCGTGAGAGTGTTCTCTGCCACGTTGGAATCGAACGGATCGAACCCCTTCTACGTTGCGCATGGGCCTCCTTTTATATGCTCAAGGGGTCTCCGACGGTGGCAGCGTAGATGAGGGTACAAATGGAAAAAGCGATGGTTGGTACACCTACTTGAACAAAGGTATGCGATTGCAATATACCTAACTCGACAGCAAGGGACAAAAAGCATTAAATGCCTGTCCTGTCGCCTAAACAAAGGCAATGAGGACCGTCGGGGCGCCAACGTTCGCCACGATGGCAAGCTTGTCAGCGCCGCTTATCGCTGCTCCCCGCTGGCTGCACAACCTCTTGACACGCCCGCATGGAATGGTCCCATGGCGACACATTAGTGGGTGAGCTGGAGCGGAGATGAAGAGAGGTTGCCTGCCGCGGCAAGCGCCTTGCCGCGGCTGAATCCTTGTCGCGTCTGGAGGCTTGTCGCTCTCCGAGCCTTCCTGGCAAGCTCCTCTTGCCGGGGTCTTGTCTTCTACGTGCCTTGAGTGGCCTTCCCGGCAAGCTCCTCTTGCCGGGGCCTTATCTTCTTGGTTAAATACTCTGTTCTTGAATGGCTCCAAAGGAACCACGGAGGATCTTGGCGGTGACCAGGCGAGCCTTGCCGCGGGGTGCTGCAACTGCCCGTGCACGAGTTCGGGATACTAGGGTACCCCTACTCTAGTACACCGACAAAAAGGCAACCCATCAATGTAAATCCTTAATAAGTGCAAACTTCTCCGATATAGTGTAGTCGGGAGAATTCAAAAAGATAATAGGACTATCATGCGTGGGTGGAATAGCAATAATTTCATTCATAACATAAGGAACTATAGCATGTTCATCTCTATAAGCATAATTCATATTGGCATCTTGGCCACAAGCATAGCAAGCATCATCAAAAAGGGATATTTCAAGAGAATCAACGGGATCATAATAGTCATCATAGCAATCATCCTTCGGTAAGCACGAAGGGGAATTAAACAATGTATGAGTTGAAGAGTTACTATCATTAGAAGGTGGGCACGGGTGATCAATCCGCTCTTCCTCCTTTTGTTCTTCGCTCTCCTCCTCATCTTTTTCATCCAATGAGCCCATAGTTTCATCAATTTCTTCTTCCATAGATTCCTGCAAAATATTAGTCTCTTCTTGGACAGCGGAGACTTTCTTAATAAGTGCATTAATATAGGCACTATATTCATAATTCTCATAACAATATTTAAGGATAGATAAATTTTCAGATCTATAACAAGCATCATCAAAATCCTCAAACTCTTTAAACATGGATTCAATTTCATAAGCACCCATAAAAGCAACAAATTCTTCTATTTGTTCCACATCATAGTAATCGTATATACCATTAGCATAAGAAGCTAAGGTTTCATTATCCTTAAATTTGCATGAAAAGGGAAGGTGTGGAGCATTCATCCTAGAGCAACAAGTATAATCATATTCCGAGCATAGTTGTCTAGCATGCCACTTCAATATATAAATTTGATCCCATAATAGTTTTCCTTTTTGAGTTAAGCGATAATCCCTAAAGTATTCACGTTGATCCAACGTTACTCCCATTACCAAATGGAATGAGGTTTTCTCAGGATTATCAAAGTGGTACATAATATTTTTCACATATTGAGCATCGAGGGTTTTAGGAGGTTCCTCATCTCCATGAGTAGCAAGTACACCTAATTTTTTTTGGCATTTCGTGTTCCATATCCATAACTAAAGATAAAGAACAACTAAGAACAGCAAATAAAAATTACTTAGTGATAAAGCAAACAAGCACACACGAGAATATTCACCCCACGCTATTGCTCCCCGACAATGGTGCCAGAAAAAGGTCTTGATAACCCACAGGTATAGGGGATTGCAACAGTTTTCGATAAGTAAGAGTGTCGAAACCAACGAGGAGCTAAAGGTAGAATAAATATTCCCTCAAGTTCTATCGACCGTCGATACAACTCTACGCACGCTTGACGTTCGCTTTACCTAGAACAAGTATGAAACTAGAAGTACTTTGTAGGTGTTGTGGGATAGCTTTGCAAGAAAGTAAAGAGCACGTAAATAAAACTAGGGGCTGTTTAGATAAAGACACAATTAAAGTAAATATGGTGAGTGTGGAAAAGTGGTGGTAGGAGTTGTGGAATTGCCCCTATGCAATTGACTATGTTACTAGACCGGTAATCACTATTGCAATTTTATTTGAGGGAGAGGCGTAAGCTAACATACTTTCTCTACTTGGATCATATGCACTTATGATTGGAACTCTAGCAAGCATCCGCAACTACTAAAGATTCATTAAGGTAAAACTCAACCATAGCATTAAAGTATCAAGTCCCTTTATCCCATACGCAAACAACCTACTTACTCGGGTTTGTGCTTACATCACTCACGCCACCCACCATAAGCAAATCATAAACATATTGCAAACCCTACAATGGGAACCCCTCACGCTTATGCCGACATGGAGGGCACAATAGGACAGCACCAATAATAAAACATGCAACTCAAACCAATCATAGCAATTCATCAATCACCGATAGGACAACGAAAATCTACTCGGACATCATAGGATGGCAACACATCATCGGAAAATAATATGAAGCATAAAGCACCATGTTCAAGTAGAGGGTACAGCGGGTTGCGGGAGAGTGGACCGCTGTAGATAGAGGGAGGAAGGTGATGGAGATGTTGGTGAAGATGACGGTGGTGTTGGTGAAGATCGCGGTGATGATGATGGCCCCCGGCAGTGCTCCGGCGCCACAAGAAGCAAGGGGGAGAGAGGCCCCCTTCTTCTTGTTCTTCTTTGACCTCCTCCCTAGATGGGAGAAGGGTTTCCCCTCTGGTCCTTGGCTCCCATGGCTTGGGAGGGGCGAGAGCCCCTCCGAGATTGGATCTATCTCTCTGTTTCTGCGTTCTGTTCTGGCTCCATTTCACCGTTTGCGTATATATCGAGATCCGTAACTCCGATTGGCCTGAAACCTTCGTCGTGATTTTTTCCGAATATTAGCTTTCTTGCGGCAAAAGAAGAGCGTCAACCGCCTTCTGGTGGGCTCACGAGGGTAGAGGCGCGCCCGAAGTCGGTCAGCGCCCCTACCTCGTGACCACCACGGGCACCGTCTCGCGTGGATTTTTCTTCCAGATTTTTCATATTTTCCAAAAATAAGCTCCGTCCGTTTTTATCCCGTTTGGACTCCGTTTGATATGGATATTCTGCGAAACCAAAAACATGCAACAGCATGTGAACCGCACCGGCAATCGGATCAATATGTTAGTCCCAAAAATAATATAAAAAGTTGCCAAAAAGTATATGAAAGTTGAATAATATTGGGATGGAACAATCAAAAATTATAGATACGACGGAGACGTATCATTCACCCGTAGCGATGCTTAAGTCTGTCCGAATCATGTTAGCAATTGCCGCATTTTATGATTATGAAATTTGGCAAATGGATGTCAAAACTGCATTCCAGAATGGATTTTCTGGAAGAAGAGTTGTATATGATGCAACCGGAAGGTTTTGTCGATCCAAAGGGAGCTAACAAAGTGTGCAAGCTCCAGCGATTCATTTATGGACTGGTGCAAGCCTCTCGGAGTTGGAATAAACGTTTTGATAGTGTGATCAAAGCATATGGTTTTATCTGAGACTTTTGGAGAAGCTTTGTATTTACAAGAAAGTGAGTGGGAGCTCTGTAGCATTTACGATATTATATGTGGATTACATATTGTTGATTGGAAATGATATGAATTTCTGGATAGCATAAAAGGATATTTGAATAAGAGTTTTTCAATGAAGGACCTCGGTGAAGCTGCTTATATATTGGGCATCAAGATCTATAGAGATAGATCGAGACGCTTAATTGGACTTTCACAAAGCACATATCTTGACAAAGTTTTGAAGAAGTTCAAAATGGATCAAGCAAAGAAAGGGTTCTTGCCTGTGTTACAAGGTGTGAAGTTGAGTAAGACTCAATGCCCGACCACTGCAGAAGATAGAGAGAAAATGAAAGATGTTCCCTATGCTTCAGCCATAGGCTCTATCATGTATGCAATGCTGTGTACCAGACCTGATGTGTGCCTTGCTATTAGTTTAGCAGGGAGGTACCAAAGTAATCGAGTGGATCCTTTGGACAGCGGTCAAGAACATCCTGAAATACACGAAAAGGACTAAGGATATGTTTCTCGTTCATAGAGGTGACAAAGAGCTCGTCATAAATGGTTACGTCTATGCAAACTTTGACACTGATCCGGACGATTCTAAATCGCAAACCGGATACGTGTTTTCATTGAACGATGGAGCTATCAGTTGGTACAGTTCTAAACAAAGCGTCGTAGCGGGATCTACATGTGAAGCGGAGTACATAGCTGCTTCGGAAGCAACAAATGAAGGAGTCTGGATGAAGGAGTTCATATCCGATCTAGGTGTCATACCTAGTGCATCGGGTCCAATGAAAATCTTTTGTGATAATACTGGTGCAATTGCTTTGGCAAAGGAATCCAGATTTCATAAGAGAACCAAGCACATCAAGAGATGCTTCAACTCCATCCGGGATCAAGTCCAGGTGGGAGACATAGAGATTTGCAAAATACATACAAATCTAAATGTTGCAGACCGGTTGACTAAGCCTCTTCCACGAGCAAAACATGATCAACACGAAGGCTCCATGGGTGTTAGAATCATTACTGTGTAATCTAGATTATTGACTGTAGTGCAAGTGGGAGACTGAAGGAAATATGCCCTAGAGGCAATAATAAAGTTATTATTTATTTCCTTATATCATGATAAATGTTTATTATTCATGCTAGAATTGTATTAACCGGAAACATGATACATGTGTGAATACATAGACAAACAGAGTGTCACTAGTGTGCCTCTACTTGACTAGCTCGTTGATCAAGATGGTTATGTTTCCTAGCCATAGACAAAGAGTTGTCATTTGATTAAGGAGATCACATCATTAGGAGAATGATGTGATTGACTTGACCCATTCCATTAGCTTAGCACTTGATCATTTAGTATGTTGCTATTGCTTTCTTCATGACTTATACATGTTCCTATGACTATGAGATTATGCAACTCCCGTTTACGGAGGAACACTTTGTGTGCTACCAAACGTCACAACGTAACTGGGTGATTATAAAGGTGCTCTCTGAGGTGTCTCCGAAGGTACTTATTGGGTTGGCGTATTTCGAGATTAGGATTTGTCACTCCGATTGTCGGAGAGGTATCTCTGGGCCCACTTGGTAATGCACATCATTATAAGCCTTGCAAGAATTGCAACTAATGAGTTAGTTGCGGGATGATGTATTACGAAACGAGTAAAGAGACTTGCCGGTAACGAGATTGAACTAGGTATTGAGATACCGCCGATCGAATCTCGGGCAAGTAACATACCGATGACAAAGGGAACAACGTATGTTGTCATGCAGTTTGACCGATAAAGATCTTCGTAGAATATGTGGGAGCCAATATGAGCATCCAAGTTCCGCTATTGGTTATTGACCGGAGACGTGTCTCGGTCATGTCTACATAGTTCTCGAACCCGTAGGGTCCGCACGCCTAAAGTCCGATGACGGTTATATTATGAGTTTATGTGTTTTGATGTACCGAAGGTAGTTCGGAGTCTCGGATGTGATCACGGACATGACGAGGAGTCTCGAAATGGTCGAGACATAAAGATTGATATATTGGACGACTATGTTTGGACACCGGAATGGTTTCGGGGAGTATCGGGCATATACTGGAGTACCGGGGGGTTACCGGAAACCCCCCGGGAGACTAATGGCCCTATTGGTCCCTAGTGGAGAAGAGGAGGGGCAGCCAAGGGGCAGCCGCGCGCCCCCTCCCCCCCAGTCCGAATTGGACAACGAGGGGCGCCTTCCTTTCCCTCTCTCCTTCCCTCTCCTCTCCTACTCCCACATGGAAGGGGGGAATCCTACTCCCGGTGGGAGTAGGACTCCTCATGGGGCACGCCAAGGGTGGCCGGCCCCCTCCCCCTCCTCCATTCCTTTATATATGGGAGGGAGGCACCCCTTGGAGACACAACAATTGATCCCTTGGATCTCTTAGCCGTGTGCGGTGCCCCCCTCCACCATAATCCACCTCGATAATATTGTAGCGGTGCTTAGGCGAAGCCCTACGTCGGTAGAACATCATCATCACCACCACGCCGTCGTGCTGACGGAACTCTCCCTCAAAGCTCGGCTGTATCGGAGTTCGAGGGACGTCATCGAGTTGAACGTGTGCTGAACTCGGAGGTTCCATGCGTTCGGTACTTGATCGGTCGGATCGTGAAGACGTACGACTACATCAACCGCGTTGTGCTAACGCTTCCGCTTTCGGTCTACGAGGGTACGTGGACACACTCTCCCCTCTCGTTTCTATGCATCACCATGATCTTGCGTGTGCGTAGGAATTTTTTTGAAATTACTACGTTCCCCAACACATACTTGCTCAGACAATATTTTAATTAAACAGAAACATGTTTGCTACTTCATCTTTCACATCCAAATCACATTCTTCACAATAATGAGGATCATATCTCGTTGAGAACCTCCATATGGTTAGATGGTTATGAGAATGGTGGTACCCACAACCCAGCCCAAAGTTCGACACACGTGTCTCGTAAAGGCAACATATTCTTCCAACAAGAGGTGACGCTTTCATGGTTCATAGAGGCAAGTGTTTGTGTTTGATATGAGCGTTACCGTCTTTACCAAAACAAATCATATCACACTTAATTTCAATAATTAAAGGCCACTACTGAGCGTCGGTGCGCCAGCCGAAACTTCGGCCGGTCTGCTACCAGCCCTACGATTGAATCATGCAACACCCTTCGATGCATCCCTTCTTTGTCAACGCACATGCGCATAAAACAGAATCCCGTGTTCGGCGGCCGCCCTTGCTTGCCGGCCGCTCGCATCACCAGCATTCGCGCTTGCCCTCCCATGCTCGTCGGACTACCCATGTCAATCGAGCTCGCTCTTAGCCGCTTTTCTTTGATGGCCGCCCATGCTAACCTCGTCGGCCTCACACACTCATGCTTGCCGTTCGGAGCACCGACGGGTAGGGGCTGAAGTTTTGTCACTGGCCGGTCACAGCTTCTCCCGCCTACTGGTCGCAGAACCTCCCGAGCATTGTCCGCTGCTCCATGCCTGCGCTGCTGGCACCATTGTTGGCACACCCATTGGTTGAAGCTTTTTCTGTAGTTGCTTGCAGCTTTCATCAACGCCGTTGCAGCTTCCGTCGTCGCCCTGTTGCTTTCCGGCGTCTCTGGTTGAAACTTTTCCGTGGCTGGTTGTAGCTTTTTCTACATCGACTGTAGCTATTTTGCTTGGCAGTCGTCGGCCCCAACTTTCGTCTATGTTGAAGCTTTTTGTCACGCCAGTTGTGGCTTTCTTCTCTGTCGGTTGTAGCTTTCTTGCTGCTGGCGGTGGCTAGCACCAGCATCCGTAGTCTTTGGTTGAAGCTTTTAACAGAGGCGGTTGTAGCTTCCTTGAACGCTAGTTGTAACATCGGAGGTGGAAGATTCCAGCATGCGGCGTCGTCGTCTCCGATGATGCGTGATTGCCGATTGTAGCAAATGGCGGTGCCTGTTCCAGCAACGCCATGTTGGTTGTAGCACCATGGTGTCCGGCCTCGTCTTCTCCATTACCATCAGGCTCCCAGGTAGCAAATTCTGCCACCAGTCCCAGCAACTCATGCTACCAGTTGCAGCATTTGTGCCGCTGGTTGTAGCACCGCCGGTTGTGCACATCACTGGAAACTTCCCCCAGCACCACAGCCGTGGCAGCTCCGGTGACAGTCGTGGTAGCACCGGTGAGATTTCTCCCCGTAGCAATACGTGACGGGCGTCGTCCATAGCAGCTCGAGTCGCCCTCAATCGTCGCCTGCCCCAAAAAGCTCATAAGCCATGGCCGCCCTGACATGTGAGCTCGCAGTCGAGGACCTGCGACACATGGGAGCAGCACCCCATGGAAAAGGTGCAGCGCGAGGTGCGAAAGGGAAGAGTGCTCGGAGCTGTTGAGACTATGGCGGGGGAGGCGGGGCGGAGTGATGCGGAGGAGATAAGGTTGAAATGGGAGAAATAGATGTGTGGCAGAGAACGCGCCTGATCAGTTAGATCGAACGCGTGGTGTGCGACCGGCCGAATCACTCGGCCGGCGTGCCGTACAGAAAGGTTTCCTATAATTAAAATCACATTTTCGCGGGGCAGAAAAGGAAAAGACCATTTCACCCAAGAGTCTATCTACCGACTATCGCTGGCCCATCTCCACCAAATCTGCAAAGCCCCAAACCCTAGCTCCCCCAAATCACCGTGCCAACCCCTTCTCCTGAGCTCCACCCACCGCAATGGCACGGTGTGATCTGTGAGTGTGTGAGAGGCGCCAAATCAGATCCCTCCTCCAACCATGGAGCAGAGCGATGGGCCCGAGCAATCGAAGGTCGCCGACGGCGACGAGGACCGCCTCAGCGTGCTGCCCGACGACATGCTCATCCACATCCTCGTCAAGCTCCGCTGCACCCCCATGGCCGCTCGGACCAGCGTCCTCTGCCACCGCTGGAGGGGCTTCTGGAAGCTCCTCCCGGAGCTCAACTTTCCCCTCGGCACCGAGCCGCACCGCATACGCTCCGCCCTCACAGCCCACGAAGCACCAGTCATCCGCCGCCTCGTCATTAGCTTCCGGGACGCCGCTGCGGAGTCGGTGAAGATGTGGCTCCCCATCATCGCGCCCCGCCTCTTCGGCGAACTTTTCATCCTCAATCTCAGGCCGGACTGGGATGGGGAAACATGCACAACTGAGCTGCCTTGCTTCCAGAGTGCCGACCGGATCTATCTCAACCTAGACGATCTTGGCCTCGCCCTACCGCCCTCCGGCGTGTTTGCTCGGCTCACCGATCTTTGTCTGGTATTCCTTAGGATGCGTGGTCCCTGCAGACTCGGTGACATTGTCTCCTCGCCACGGTGCCCATTGCTGCGGAAGCTCATCCTACGTGATGCCAAGGTCCGGGATGACATTGTAATCCACTCGGAGTCTCTCTTAGAAATAGGGATGGATAATGTGTTACTAGACCACAATGCCTTGGGTCCGGGCATCCTCGCCATTTCCTCAGAGTCTGTCCTCCAGATAGATCTGAAGAATTTAATTGGCGTGCGGCAGCTCCTTGTCGTGGCGCCTGCACTCATTTCATTAAAAGAGAAAGACACCACATACATTGCTGATCCTGTGGATCCGAGTCAACCAGTTGCCAACATCTCAGCCCCTCAGCTCATGTTGCTTGAGTGGAATGCTCGTTATAATCGAAGTTCTGTTCAGCTTGGCAAGATGGCACATCTCCAATGGCTGCACGCTGGTCAATTTCTTGTATATGGATCATATGCGGATCTTGCACACAATCGTATCAGGCTTTTGCAGTGCTTCGAGTTCATCACCTGTCTTAACCTTGCGCTTTACTATTGGAAGGTGAGTTCCATTCTTTCGTGATATTCCATCATCATAATATGCTACCAAGTCAATAATAACAAGGCAATTATGGGGTTATGATATTTGGTATATTTGAGTAAGCATTACATAATTCTCATTTGTTTGTCTTTGCTCATGTCTGTGCAACATGGTTTAGTGCACTCAATCTTTATTCTTTTCCAATACTTACATATTTATTATCTTAGATGGTAGTACTTGCTTTGTACCACCTTTGAGCAGTTAGCATTAAAGCTGCACGCTAATATTGCTGCACTAGGATTTAGTTATTACTGAACTAGGATTTAGTTATTGAATGGGACATGAGCTCTCAGGAGTGGAAAAACGTGAACACCAGCCATCCTTGTGGCTGGATTGCATATCCTCCCACCAGCACACACAAAACCATTTGTAGTAAGAAATATGAGTATGTCTCTGTCTTTCTCCAACCGTTATATATAATCCTCCTTTGTGACTTTCTATCAACCCGTAGGACATGTCTGACCACCAACGCTACTTGATGGAGGACATGCCAAGGCTTCCATATATTTTATTCTTGTCCGTAAATGTGGCGGCGAATGAACATTCCTTTGGAGCCAGCTTATTCCATGTTCTCAGGCTGTGTACTGGTGTAAGAAAGCTGACTCTTGCATTTGATGTCAGTACCAGGCAACTAGAGGTAAAATTACATCCTTAATCTGTTTATCTAATACTTGTGTTACCTGGAAAGTCACAATCTATTCAATATGTACTTCCTTTTTTATGCATACTTTGGCCTGGGTTGCCAGTTGCCTCACTCTAGGTGTTGGTTTGCTCTTCAAACTTTGACAAAGTGGCATACTAATTGGGTTTGGTAGCTAGGTAATATGTTGCATTTCAAAAGATCATTTGTCTATTGAAAATCAGAGAAACTAGGAACCTTTCCAGCAAAAAAATTGAACACTTCCTTCCTCTTCTCTTCTCTACTTTCTCAGAAAATTTAATATCTTATTGAATGTTATTTATTGATGGAAGATCTTTTATAATGGTTCTGTTATTTGACTCCCTCTTCCTGAAGAATAACCATATTTTCTACAATATATAGGTTGGCCCCAACTAATTTCTAGGTAGTATACTTTTGTTAATGTTTGTTGATGTCATATCCCAAAGTATTCAGGTCATAGTTTTATAATTCCAGTTTCACCTCTCTCATTTTACAACATCAAATCATACCAGTTGTTCACTTGTTCTTATTAAGCCGATATGTTGTTTCAGGCTCAAACTACATGCTCACTGGGTTGCATATGCCATCAGCCACCAAATCGAAAAGCGATTTAACTCCTGCTGAGTCACCTCGTAATAATCGAAATCAGTGCCTGGAGAGGAACTGAAAATGAAGTTGCTTTTGTTGAACGGTTGCTTAGTTGGGCAACAGTGCTAAAAGAAATGACAATAACTTTCCATCAGTCAGTTACTGAAAGCAAGGCCGAGGATCTCTGCCAGACATTACTAAGCTTCTCTAGGCCGGAAACTTGCATGAAATTTTACGTGTACCGTGGCTTGTACGCGAAGGTCCCGTATGTTCCTGAAGGCTAAGGCACCTGCTTGTGTCTTTTGGTGTCAACAGCACTCTATGTAAAGATCAAAATCTAGTAGAGCGGTCCAAGATGTTACAATGTCATCAACCTATCTTGCAAGATGTTAGAACTTGCTTCATGTTTCATCAGTTGACCTGCTCGTGAATGGAGTTCTCAAGTGTCAACGCTGTTTTCACAAGCCTTTGGTGTGTAAGTTCTGTGCCTTTGTTGTGTAAGTTCTGAATGTTGGCATGCTCAAAAGTGGTAGTGAACTCATCAAGTTATGTCATTTTGGTTATTATTGTGCTATCTGCGGTGCTGACTGAATCCTGGTTTTGTCTGAAGAAATCATCAGTTGCATGATGCATTTACCGAAAAAGGCTTTCGCCCCGCTTTATAAATAAAGCAAACCGCCAAGAGCACATGTTGTTTACAAGCAAATCATCAGTTGCATGATGCATTTACAAGAAAACAGTTCGGTTTCATGCTGTTGGGCAGAGCATATTTCATAAGGAATGACACAGATATTTTGCTCGAGTACGTGACCCTTGATTTGAAGGAAAACAAATTTGCAAACAGAGATCTTATTTCCTTGTGCTTGTGAAAAAAAAAGTATGTATTTCGACAGATTTGTTTGTGAACTTTATCTCTTTTTTCGTTTATGACGGAACGGGAAAAGGAAAAAGCAGAGATCTCTGAAATGGAAAGGCTAAAGCAGCAAGTTGGTCTAGTCGAAGCTTCTGCCAGAGATTGCCAGTTGTTTCTTTGACGATCACGTTCGGCTCAGAAGTGCAAAATGAAAATGAATAGCATATATAAGTGGAAAACAGAAGGCATTTAGGAGTACAATGCAGCAATAGCAACAGCATTTGCAGGCCAAGGTAGCACACAAGCAAGGAATAAAGCCACGGTCACCTCTGGTTAAAGATACAAATTAAAGCAGACCAAAAACCGAGAGACATCCATGTGTTTGCAGCACAGAAGCGAAATCGGTATCCACTCATGCAAAGTACTTAACTGTTAGCTCATCTCAGCTCCAGGGCTTTCTATCCTCATCTCGCAGGACGCAATCAGAAGCGAAATTGGTGTCCACTCATCTCCAGAGCTTCCAGCAAGGTCTTGGCTTACTCGACCGCCACCTTGAGGTAAACCACTCTTCTTTTAGAAAAAAACAAGAAAAAAACATGATCGATTTGTCGATGGGGCTGATCTATAGCTACTACTTAATTGGTTGCTGTAATGTTGATCTTGTTTGTTTTGTTCCTGGGTTCAGATTTGATACTCAAACAGATCATGGATAAAGCACCATCTTCTGATTGCACCCCCGCTGCATTGGCAAACTTCGCTAAGTTCATGGGAAGGCAGGTGTTGCAAGTGAATGCTCTCCTGGTGGGGAACACCATCCTGATGGGAATCATGGTCGGGATAGATGCCTACAGCCATCGGTACCATCACCATCAATTGACCCGCTACCTCTTCCTTGGTGCCACCATATTGTTCTTGCCCATCATCTCCTACATTGCCTCTGTCACTGATGTTCAGTATATCGTCGCTGTTCTGGCTCCTTGTAATATCATAGCCACAGGGAATTGTGATCCAAGTATTCACCCCGGCCTGGTCTTAGTATGGATCTCCTTTGTTATGATTGTTGGCATAAATACAACCACAACAGTTGCCGCTCATGCTAGAGAAGATCAAAGCATTGCGCCCCCTGCAGTACTGCTGGTGTAAGCAATATGGACTACCTACCTTGGGGTCAACATAATGCAAGGTCCAGATCAAAGTTTTTCATCCCTAGAATATATAAAACAATATGTTAGCTCGACGTCTGTTCTTGCCATTTTTTCACCATTTGCTCTTATCATTGCAAAAATATTTGTCAAGTATTATGCATGGTACGGTGCAAGACAATCCTCCACGTTTGGACACAATCCTCGTCTTATTGTTGGATACATGGAGCAGCTACCAGATAGAAGTCAGCATGCCGAGGAAGTCATTGAAAATATGCCTCCTCCTCTTATAGTCACAGGAGAGGACACATTGTTGGTAGAGAAGTGTTAGAGTTATATTTATTATGGCCTTTGGCCTTTCGCATTCTGGCTTTTGGCCTCCTCTTGCACATGTATATATGATGGCTTTAGCCTCCTGACAATATTAAGTTGCATATTTTTAACATGGTATTAGAGCCCTAGAAGTCCGGAGCCAGGGGCGCCGCGCGAGGCCAAACCAGGCCAGGAGCCGGCGGCGGATGTGAAGAGACTCAGGCGGCCGGCAGCGGGGTGTGCAGAGGACACCCAAACAGGCCAGGGCCAGCCAAGACGAGGCGGGCGAGCCACCGCTCGATCTGGAGGCGGCCGACGGTTGATGACTGTGGCGGCCAGCGGCGGGAATCAGATTAGTGGCAGCCGACGGATCGAATGGGGATTAGGATCGGGGCGGCCCGATCGGGAGAGCAACAGTCGATTGGACAGAGACGAACAGTGACGGGAATTTTGTATCGAGGAGAGCACGAGTTGTGGATGAGTCTACTGATGTGCCCTCTACTTCTGGTGTGCCGTCTTCCTCTTCTCAGCCGACTTATGGTCTTCTAGGCCTCGTCCGCCCCTGGACCTATATTCTCCTTCTCGCTATGGTCGTTCGACCGTTCTTGAGCTAACTTCCTATCGTGATGCCGTTGTTCATCCTGAATGGCAATTTGCGATGGTAGAGGAGATTGCTTCCCTTGAGCACACCGGCGCGTGGGATCTGGTTTCTCTTCCTCCCCGTGTTTGTCCCATCACTTGTAAGTGGGTCTATAAGATTAAGAATCGCTCAGATGGTTCACTTGAGCGTTATAAAGCTCGTCTTGTCGCTCATGACTTTCAGCAGGATCATGGTCGTGATTACGATGAGACTTTTGCTCATGTGGCCCATATGACCACTGTCCGCACACTTCTCGCCATGGCCTCTGTTCGCCACTGGTCCGTGTCTCAACTTGATGTTAAGAATGCCTTCCTTAATTGTGAGTTGCGTGAGGAGGTTTATATGCAGCCACCACCTGGGTATTCAGTTCCTGATGGCATGGTTTGTCGTCTTCGTCGCTCTTTCTATGGACTTAAGCAAGCCCCTCCCCGCGCTTGTTTTGTGCGTTTTGCCTCTATGGTCACTGCCGCTGGTTTTTCGCCTAATGCTCATGATCCAGCACTATTTGTTCACCTTTCTGCTCGTGGTCACACTCTTCTTCTATACGTTCATGACATGATCGTCACTGGCGATGATGTTGAGTACATTGCCTTTGTCAAGGCTCGTCTCAGTGAGCAGTTTAAAAGGTTCCCAAAACCGGTTGCTCGTTCAAAGTGGGCCGACTCATATCGTGCCGGTCACTCGATTCGCTTCGAGCCGCGACGGTTTGACACCCACGAGCGGCAAATAGGGTTCGACGTTCGGGAAGTACAGTCATATAGATGGCGCCATGCACAGGACATTGCCCGACTGGGCCCGCCCATTATCGCACGCGAAAACAGGGAAAAATATATCAAAAATGAAATGGCAGTGCGAGGGATCAAACCCTATAACTCTCACTACCGACCGCTCGTCGCTAGGTATACGAGCTGATAAGCTTCAATGTCTAACTACAAAAACATTTGCCATTCCATCCACAGGATCAAGGAGGAAATCTGCCTAGGGATTTATTTCTTCATAGGGAATGGAACCGGGACCCAATTCTGGCTGGACCCATGGTTGGGTACATAGCCGATCCGTGTGAGCTACCCTGGCTTGTTCTCGATCTGTGTGGACCCGACTGCCCTTATCTCTTCGATGCTATGGGATGGTCAGTGGCACGTTAGATTCCGCCGCACCTTTGGGCAAGTAGAGAGTAATGACTAGACCAGACTTCAGACTGCTCTCCCACAAGTGTTGCCGGAGTACGCGGACACTGTGTCATGGAGGCTTGCCCTGACGACAGAGTTCTCGGTGAGCACGACATACCATGCTCTATGCCGGTCACCGGCCACACCCTGGTTAGAACCAATCTGGAAAAGTCCCGCACCCTTGAAGATTAAGATATGTGTGTGGCAGCTTCTGCACAATCGCCTCCCCTCGAGGTCTGAGATACTTAAGCGACACGGCCTAGGGAATGCCCTGTGCCCCCTCTGCGCGGTACCGGAGACGGAAACCCACATCCTATTTGTTGGGTTCTACGGTAGGGTGCGTCGACTGCAAATTAAAATTTTCCTACGCGCAGAACAACCAAGAACATGCTACGGGAGATGGATCGCAGTTTGTTACCACTAGACGCGCAGTGCCGTGCAGCGAAAGAAGAGTTGGGGTAGCGCGTCCGCATGGATCGTCTCCTCCTCATACGATCTCCCTCGAACAGCCGGTCGTCGGTTCCCACATACAGGTTCGCTGGAGCGGCGCAGGTGCGCCTCTAACGGTATCCGCACGTGCAGGAGGAACGTCGTGCGGCGGACTGCTAGGTCCGATCACACAACCGGCGGTGAGTGGAGGTGTTTATTCGCAACACATGCAAACCCTAGTGACAGCGCCGAAGCGATCAATCGCCTGAGTGTGCCGCACCTCCACTATATATAGGCATCTGTCACGGGCTCAACTCTTGGGCCTCGCACAGATCCTAAAGCCCACAAGTCTACTCGGCCACAATCCGAATACAGCTCGGATCACATCCGACGAGTGCCCTCGGTTCCGACCTCATAGGTTCCTTCCCTTGCTGCGGACCCCTTAGGTTCAAGTCGGCTTGGTCGCAGTTCGGATCACCTCCGAACTGCACGGTTGGTAGCGGCCTCTAGCAAGGCATGCCGAACACCAAGCAGACTATGAAGCTGGTTAGGAGAACCTGTACATGACACTTCCATTCCTTTTGCCACACGATATATGTTGTGGGGCTCAAGGCGAGTCTGTCATGCTTGTGCTAGCCCGACCTCTTTCTCGTTCCAGTGATGCCGACCACAAACTGGATTATCTCATAACCCTTGTCGCATGGCCATGCTTATCCTGGTCGGATCACATGAGGGGCCCAGAATATATCTCTCCTGATCGGAGGGGCAAATCCCATCTTGCTCGACCATGTCTTGCATCATGGGTCTGGACAAGCCCGAAACCTACCTTTGTAACTACCCAGTCACAAAGTAGCGTTTGGTCGGCCCAAAGCAAGACTGTCACCATCCCGAGTACATGTGCCAGCTCAGGTCTTAGGACATAGAACATATGTTGTACTAGAGACTCACAGATGACATATGCTGCGTCTCATAGTTGGGTCTGTCCGACTCGGACCTTATCTCGACTCGGATCTGACTACGTCGAATCCGACCAGACCTTTCCATGTCCATATTATCCGGTTAGCATCCAATGCTCCATGGCTAGTGAGACCAAGCCATCGACCGTGTCATATGCTAGTCTAGTCGGTTGCGCGTCCACACAGCCCTTTTGACTAGGGACCTTTTAGGACAGTCATCTTACAATGCATAGTCCCACAAACAAGTCACATACTTGCTGATACACATTATTAATAATGTCCAAGGACTATCTTTATAGTCAAAAAGAAACTATCTTTATTCATAAACACATAGGAAATATCATCATACATAATTGCCTCTAGGGCATATCTCCAACAGTCTCCCGCTTGCACTAGAGTCAATCAAATAGACATCGAATGCCCATAGCTCTAACGTTCTCCTCATGCCCATATCTTTAACATTTGCATCCGTGTGAATTTTGCATAACTCTATATCACCATTCTTTATGATCTTTCGTATCAGGTGATATTTTCCGATCTATGTGTCTGACCTTGCGTTGATTCCTCGGCTCCTTGGCTTGTGCGATGGCACCAGAATTATCACAATAAAGGTCCAGCGGTTTTACCAAGGCTGGGAAAATACCAAGATCATCCAAAAAGTTCCGAATCCAAACACCTTCCTTTGCAGCTTCACAAGCCGCAATGTATTCGGCTTCTGTGGTAGAATCGGCCACCATATCTTGCTTGGAACTCATCCAGCTCACTGCTCCTCCGTTCATGACGTACACGAATCCGGACTGTGATCGACAATCATCTTTGTCGGTTTGGAAACTAGCATCGGCGTAACCCCTTACGACGAGCTCTTCCTCACCTCCATAAACTAGGAACATCTTTTTAGTCCTTTTCAGATACTTTAAAATAGTCTTTACCGCTGCCCAGTGACTCTCACCTGGGTTGGCTTGGTATCTGCTTGTTAGGCTTATTGCAAAAGCAACATCTGGCCTTGTACATATCATGGCATACATGATGGATCCGATTGCCGAGGCATACGGAATCCTACTCATCCTGCTTCGCTCATCAGATGTCGAAGGACTCTGAGTCTCGCTTAGCCTTATACCATGTGAGAGTGGCAAGAACCCTTTCTTTGCCTCACTCATGTTGAACCGCTTCAACACTTTATCTATGTACATGCTCTGGCTTAAGCCGAGCAGCCTCCTCGATCTATCTCTATAGATCTTAATGCCTAAAATGTACATTGCCTCACCAAGGTCCTTCATCGAAAACTTGCCATTCAATGACTCCTTGACCGAGTTCAGCATCGAAACATCATTTCCGATCAGTAGTATGTCATCCACATACAAGATCAAAAACACTATCGAGCTCTCACTTAACTTCTTGTATAAACAAGCGTCCTCTTCACTTTTGATGAAACCGAGACCAGTGACGACCTCATCAAAACGAACATTCCAACTTCGAGATGCTTGCCTCAACCCATAAATGGATCTTTTGAGCTTGCATACCTTACTAGTGCTAGTCGGATCGACAAAACCCTCGGGCTGTATCATATACACGTCTTCGGTTAAATTTCCGTGAAGGAAAGCCGTCTTGACATCCATCTGCCATATCTCGTAATCGAAATATGCAGCTATAGCTAGTACGACCCTCACCGACTTCAGCATCGCTACTGGCGAGTAAGTCTCGTCGTAGTCAATTCCTTGGACTTGTCCATAACCCTTAGCGACAAGCCGAGCTTTGTGGATCTGAACATTTCCATCCACATCGGTTTTCTTCTTAAAAATCCATTTGCAACCAATGGCCGTTACGCCAGGCGGCGGATCAACCAAGTTCCAGACTTGATTCTCATCCATGGATTTTAACTCGGATCTCATGGCCTCTAGCCATGCATCGGAGTCTGGGCTCACCATCGCTTCCGCATACGTGGCCGGCTCGTCGCTTTCTAGCAACAATACATCACGCACTCTGCGCAATCTTTCCGACCTCCGTGGTTCTGGTGCCGCTTCCACTACGGGTTCCTTGACTAACTCCGGTATGATCTCATCACCAACCGAGCCGTCCCCGAGTGGTCCTCGAATTTCTTCGAGTCGGACCATCCTCCCACTGGCCTCCCGACTGAGAAACACTTTCTCAAGGAAAACCCCGTTCCGAGCAACAAACACTTTGTTCTCTTCCTGGTTGTAGAAGCTATATCCCAAGGTTTCCCTTGGATATCCCACGAATATGCATTTATCCGACTTGGCTGTAAGCTTGTCTGACATAAGTCGCTTGACAAATGCTTCACAACCCCAAATCTTTAGAAAAGACAACCGGGACTCTTCCGGTCCACATCTCATGTGGTGTCTTGTCTACGGATTTTGATGGTACCCTGTTAAGTGTGAAAGCTGCTGTTTCTAGAGCGTATCCCCAGAATGACAAGGGTAAATCCGATTTGCTCATCATAGACCGGACCATGTCCAACAAGGTCCTATTCCTCCATTCCGACACGCCGTTTCTCTGTGGCGTACCCAGAGGTGTCAGATGAGGTACTATACCTCGGCTTTTCAGATGATCATTGATACGTCTCCGTCGTATCCACTTTTCCAAACACTGTTGCCCTTGTTTTGGACTCTAACTTGCATTATTTGAATGGAACTAACCCGGACTGACGCTGTTTTCAGCAGAATTGCCATGGTGTTATTTTTGTGCAGAAACAAAAGTTCTCGGAATGACCTGAAAATCAACGGAGAATTATTTTGGAATTAATAAAAAATACTGGCGAAAGAATCAAGGCCAGGGGCCCACACCCTGTCCACGAGGGTGGGGGGGGCGCCCCCCTGCCTCGTGGCCCCCTGGAGCTCCACCGACCTCAACTCCAACTCTATATATTCGTGTTCGGGGAGAAAAAAATCAGAGAGAAGGATTCATCACGTTTTACGATACGAAGCCGCCGCCAAGCCCTAATCTCTCTCGGGAGGGCTGATCTGGAGTCCGTTCGGGGCTCCGGAGAGGGGAATCCGTCGCCATCGTCATCATCAACCATCCTCCATCACCAATTTCATGATGCTCACCGCCGTGCATGAGGAATTACATCGTAGGCTTGCTGGACGGTGATGGGTTGGATGAGATTTATCATGTAATCGAGTTAGTTTTGTTAGGGTTTGATCCCTAGTATCCACTATGTTCTGAGATTGATGTTGCTATGACTTTGCTATGCTTAATGCTTGTCACTAGGGCCCGAGTGCCATGATTTAGATCTGAACCTATTATGTTTTCATGAATATATGTGAGTTCTTGATCCTATCTTGCAAGTCATTAGTCACCTACTATGTGTTATGATCCGGCAACCCCGAAGTGACAATAATCGGGACCACTCGTGGTGATGACCGTAGTTTGCGGAGTTCATGTATTCACTATGTATTAATGCTTTGGTCCGGTACTCTATTAAAAGGAGGCCTTAATATCCCTTAGTTTCCAATAGGACCCCGCTACCACAGGAGGGTAGGACAAAAGATGTCATGCAAGTTCTTTTCCATAAGCACGTATGACTATATTCGGAATACATGCCTACATTACATTGATGAATTGGAGCTAGTTCTGTGTCACCCTATGTTATAACGGTTGCATGAATAATCGCATCTGACATAATTCTCCATCACCGATCCAATGCCTACGAGCTTTTCACATATTGTTCTTCTCTTATTTACTTTTTCGTTGCTACTCTGACAATCACTACAAAACTATCACTGTTGCTTTTGCCATTATTACTATTACTTCCATACTACTTTGCTACTAAATACTTTGCTGCAGATACTAAGTTAACCAGGTGTGGTTGAATTGACAACTCAACTGCTAATACTTGAGAATATTCTTTGCCCCCCTTGTGTCGAATCAATAAATTTGGGTTGAATACTCTACTCTCAAAAACTGTTGCGATCCCTTATACTTGTGGGTTATCAAGACTATTTTATGGCGCCGTTGCCGGGGAGCATAGCTCTATTCTTTGAGTCACTTGGGATTTATATCTGCTGGTCACTATGAGGAACTTGAAAGACGAGAAAACTAAAATTTATCCCTCAACTACGAGGGAGGGTAAGGAAATATCTTCTAGCTCTGCACTTGATTCACCTTTTGTTTTGAGTAAACTTGCGACACCTAAACCTGCTTCTGCTATTAATTCTGATATGTTGCATGTTATTGATGATGCCACTTCTGCTATGCATGATACTTATGATGAAACTACTTCTATGCTTGATACTATTGTGCCACTTGGTGAATTTCTTGATGAACAACTGGCTAGGGCTAGAGAGAATGAAATTATTGAAACTGATAATATTGATGAAAGTGATGATGAAGATTCTCCCCCTAGATTTGAATTACTGTTGTGCACGAGGGTTATGTTATGGATGAAGAAACTGCTAGAGACTTTCTTGCCTGCAATGATAGAAGTGATCTTAAGAAATTATTAGCTAAGCTGAAAGAAAAATCTCTGAATGCTAGAATGAAATATGACCCTGCTTTTGCTATTTCACCTATCTTTATTACTGATAAGGATTATGATTTCTCTGTTGGTACTGAGATAATTACTTTGGTTGAATCTGATCCTTTCTATGGCTATGAATCTGAAACTGTTGTGGCACATCTTACTAAATTAAATGATATAGCCACCTTGTTCACTAATGATAAGAAAACTCGCTACTATTATATCCTTAAATTATTTCTGTTCTCATTAAAGGGTGATGCTAAGATATGGTTTAATTCTCTTGATCCTGGTTGTGTGCGTAGTCCTCAGGATATGATTTATTATTTCTCTGCTAAATATTTTCCCGCTCATAAGAAACAAGCTGCTTTAAGGGAAATATATATAATTTTGTGCAAATTGAAGAAGAGAGTCTCCCACAAGCTTGTGGGAGGCTTCTCCAATTACTTAATGCTTTGCCTGATCATCCTCTCAAGAAAAATGAAATACTTGATATCTTTTATAATGGACTAACCGATGCTTCCATAGACCTCCTGGATAGTTGTGCTGGTTGTGTTTTCAGGGAAAGAATAGTTGATCAAGCTGAAATTCTATTAAATAATATGTTGACCAATGAAAATAATTGGACACTTCCTGAACCAACTCCTAAGCCAACTCCGAAGAAAAGGGGTATTCTATTTCTCAGTCCTGAAGATATGCAAGAGGCAAAGAAATCTATGAAGGAAAAAGGTATTAAAGCTGAAGATGTTAAGAATTTACCTCTTGTTGAAGAAATACAAGATCTTAATTCATCACCTATTGAAGAAACACACAGTATTGATAATCCGACACAGGTAGTAAAGGTAAACTCTCTCTATAGATATATAAAGCTGAAATCCCTCCTTCTAAGTTTGCTAGCCAATGTTTGGATGAGTTTGATAACTTTATGGTTAAGCAAGAAAACTTCAATGCTTATTTTGATAGGGAATTAAAACGCAATGCTTATATGATTGAACACTTGAGTGATTATATGTCTAGAGTTAAAGGTGAACTTAAACTCATTAGTAAACATGCTTCTATTGTTACCACTCAAGTAGAACAAGTACTTAAATCTCAGAATGATTTGATCAATGCATTGAATAGTAAGAATAATGACTTTGCTGTTAGAGTTGCAACCACATGGGCTAAAGTGACTCAGGAACCTTTGTATCCTGAGGGCCACCCTAAGAGAATTGAGCAGGATTCTCAAAGAAATAATGTTGATGCACCTAGTCCTTCTAAGAAGAAGAAAAAGAAAAATGATGACTTTGCATGCTTCTAGTGAACCTGTTGTTGACACACCTGAGAATCCCAATGATATTTCTATTTCTGATGCTGAAACACAATCTGGTGATGAAGATGAACCTAGTGATAATGTTAATGATGATGTTCATGCTGATGCTCAACCTAGTAATAACAATGATGTAGAAATTGAACCTGCTGTTGATCTTGATAACCCACAATCAAAGAATCAACGTTATGATAAGAGAGACTTTGTTGCTAGGAAGCACGGTAAAGAAAGAGAACCATGGGTTCAGAAACCCATGCCTTTTCCTCCCAAACCATCAAAGAAAAAGGATGATGAGGATTTTGAGCGCTTTCTTTGAAATGATTAGACCTATCTTTTATGTATGCGTCAATCGATATGCTTAAAATGAACCCGTATGCTAAGTATATGAAGGATATTGTTACAAATAAGAGAAAGATACTGGAAGCTGAAATTTCCACCATGCTTGCTAATTATACTTTTAAGGGTGGAATACCTAAGAAACTTGGAGATCCAGGAGTACCAACTATACCATGCTCCATTAAAAGAAATTATGTTAGAACTGCTTTATGTGATCTTGGAGCCGGTGTTAGTGTTATGCCTCTCTCTTTATATCGTAGACTTGATTTGAATAAGTTGACACCTACTGAAATATCTTTGCAAATGGCCGATAAATCAACTGTTATACCTGTCGGTATTTGTGAGGATGTGCCTGTTGTGGTTGCAAACGTTACTATTTTAACGGACTTTGTTATTCTTGATATTCCCGAGGATGATAGTATGTCTATTATTCTTGGAAGACCCTTTTTGAATACTGCAGGGGCTGTTATTGATTGCAACAAAGGCAATGTCACTTTTCATGTTAATGTCAATGAGCATACGGTACACTTTCCGGGGAAACAACCTCAAGTTCATAGTATAAATTCTATTGGAAAAATTCCATCGATTATTTTTGGAGGTTTTGAATTTCCTCTTCCTACTGTCAAGAAGAAATATGATATTCTTATTATTAGGGACGTGCATATCCCCGTTGAGGTAACCTAGTGCTATTCGAAATTTCTCCGGTTCCATGTTATTCGGAATGAGTTTGTTAACAAGACTTGATCAACCTTGTTAATGGATTCCTTTTGATGAGTATGAGATGGATGAAGTTAGAAAGCACAACCTTCTGTACCCTCCTTTTACTTTCTGTTATTTAGATTAAATAAAGCAAAAATAGTATTTTACATGCATTTTCTGAATTATCTGTGAAATAAAGAATACCCCGAAAATAAAAGTTCTCCAAATGCCCCGAAAATGAAATATGATTTTTTCTGAAATATTTGAGAATATCTGGCACTGAGAACACATCAGGGGGAGCTGGCACCTGGCCACGAGGGTCCAGGGCGCGCCCCCCTGCCTCGTGGGCCCATGGTGGCTCCCCTCCACTTATTCCAGCGACCACACACTCCTTCCTCCCAAAAAAATCACCAACCAGCTCAAGCACGAGTTCTAGCTCATTTTGCTGCGATTCTCGATCTCTTTGCTCAAAGCTCCACTCACAATACTGCTTTGGGGGATTGTTCTTCGGTATGCGACTCCTCCAATGGTCCAATTAGTTTTTGTTCTAGTGCTTTATTCATTGCAAATTTTCGCTGCCTAGGTGACCCTGTTCTTGAGCTTGCATGTCAAATTTATGTGGTCGAAAGTAGTTCTAATGCATGATATGGTCTGTAGGCACTTGTGGGAGTAGTTGCTATCAATTTTGTTGAGTTTGGTTCACTTTTATTTGAAGTTACTAAAAATTTCAGAAATTTTCAGAAAATGATGAAGAGATTTTTGAGGGGTTCTTCGAGCCGAACCTCGAAGGATAAGCAAAGTGAAGAAGACGAGAGGCCCAAATATAATCTCCCTCGCACCACGGAGGTTCGGCCGTGTGAATGGCCTTGTGATGATTTCTTGAGAGCAGCTGAGATTTATGATGATTTTTATGAGTTGGCTGAGAATGCAGGCCTCACCGACTTCCTCCGCGACCAACGCAAACATTATCTCCTACTCACTAATATTTTTATGCAAAATTTCCATTTCCATGCTAGGAGGTCACCACCTTCGGTGGATTTCTATTTATATGATGAGTATAAGGAGATGTCCCTCCTTGAATTTTGTGAGGTTTGCAAGTTGCCCTTTTCGGCAAATAGAGGAACCACATCGTAACGATGTGGAGGGGTTTATTGATACAATTGCTGTAGGGGAAACTAGGAAGGTTTTCGATGCAAGAATTACTAGCATACATTTTCCTGTCCTACGTTACTTTGCAACATTTGCTAGTAGATGCTTGATTGGTCGCGGAAACTGTGGCAACCTAAGTGCCCCTGATATTGTTGTTTTTTGCCATGCCCTGTTTCGTGATGACACATTTAGTATGGGTGCCATTGTTGCAAAGCGGTTAAATCTTAACCGAACTAAGGGCCCCATCTTGGGAGGCATCTTCGCCTCGCGCCTCGCCGCATACTTTAACATACCTATCAGGCATTATGAGAAAGAAGAAAAGTTGTTGCCTCCTGTTTTTCTAGACTACAACAGTATGGTTGCACATGATTTAATTGTTAAGAACAAGAAAAAGGAGCTTAAATATAGACTGATATTTGATAAAAATCACCCTGAGACTATGACTTTGCCTGCTCCTTCCTTATTTGACTTATCTGCAGGCAAGTACCTTTGTTCCGCTGGAGGCCATTCACGCCTACCGGAACCCCATATCGGCTATAGAGCCAGATCCGGAACCACAATTTGTTCCTTCACGCAGTTTGTTTACTAGTGGGGTCCGGAGGAGATGGCCAACCAGTGGCAACCCGAGGCTTCATCTCAGTACGACCCCAGTTACAACTTTGGATATCCGCCAGGCGAGCCGTGGCAATAGACCAACTTAGGCCAAAAGCCTAAGCTTGGGGGAGTACGTATTTCTCACCGACATTACATTTATGTTCACACACTCATGCTAGTTGTCGGTGCTCATACTTTTTCATTGTACTATCCATGCTAGTTTATTTTCCTTTTTGTGCTTTCTTCTTGTGTGTTTGAAAACCTTAAGAAAAACAAAAAAATAGTTGTAGCTTTTAGCTAGTTTACTTTCCATGCTGTAGTAGTAATAATTAAAAGAAAACCAAAAAAGATTCTCGTTCTTCTTTTGCTTGTTGGGAGCTTTCCCGTGCAAATAGTTTTATTTCTTTTCTTTTGTTTGGGGTCGAGAGGAGAAGACCATAATGAAAATGTTGAAGTGGCTCTTATATGCATTATTGTTGATTTAACAAAGATCCCATATTATCTTGTCTTCTCCTATATGTTAGATGCCTGCAGATTCCAGCTTAGTCCAATGCACGTGCACTATTATTATTATTCACATTGTTCGGTCGCGCAAGTGAAAGGCAATTATGACGATATATGATGGACTGATTGAGATGAGAGAAGCTGGTATGAACTCGACCTCTCTTGTTTTTGTAAATATGATTAGTTCATCGTTCGTGATTCAGCCTATTATGAATAAACATGTTTGCAATGACAATTAGAGATTATAGTTGCTTATGCCATGCTTAATTAGCTAGGAGTTTATAATGGTTTACCTTGTGTGCCAACATGCTATTAAAATGGTTGTGATGTGGTATGATAGGGTGATATCCTCCTTTGAATGATTCAAGTGACTAGACTTGGCACATGTTCACGCATGTAGTTGAAACAAAATCAACATCGCCTCCACGATATTTATGTTCATGGTGGATTATAATGCAAGGTTTATTAATTTTAATGCATGTTCATGACTGTTGTCGCTCTCTAGTTGGTCGCTTCCCAGTCTTTTTCTAGCCTTCACTTGTACTAAGCGGGAATACTGCTTGTGCATCCACTTCTATAAACCCCAAAGTTATTCCATATGAGTCCATTATACCTTCCTATATGCGGTATCTACACTGCTCCAAGTAAATTTGTATGTGCCAAACTCTATACCTTCAAATGAAATTACGCTTTTGTATGCTCGAATAGCTCATGTGTCAACTAGGGCTGTCTGTATCTTCCATGCTAGGCAGGTTATTCTCAAGAGGAGTGGACTCCGCTCCTCACTCACGAGAAAATGGCTGGTCATCGGGATGCCCAGTCCCATGTTTTATGAAAATCAAATCAAAATAATTGCAAACAAAACTCCCCCGGGACTCTTGTTAGTTGGAGGCACTCGTTGTTTCGAGCAAGCCATGGATTGATGCTTGTTGGTGGAGGGGGAGTATAAGCTTTACCATTCTGTTTGGGAACCACCTATAATGTGAGTAGCATGGAAGATATCGAGATCTCTCGGTTGTTATGTTGACAATGAAAGTATGCCGTTCAAAATATTATTTATCTCTGCTTTAAAATCGAGCTCTGGCACCTCTACAAATCCCTGCTTCCCTCTGTGAAGGGCCTATTTATTTACTTTTATGTTGAGTCATCACCCTCTTATTAAAAAGCACCAGCTTTATAGCACCACTGTCATTTGCATCCATTACTATTAGTCTATATGGGTGACCAGACCTCAAACAGTCTGATCTCTGTGCTCAGTGTCATCCCTGGATCAGTAATGCTGACACCACACAGTACTCGGAGGATTTATAACAGAGTAGCAATCACACACTTATTACAATTGAATGTCTCAAGAGAGAACTTAATAAAATAAATATGGCTTAAGGCCATCTAATAACGATAACAGCGGAAGGCTTGGAAGAATAAACGAGTCCATCAACTCCAACGGCATCACTGAGTATAGAACCACAACCTAAGCACCTTACTTGTTGTTTGAAAAGTCTGCAACATGAAACGTTGCAGCCCGAAACGGTCAAGACACATGGAATATCTTGGCAAAGTAACACATAGAGAATAATGGAAGAATAAGCCTATACTACATGCATATATGGCTGGTGGAAAGCTCTATGGTTACAATTTTTGCGTAAAGCCAATTTTTCCCTACTGCAAAGGAATAAATTTATTTAACTATCATGGTGGTTGTTGAACATTGAGAATGGTTGACAGCATTCTCAATCCCAATTAAAAGTACTCATTAACAACCCAACAATATTAATTAAAGTAACATGATGAGATTCACATGATAATCCAAATACTAGATATTCAAGATGTCCATAACCGGGGACACGGCTAACCATGATTACTTTATACACTCTGCAGAGGTTTGTGCACTTTTCCCCACAAGACTCGATCTCCTCCGTTTGATTTCTCGCACTACATGGTGTTTGAGAAACGGATGAGCGAGACATAGTCTTCGTAAGCGCTTAGCACCTTACATGTGGGTAGACCGTACCAACCTACAACCCCTACATCAGCTAGTCTACCCGTAAGAGTTCGCACAACTTAGTCAACTATGCTAGAGCCCATAGTAGCATGTGGCTGCACACGGAAGTTTCTAGCATGAATAATCTCATGATCCCTTTGAGCCTGGGTGGCGGTCCGAAGAAATACAGGTAAATCCTGATAGAAACTAGGTGCCTCAATCCACCCAGATGTGTGTTTAAGTTGCCACCTTAAATGAACCATTAATCAACAATCTCACATCTGTCATGGAATTCACTCACCCAATCCACGTCTACTAGCATAGCATGGCATAACAAGCAAACGTAGAAGTAACTCCCAAGGGTTTGATAATGAATCAGGTAATAGGTACTACCTCAAATTACTTCCAAAAACCCACAATTTAATTAGATCCTAATCATGCAATGTTTGAGGATAGATCTAATGCATAAAAACTGGGTAGTGGAAAAGGTATGATCAAAGTGTTACTTGCCTTGCTGATGATCCGCGAAACCTAGAGACTCGAAGTAACAGGCGGCGCACTCCGGGTATTCTATCGCAGACAAACAAGTAACCATACAATAAGTACTCATCTAATGCACAGGTAAAACTCAAATAGATCTAACCAGATAGTTCAACTTAAGAACTCCGGTTTGCAAAAAGAAACAAATCAAACGAAGCAACGAAAGTCAAACGACGAAAGAAAACAACTTCGTCTTACTAATCTGGATCTAAGTCAAATTTTACAGTAGCAAAAACTTGTTTAAGTTGGTTATTTGAAAAGAGGGTTTCGAGACGAAACTCTAGGCGCTTGAATCGCCTGATTCCGATAAACGAGCGAAAAGTTATACTAAAACGAAAATCAGATCAGAAATCGCGATCAGAAAAATCGCGAATTAAATCCGAGAAAAAGAAAAGCGACGAACGGGTTAACGAACGGACGTTCGTTAACTAAACTAATTTGACGAACGTGTTCGTTAAAAACGAACGAACGAACGAACGTTCGCTATTTAACCGAACCGGAAAAAGCGATCTAAAAGAAAAACGAAAACTAAAAAAAACGAAAATAAACCGAAGAAAAACCGCTCAGTTTTTAAAAAAAAACGGTGGCACGCAAAACGAGGCGGCGGAGAACCTCGGCGGCGGGGTCCGGCGAGTCGGCGGGCGGCAAATGACGGTGGCGGCGGCGCGGCACGGCGACATGGCGGATATGGCGGCGGCGCTGGGTCGCTAGGGTTAGGGTTTGGCGGTGGTCTTGGCGGGCGCGGGTGGGCCGGGCGGCTCGGGTGGTTGGGGCGCCGGGCGGCGCTTTATATAGTGCCCCGAGCGGAGTCCCGCCGGCACGGCCCAGGTCGGTCTGTGATTTTTAAAAAAATCCAAGAAGAAAAATAAAAAGAAATACTAAACCAACTCCAAAAATCCCGAAATAAATTTTCCCCGGCTTCTAAAATCAAGCCGGACTAGATGAACATTTATTTGGGGCCTAAATGCAATTTTGAAAAACGCAGCATTTTTCCTAAATTCAAATAAAAGGCGAAAAACTCCAAAATAAAATCTTCTTTGATTTTATTATTAAATCTTCATTATTTCTTTATTTTGGGAAAGTCATTTTATTCCCTCTCCCATATTTTTGATAGTAGAAATAATTGAAGATAAAATAATTAAAATCAAATGATCCTATTTTCAAAATTTGAGAAAACTCAAATATGAAAATAACGAAATCCCCAACTCTCTCCGTGGGTCCTTGAGTTGTGTAGAATTTCTTGGATCGAGCAAAATGCAACAAAAATATGATATGCAATGATGCTCTATGTATAACATTCCAAATTGAAAATTTGGGATGTTACACTATATTGGGTATGACTATGACTGGATCTCTTTTACCATGAATTACAATGTTTAGTCAGTCCTTGATCTTTAAAGGTGCTCTGCATTTATGTTTTGTGGTCTCAGAACGGGCTAGCGAGATACCATCTTGTTATATCATATCATGATTTTTTTGAGAAAGTGTTGTCATCCGAGATTTATTATTATTGCTTGCTAGTTGATTATGCCATTGACATGAGTAAACATGAGATCTAAGTGTTATTGTGAATATGCTTAGTTCATAATCTTTGCTGAAAACTTGAATGCTGGCTTTACATATTTACAACAACAAGAGCAAACAGAGTTTGTAAAAGTTTTTCTTTATCACTTTCAGTTTACCAACTGAATTGCTTGAGGACAAGCAAAGGTTTAAGCTTGGGGGAGTTGATACGTCTCCGTCGTATCTACTTTTCCGAACACTTTTGCCCTTGTTTTGGACTCTAACTTGCATGATTTGAATAGAACTAACCTGGATTGACGCTGTTTTCAGCAGAATTGTCATGGTGTTATTTTTGTGCAGAAACAAAAGTTCTCGGAATGACCTGAAAATCAACGGAGAATTATTTTGGAATTAATAAAAAATACTGGCGAAAGAATCAAGGCCAGGGGGCCCACACCCTGTCCACGAGGGTGGGGTGCGCGCCTACCCCCTGGGCGCACCCCCTGCCTCGTGGGCCCCCTGGAGCTCCACCGACCTCAATTCCAACTCTATATATTCATGTTCGAGGAGAAAAAAACCAGAGAGAAGGATTCATCGCGTTTTATGATACGGAGCCGCCGCCAAGCCCTAATCTCTCTCGGGAGGACTGATCTGGATTCCGCTCGGGGCTCCGGAGAGGGGAATCCATCGCTGTCGTCATCATCAACCATCCTCCATCACCAATTTCATGATGCTCACCGCCGTGCGTGAGTAATTCCATCGTAGGCTTGCTGGACGGTGATGGCTTGGATGAGATTTATCATGTAATCGAGTTAGTTTTGTTAGGGTTTGATCCCTAGTATCCACTATGTTATGAGATTGATGTTGCTATGACTTTGCTATGCTTAATGCTTGTCACTAGGGCCCGAGTGCCATGATTTCAGATCTGAACCTATGTGTTTTCATGAATATATGTGAGTTCTTGATCCTATCTTGCAAGTCATTAGTCACCTACTATGTGTTATGATCCGGCAACCCCGAACTGACAATAATCGGGACCACTCCCGGTGATGACCGTAGTTTGAGGAGTTCATGTATTCTCTATGTGTTAATGCTTTGGTACGGTACTCTATTAAAAGGAGGCCTTAATATCCCTTAGTTTCCAATAGGACCCCGCTGCCACAGGAGGGTAGGACAAAAGATGTCATGCAAGTTCTTTTCCATAAGCACGCATGACTATATTCGGAATACATGCCTACATTACATTGATGAATTGGAACTAGTTCTGTGTCACCCTATGTTATAACTGTTGCGTGAATAATCGCATCCGGCATAATTCTCCATCACCCATCAAATGCCTACGAGCTTTTCACATATTGTTCTTCTCTTATTTACTTTTTTGTTGCTACTGTTACAATCACTACAAAACTATCACTGTTTCTTTTGCCACTGTTACTGTTACTTCCATACTACTTTGCTACTAAATACTTTGCTGCAGATACTAAGTTATCCAGGTATGGTTGAATTGACAATTCAACTGCTAATACTTGAGAATATTCTTTGCCTCCCCTTGTGTCGAATCAATAAATTTGGGTTGAATACTCTACCCTCGAAAACTGTTGCGATCCCCTATACTCGTGGGTTATCAATCATCAAACTCCTGGCTCATGTACTCGCCTCCACGATCAGATCGTAGAAGCTTTATAGTCTTGCCGAGCTGATTCTCAACCCCCTTCTGAAACTCTTTGAACTTTTCAAAAGTTTCCGACTTGTGCCCCATCAAATAGATATATCCATATCTATTCAAGTCGTCGGTAAAAGTCACGAAGTACTGATAGCCACCTCTGGCAGTTGTGCTCATTGGTCCACACACATCACTGTGTATCAGTTCCAACAGCTCAGACGCCCTCTCACAACTCTTTGCGAAAGGATATTTAGTCATCTTGCCGAGCAAGCATGATTCACATGTCTCGAACGACTCAAAGTCGGACGAAGTTAGGAGCCCATCATCATGGAGCTTCTTCATGCGTTTCAGGCTAATGTGTCCAAGCCGGCAATGCCAGAAGTATGTCGGATTTATCTCATTAGGCTTATGCCTCTTGACATTCACGTTATAGGTCGGTTCCTGTTCTAGATTCAATATAAATAGCCCATCAACAATGGGTGCATAGCCGTGGAACATACCATTCAAATAAAACGAACAACCATTGTCCTTTAAATTGAACTCATAACCCTGACTCATCAAGCATGAGGCAGAAATAATGTTCCGACTAAGTGGAGGAATGTAATAACAGTTATTGAATTCCAAAATAAATCAGAAAGGAAGCTGGAGCTGCATCGTGCCGACCTCCAACGCAACAACTCTTGCTTTGTTGCCGACCCTTATGTCAATCTCCCCTTGTGCCACACGCCTAGTTCTTACCAGCCCCTGCATCGAGTTGCAAAAATGAACAACCGATCCGGTATCAAATACCCAAGAGCTACTAGGTATGTCAGCAAGGTAAATGTCTATAACATATGCAACAAGTGTAGCTTTGCCTGAAGCAGCATTCCCAGCCTTCTTGCCACGCTCTGCAAGCCACTCGCTACAGTTCCTCTTCCAGTGAACAGTTTCCTTGCAATGATAGCAAATGGTCTTTGAGTCCGGTCCTGACTTCGGCGCAGCGGCGGAGGTTACCGTCTCCGTGCCCTTTGCCTTAGCCTTTTTCTTGGACCAACTCTTCTTGAACTTAGCCGATTTATGCACCATCAACACTTGATGTGTGCCTTTTTTAATATCCTGCTCTGCCACTTTGAGCATCCCATGCAATTCAGTGAGCTTCTTATCCATGCCATGCATATGATAGTTCGAGACGAACGTCCCATAGCTGGGCGGAAGAGAACCCATAATTGCATCAGTAGCCAGCTCATCCAAGAGTGGGAAGCCCAACCGACCTAAAGCTTGCACATATCTGATCATCTTGATCACTGCTACCTCTTGAGCACTGCGTTGGTTTTCCCTTGAAGAGGAAAGGGTGATGCAGCAAAGTAGTGTAAGTATTTCCCTCAGTTTTTGAGAACCAATGTATCAATCCAGTAGGAGGCCACGCTCAAGTCCCTCGTACCTACACAAACAAATAAGAACCTTGCAACCAACGCGATAAAGGGGTTGTCAATCCCTTCACGGCCACTTGCAAAAGTGAGATCTGATAGAGATGATAAGATAATATTTTGGTATTTTTATGATAAAGACTAAAAGTAAAGAAAGCAAAATAAACGGCGCAAGAAATAGATTGTTGACGGAGATTAATATGATGGAGAATAAACCGGGGCCATAGGTTTCACTAGTGGCTTCTCTCAAGATAGCATAAGTATTACGATTGGGTGAACAAATTATTGTCGAGCAATTGATAGAATTGAGCATAGTTATGAGAATATCTAGGTATGATCATGTATATAGGCATCACGTTCGTGACAAGTAGACCGACTCACCTGCATCTACTCACATTACTCCACATCGACCGCTATCCAACATGCATCTGGAGTATTAAGTTCATAAGAACGGAGTAATGCTTTAAGCAAGATGACATGATGTAGAGGGATAAGCTCATGCAATATGATATAAACCCCATCTTTTTGTCCTCGATGGCAACAATACAATACATGTCGTTTCCCCTACTGTCACTGGGATCGAGCACCGCAAGATTGAACCCAAAGCTATAAGCACTTCTCCCATTGCAAGAAAGATCAATATAGTATGCCAAACCAAACTGATAATTCAAAGAGACTTGCAAAGATAACCAATCATACATAAAAGAATTCAAAGAAGATTCAAATATTGTTCATAGATAATCTTGATCATAAACCCACAATTCATCGGATCTCGACAAACACACCGCAAAAGAAGATTACATCGAATAGATATCCAAGAGAATCGAGGAGAACTTTGTATTGAGATCCAAAGAGAGAGAAGAAGCCATCTAGCTAATAACTATGGACCCGAAGGTCTGAGGTAAACTACTCACACATCATCGGAGAGGCTATGGTGTTGATGTAGAAGCCCTCCATGATCAATGCCCCTCCGGCGGAGCGCCGGAAAAGGCCCCAAGATGGGATCTCACGGGTACAAAAGGTTGCGGCGGTGGAATTAGGTTTTTGTGGTGCTCCTCGATGGTTTGGGGATACGTATGTATATATAGGAGGAAGAAGTAGGTCGGTGGAGCCACGAGGGGCCCACGAGGGTGGAGGGCGTGCCTAGGGGGTAGGCGCCCCCCTACCTCGTGGCCTCCTCGGTGATTTCTTGATGTCCACTCCAAGTCCTCTGGATCACGTCTGTTCCATAAATAACTCTCCCAAAGGTTTCATTCCGTTTGGACTCCGTTTGATACTCCTTTTCTGCGAAACACTGAAATAGGCAAAAAAACAACAATTTGGGCTGGGCCTCCGGTTAATAGGTTAGTCCCAAAAATAATATAAAAGTGTATAAATATGCCCTTAAACATCCAAAACAGAATATATAATAGCATGGAGCAATCAAAAATTATAGATACGTTGGAGTCGTATCAATCACATGTGGGCTCAGTGGATCACCTTCCTTCAAGGATCGCCAAACGTTGAACCTTTTGGTCCTAGCCTGTGTCTGAAACATGCTCTTGAGACTCTCGATCATATCGTAAGCCTCAACATTTTTGAAATGCTGTTGCAAATCGGGCTCCATACAAGCCAGCATCAGACAGCTGATCTCCGTTGATTCATCAACGAGTTTCTGGTAGGCATTCTTAGTTGTGGTATTAGCATTATCGGTGCAGGTTCCTCTGGAAGCGGATCCTCTAGAACATGTTCCTTTTATCATGCTTGAGATTTCTATACCAGGTGGTAAAGTTTGTTCCATTCAGTTTATCCTTTTCCAGAATTGATTTCAATGCAAAGTTGGGTTGATCAGGTGGTGCCATTGATCTACAACAGAAAATATGCGATCAATAAGCAATGTGTTTATGTAGAGTAATTCTAGCCTTAAACGATAATACTCCCACTCAAGTTGGCATCCCTCCGCAAACACTCAGTGATTCAAGATCCGACTAGCACATGCGACTAGTGAGC
This sequence comes from Aegilops bicornis, assembly GCA_021605145.1. Lineage (NCBI taxonomy): Eukaryota > Viridiplantae > Streptophyta > Magnoliopsida > Poales > Poaceae > Aegilops > Aegilops bicornis. The sequence continues at coordinate 136,836,137 of CM038671.1, forward strand.
TTTAGCATCACTGCTAGACAACATGCCTATCCGGTAATCAACTCCTTGCTAATCATATCTCAATACGACTCCTGTCAGTCGGGAAGGTATCTCATACCACGGCCCCCAGCCTTCTTTGCCAGAAGGCCCAAAACCGTTTTGATAGCCTTGTCAAGTTAACCTGATGCAGTGCATGTCCATGTCCGACACGAACCCTTCAGTTCAAGGACACCTAACATCACCTCAATTTTATGAGCCCACTACTAGACGTACTTGACGTGCGAAGGTGCAACATCGGGGATGGCAATTCGCTTGATATTCATGAGGGATCTTTCTACCATTCTAACATGCATAGAAAACAAGAAGCATAACAATCACAAATAAAAATATATTGTGAAATAGTATGGCTCCTTCATGGACGTTCTTCCAGGTTGGCTCCGACTCCGATGACCATCTAGGAACTCCATCTTGTTTGTCACGCCGGGACGCCAAACCACCAACCTGATCTCTATTATCCAACTACTACAACTAGTAATTAATTTTACATAGAGTCACAAGTCGACACGTAGGTCGTTATACAATATAATGACATCACTTTGGCTCCTGCCGGCTGACAAACATGACACACGGGCCATGTATAAATTACGCACATGCATCACATACACATGAGCCATACTATTCATATCAAACCTGCAAAACAAAGTTGCGCATAGAATCTCATTCTACCGGTTTGAGTGATCGTGTACAAAATACAAGGCGCTACACACCTGACGTTTTCGGGAATCACATATCACATCTGAACTCCGACCACGCCGAATTTTCTGACCTGACCGATCTTATCGATCATCGCGAGTCCGATTCGGATTTACGTTTCACTATTAACCCCGATGGCGGATACCGACCGGTAGGGGTAGGTTGTGTTACGACCTCATCGACTCCGATCATCAGAAAACATAGCCACATCGATCCACATGTGCAGTTGATCTCATCAACCGTGGCACACAGCCGAACTCATCAACGACAACAGATCTCATCTGCCGCCTCCACATATCTAATATGCATACGATCTGAATCCAAATCCTATAGCAGAGGCTCTGATACCACTGTTGGGTTCTACGGTAGGGTGCGTCGACTGCAAATTAAAATTTTCCTACGCGCAGAACAAGCAAGAACATGCTACGGGAGATGGATCACAGTTCGTTACCACTAGACACGCAGTGCCGTGCAGAGGAAGAAGAGTTGGGGTAGCGCGTCCGCGTGGATCGTCTCCTCCTCATACGATCTCCCTCAAACAGCCGGTCGTCGGTTCCCATGTACAGGTTCGCCGGAGCGGCGCAGGTGCGCCTCTAACGGTATCCGCACGTGTAGGAGGAACGTCGTGCGGCGGACTGCTAGGTCCGATCACAAAACCAGCGGCGAGTGGAGGTGTTTATTCACAACACATGCAAACCCTAGTGACAGTGCCGAAGCGATTAATCGCCTGAGTGTGCTGCACCTCCACTATATATAGGCATCTGTCACGGGCTCAACTCTTGGGCCTCGCACAGATCCTAAAGCCCACAAGTCTACTCGGCCATAATCCGAATACAGCTCGGATCACATCCGACCAGTGTCCTCGGATCCGACCTCATAGGTTCCTTCCCTTAAGCGCGCGACCCCTTAGGTTCAAGTCGGCTTGGTCGCAGTTCGGATCACCTCCGAACTGCACGGTTGGTAGCGTCCTCTAGCAAGGCATGCCGAACACCAAGCATAACATGAAGCTGGTTAGGCGAACCTGTACATCACACTTCCATTCCTTTTGCCACACGATATATGTTGTCGGGCTCAAGGCGAGTCTATCATCCTTGTGTTAGCCCGACGTCTTTCTCGTTCCAGTGATGCCGACCACAAACCGGATTATTTCATAATCGTTGTCGCATGGCCATGCTTATCCTGGTCGGATCACATGAGGGCCCCAGAATATATCTCTCCTGATCGGAGGGGCAAATCCCATCTTGCTCGACCATGTCTCACAGCATGGGTCTGGACAAGCCTGAAACCTACCTTTGTAACTACCCAGTCACGGAGTAGCGTTTGGTCGGCCAAAGCAAGTCTGTCACCATCCCGAGTACATGTGCCAGCTCGGGTCTTAGGACATAGAACGTATGTTGTACTAGAGACTCAAAGATGACATATCGCTACGTCTCGTAGTTGGGTCTGTCTGACTCGGACCCTATCTCGACTCAGATCCGACTACATCGAATCCTACCAGACCTTTCTAAGTCCATATTATCCGGTTAGCATCCAATGCTCCATGGCTAGTGAGACCAAGCCATCGACCGTGTCATATGCTAGTCTAGTCGGCTGCGCGTCCACATAGCCCTTTCGACTAGGTACCTTTTAGGACAGTCATCGTACAATGCATAGTCCCACAAACAAGTCACGTACTTGCTGATACACATCATTGATAATGTCCAAGGACTATCTTTATTCATAAACACATAGGAAATATCATCATACATAATTGCCTCTAAGGCATATCTCCAACACTATTCTCCTGTGCGGCGGTGAGGGTGATGTGGACGTTCGTACACGAGGCATTGGGGCCCGATTGGGAGGCCTTGAACCTTGTGTACTTCCTCCAACTTAGGGCTACTAAGCCATCACGACATCGCCGCCTTTTTTGGCTCATTTTTGCAGCGATGTTGTGGACACTATGGACGACTCGTAATAAAATGGTGATTGAGAAGGTCCTCCCGTGGAAGGCATCTGACTCATACTTCAAATTCCTTAGTTTTCAAGCACCCATTGCCGAGGCAGCGTGACCACGACCGTCTCAGGCTCATGTTGGATGCGCTTCTGGCTGCGGCTCGCCGGCTTTCATCTTCGTAGTGCCGCTTCGGGGCTGCCACTAGGTGGCTTTTTCCTGATTTGTTTTATGTTTCTTTTCCATTTTCCATTTTCCTTTTTTGTTTCTTTTTTCTTTTTCAAAATATGCTCGTCTTTTAAATACTTGTCCAATTTTTTTAAATTGATTTTCAATTGTTTTTCATAAATTAAAATATTCACATTGTAAAAACTTGTACAAACATTGAAATGACCGCAATTGTAAAAAAATGTACAAACCTTGAAATATAAATATTAATAGAATACAAGACTTCATCTCATAGCATGTTGTTTTTTGACATCCTTGAAATGACCCCAATTTTTTCATGTGGCTTGTATGACCAAGTTAAGGCACCATGCCAAGTTGTTTTGGTTTTCGACAAATTTTTTATTTTCTTGAGTTTTGCAGATAAAAATGGTCGATAAATGGCCGGGCGTATCGCAACTTGCATATGGTGTAGGAAATCATTCAAACCTGGCGTGGATGACTACCATGGGCACGCCTACCTGCATGCTTATCAAAGTTGGGGCCAGTCCTAAGATTTCCGAAAAATATCATGTTCGACGGAGATTGTTTGAGTAGGCCAGAAATTTTTTGGTTTTAATTTTGCTAAACGAATTAAAAAAAGAATAGTATAAACCAAATTTTTGATTTCTACTGAATGCCCACCTTGATTTTTTAGTATTCCAAACAATTTTAAGAATATTTTTTTTAAATTTTGAACAAACTTCAAAAAGCATAATAACGTTCAAAAACAGAAAATTGAAATATGAAAAAAAATATGTCAAGCTACTCCCTGTACAGCGGGAGCTCCTAGGCAGCACTCGCATGCCACCTTTCATAGGTCGGCCCAACTACATGAGCGATCAGCTGTCGCTCATCAAGACCATACGCCCGATCGCTTCTTTCTGGTTCAACCAAAAAAACCTTCATCATTGTTGACCTATTCGACAAGTTGAGCGTGGACATCTTTGACCTTTGACCGTTGAATTTAAAAAGGATCATCTATTTGGAGAAGTTCATGTATTTGAAAAAATATTGGTGAATTTGCAAAATGTTCACAAAATGAAAAACACCACGAATTGAAAAAAAATCATGGATTTTGGAGAAAAAAGTTTAAGGATTTGAAAAAGTTCATCAATTTTGAAAAACAAAGTTCATCTACTTTAAAAATGCATTCATTTTGAAAAAAGTTCAACAATTTTGAGAAAAAAGGTTCATCGATTTTGAATAAAATCCATCCATTTTGAAAAGACGTTCATTAATATTTTTTTTATGATTCTGGAAAAAGTTCACCAAGTTTGAAAAAATGTTTCGCAAATTTTAATAAAAGTTCATTCATTTCGGAGAAAAATGAAATCAAAAAAGTTTGCACATTGCAAGAGAAAAAGGAAAATGAAAAATGAACAAAAAAAGAAAGGAAAACAAAAAATCAAAATGGAAAAGGAAAATAAATCCGGAACAAAACCGCTTGGAAACACACGAAAAAAAAGAGGAAGAAAAAGGAAAGAAGGAAAGAAGAAAATAGGAAAAAGAAAAGAGGATAGAAGAAAAGAATAAGAAAGACGCATGTATTCACGTTAACTGATGGTGGCAAGTTCGTTATGGCGAGCATTGTGAACTATAAGTTGTTGGCTCGAATCTTGGCACTCTAAAAAAATTGGGATTTAAATTAAGAGGAAAAAGAGATGGATGGGACGCCCAGCTCGCAAGTGTGCGGCATATATGTAAAACAGTGAAATGATTTAAAAAAGATACAACAAAATATAACCATCATGCCCTTTATTATGAAGAGGTATGGGTTAATCTGAGTCGTCCTTGTGTTTAGGAGGGGGGAGGGGGGGGGGTTTATCGAAGCAGAAGTGTTCTTTTTTTAGTCTGTTTCAGGGACAGAGGATGATAACGTTTTATGCTTTTTTAGGGTGTGTATATGTAGAGCGGCTACTTAAAAGGGGCAGGGCTGGGCCGGTACTGCAAAGGTGCACCTTCTGCTCTCTGAATGAATGAGAGCGCAGATCACCTGAAGTATGTTTGGCGCGTGCATCGTTATACTCAGTTTGTCTGTTGCTCGGAAATCGCGTGGTAATGGTGAAGCTGATCGTCTGTTGCGACGGAGTTTCTGCAGTATTATCTACATGAATTGTTTAATGATCATTCCACAACTTGTTGCAAAATTAAAAAGTATCTTAAAGTCTGTTGACATTGTAATCCTGTCGCTGTTACACTTTCAGTTCAGTTTCAGACTTAGAGAATAAAACGGCAAGTGCATGAGGGTGTTCGTGCCTTGACCGGTTCCTTAGTAGCTAGGTAGACTAGGCGGCCATGCATGTTTCGTGGGATGGCACGAACCAGGCGTGCATGGCGGCATCGAGGGCATGGCGAGCTGGTCGTGGGATGGCGCGGCCGGATAGCTCGGGCATGATCCCTCCTTTCTGTTGTTTTCAGTTTGCTTATTAATAAGAAAGTCAGAGAAAACGCTGCACAGAGAACGCAGCACAAAAACACTCTCGAGTCTCTCTCTCTATCGCCCTACGACTAACAGTGGTACCAGAGCCCTCTTCGATCCTGCCGGCCATGTCCAACGACGACGATGGACGTACGCTGGCGATGCCTCCGAACGCGGCGGGAGGCGGCGCAGGAGGAGGAACAACGGCGAGGAGGTCACCGCCGCGGGAGCGCAGCTGTGGGCGGAGCATCATGAGCCGGTGCGGCAACGAGGTCGTCGTCCACGAGCGCGTCGTGCAGGAGCACACGAACTTCGGCAGCAACATCGTCTACCCCACCCTCACGGCCACAAACTACATCGAATGGGCACTGGTGATGAAAATCAACCTGCGCGCCCAAGGCTTGTGGGAGGCGGTGTCCGGCATGGGCGAGCCGGGCGACCGTGAGGACATGGCGGCGCTCTCAGTGCTGCTACGTGCGGTGCCTCCGGAGATGGTACCGGTCCTCGCGGTGAAGGAGACGGCGGCGGACGCGTGGGAGGCGATCAAGCTGATGTGCATGGGCGTGCGCCGTGCACGGGAAGCCACGGCGCAACGGCTAAGGAAGGAGTTCGAGCAGATCGCCTTCAAGGAAGGCGAGACACTGGACGCGTTCGGGATGCGCATCACCAACCTCGCCAACAACCTGCGATCTCTCGGGGACGTGGTGGATGAGGTAAAAATTGTTCAGAAATTTCTGCGCGAAGTACCTGCTCAGTATGCGCAGATCGCCTGCTCGATCGAGACCCTCCCCGATCTCAACGGCATGTTCGTCGAGGAGTTGATCGGTCGGTTGCGCTCGTCGGCTGAGAGGTGCTCGATGGGCACCGCGGATGCAACGTGCCTCCAGCCGCTGCTCACAGAGGAGCAGTGGTTGGCCCGTGGGAAGAAGAAGGAGCAGGGACAGGGATCCAGCTCCAACGGCGGCAGCGGCAAGGGCAATGGCCGCGGCAAGCAGGAGCATCGTGCCAACGATCGACGCGGCTCCAACGGCGGAAACGGCAAGCGAGACATGTCCGGGATTAAGTGTTACAACTGCAACAAATATGCAGGACACATATCCTGGGACTGCCCGGAGCCTCGACGTGAACGCAAGCAGCAGCAGCCGCAGGCACACCTGGCCGCGGCGGAGGAAGACAAGCCCGCGCTGCACCTGGCGCGCGCGTGCAACCTCAGCGACGACGACGTGCCGACACTCATGATGGCCACCATCGCCGGCCCTGGCAAGTACGTGGGCACACGCGTTGATCTCGTGGAGGAACACGTCCTCCTCACCGCTGCAGACCATGATGACGACACCTGGTACCTCGACACCGGCGCCAGAAACCACACGACCGGGCGGCGCGACGTCTTCGCCGATCTGGACTCCAGCATTGGCGACGGGTCGGTCGTCGAGATCAAGGGGAGAGGAACGATCCTGTTCGCCTACGACAACGACGATCACCGTGCGCTCTCTGATGCGTACTACATTCCTCGCCTCTGCAGCAACATCGTGAGCTTGGGACAGCTCGACGAGAATGGCTACCATGTCAACATCCGCAACGGCACTCTGAAGCTATTCGACCGACAGCAACGGCTCCTCGCAAGGGTGTCGCGGGCGCGCAATCGCCTGTACGTCGTCGCCCTCGACATCGCCAAGCCGGTGTGCCTCGCAGCGGTGCACACTGACGACTCCTGGAGGTGGCACGCACGATACGGCCACCTGAACTTCGACGCGCTCAGGAGGCTTGCGCGTCTCGGCATGGTACGGGGGCTGCCCCAGATCGAGCACGTCGAGCAACTTTGCGACGGCTGTCTAGTTGGGAAGCAGCGCCGCGCATCATTCCCGCTGCAGGCGAAGCGGCGGGCGGAGGGACTGCTCGACCTGGTGCACGGCGACCTGTGCGGCCCCATATCACCGGCGACACCCGCAGGGAAGCGCTACTTCTTGTTGCTGGTCGACGACAAGAGCCGGTACATGTGGCTCACTCTGCTTCAGTCCAAGGATCAGGCAGCGGAGGCGATCAAGAGGTTCAAGGCAGGAGCAGAAGTGGAGACCGGGCGCAGGCTGCGTCTGCTCCGGACGGACTGCGGTGGGGAGTTCACCGTGGCCACCTTCGCCGCGTACTGCGCCGACGAGGGGATCCTGGCGCCAACTGACGACGCCATATTCGCCACAACAGAACGGCGTTGTGGAACGCCGCAATCAGACGATCGTCTCCACCGCGCGCAGCCTAATGAAGGCGATGGCGGTGCCTGCAAAGTTTTGGGGAGAAGCGATGTCCACCGCGGTGTATTTGCTGAACTGATCGCCCACGAAAAGTGTCGATGGGCAGACTCCCTTCGAGGTATGGCACGGCTACAAGCCTGATGTGAGTCACCTGCGTGTGTTTGGATGTGTAGCTCATGTCAAGGTCACAAAGCCGAACCTGGCAAAGCTGGAGGATCGCAACATTCCCATGGTGCTGTTCGGGTACGAGCCGGGCTCGGCGGCGTACCGTGTCTACGACCCTGTCAAGAACCGCGTGCACGTCTCGCGGGATGTCGTGTTCGACGAAGGTGCCCGGTGGGACTGGGACAAGACCGGAGAGGCGATGGACGCGGTGCTGTTCCACGTCGAGGTCTTCACGCACCCGGCGGCCACGGCAGCCACGGCAGCTGACCTCTCCGCCGGGCAGAGTACACCAGCCCAAATCCCTGTCAGGCAGGAGGCCACGGCACGAAGCAGCTGCTCGCCGCCACCAAGTCCTGCCATGGACTGGAGTACGCCATGGACTGCTGTTGCATCCTCGTCAGCATCTGCTGGAACGGGCACGAGGGCAGCCTCACCGACCCCAGCAAGGCCGCAGCACCCGATGATCACGAGAGCGCGTGACGGCATCGTCAAGACCAATTCCATCTACAATGACTACGTCATGAAGGCCGATGCTGAGGAGTTCGACCACGACTTGTGCCTGGTTGCCGCGGAGGAGCCTGCATCTATGGATGTGGCTCTGAACGAGGCGAGCTGGAAGGAGGCCATGGACGCGGAGCTCTCTTCCATCTAAAGCAATGAAATATGGGAGCTCGCCACGCTCCCTTCCGGCCACAAGGCCATTGGGCTGAAGTGGGTCTTCAAGGTAAAAAAGGATCCCGCAGGTCATGTGCTCAAGCACAAGGCGTGGCTTGTCGCAAAGGGCTACACGCAACGCCAAGGAGTGGACTTCGACGAGGTCTTTGTGCCTGTAGCGCGCATGGAGACCGTGCGGTTGCTGCTCGTGCTCGCCGCTCACTGTGGGTGGCAAGTGCACCACATGGACGTCAAATCGGCGTTTCTCAACGGCGATCTCAAGGAGGAGGTCTACGTGCACCAACTGCCCGGCTACATCGTCCCCGGCGAGGAGCACAAGGTGCTCCGGCTGCGCAAGGCCCTGTACGGACTCCATCAAGCACCACGGGCATGGTACGCCAAGCTGGATGCCTCCCTGGCATCACTCGGGTTCGAGCGGAGCCCCCTGGAGCATGCCGTGTTCAGGAGGACCACGGGCAAGTCGACGCTGCTCGTCGGCGTCTATGTGGACGACCTGATCATCACGGGCACGGACGACAACGACATCGCCACGTTTAATCAACAGATGCACAGTCTGTTTGTGATGAGCGACCTCGGCCTTCTGAGTTACTACCTGGGTGTCGAAGTCAAGCAAGAGGCGGGCACGATCTCCATCTGCCAGAGCGCATATGCCCGCAAGATTCTGGAAGCGGCAGGGATGACAGACTGCAATTCCTGCCACACGCCGATGGAGAACCGGCTCAAGCTGTGCAAGGGAGGAGCCGGAGACGCGGTGGACGTGACAGACTACCGGAGCATCGTGGGCAGTCTGCGTTACCTGTGCAATTCCCGTCCTGACATCACTCACGCCGTCGGGATGGTGAGCAGGTACATGCAGGCACCCACAGCGTCGCACTGGGTGGTGGTGAAGCAAATTATGCGCTACGTCAAGGGCACAATTGGCTATGGCTGCAGGTACAAGGAGAGCTCCGGTGGCAAACCCAAACTGGTGGCATTCACTGACAGTGATCTCGCTGGGGATGTCGATGACAGAAAGAGCAAAACTAGAGTGGTTTTCTTCCTCGACTCCAGCATCATCACATGGACTTCTCAGAAGCAAGCTGTGGTTTCCCTCTCATCTTGCGAAGCTGAGTACATTGCAGCCTGCAAAGCGGCGTGTCAGGCTGTTTGGCTGAGCAGGCTTCTGGGCGAGCTGCTTGGACGGCCACCAGAGACGGTGAAGCTGTTGGTGGACAACAGGTCTGCGATTGAGCTGGCAAAGAACCCAGTGCACCACGAACGGAGCAAGCATATCGATCTTAGATTTCACTACATTCGTGAATGCATTGAGGAAGGCAAGGTGGACATCGAGCACGTCAGCACGGATGGCCAACTTGCTGACATTCTAACCAAGGCACTGGGCCGCGTCAAGTTCCTGGAGATGCGACTGAAGCTTGGTGTCATGGAGGTTTCTTCTGGGCGCCGGGATTAAGGGGAGAATTTTTGACATTGTAATTCTGTCGCTGTTACACTTTCAGTTCAGTTTCAGACTTAGAGAATAAAATGGCAAGTGCATGAGGGTGTTCGTGCCTTGACCGGTTCCTTAGTAGCTAGGTAGACTAGGCGGCCATGCATGTTTCATGGGATGGCACGAACCAGGCGTGCATGGCGGCATCGAGGGCATGGCGAGCTGGTCGTGGGATGGCGCGGCCGGATAGCTCGTGCATGATCCCTCCTTTCTGTTGTTTTCAGTTTTCTTATTAATAAGAAAGTCAGAGAAAACGCTGCACAAAGAACGCAGCACAAAAACACTCTCGAGTCTCTCTCTCTATCGTCCTACGACTAACAAAGTCTGCATCAATCAAGTGACGAATAAAAAAGTGTTGATACTCAACTAGCTAAATAGAATGGACGACTGCTGTGTTTTTTTATTTTTTGACGAGGAACCATGAGGGATTCCCCCATGGTAATCTGAACAAGCCTACAAGGGCACCTCTCCAATCTCTGCTCAAGACGCCGGCGGCGCCGATGGAGAAGAAAAGGGATCGGGCCGAGAAGAACTCTCAAGAGACTCCTGACAGGGCAGGAGCATAGAGATAGGGGAGGGAGAGATCAGGATGCCACTGTTACATGAACCTTTCACAAAAAGAGAAAAATGTCCAAATGTAAATCCAGTTACTCCTTACAGATCATGCGCAAAATATCATAATTGTAGTGAAAGCTATAGTAACACGAGTTATGTGTCATTGTCCTTCCACATGAAAAGAACAACTTGATTTGGAAATAATTGAGGAAGATATTTTGTTGAAAGGAGGTTTGAAGTTTATCATCACTAATGATCTCCAAAGTGCTTCTGGTTTTACCAATGCCATGTTATTATTTCTAGACAGTTATGAGATACAGGAGCAAGGCAAACTTGCTCAAGAAATCTTTACGGACATAGAGTACCGAAAAAGGCTTTCGCCCCGCTTTATAAATAAAGCAAACCGCCACAGAGCACACATACAAAGTCAAGTTCAGACACACACACCCAAGACTCACACCAAAGTACAGAGGTTCTGCTGAGGGCACAACTCAACAAGCCCAGACAAATAAAAACAACACAACACGCCGGACAAAGAAAACGCCTAGTCTGGTTCCGGCGGCGGCGACGGGGGCGGCGGTGAAAGGCGGACGATCATCGAGCGAAGGTTGGCGATGAAGGTTGTGATGGCGTCGCGGTCCAGGGGGCGGCTAAGCGGCCGCCAAAGCTGCAAGAAACCCGAGAGTTTGAAAAGAGCGTCAGAAGCCCGTCGAAGAGGCGTGCGCTGAATCACAAGCTTATTGCGGACAGTCCAGAGGGTCCAGGCAAGGACCCCGATCTCAAGCCACCTAATGTGGCGAGAGGCCATGTGGACAACTGTAGTTCGGCAAATAAGTTAGGGAAGTTGGTGCGACACCAATCTCCACCAACCGCTTCGCGGAAGCAGCTCCAGAGGAACTGAGCGGACACGCAGGAGAAGAAAATGTGGTTTGAGTCTTCGGGGACCCCACAGAGAGGGCAGATGCCAGTACCCGGGCCATTTCGCTTGCGCACCTCCACCCCGGACGGGATCCGACCGCGAATCCATTGCCACATGAAGATACAGATCTTCAGGGGCAGGCAGATGGACCATACCATCAATAGGGGGAGGGGCGGCGGATGGAGCGATGGCCATGTACAGCGACTTGGTGGAGAATTGGCCCGAAGGCTCAAGGCGCCATCGCACCAGGTCAGGGCCAGCATCCACCAATGCTTCATGAAGAGCAACACAGTCAAGCAACTCACGCCAGGCGGCGGATTCCATGGGGCCAAAGGCCCGCCAGAAAGCAAGGCGCCCTAAGTCAAGAAGGGCCCTATCAACAGAAATCACGGGGTCGACGGAGATGGAGAAGAGGCCAGGAAAGCGAGCCGCGAAGGGAGTGTCCCCGGCCCAACGATCAAACCAGAACAATGTCGATGCTCCAGAGCCCACCGAGATGGAGGTCCCGATACGGAGGACCGGGAGAAGCTGGACAATCGACTGCCAGAACTGAGAGCCTCCAGACTTTTGGCAAAAGGCGAGGGGCAGTCCGTGCAAGTATTTGTTCCGGATGATGTCAAGCCAAAGTCCACCGTGCCCTTGCGAGATTCGCCAAAGCCAGTGGGAGAGGAGGGCGATATTCATCCGTTTAGAGCACATGATGCCAAGGCCCCCTTGCTCCCGGGGCTTGCGAATGTCAGGCCAACTGACCATATGATACTTCTGCTTATCGTTGTCGCCCGCCCAGTAAAAGCGGGACTGGATCTTGGCAATCTCCTTGTGAAGGGTCTCGTGGAGGCTGTAGAAGCTCATGAGAAACAAGAGGAGGCTGGAGAGGGAAGAGTTGATGAGGATAGTCCGTGCCGCTTTGGACAGCCACCTCCCCTGCCAGGGCTCGACGCGTGTTTGGAGCTTGGCCACGGAGGGGCGCAAGTCCACGACGGTGAGCCGGGAGTCACTAATGGGCGTCCCCAGGTAGGTTGTGGGGAAGGAGCCCATGCGGCAATTAAGCCTGTTGGCGATGGCCAAAGACTCCGCGGGGGAGTATCCCATCACCATCACATCACTCTTTTCGAAGTTTATCTTGAGGCTCGACATCTGTTGGAAGCAGAGAAGGAGGAACTTGAGCTTGGAGATATCAGTCTCCGAGCCTTCAACCATGATGATAGTGTCGTCAGCATACTGGAGGATGGATATCCCGGAGCCACCGGCGAGGTGGGGAGTAACCCCACGAATATGGCCAGCGGCTTTCGCCTTATCAAGGATGGGCCTTGGTAGCGTCCATGGCCATATTGAACAAGAACGGGGAGAATGGGTCGCCTTGTCGGACCCCATAGAGGGTGGGGAAGAAAGGGCCAATCTCGCCGTTTATGTTCACGGCCGTGCGACCGCAAGTGGCCATTTGCATGAATCTCGTGATCCACCGGTCGTCGAAACCCTTCCGAAGAAGGACTTCCCGAAGGAAGGGCCAGCTAACCGTGTCATAAGCCTTATGGAAGTCAATCTTCAGAAAAACCGCCTTGAGTTTTTTGGAGCGGACCTCATGGAGGACTTCATGAAGGACTAGGACCCCATCCAGGATGTAACGACCCTTAATGAAGGCCGACTGGTTGGGATGCGTCACACGGTCGGCCAGCAGGGTCACCCTATTGGCGAACCCTTTAGCCAGGATCCGGAATATCACATTAATGGCCGTGATCGGTCGAAATTGGCGAATGTCGGACGCCCCAGGGACCTTCGGGATGAGAGAGATGATCCCGTAGTTGAGGCGTCCGAGATCGATGGAGCCAACGTAGAACTCGTCGAAGATAGCCATGACCTCCAGTTTAATCACGTTCTAGAAGGTCTGGAAGAATTTAACAGGGAGGCCATCCTGCCCAGGCACCAAGGAGGGGTTCATGCCCTTGATGGCATCCCAGACCTACTGCTCGGAGAAGGAGGCCGTAAGGGCCACGTTCTCCGCCTCAGACACCAACTGGGAACCAGCCCAACAATCGGGGGCAAGAGAGAGGCCGCTCCTAGGAGCGGCAGAGAATAAGGATCTATAGAATCCGTTGATGTGGGATCGGATGTCGCGGGGGTCTTGAAGGAGTGTCTCACCATACCACAAGAGAGGGATGGTGTTGCGTCTACGGCGGCTGAGGGGGTCCTGGATTAGGGGGTATCCGGATAGCCGGACTGTATACATCGTCTGGACTATTGAAGCGTCAGGATACAAGACTCAAGACTCCTTCACGTGTCCGGATGGGACTCTCCTTTGCGTGGAAGACAAGCTTGGCGATCCGGATATTATATTTCCTTCCTTGTAACCGACTCCATGTAAACCCTAGCCCTCTCCGGTGTCTATATAAACCGGAGAGGTTGGTCCTTAGAAGGCCGATCACAATTACAATCATAATCATCATAGGCTAGCTCCTAGGGTTTAGCCTCTACGATGGTAGATCTACTCTTGTATTACCCATATTATCAATATCAATCAAGCAGGAAGTAGGGTTTTACCTCCATCGAGAGGGCCCGAACCTGGGTAAACATTGTGTCCCTTACTTCCTGTTACCATCAGCCCGAGACGCACAGATCGGGACCCCCTACCCGAGATCCGCCGATTTTGACACCGACATTGGTGCTTTCATTGAGAGTTCCTCTGTGTCGTCGCTGCAAGGCTTGATGGCGCCTTCGATCGTCAACAACACAGTCCAGGGCGAGACTTTTCTCCCCGGACAGATCTTCGTGTTCGGCGGCTTCGCACTGCGGGCCAATTCACTTGGCCATCTGGAGCAGATCGAGAGCTACGCCCCTGGCCACCAGGTCAGGTTCGGAAACTTGAACTACACGGACGACATCCGCGAAGACTTGATCTTTGATGGATTCGGGCATGTGCCAGGAGCACCGAACAGTCACGATGAGCACGGCTTAGACCTGCTGTCGGACAATGTTCGGGATATCACCCCTGCAGTAGCCCCGGATCTAAATCCGAAGCAGGCTGCGTTGCCTAAAGGACGGAGGGATGGACCCCGCCCCGCAGGCCACACACTCATCGATGGTAGAGCCGAACACAGGCCTCGCTTCCAAGGAAGCCTGTGACTCCGGATCCCCGGACTCGTATCCGGTTGTAGGTTCCAGTCCGCGCGCTCCCGAGCCCGCCGTGCCTGGCTGGGCTCCGGTAATGGAGTTTACCGCTACGGATATCTTCCAGCACTCGCCCTTTGGCGACATGCTTAACTCATTCAAGTCTCTCTCTCTCTGTCAGGAGGCTCTTGGCCAAACTATGTCCAGCTTGAGTGGGAAGCAGGCGACGAAGGAATTCGCTGCCCACCCACCACCCACTTCATTGCCACGGTCGATGATCTAACCGACGTGCTTGACTTCGACTCCGAAGACATCGACGGTATGGATGACAATGTAGGAGAAGTACAGGAACCACCGCTCGCAGGGCAGTGGACAGACACCTCCTCATACAATATATATATGGTGGATACTCTGAAGGAAACCAATGTCGACGAGGCAACGGAGAAAAATAGAGCATGGGCATCGTTGGCGCCGCTCCAAGCCCCTCCACAACAATACCAGCCCCGGAGATGATAACAATCCGGATGGTGCCGAAGAGGAATACAACCCTGACCAGCCCGCCTTCGAGCAGGCCGAACAGGAAGATGAGCAGGTCAGCCCAGACGAACAGGCGATCGACGGATATCCGGAGGAGGACAACTATATGCCCCGCTCCGAAGACGAGATTAGCCTCGGCGGCAGCGAGTTCGGCGTGCCTCGGGACCCGTGGAGCAGAGCGCTTCAAGCGCCGGCTTATTGCCACTGCGAGGAGCCTGAAGAAGAAGCAGCAGCAGCTTGAAGATGATCAAGACCTGCTCACAGACAGATGGACAGAAGTCCTGGCAGCCGAGGAATATGGACTTGAGCGCCACACGGCTGACCGGCCACCTCTTGGCCGGGATAAAATGGCATATCTGCCCGAATACCAGCCCCCACCCCCGCGCCAAATTACTACGGCCCGGGGCAATACTCAGGACCTGCGTGACAGATTGGAAAACACCGCAGGACAACCAAGATCGATCTACGGATCACGGGGGCTCGCTGCAGCACATGACGATGGCCGTCATACCGGATACACTAACAGTAAATCCGGCCGGGCCGAACACAATCAACCAGACTTAGTCGGACTGCGTCGCGACATAGCCCGGCACAGAGGCGCCGCACACCCCCTCTGCTTCACCGATGAAGTGATGGATCATGAATTCCCAGAAGGGTTCAAACCTGTAAACATCGAATCATACGATGGCACAACAGACCCCGCAGTATGGATTGAAGATTTTCTTCTCCACATTCACATGGCCCGCGAATACGATCTACACGCCATCAAGTATCTTCCCCTTAAGCTCAAAGGACCCGCCCGACACTGGCTAAACAGCCTGCCCGCAAATTCCATTGGCAGTTGGGAAAACCTGGAAGACGCATTCCTCGACAACTTCCAAGGCACATATGTGCGACCACCGGACGCCGATGACTTGAGTCACATCACTCAACAACCCGGAGAATCAGCCAGGAAATTCTGGACTCGGTTCCTAACTAAAAAGAACCAAATAGTTGACTGTCCGGACGTCGAGGCCCTGGCGGCCTTTAAGCATAATACCGGCGACGAGTGGCTCGCCCGACACCTCGGCCAGGAGAAACCCAAGTCCATGGCAGCTCTCACGACACTAATGACCCGCTTTTGCGCGGGCGAGGACAGCTGGTTGGCTCGCAGCAGTACTACACCACATTCTGGCACTTCAGACGTTTGTGACAATAACGGCAAGCCACGGCGCAGCAGACACAAGCGGCAAAACAACAGCGATAACATCGAAGACACGGCAGTCAATGCCGGATTCAGCGGATCCAAATCCGGTCAGCGGAAGAAGCCGTTCAAACGCAACAATCAGGGACCGTCCAGTCTGGACCGCATACTGGAACGCCCGTGCCAAATTCATGGCACCCCAGACAAGCCAGCCAACCACACTAATAGAGACTGCTGGGTGTTCAAACATGCCGGTAAAATAAACACCGAAAACAAGGACAAGGGGCTGCACAACGACGGTGACGATGAGCCCCGGCATCCGAACACGGGGGGACAGAAGAAATCCCCTCCCCCCAGGTGAAAACGGTCAACATGATCTACGCCAGTCACATTCCCAAGCGGGAACGGAAGCGAGCACTATGGGACGTCTATGCGATGGAGCCACTCGCCCCCAAATTCAACCCATGGTCAGCTTGTTCGATCACCTTTGCTCAAGGGATCACCCTACTAGCATCCGTCACGGTGGCTCAGCCGCATTGGTCCTAGACCCAATCATCGACGGATTCCACCTCACGCGAGTCCTTATGGACGGCGGAAGCAGCCTGAACCTGCTTTATCAGGACACAGTGCACAAAATGGGCATCGACCCTTCAAGGATCAAGCCCACAAAGACCACCTTTAAAGGTGTAATTCCTGGAGTAGAGGCCCGTTGTACGGGCTCTATAACATTGGAAGTGGTCTTCTGATCTCCGGATAACTTCCGAAGCAAAGAGTTAATCTTCGATATCGTCCCTTTCCGTAGTGGGTACCACGCACTGCTCGGACGAACCGCATTCGCTAGATTCAGTGCGGTACCACACTATGCACACCTCAAGCTCAAGGTGCCAGGCCCGCGTGGGGTTATAACAGTCAACGGAAACATGGACCGCTCTCTCCGTACAGAAGAGCATACTATAGTCCTCGTGGCGGAAGTACAATGCGGCCTCCTCCAACAAACCACCAATCCGGCGATGACAACCTTGAGCACCGTCAAGCGAGTCCGGAGCACCCCGCAACAGGATCACCAGGCACGCCAAGAGGGCGACTAGCAGTCCGGCCTCCGCTCCAGCCCCATCAAAGCAGCATTCGTGCCACCCATACACAATTACGCACTCAAAATACCATGGGCACAGGCGGAGGCGCAGCAGTGACTCAGTTAACAGTGCGGTAATACCGCAACATACTTTCATAACCCTCCCTTTTTATCTTTCAGGACACTGCCTTAGGGCAACCTCATTCGAAGAGCCGGATTGTTAGATTTACACAGGGGAGAAAACCAAGGAGGCAACAGGCCTTGCGCACAAAAGGAAATACCCAGGTGAAATCTATTCACGATCGTTATACCTGTTTTATATACATGTACGCGGCCTGCCCTTGGATAGGATATATCAAATAGTCCTATTTATCTCTGCTTAATGCATTCATTGTAAACATATGCTTAAACGTATTATACATCAAGGGGATATTATATACATCGTCAGCTTACTATTCCTATCCGCACATTTTTTTCTATAAATGTTTATTTACTATTGCACCTGTACACTTTGGTACGTTTATTTTGCCAGGGGCTTCTTATGGCACCCCGTAATACGGCAAGTAAAGTCCAAACACTTTCAACAGTGCGGCACCCCGAACTTATAGCACTATATGCATCAACTCCGAATCATGTCTTGGGTCTATGTTGGGTTAGCCCGGCTCCCTTGTTTTGGTACCTTACGTTCCGTTATATCGGCTAAGGTAGCGCAGGGAGAACTACTGCGATTGTGTCCCGGTTCTTCGGACGAGCACCTCGATGAAAGCCGAAAACTGACCGGCATGATGTGGCGAGAGCTGGTCGCTGTCCGAGAGGTCTTAAAATCCCTAAAGATTTTTCCTCTTTAGGCGAGGAATCGGCTTCGTCTGATCTAGGCGTATATAGCGCCCCAATTCGGCCTTCCGAATTCTAGGGGCTTCACCGAAATTTAAAATTGTAGACTTCTATGGCTAAGTGAAAGTTATAAAGCTGAATAGTCCGATTGCCTTGTTCGCTGCGCCGGATAACTCCTTAAGGGACCAAAGATTTGGGTAAAGAGTATCCGGGTTTTTCCAGGAACACCCCGGTACTAGTTACGTGGGGGCGGAAGCCGACGACTGGCCTACTTTCAGAATTTTATAAACAGCCGCACAGAAGGTAATATTTTAAATCAAACAGCGCTACATAGCGCAAGTAGCTTCGTCCTTAAATTACAAACATGACAGAAGTGAATTCACTCTAAAATTGTGTCCTTGGTACATTCATCGGCCACGAGACGAGCGCCCTTCATAACGCCATCGTAATACTTCTCGGGATAGCGATGCGCCTTGCCCTCCGGCGGCCCGTCCTTCACCAGCTTTTCCGCATCCAGCTTGCCCCAATGCACCTTCGCGCGGGCAAAGGTCCGGCGGGCACCCTTAATGCAAACGGATCGCTTGATAACTTCAAGCCACGGACAGGCATTCACCATCCGCTTGATCAGGCCGAAGTAGCTAGTGGGCAGGGGCTCACCAGGCCACATCCGGACTATGAAATCTTTCATAGCCACTTCGGCCGCCCTGTGGAGTTCGACCAACTGCTTCAGTTGGTCACTCAATGGCGTTGGGTATTCGGCCCCAGCATACTGGGACCAGAACAGCTTCTCCATCGCGCTCCCCTCCTCGGCACGGTAGAACTCCACGGCATTTGATACGCTATGTGGCAGATCTGTGAATGCCCCTGGAGAGCTCCGAATTCGGGTAAGTCAAAGAAACGCCTCCTCCACATGCTTGCTTTGCATAAAGAATTTCTTACCCGCCGCTATCTTTTTGGCCTCCTGGATTTCCTGCTGTGCCTTCTCAGCTTTGACCTTGGCGTCTTTTACACCAGCAAGGGCCCTCGCAAGCTCGGCCTCTTTCACCTTAAGCTCATGCTCCACAGACTCAAACTTCTTGCTGAGCTCCTGGAGCTCTTGTTGTACCTCGCCCACTCTAGCATCCTGCTTTTCGCGCTCCTTGCGTTCCAAGGCCGCCTTGTCTTCGGCCTCGGGCAACGCTTTCTTCAGAGACGCCACTTCGGTGATGGCTCCTGTTACAAAATCACGACGCTTCGTCGTTAGAATAACCAATTTTATCTATCATTCATTATGTGAGAGCGGCGAATCACTCACCTTTGTTCTCTTCGAGCTGCCTCTTCGTAAGGTCGAGCTCTCCCTGCGCCTGCTCCAGGTCCCGCTTTAGTCCGGCGACCTCGGCTGTGCGGACAGCAGCGGCAAGCAGCACAGCCTGCTTATTCACATTCACACTCATTATTAAACTCCTGCGGATTATAATTGACCCTCCGTTTGGCTTTTCTTTCCGAACACCAAACAGAGTATCAGGGGCTACTACCTATCGGGTGGTAATTTCGTACATTTTTATTACTTACCTCAAAGCCTGTCAGTAGGCTCGTGAAAGCTTCGGTTAGTCCGCTCTTGGCGGACAAAACCTTCTAAATCACCGCACTCAGAAAAGTACGGTGCTCTTCATCCATGGAAGCGCCGCGAAGCGCTTCCAGCAGATAATCCGACGCCTCGGGCGTGACGGAAATCCTCGGCCCGGACGGCTCGCCCTCCCTAACGAGGGGCTGCCCGCCTGAGTTCGGAACCGTTGGAGGTTCCGGAACAGTGTTCGGCTGAGAGCCCGGCCTACTGCGGCTCTCATCGACACGATCCGCAGGGATCTTGAACCCTGCGTGTCCGACCTCTGGAATTCTGCCTTGGGGAATCTCCAGAGTCACCTCTCCCCGCTCTGAGAGCCTTTGGGACAACACCTCCGTGTCGTCCACAGGCTGAGGAGTAGTGGCCGTCGGGAGCGAGTTCATCACTGAATCGCTCAAGGACCCATCCGAAGACGAAACCTCGGGATGGACCCTAGCCGGATTGTACACAAGTTCGGTGTTATGGCAAGACTATGAAGCAAAATTACAATAAAGTGCAGATACTTACGATCGCGCTAGGGGCTTCCCCCTGGGTAGCCACCCCTCCTCGCTATCGGCGGCGGTGGTGAAGTAGTCCGGAAGGAACGCCTTTCCCTTCTTGGACGTCCCAGCCTCCCCCTCCGGGGCGGATGTCCTTTTCTTCTCCGCCTCAGGGTGCAGAGGTAGAGTTTCCTCTTGTTTCCCCCCGCCTCCGCGGGAGAATCTGTCTCGTCGTCATCGGACGAGGAGGGTATGACGGCCTTGCGTCGGGGGCCTTTCCCGGCCCCCTAGTCCGCCTTCTCAGGCCCCCCATCCTCTCCGGATGGGGCGGCCCCTTCTTCTCCTCCTTCCTCCCCTTTGGGGGAGGAGTGCGCCTCGTCGTCTCGGACGAGGCTTCCGGCACAACCTTACGCCGGAGACCCTTCCTAGTCCCCGGGGCCTTCTTTGCGGCCTTCTTCTCTGGTGCCCTGTAGGGCGCCGGGACTAGCATCTCCGTCAGGAGAACGTCGGCCGGGCCTTCTGGCAGCAGAGCCACACAGTCAACCCGCTCCGCCATCTCCACATAATCCTGATCAAATATGCACAATTACTTAAGGCTCCCTCATGAAAATATTGGGAAGAAGTTGAATCCAGTGGTAGTCAGAAAACTCACCGGACTAGGAGGCCGCGCGGCATGAAGTCCGCGGTCCTCGGATGTGGGAGGTGGTACTTCGGAGGCCTTGAACAGCACCTTCCACGCGTCTTTGTGCTTTATGCCGTAGAGCCTTCGAAGCGTCTGGTGTTCGACCAGGACGAACTCCCATAGATTAAATGCCCGCCTTTGGCACGAAAGAATCCGGAGAATGAGCATGACCTGGATCACGTTGACAAGCTTGATGTTCTTGACCTTCATGCTCTTGATGCAGTTTTGGAGTCCGGTCAGCTCTGTAGGTTCGCCCCAGGCCAGGCCCTTCTTTTCCCAGGAGGTGAGCCGCATGGGGGTTCCGGATCAGAACTCGGGGGCCGCTGCCCAGTTGGCACCGCGCGGCTCGGTGATGTAGAACCACCCCGATTGCCACCCTTTCACGGTCTCCGCGAAGGAGCCGTCAAGCCAGGTGACGTTAGGCATCTTGCCCACCATGGCCCCTCCGTACTCCGCTGGCTGGCCGCTCACGACCTTCGGCTTCACACAGAAGATTTGTAGCCACAAGCCAAAGTGAGGCTTGATGCGGAGGAAGGCCTCGCATACGACGATAAACACCGAGATGTTGAGGACGAAGTTTGGGGCTAGATCATGGAAATCTAGCCCGTAGTAGAACATGAGCCCGCAGACGAAGGGGTGAAGTGGAAACCCCAGTCCACAGACGAAGTGGGCAAGAAACACGACCCTCTCATGGGGTCCTGTGGCTGGAATGAACTGCCCGTCGTCTGGTAGCCGGTGTGCTATGTCTGCGGCCAAGTATCCGGCCGCCCGAAGATTCGCGGTATCCTTCTCCTTCACGGTGGAAGCCACCCACTTGCCTCCTGCTCCGGACATATTTAGCTGTGCGGAGGAGACTTGGACTAGGGCGCTGGAGCTGGAGGAGGCAAGGATGAGCAAAGGAGGAGGAAGGCATGGGTGAGAATGGGGATCCTTTATCCCTTTATAGAGGCGACGAAAGCGGTGTGCCTCCTCACTTGCCCGTTGAGAATCGCTTGCTTCCCAAGCGCCACGATTGATGGCGCGGTGGGATTACCCATACCCGTATTGATGAGAATCCCGTGATAAGGGGACACGATCTCTGCTTTGACAAGATGTGTCAAGGAAACCGCCTCGCAATATGCGTTGTGGCTGGTTGTGGGAAAATGGTTCGAATAATGACCCGACCGTAATGACATATCACGTCGTCTAAAAATTTGTCAGCTGAAATATCATTCTCTCTACGGTGGTATGTGAAGATCATTTTGCAGATCCGGACACGGTCTACGTGTTCGATAATTACTTTGGAGTATTCGGAGATGGAACCCGCCTTGCAATGCCGAAGACAAGACTGCGCGCCGGACTCATCGTCATTGAAGCCTGGTTCTGACTCTTGAGGAGTCTGGATTAGTGGGTATCCGGACAGCCGGACTGTATACATCGTCCGGACTATTGAAGCGTGAGGATACAAGACTCAAGACTCCGTCCCGTGTCCGGATGGGACTCTCCTTTGCGTGGAAGACAAGCTTGGCGATCCGGATATTATATTTCCTTCCTTGTAACCGAATCTGTGTAAACCCTAGCCCTCTCCCATGTCTATATAAACCGGAGATGTTGGTCCTTAGAAGGCCGATCACAATTACAATCATAATCATCATAGGCTAGCTCCTAGGGTTTAGCCTCTATGATCTCATGGTAGATCTACTCTTGTATTACCCATATCATCAATATTAATCAAGCAGGAAGTAGGGTTTTACCTCCATCGAGAGGGCCCGAACCTGGGTAAACATTGTGTCCCTTGCTTCCTGTTACCATCAGCCTGAGACGCACAGATCGGGACCCCCTACCCGAGATCCGCCGGTTTTGACACCGACAGCGGCCGTTGGCAATTGCCTGGAAGTATGCCGTATTCGCGTCACCCTTCAAGACCCAATTCTGGGCACCACGGAGGCGCCAATAGGCCTCCTCATCGGTGTAGATCACGGAGAGCTGGTCTTCCAGGTCGTACCGGGAAAGCCACTCGTCTGGAGAGAGCCCAACCGAATCAGTGCACAGGTCGAGGGCCTGGATCATGGATAACAACGTCTTCTTGCACTCACGAAGGTCACGACCCAGATTAGCACCCCACCACTTCATGAACTGTCATCCGTGCTTCGTGCAGAAGTGCCACGAGTCAATGGCCAAGGGGGGCGGGGGTGGGGGTGGGCGCGGGCCTCGATCCACCGAGCACCAACCGCATGAATGAACCCGGTTTGGGAGAGCCAGAAGGTCTCAAACCGGAATCGAGGGGTGACTGATGACCCACAAGTATAGGGGATCTATCATAGTCCTTTTGATAAGTAAGAGTGTCGAACCCAACGAGGAGCAGAAGGAAATGATAAGCGGTTTTCAGTAAGGTTTTCTCTGCAAGCCTTTGAAATAGTAGGTGAAAGATAGTTTTTTGATAAGATAAATAGTAACAAGCAAAAAGTAAATAAAGTAAATAACATGCAGCAAGGTGGGCCAATCCTTTATGTAGCAAAGGACAAGCCTGGACAAATTCTTATAATAGGAAAACGCTCCCGAGGACACATGGGAATATCATCAAGCTAGTTTTCATCACGTTCATATGATTCGCGTTCGGTACTTTGATAATTTGATATGTGGGTGGACCGGTGCTTGGGTGTTGTTCTTACTTGAACAAACATCCCACTTATGATTAACCTCTATTGCAAGCATCCGCAACTACAACAAAAGTATTAAGGTAAACCTAACCATAGCATGAAACATATGGATCCAAATCAGCCCCTTACGAAACAGCATAAACTAGGGTTTAAGCTTACATCACTCTAGCAACCCATCATCTACTTATTACTTCCCAATGCCTTCCTCTAGGCCCAAATAGTGGTGAAGTGTTATGTAGTCGACGTTCACATAACACCACTAGAGGCTAGACAACATATATCTCATCAAAATATCGAACGAATACCAAATTCACATGACTACTAATAGCAAGACTTCTCCCTTGTCCTCGGGAACAAACGTAACTACTCACAAAGCATATTCATGTTCATAATCAGAGGGTAATAATATGCATAAAGGATCTAAACATATGATCTTCCACCAAATAAACCAACTAGCATCAACTACAAGGAGTAATCAACACTACTAGCAACCTACTAGCACCAATCCCGGACTTGGAGACAAGAATTAGATACAAGAGATGAACTAGGGTTTGGAGATGAGATGGTGCTGGTGAAGATGTTGATGGAGATTGCCCTCTCCCGATGAGAGGAGCGTTGGTGATGACGATGGTGATGATTTCCCCCTCCCGGAGGGAAGTGTCCCCGGCAGAACAGCTCCGCTAGAGCCCTAGATTGATTCCACCTCGTGGCGGCGGAGTTTCGTCCCGTAAGCTTGCCCACGATTTTTTCCAGGGTAAACAGGGGGCCCAGGAGATAGGGGGCGCGCCCTGTAGGGGGGGGGGCGTCCCCCTGTCTCCTGGATAGGGTGTGGGCCCCTGGCCTGTTTCTTTTGCTCATAATTTCTTATAAATTCCAAAAAGTTGTTTCGTGGAGATTCAGGAATTTTGGAGATGTGCAGAATAGGTTTCCAATGTTTGCTCCTTTTCCGGCCAGAATTCCAAATTTGCAAGCATCCCCCTCTTCATGGTAAACCTTGTAAAATAAGGGAGAATACCCATAAGTATTGAGATATAATGTGTAATAACAACCCATAATGCAATAAATATTGATATAAAAGCATGATGCAAAATGGACGTATCAACTCCCCCAAGCTTAGACCTCGCTTGTCCTCAAGCGGAAGCCGAAATCGAAAAATATGTCCAATTGTTTAGAGATAGAGGTGTCGATAAAAATAAAATACGGACATGAGGGCATCATGATCATTCTAATAACAGCAATATATATGGATTTTGTCATATAATTTCATATGCTCAAGTAATAAGCATTTCACAATATCAAGTATGGTTCAAAAACTTCATTGGGAACTAACAAACTATAATCTCAGTCATTGAAGTAATTGCAATTTATCGTAATATCGGAAAGAGTCAATAATAGAGCTTTTCAGCAAGCTCACATACTCAACTATCTCGTAGTCCCCTATAATTATTAACACTCACGTTGATACTTGTGGTTATAGAGTTTCAATGGGACCTTTGAGAAAGATAGGGGCTTATTGTGTTGCCTCCCAACGTACTCACCTTTAGGTGATGTCAACAATAATAGCCTATGCCAACTTACATCCAATTGTGTATATGTATCATGATCTTTCAAACACGAGGAGCTTGCCAAAGGATAAAAATAAAAAGGGAAAGGTGAGCATCACCTTGACTCAAGCATAAAGTAAAGCATAAAGTAAAAGATAGGCCCTTCGTAGAGGGAAGCAAAGGTTTTCATGCGCGTTTAGGGTTGATGCATAAAATCTTAGTGCAAAAGAACGTCACTTTATATTGCCCCTTGTATGTGGACCTTTATTATGCAGTCCGTCGCTTTTATTACTCCCACAACAAGTTCGTACAAAGCTTATTTTCTCTGCACTAATAAGTCATACACATTTAGAGAGCAATTTTTATTGCTTGCACCGATGACAACTTACTTGAAGGATCTTATTCAATCCATAGGTAGGTATGGTGGACTCTCATGGCAAAACTGGGTTTAGGGATATTTGGAAGCACAAGTAGTATCTCTACTTAGTGCAAGGAATTTGGCTAGCATGAGGGGGAAAGGCAAGCTCAACATGTTTGGAAGGTCAATGACAATATATTTTAACTGAGATGCCGGAAAACATAAACCATTATGTTGTCTTCCTTGTTCAACATCAACTCTTTTAGCTTGTCATACTTAATGAGTGCTTCATAATCATAAAAGATGTCCAAGATAATATATTTATATGTGAACCCCTCTTTCCTTATCACTTCCTATTAATTGCAACGATGACCAAGGCTACGTTCATCAACTCTCAACAATGTTTATGCCTCATACTTTCTATATGTGAAGTTATCACTATCCATAAGATCAATATGAACTCTTTTGTTCTTGCTACTTTCTCAAGATCATAGAAAAGCCCTTGACTCAACACTAATCTTTACTATAGATAGCACACGGACTCACTTGAATCAAGAGATCGCAAAGCAAAGCTCAAAACTACTTGATATCAAAAATTCAATCTACTAGATCAAGATACTACTAAAAGGGTCGAACTAAATAAAGCGGTAAAGATAGGAGTGTGATGGTGATACGACACCGGGGCACCTCCCCCAAGCTTGGCAGTTGCCAAGGGGAGTGCCCATACCCATGTGATTATTTCTTCAGAGGTGGTGCAGTAGGAGTTGTTGATGATGTAGGCTTGTCGTCCGTCTTCCAGGGCATCGGCTCTCCATCATAAAAGGATGATCGAGTCTCCGTGATCCTTAAATCTGTAGCCAAACTCATCCGCTTGAATCTATATTCATACTCACAGTTCTGGTTTTGCAGGTCATAGATCTAGGCTTGGTGGTGCTCGATTTTCTCTTGAAGTTTGAAGATGGTTTCCCCGATGACTTTGGCATCCAGCTTGTGGTTGTTGGCGAACTCCGTGATCATCATCTGGTTGGCGTTGAGTCCACGCTCCACCATCCCTTGACACTTGAAAACTTCTTGCTCCACGGCTTCGAGCTTGGTCTCCACGCTCCTGGTACGTTTCGGTCCCTCCACATCGCGGATGTGTAGCACCCCATCACGCACCTCAATGGATTGAGGATGATGCAGCACCTCCGCGAGATAGGGGTTGATAACTCTCTCGAAAAACTTGTCCTTGGGAACGCTTGGAGATGACATGATGCTCTAGATCTGAAACAGAAACAACTCGAAATGAAAACAGAGGATATTTGTGTGATACGGGAGTCAAAACCTTCGGGAGAATATATAATGAATTTTTACCGACCAAAATACGTAACATACAAGAAAACGGAGTCTGGGAGGCACACGAGGTGCCCACGAGACAGGGGGCGCGCCCTACAGGGGGGGGGGGCGCCCTCCTCTCTCGTGGGAGCCTCGTGTCCCTTTCGGACTACTTCTTTCTTCCTAAAATTCTTAAATAATCCAAAACTGATAAAAATTGCCATTAGAGTTGTTTTGGAGTCGGTTTACTTACCGTACCGCATTACCTATGCCTTTTCGAGATGGAAAGTTACGGAAAGTGTCTCTTATGTATTCCTCAGGGGTTATGGTCTCAATAATATTAGTTTCCACATTAATAGGATTACCTGAAATACAATGTTTAATTCTTTGACCGTTTACCACTCTCGGATTTGTGCCTTCGAAGTTATTGATTTTTATAGCGCCAGAATGGTAGACCTCTTCGATAACGTAGGGACCTTCCCATTTTGAGAGAAGTTTTCCTGCAAAAAATCTTAAACGAGAGTTGAATAATAACACATAATCTCCTACGTTAAACTCACGCTTTTGTATCCTCTTATCATGCCAGAGTTTGGCTTTTTCTTTGAAAAGCTTGGCATTCTCATATGCTTGGGTTCTCCATTCATTAAGTGAGCTAATATCAAACAACCTCTTCTCACCGGCAAGTTTGAAATCATAGTTGAGCTCTTTAATAGCCCAGTATGCCTTATGTTCAAGTTCGAGACGTAAATGACATGCTTTTCCATAGACCATTTTATATGGAGACATACCCATAGGATTTTTGTATGCAGTTCTATAGGCCCATAATGCATCATCAAGTTTCTTGGACCAATTCTTTCTAGACCTATTGACAGTCTTTTGCAAAATTAATTTGAGCTCTCTATTGCTCAACTCTACTTGACCACTAGACTGCGGGTGATAAGGAGATGCGATTCTATGGTTGACATCATACTTAGCAAGCATCTTACGGGAAGCACCATGAATAAAGTGTGAACCACCATCAGTCATAAGATACCTAGGGACTCCAAACCTCGGAAAAATAACTTCTTTAAGCATTTTAATAGAAGTGTTATGATCAGCACTACTAGTTGGAATAGCTTCTACCCACTTAGTAACGTAATCAACAACAACTAAAATATGTGTATAACCATTGGAGGCAGGAAAAGGTCCCATATAATCAAAGCCCCAAACATCAAACAGTTCAATAACAAGGGAATAATTCATAGGCATTTCTTGACGTCTACTAATGTTACCTATTCTTTGACATTCATCACAAGATAAGACAAACTTACGTGCATCTTTGAAAAGAGTAGGCCAATAAAAACCAGATTGAAGTACCTTGTGTGCAGTTCTATCTCCAGCATGGTGTCCTCCATAGGATTCAGAGTGACACTTGCGTAGGATTTGCCCCTGTTCATGCTGAGGCACACAACGTCTAATGATGCCATCTACTCCTTCTTTATAAAGGTGTGGATCATCCCAGAAGTAATGTCTTAAATCATAAAAGAACTTTTTCTTTTGCTGGTATGTGAAACTAGGCGGTATGTATTTAGCAACAATGTAATTAGCATAATCAGCATACCAAGGAGCGATACGAGAAGCATTGACAACCGCTAATTGTTCATCGGAAAACTATCATTAATAGGCAGTGGGTCATCAAGAACATTCACTAACCTAGACAAGGTGTCTGCAACAGGGTTCTCAGCTCCTTTTCTATCAATAATATGCAAATCAAATTCTTGGAGCAAGAGAACCCATCTAATGAGTCTAGGCTTAGCATCTTTCTTTTCCATAAGATATTTAATAGCAGCATGATCAGTGTGAATAGTGACTTTGAAATCAACGATATAAGGTCTAAACTTATCACATGCAAACACAACTGCTAAGAATTATTTTTCAGTAGTAGCATAATTTCTCTGGGCAGCATCAAGAGTCTTACTAGCATACTGGATAACATTCAATTTCTTATCGACTCTTTTCCCTAAAACAACACCTACAGCATAATCACTAGCATCGCACATAATTTCAAAAGGTAAATTCCAGTCAGGTGGCTGAACAATAGGTGCAGTGATCAAAGCTTTCTTAAGTGTTTCAAATGCTTCTACACAATCATCATCAAAGACAAAAGGAATATCTTTTTGCAATAAATTAGTCAGAGGCCTAGAGATTTTAGATAAGTCCTTAATGAACCTCCTATAAAAACCGGCATGGCCAAGGAAACTTCTTATACCTTTTATGTCCTTGGGACATGGCATCTTTTCAATAGCATCAACTTTGGCTTTATCAACTTCAATACCTCTCTCGGAGATCTTGTGCCCCAAGACAATGCCTTCATTAACCATAAAGTGACACTTTTCCCAATTCGGGAAGAGACCAGTGTCTTCGCATCTCTGCAAAACTCGATCAAGGTTGCTCAAACAATAATCAAAAGAGGATCCATAGACGGAGAAGTCATCCATGAATACCTCACAAATCTTTTCACAAAAATTAGAGAATATAGCCATCATGCATCTTTGAAAGGTAGCAGGTGCATTACATAAACCAAAAGGCATACGTCTATAAGAAAAAGTACCAAAAGGGCAAGTAAAAGTAGTTTTAGATTGATCCTTTGCTGACACAGGTATTTGAGAGAAACCAGAATAACCATCTAGAAAGCAAAAAATGTGTGTGTTTGGATAGCCTTTCTAGCATTTGACCAATAAAAGGTAAAGGGTAATGATCTTTCTTAGTAGCTTTATTTAACTTACGAAAATCAATTACCATCCTATAACCTGTAATAATTCTTTGCGGGATCAATTCATCTTTATCATTAGGAACAACGGTAATACCTCCCTTTTTGGGGACACAATGGACAGGGCTTACCCATTCACTATCAGCAACGGGATAAATACTACCTGCCTCAAGGAGTTTTAGAATCTCCTTTCTTACCACTTCCTTCATTTTGGGATTTAATCGTCTTTGAGCATCTCTAACTGGTTTGGCATCTTTCTCCTTTGAAATTTTGTGTTGACATAATGTGGGACTAATGCCCTTAAGATCATCGAGTGTATCCAATAGCAGCTATGTGCTTCTTCAGAGTTTTCAATAATCTTTCTTCTTCTTTCTCTGAAAGGTTAGCACTAATAATAACAGGATATTTTTTTTTCATCAAGATAAGCATACTTGAGATTATCAGGTAAAGGTTTGAGTTCAAACACGGGATCACCCTTGGGTGGAGGGGGATCCACAAGAATTTCAACGGGAAGGTTATGTTTGATCTGAGGTTCTTGTTTAAGGAACACTTCATCTATTTCTTCCCTTTGCTTCATAAACATATCGTTTTCATGGTCTAACAAATAATGTTCTAACGGATCAGTTGGAGGAACAGCTATAGAAGCAAGACCAATAATCTCATCTTTACTAGGTGGTTCCCTTTCACGAGGTTGTCTATTAAACTTGGCAAAATTGAACTCACGAGACATACCATATATGCCAACAGTGACTACCTTCCTTTTACAATTAATCTTAGCACTAGCAATATTCAAGAAAGGTCTACCAAAAATAATGGGACAAAAATCATCTTGTGGGGAAGCAAGAACAAGAAAATCAGCAGGGAATTTAATCTTCCCACACAAGACTTCAACATCTCTATCAATCCCAATAGGTTTAATGGTGTCCCTATTAGCAAGCTTAATAGTAACATCAATGTCTTCCAATTCAACAGGTGCAATATCGTGCATAATTTCTTTATATAGATCATAAGGTATCGCACTAGCACTAGCACCCATATCGCATAAGCCATGATAACAATGATCTCCTATTTTAACAGAAATAACATGCATGCCTACGACAGGTCTACGTGTCTTAGTATCGGGTCTAGCAATATTAGCAGTTTCACCCACGAAAGAGATAACATGCCCATCTAAGTCCTCATCCAAGAGATCTTTAATCATAGCAATACCAGGTTCAACATTAATTTGCTCAGGAGGTGTATAAGTCCTAGTATTACTCTTACGAACAACAATTGAAGCTTTAACATGATCTTTTATCCTAACAGGAAAAGGAGGTTTTTTCAACATAAGCAGTAGGAACAATAGGATCACTATAAGTAATAGTCTTTTCTTCGACTGTAATAGGTGCAACTACTTTCACTTCAACAGGAGGATTATATTTAAACCACTTATCTTTAGGGAGATCAACGTGAGTAGAAAAAGATTCACAAAAAGTAGCTACTATCTCAGAGTCAAGTCCATACTTAGCGCTAAATCCACGAAAAGCATCGGTATCCATAAAAGATTTAACACAATCGAACTTAGGTGTCATACGACTCCTTACCATCGTCGGAACCCCAATCTTGAAATTGCGTTTAATTCTTTCCAATAAGTCCCATTTGAAATCAATATTCTTGACATATAGGAACCAGCACAGGAAGTATCGAGCAGGTTGCGATTATTAAGAGAAAGCCGAGCATAAAAATTATGAATAATCATTTCCCGAGAGAGCTCATGATTGGGGCATGAATATAACATTGACTTAAGCCTCCCCCGAGCTTGAGCGATGCTTTCTCCTTCGCGAGGCCAGAAATTATATATGTAATTATGATCACGATGCACAAGAGGCATAGGATAGAACTTCTGGTGAAATTCCAACTTCAATCGCTTATAATTCCAAGATCCCGTATCATCACATAGCATATACCATGTCAATGCATCTCCCTTCAAAGATAAAGGGAATACCTTCCTTTTAACAACATCATCGGGAATACCTGCAAGCTTAAATAATCCACAGACTTCATCCACAAAGATAAGGTGTAAATCGGGATGCAATGTTCCGTCTCCTGCAAAAGGATTAGCTAGCAGTTTCTCTATCATACCCGAAGGAATCTCAAAGTGAATATTTTCATAAGGTTCAGTAGGTTGAGGAGCATCTCTTTGCTCTTCTGGTTGGGGTGAAGATACCCCAAACAAGCCCTTCAAAGGATTAGTTTCCAGAGTGACAAGTGACAGAAAATTTCAGCACACTATATAAATGTTTCCTTACCAAGTTCCACTCACCAAAAGCGCTACATTCCCCGGCAATGGCGCCAGAAAAGAGTCTTGATGACCCACAAGTATAGGGGATCTATCGTAGTCCTTTCGATAAGTAAGAGTGTCGAACCCAACAAGGAGCAGAAGGAAATGATAAGCGGTTTTCGATGAAGGTTTTCTCTGCAAACCTTTGAAATAGTAGGTGACAGATAGTTTTGGGATAAGATAAATAGTAACAAGCAAAAAGTAAATAAAGTAAATAACATGCAGCAAGGTGGCCCAATCCTTTATGTAGAAAAGGACAAGCCTGGACAAATTCTTATAATAGGAAAAACGCTCCCGAGGACACATGGGAATATTATCAAGCTAGTTTTCATCACGTTCATATGATTCGCGTTCGGTACTTTGATAATTTGATATGTGGGTGGACCGGTGGTTGGGTGCTGTTCTTACTTGAACAAACATCCCACTTATGATTAACCTCTATTGCAAGCATCCGCAACTACAACAAAAGTATTAAGGAAAACCTAACCATAGCATGAAACATATGGATCTAAATCAGCCCCTTACGAAGCAACGCATAAACTAGGGTTTAAGCTTCTGTCACTCTAGCAACCCATCATCTATTTATTACTTCCCAATGCCTTCCTCTAGGCCCAAATAGTGGTGAAGTGTTATGTAGTCGACGTTCACATAACACCACTAGAGGCTAGAAGACATATATCTCATCAAAATATCGAACGAATACCAAATTCACATGACTACTAATAGCAAGACTTCTCCCTTGTCCTCAGGAACAAACGTAACTACTCACAAAGCATATTCATGTTCATATTCTGAGGGGTAATAATATGCATAAAGGATCTGAACATATGATCTTCCACCAAATAAACCAACTAGCATCAACTACAAGGAGTAATCAACACTACTAGCAACCTACTAGCACCACTCCCGGACTTGGAGACAAGAATTAGATACAAGAGATGAACTAGAGTTTGGAGATGAGATGGTGCTGGTGAAGATGTTGATGGAGATTGCTCTCTCCGGATGAGAGGAGCGTTGTTGATGACGATGGTGATGATTTCCCCCTCCCGGAGGGAAGTGTCCCCGACAGAACAGCTCCGCTAGAGCCCTAGATTGATTCCGCCAAGGTTCCGCCTCGTGGCGGCGGAGTTTCGTCCCGTAAGCTTGCCCACGATTTTTTCCAGGGTAAAAGTGAAGATATAGCAGAAGATGGTCGCCGGAGGCCCACTAGGGGGCCCAGGAGATAGGGGGCGCGCCCCTGTCTCCTGGATAGGGTGTGGGCCCCCTGGCCTATTTATTTTGCTCATAATTTCTGATAAATTCCAAAAAGTTGTTTCGTGGAGTTTCAGGACTTTTGGAGATGTGCAGAAAGGTTTCCAATGTTTGCTCCTTTTCCAGCCAGAATTCCAGCAAGCATCCCCCTCTTCATGGTAAACCTTGTAAAATAAGGGAGAATAGCCATAAGTATTGAGATATAATGTGTAATAACAGCCCTTAATGCAATAAATATTGATATAAAAGCATGATGCAAAATGGACGTATCAGTGACAGGCGGACGCTCGTCAACAGAAGAGGGGAGAAGGGGAACATGGTTCGAGCCAATCCTGGTGATGGCGTGAAGGGAGGCTAAGGGGCAACGGAGGTCCCAATCCGGGGACACTAGGACCCGGTCCAGGACGGACTGGGTCGGGGCGGCCTGCCGGTTGGTCCAGGTGAACCTGGCACCAATCCTATCAATCTCGCGGAGACCAAGGTCGGCAATGAAGTCATTGAACATCTGCATCCGAGCAAAGCAGACATTAGCATTGCTCTTGTCTTCCGCCACGTGAAGGAGGTTAAAATCGCCACCCACCACCACCGAAAGGGAGGTTGCGGAGATCTTTTGGTGGAGCTCCTCGAGGAAGGCGGCAGACCGACTATGGTCTGCGGGCCCGTAGACGATGATGACCTCCCACTTGAATTTGAGAGACCTCTCAAAAAGCTCCATGCTCACAAACAATTCCCCCCAGTCCATGCTTCCCACCTCAAAGGTGGCATCCTTTACGCCTAAAAGGATGCCACCCGAGTGGCCGGCGCTCCCACTAGAAGGGAGCCAATGCCATGCAAAGAGGTGGGAGCTCAGACGGTCAAGCTCAGGGAGCGATAATTCAAGACGCACGGTTTCCTGGATGGCAACAATGTCAATGTGTTACTCACGCATGTACTCTATGAGTTGGCGGCGTCGGCCATCATGGCCGAAACCACAGATGTTCCAGAACAGGGCACGCATTAAGGCGCCATTGGGGGGGCTGCTTGACACCAGGACGCGAGAGGCACTTTGAGCACGGAGAGCCGCGGTGCGAGAGCGAGTGCGGCCACGGATTTAGACCTCACCCACCGGGGGGGGGGGGACGCAACTGCCTCAACGCCGCCGGAGGGGGGGTCTCACCGGCCGAGGGTGGAACAGGAGGCAGAAGGAAAGCTGCACGGGCCTCCGCGAGCCTCCCATCCAGGATCTCGCGGGCGGGATTGCCGCAATTGGACTAAGGGGGGCCAGCTTCCCCCCTAAATATGATCGCAGAGTTAGAGGCCACCTTCGCGAGGTTGCCAAGAGGGATCGACTCGAGAGCAGAGAAGGAACAAGACGAAGCCGAAGGGGGACAGCAGGCGTACCTGGCTCCAAGTTCCGAGCAGCAGCACTGATCTCCGTCCGCTCGGTGATGGGCAGAGTCGGACTACCCTCGGGGTGAGCAGCATCCAGCCGAGCACTCCGACGGGACGCAATCACCGGGGAGGACGCCGACCGGTCGCGGCGAGAGTAGGCAGCGGACCGTGGAGGGGGTGGCTGGGCGGCCATGGGGGTGGTCACCCGAGCCTCCCGATCCATGGTCAGGGCCCCCGCGGGTGAAGCCAGAGGAGCAGGTCCGGAGCAGCTGAGGAGGAGCGGAGCCGTGGTCGGAGCCGGGGACGGAAGCAGCAGAGACAGAGGAGCCTTGGGAGGAGGGGGCTGAGCGGCCGCGGGGGATGACGCCGGAAGGGGGTCGTCGGCCACCGGGCCGATAACCACCTCAGGGTGAACCACCTGATCCACCAGCAGCAGACTGGGATCCGGAGTAGCAGCCAAGGGGAGGGCCAACTCCGGACCCAGTGAGACGGGAGCAGCCAAGGAGGGAGAGCGCGGAGAAGAAGCCGGGCAAATGACCAGGCCAATGCTGGATATGTCGCTCGCCTCGGTGGATGTCGCCGCAGAGACCGAGGGACCCCGAAGGCCTGGCAGGGCGCGGCCTGGCGGCCCTTGCCCCCAGCGGCCGAAGGAGGGGGCGAGGGGGAAGGGGAGCGGGAGTCCTCTGAACCCCCCTCCTCATCCGAGTGGTGCGAGCGGGCATGGTGACAACCGTGGTAGTCTCCATCGGCCCCCGGGTTGCCACCGGGGAGACCGGCGTCTAAGAAGCGGGGGCGGCCGACGTGGTTGGGTGGCGGGGGGGAGATCCTGAGGTCGAAGCCCTGGTCATTGAAGAAAACTCGGACGGTGGTGCGGAGCTTGGAGGAGTCGAGGCACTTGACCTTGACCCGGACCTCCTCCTCTTTGCGCAGCGAGAGCTCATCGACCACCACCACCTTGCCCAGGAGACGGGACATCTGGCGGATGACGAGCTCGGACCGCGCAATATCAGGGAGGCCGGCGACAAGGATCCAAGCGGTTACAAGAACGGCCACGGCCTAAGCATCAAGGATCGGCTCAGAGATGTCGACAACCAGCTGGTTAAGAGCGAGCGTGATCCGGCCACTGCGCGTCGCGTATCCATAGCTGACGGAGTCGGGGAAGACGACGGTGAAGATGTGGCCAATCTTGGGGGTGAGGCCCAGTCCCACTGGCAACGGTAGAGGTGGTTGAGCTCGGCCTCAATCATCTCCGGGATGCCACCCCGTCGACCACGGTGATGACCGCCTGGAGGGTCGGACGGACATAGAGTCGCCATTCACCACACACATTAAACAAAAGAGCCATAATTTTGCATTTTAGTAGTTCTGGATTTTTATGGGAATAAATGTTACTCTTACTTGGGATAATAGACTTGGCCTTTTAACGTCAATAAGATGAATCAGAAAACAAGGCTTATATTGGAATTACTATGTGAATGCATATGTTTCTTATTTTTGTGAGATTTGACAAAAGAAGATCCTCCAGAGTAAGATGACACGCTCCTTGATTGGTGGCTCCAAGCTAGGGCTACCTTCCGGGGAGCGCTCAGAAGAGGATTCGATACTTTCTTCACTGCGTTTGCTTGGTCACTTTGGAAACAGAGGAATGCTAGAGTCTTCAATCGCCCAGAGCGAAATGTGACTCATGGTCCCATTTGTCCCAATCTCTATCGGAGGTAGGCTTCATGGACTCAAGCTCCACGGCGAGGTATCTGTGGAGGAGCAACACGTTTCCAACTTGAGTCTCCATGCCTAAAATATGTCCATTGCGTGATCCCCTCGGCTACCATTTGTCGCGAAGGAGGAGAAGCTCCTTGGAGAAGGGGCAATGCGACATCTGGAAGAAGATCTAGAGAAGGCACTTCTAGGAGGAAGAGGGACGCTAGGAAGGGGAAGTGCTACGAGAGAGAATAAATTAGACTCCATCGGTGGTGGATAAGAGGTGCTACATCGGGGGAGAAAGAACGGCGCTGCAGGGTAGAGAAGGGGAAACAACGAGTTGACTGTTGAATTGTTTCAAATCAGTTGGTTGAGAAGGATCCTTTTCCCAGTGATGAATGACATGAAATTTTCTTTTACAAATAGGGATTTCTATTAGTCATTAGCCGAGCATACAATCACATTAAAGAATGTCATCAAGGAATGGGGTGTATAGTTTAGCCACATGCATCTTCTCCTTAGATTAGTTGCTTGTTTGGCACACAGATGAGCATCTTCATTTCCTTCCTAGGAAATAAATCTCAAAGTAAAATTTGCAATGTGTCCACTTAGTTCTCTAATCTCCCAAAGAACTCCAGAAATTTGTGTTCTCTCATGTCCAGCCATGTCCCACAACTTAATAACTTGGTGTGCATCATTGTCCATTAGTATCCAATTTAAACTTCAAACCTCCTGAGGTCCCACCGTCTTAGATCAGTAGCGTATTCATACCAAATCGCTTGAGAACGGATCATAAAGCTCGTTACATCGACATCACCATACCGATGAGATCTGAAAATAACATTTTCATAAAAACACACATCTCTATTGATCTTTCTTCAACTTTTGGGGGCTTCCATCTCTGGATCAACTTAGGTTGCTTCGCCTTCTTATTCTTGCCATAGCCATAGCGATCCTTGGCATGTCCACTTCCCATTTTCGCTAATGCCATGATCGAGCATCCCTATTCACATGCCGTCTCATGTGTCTTTCAGACCATATTGCCCGCAACCACATAAAGTGATGCAAGTATCAGCACTATGAACTTTTACGTTATCAACCAAATTCTCCACCCAAGATTTTGGATGCACTTGCAGAATCTTCATGCTTGCAACCCCCTGCAACTCTTGGCAAAATATGCGAGCCCATGAGACTCAAAAAATACGTGGAATAGTTTCCTCTAGACTGTATTCTTCACATAGGCAATTCTTTCCACATGCGACAAAAACTTAATGATCCCCCGCCACAAAAAGTTCCATACCTAGTGTGGAATTGAGATGTGCCAAAGTTTCTTTCAAAAGTTGTCCCCCATCTAGAACTTGACACCTGATGTTGTTGTCACGACCTCTTCGTTAAAGCTCTATAGGCCAAACGAATTGTGAATAGTCCACTATTTTCTATGCTTCACGACCACCAAGTCCTCTATAAAGCGACCAAGTGGAATCTAGCATATTGCACATATATCATGGCATATGAAATTGTCCTGCATTCT
The DNA here is from genome assembly GCA_021605145.1 of Aegilops bicornis. Lineage (NCBI taxonomy): Eukaryota > Viridiplantae > Streptophyta > Magnoliopsida > Poales > Poaceae > Aegilops > Aegilops bicornis. Next base: position 136,873,744 of record CM038671.1, read on the forward strand.
ATCCATATTCCATGTGCCATCCTTCTCATCAATTAATCATTCCATGATTTGAGCATTCGCATTCAGTAATCTAACCATGGTAGTCAGCTTGTATTCAAAGGGATCTATAGGTCCTCCCATGGATAATGATCGAGTCATCACCAACTCTCTCAGTAATCCAGACATCCAGGGCTTATCTTTCAAAAAAAGTTGCATGTCACACATGCGATGATCCTCTCTTCCCTTTATAGACTCATAGTCATGATAATACTATTTTCATTTAAGTACCCTTGCACATAAGGAATTTTGATTCCTTCGCGGCCTCCATACTTGCTTAGATAATATTCTAATTAAACATTTTGGGAACATGTTTTCTACTTCATCTGGTCACATTCAAATCACATTCTTCACAGTAGTGGGGATCATATCACGGTGAGAACCACCTATGGTTGGATGGTTACGAGAGTGGTGGTACCCACAGCCCAACACAAGGTTTGATGCATGTGTCTCGTAAAGGTGAAATATTCTTTCAATGAGAGGTGACGCTTTCATGGTTTACAGAGGCAGGTGTTTGTGCCTGATATGAGTGTTACGATGTTTAGTTGAGTTTCACCACCTCTGGAGCCTGGTTCGAGATGCAGAGGTGAACCTGACCAGTGGCATCGCGGACACAAACACCTGAAAAACAACTACTTCGGGCGCCTACTCCGTCGCTGCCGCTTACAAGCTGCAATTTGCCGACGGGCATGGGCTCCCCTCGCTGTAAGTTTTTCATATGGTTGCTCATGCTGGATAGGCTATGGTGTGCCGATCGCATGCAGCGCCGCGACTGGCCAAATAACTACTTCTGCCTGCTCTATGTGCGGAACTTGGAGACCTCGCTGCACATTCTATGGGAATGCCCGCACGCTCGGACGATCTGGCGGGCGACTGCTTCTTGGGCTGGCTATGCGACACTAAACCCTGCAAGCTGGTCTAAGCCAGCTACTTCAAAAGAGCTTTGGCTATCAATTGTATTGAAGACAGCGGGCAAACACAAGAAGGGAATCAAGTCATGTCGATCCTGGTCTTGTGGAGGATATGGCTGAAGCGGAACAACAGAGTTTTCAACAACAAATTTGTTGACGCAACCACCACAATTCAAGATATCCGGGGGGATTTGGAGATGTAGAGACTAGGGGGTACAAAGTGCATGCTGTCGCCCTTCGGGAACCCAAACTGAGAGATTTTCCCTTCATCTTCGGCCCCCCTTTTTCAGCTTTCTCTACCTATTATAATGAAAAGTCCAGCAATTGCTGGTCTCCCTTAAAAAAGTGTTACGGTGTTTACCAAAGCAAATCATATCACACTTAATTTCCATAACTAAAATCACATTTCCGTAGGGCAGAAAAGGAAAAGACCATTTCACCCAAGAGTCCTCGCTGGCCGATCTCCACCAAATCCGCAAAGCCCCAAACCCTAGCTCCCCCAAATCACTGAGCCAACCCCTTCTTCCTAGCTCCACCCACCGGAATGGCGCGGTGTGATCTGTGAGTGTGTGAGGCACCAAATCAAATCCCTCATCCAACCATGGAGCAGAGCGATGGGCCCAAGTGGCCGAAGCTCGCCGACGCCGCCGACAGCGACGAGGACCGCTTTAGTGTGCTGCCCAACGACATTCTCATCCACATCCTCGCCAAGCTCCACCGCACCACCATGGACGCTCGGACCAGCGTCTTCTCCCGCCGCTGGCGGGGCCTTTGGAAGCTCCTCACGGTGCTCAACTTTCCACTCGGCACCGAGCCGCCCCTCGGCATAGAGCCGCACCACATAGTCTCCGCCCTGTTCCAGCGTGCCGGAAGACTCAGTAGCCGTAGATCTGTCATCGTGTGGCTTTGGAGCGAAGTTAACGGTTCAATCAAGTGGGCAGCTCTCCTCCGTCGATCTGCCATCCAAGGGCGGGCGATGCTAGTGACTTAACTGTAGCGGCTCCGACAAGCGCATGTGCTCTGTTTCGCTTTCTTTCACCTTTTTCGTCTTTTAATGGCTATAAAGCCAGCGACCCTGCTTGCGAGAGGGGCATGACTTTGTGTATTGGGTGTAAACCCTGGCCGCCGGTGGCGTGCTGTATCTACTTTCCCAAATTCATAACAAGAACCCTAGTTCGACGCTCTCTATTTCATTCCTAAATTCGCTATTCACAAGCTAAATTGCGTAGATCAGTGCTCTGTTCCTGACAATTGGTATCAGATGCCAGTCTTTCCTTGGAGGCGATTTTGATTTGAGCAGTGTTGGGGTTGGTCGTCGGCCGTAAAATCCCTCTTCACGCTTGAATCGGGCGGCGGAGTACTCAGGATGCGGCCGGAGTGGCAGAGTTCGGGTACAGTCAGAATTGCAGCCTGGTTGCCGGAGAATAATTCTCTGGTGGTAAAACCCCAGCTCCTGCGATCTGACCGTGTACCAGTGGAGGCGAGCGCATGCGATGGCGTAGGCGGCGGCGACGAGGATTCTCTCCCTCCCAACCACTGGTGTGAATTGCAGCAGCAGGCAAGATGACAGGCCAAGCTGATTGAGTCACGACTGTTGAGTTGCAGCTTGAGTCACTGGAGTTGGACATCAAGACGCTACATCGTGACAGAGAAGAAGATCGCAAAGAATTTCAGCAGTTCCAGGCGATAGTGAACAGAAACTTTGCCACGATGCAGAAGAATTTTGACAAGATCCAGGATAATTTCAGGCGTTTACTGTTAGATCCGGAGCCAGTTAATGCAGAGGAAAGAGAGGAAGGTCAGGGTAGTGTCCAAATCAAGGACAATCACAATCAATCTCGTCAAATAGCTCCTGGTCGACCCAAACAACTCCAAGCTCCAACTCCTCCATCAGTAACAATGCCAGAGAAAGGAGCCCCTTTGCCTGTAGGAAATGCAGCTCTGCATGATCACACAGGAAAAGAGCTCAATTTGGATGGGACTCTGAAAGTACCTTACAGACATCCAAATTTTGGTCAAGGTAAAGAAACAGCACCAAACCTTGTGGGGCAGCTGGAAGAAAGGCAGGAGGAAGCGGTTATTAATCCACAATATAGAAGAGGGCCCAATTTCCCTATTGATGGAAGAAGAAATGTGCTAATAGTAAAGCCAGCAAAGTTGAATATCTCTGAATTTGAGGGTCAAGACCCAGAGTCTTGGATCTGAAATTTAGAGCGATTTCTTTGCAGCCGTAACTCCAATTGAGCACAGAACTGAACTGGCCATTTCTTACCTTAAAGGGCCTGCTGTACAATGGTGGAGAGGAACAGGATTTGCTCCTAGCAATGTTCCATGGCACAAATTTTGCTCTTACATCTCTGCCAGATTTTCTGTGGATTCTGTTTGTGACATTGTCAGCTCCTTCCATGCAGCTCAACAAACTACTATAGTTACTGCATATGTGGAGCAGTTTGAGCAACTGATGAACATCATGAGAAGAGAAACCCCTGGAATCCCTGATGATTATTATGTTTCCAGCTTTGTAGCAGGACTTAACCCATATAATAAAAGTCATGTGGAGTACTTCAGGCCTAAGGATATGCAAACTGCAGTGTGGTATGCTAGGAGGATGGAGAAAGCTCAGGTACCAACTACTGCTGTGCAAACTAAACCTTACATTCCTCAACCTAGAAGGCAGGTAATGTTTGATCAGCCCAAAACCCCTATAACTACTGCCACACCAAACAGAAACACTGTTATTCAGCAGGCAAAACAAACCAAGTGTGGTATAAGTGCAGAGAACCATGGGTGCCAGGTCATAGGCAGGTCTGTAAAATGAGCCAGAGAGCTCAGATCCAAGCACTGCAAGCTGAGGAAGTTGAAAACCCTGAAACAATCTATGTTACAGACTTTGATGACCCTGATTTGGAAATACAGGAACAACCATCAGGTGAAGCAGTCTTGAGAGTGTCAATGCATAATGCTATGGGTATAGGAGCAACAAAAAATACTTTTATATTGTCTATGAAGGTAGGAAATATAGTTGCCACAGCACTGGTGGATAGTGGTAGCACTTCTACCTTGATTTCTCCTAAAATGGCAAGCAAGTTACCTGTCAGTACAAGCCCTACATCCAAGATAAATGTGGTGGTTTCTAGTGGGGGAGTGCTCTGGACTGAATTTCAAGCAAAAGATTGCCCTTATGAAATTCAAGGCCATCTCTTTACTGACAGCTTCAGAGTGTTGAAACTGAAAGGATATGACATGATTTTGGGAGTTGATTGGCTCAGGAAGTATAGTCCAATACAAATGGACTTTATTAAAATGGAAATGAAAATTTCGACGATTACGGACAGTTTATTACATTTGTGGATGAGACTGTTCCTCTGGCCCTCAGAATGAGGCTAGGGACAACACTGAAAAACTGTTAGAACAAGTTGTCTGTGGGTTTTTCTTGTTCACAACTTCTGGTACTGAATTTACAGCAGCTAGCCCAGAAATCCCTACTGAATTGCAGCCACTGTTGGACCAGTATGAACAGTTGTTTCAAGAGCCAACTGAATTGCCTCTTAGCAGGCCTTGTGATCACATAATTCCCTTAGTGGAAGGAGCAAAGGTGGTTAACCAAAGGCCTTATATAATTCCTCACCATCAGAAAGAAATTTTGGAGAAAATCATCAAGGAGCTGCTAAAAATGGGATCATCAGACCTAGCACAAGCCCTTTTTCTTCTCTTGTGCTACTGGTTAAGAAAAAAGATGGATCTTGGAGGTTATGCACTGATTACAGAAAATTGAATGCTATGACCATCAAGAATAAATATCCCATTCCTGTGATTGAGGACCTTTTGGATCAACTGAAAGGAGCAAAGATTTTTTCCAAAATTGATCTCAGAAATGGATATCACCAAATCAGGATGGCAGAAGAGGATATACCAAAAACTGCATTCACTATTCACATGGGACTGTTTGAATTTTTACTTATGTCCTTTGGACTAACTAATGGTCCTCCCTTCTTCCAGGCATTAATGAACTTTATTGTTTGGCCATCTCAAATTTGTGGTGGTTTTCTTTGATGATATATTGGTGTTCAGTTTCTCCTAGAAAGAACACAAGGACCACTTAAAGAAGGTGTTTGATATATTGCAAGCAAATAAACTATATGCAAAAATGGAAAAGTGCTCTTTTGGACAGCAAGAGATTGAATATTTGGGTCATGTTATTAAGTCTGAGGGAGTCTCTACTGACCCATCTAAGATATATTCCATTAGAGATTGGCCAACTCCTACTACTGTAACTGAATTGAGAAGTTTTTTGGGACTAAGTGGATATTACAGAAGGTTTATCCAGGGATATGGAGTAATATGTAGACCACTGTTTGATTGCTTAAAGAAGGATGGTTTCTCCTGGAAGGAAGAGCAACAAGAAGCATTTGTGACTATGAAAAACAAGCTTACCAACACCCCTGTGTTAGCACTGCCTGATTTCTCCAAACCTTTCATTTTGGAAACTGATGCTTGTGGGTATGGATTGGGAGCTGTGTTGATGCAAAAGGGAAAACTATTTCTTACTTTAGCAAGAGCATTGGCCCCAAAGCAGCTGCAATGAGCACTTATGACAAGGAAGCCTTGGCCATAATTGAAGCTGTTAAGAAGTGGAAGCATTATTTCTTAGCAACATCCTTAGTGATCAGAACTGATCAAGAAAGTCTGAAATATATTCAGGAATAGAAAATTACTGAAGGCATTCAACATAAACTATTGCTAAATTTGCTAGGATATAACTTTACAATTGAATACAAAAAAGGAAAGGAGAACAAGGTGGCTGATGCATTATCCAGAGTAAACCATGTGATTCATGCTTTAACTGCAACTGCAGCTTCTCCTGCTTGGGTCAAACAGGTCACAACAAGCTACCATCAGGATAGTAAGATCAAGGAGCTCATAGCTGAGTGTGCTGTGGATAAATCTGATACCACTGCTTACTCCTTCGAAAATGGAATATTGAGATTTCATAACAAGATTGTAGTGGGATCTGCTTCTAACCTTAGACAGGAAATCCTCCAAACATTCCATAGTTCAGAGTTGGGAGGCCATTCTGGTGAAAGGGCTACTTACCATAGAGTGAAATTAGTTTTTCACTGGCAGGGTTTAAAGCAAGATGTGGTGCAGTTTGTCAAGCAATGTCATGTTTGCCAGTTGAACAAAGCTGAGCACACTCCTTACCCTGGGTTGTTGGAACCACTTCCCGTGCCTGATTTTGCTTGGGCACATGTGAGCATGGATTTTGTGGAAGGGCTACCTAAGTCTGAACACAAGAACTTGATTTTGGTAGTGGTTGACAGATTCACTAAGTACTCTCATTTCATTGCTATGAAACATCCTATTACAGTGCAATCTGTTACAAGAGCATTTTCTGATAATGTCTTTAGATTACATGGGATGCCCTTGGTGGTTGTCATTGACAGAGACAGAATTTTTACTAGTCATCTATGGCAGCAACTGTTCAAATCCTTGAAGATCAAGTTGCACTTGAGCACCAGCTACCACCCTCAAACTGATGGTCGAACAGAAAGAGTTATTCAGTGTTTGGAGAACTACTTGAGATGTATGTGTTTCCAACAACCAAGGAAGTGGCATGGGTGGTTGTCACTAGCTGAGTGGTGGTACAACACTTCTTTCCACACATCATTAAAAATGACACCCTTTCAGGCTCTATATGGTTTTCCTCCCCCTATGATTGCTGAATCTGCTTTGCCTGATGCAATTTGTGAGGATAATGAAGATCTGTTGCATAACAGAGGATTGGCACTGGAAGTAATCAAGCACAATATGCTTAAAGCTCAATCTCAAATGAAGTTCTTTGCTGATAAGAAAGGAAGGAAAGAGAGTTTGTAGTGGGGGACATGGTCTATTTGAAGTTGCAGCCCTACAGACACACTTCTCTCAGCCTGCATAGGCACATGAAGATGCACTCTAAGTTGTATGGCCCCTTCAGAGTAATGGAATGAATTGGAAACCATGCATACAAATTACTGTTGCCAGAAGGCTGCCAGCTGCATGACACATTCCATGTCAGCCAACTAAAGAAACACATTGGGCCAACAGTAATACCTTCCCCTATGCTTCCTCTAGTTGGCCCTGATGGTATTATCAAGGTGGAGCCTGAAGCTATGCTCGAACGAACACTCATTCCAAGGAAGCAAGGAAACATCAGTATTCCTGTCGTTAGGTGGTTGGTTAAGTGGACCAACATGCCCGTGGAGGAAGCTACTTGGGAAGACTCTGCATTTAGAGCTAACATCATCAGAAGTCATAGAACTTGCGCTCGATGTTCAGTTTAGTGCTAAAACTTTAAAAATACAGAATTGTGGTCATTCAACTTGTCCCCACGTGCAAATACGGTCACTTCATCCATATCTAGATGCATATTGTGCTTACCTGGCATGCCAACGTTGCCATGGCCACTATCAGTGATGGGAACAACACAATGCTACGTGTGTTGTGTGCATGTTCTTTTTACAGATACACCCCGCTCTGTATTTAATTGTAGAAGCTCCTCATCAGCACGCACGGCCTTGCTTGTCAGGAATAAATCATTCCTTTTTTTTGCAGGTATATATAGATCTCTCCTTGACATGGGGGTCCATTTGTCACCATGTGGTAGGACGAGAGGAATGAAAAATAAAAAGGAGGGAATGTGGCAAGAACTCACGAGCTCATTTACCAGCATAACCTATACCACCCACTACACTAAGTAGATTCTCACGTTAAATAAGAGACACACGTTAATTTATAGTGAACTCTAGCTTTTTCTCGATTCTATTTTTTTCAGGTGCGACAAAAAAACCAATTTTCAGAAAATCTCCAATTTTTTAACCATAAGTTTTAAATCAAATTCGAATTAAAAAACCGGTCCAAGATATGAGAAGAGATTTTTATTCTGTTCCGAGAAATCCAGGTGGTCACTAAACCTCGTGCCAAAATTTCAAATGTATTTTTTGAATTTAAACGCCCAGAACTATATCAAATAAGAATTGTGTGCACATAATCATACAACACAGAGCATAGTTCGGTGCCACAACTTTTTTTTTGCGAATACCACAGCTTTTGTTGTATTACCCATCGTCACTTGATTGATTCCAATGGTCTCCATCATTAATTTTAGCTGATATTTACTTGAGCTCTCAAGCTGGGGTCACCTAGCAGATGCACATTACTAACCGCTGGAATCGTGCATAAGATTTGTTCTTTTCTAGGTTTTGTTGTATACATTTTAATGCCAAAAAAATTGATTACGAAATTCGTTTGAATAAATTCGGTCAAAAAACCAAAATTTCCGAGATTATCCAAAAACTGGTTTTTCTGTCCCATACTGAGAAAAATCGGTATCGAGAAAAAGAAATGTTAGATACGAGTAGTCGTCATTGCCAACATATAAAATTATGTGTTTCTGCTTAGACACATGAAAGAATACGAATTTTGAAATGGCAACAAAATTCGCTCACGCTCAAAAATTCTTTCAGACAAATCAGCAATTTTTTTGTTTGAATTCAAATAATTTTATGGTTGTCCTGGGCAAAAATATATATTATTTCTTGGGTTGGACAATATAATACAATATTCATCTCATTACTAGAAGCGCAAGGGCGCCTTGTGTGGGTGGTTACCTGTGACAAGACTGAATTTGGTTGCTGGTTCGATAGCTCACATCCCGATAATTTTTTGAATCTTTTCTGCAAAAATTACGTCACACCTAGCACCTCTTTTTTGCAAAATGGCGTGTAGCGACCCGACCCGAATGGATCAAGTCTCTGTGCTCAGGTGTCATCCCTGGATCAGTAATGCTGACACCACACAGTACTTCGAAGGATTTATAGCAGAGTAGCAATCACACACTTATTACAGCGTTGTCCAAAAGAGGACTTAATACAATAAATATGGCTTAAGGCCATCTAATAACGATAACAGCGGAAGACTTGGAAGATAAGTGAGTCCATCAACTCCATCGGCATCATGAGTATAGAACCACGACCTAAAACACCTTACTGTCGTAAATGCGAAAAGTACGCAACATGAAAGTTGCAGCCAGCAGGTCAGCACATGGAATATCTTGGCAATGTAACACATAGAGAGAAATGAAAGCATAAGCCTATACTACATGCATATATGGCTGGTGGTAAAGCTCTCTGATTCTGAGTTTTGCATAAAGCTAGTTTTTCCCTACTGCAAAGGAATAAATTTATTTAACTATCATGGTGGTTGTTAAACATTGAGAATGGTTGACAGCATTCTCAATCCCAATTAAAAGTACTCATTAAAATCCCGATAGTATTAATTAGAAGTAACATGATGAGATTCACATGATATTCAAGTACTAGATACTCAAGATGTCCATAACCGGGGATACGGCTAATCATGATTAGTTTATACACTCTGCAGAGGTTTGCGCACTTTTCCCCACAAGACTCGATCGCCTCCGTTTGGTTTCTCGCACTACATGGTGTTTGAGAGACGGATGACCGAGACATAGTCTTTCGAAGCGCTAGCACCTTCTTTGGTGGGTAGACCGTACCAACCTACATCCCCTACATCAGCTAGCCTACCCGTAAGAGTTCGCACAACTTAGTCAACTATGCGAGCCCATAATGGCTTGTGGCTGCACACGGAAGTTTCTAGTTTGAATAATCTTATGATCCCTTTGAGCACGGGTGGCGGTCCGAAGAAATACAGGCAAGTCCTCGATAGAAACCAGGTGCCTCAATCCACCCGGATGTGTGTTTAAGTTGCCACCTTAGATAAACCATTAATTAACAATCTCACATCTGTCATGGATATTCACTCACCCAATCCACGTCTACTAGCATAGCATGGCATAATAAGCAAGCGAGAAGTAACTCCCAAAGGTTTCATAAGTAAAACAGGTAATAGGTACTACCTCAATCTACTTCCCATCCACAATTTAATTAGATCCTAATCATGCAAGTGTTTGAGGATTGATCTAATGCATAAAAACTGGGTAATAGAAAAGATATGATCAAGTGTTACTTGCCTTGCTGACGATCCGCGAAACCAAGAGACTCGAAGTAACAAGCGGCGCACTCCGGGTGATCTATCGCAAACAAACAACAAGCATACAATAAGTACTCATCTAATGCACAGGGAAATCTCGGATAGAAGATCTGACCGGAAAGTTCAACTTAAGAACCCTGGTTGCAAAAAGAATCGAATCAAATAAAACAACGAAAGTCAAACGTCGAAAGAAAATGACTCGGTTCTAGCAATTTGAAACTAGGTCAAATTTTACGGTAGCAAAACTTTGTTTAAGTGGATTAGTCGGAACAGCGGTTTCGAAACGAATCTCCAGGCGCTTGAATCACCTGATTCCGATAAACGAGCGAGAAGATAAACTGATTCGAAGATTGGATCTGAAATCGAAATCGGAAAATAACGGATTAAATCCGATTTAAAAGAAAAACGACGAACGGTTAAATGAACGGACGTTCGTTAACAGAAATTAACCGGCGAACGCGTTCGTTAAAACGAACGGATCGGTGAACGTTCATGTCAGGACCCCGATCCTAAGTCACACCGATCTAGCATGTAACACATCATATCACTTTGCGGCCTCACGCACGGTATTCCCACGGGTGTCGCCTTACCATGGCCCGGGACCGTTTGCGTCTTTTGGCTCACGTATATGATAGTGTCGCTAGCATCCATATGACAAAGAACCCGGACCGACATGGCTAGTCGTGAACCCAAAGCGGCGCTAACCTATGGGGACAGGCATACATGAATCACATCGAACATGTCGGTCATCAACGGATATATTCGGGCTGTAGCACTGGGCTAACAGGACTCCGGTATCCCGGGCTGTAGCAGGCTAGGCATGACTCGAATAACACCGCGTGACATTTCCCGAAGGGAGGACATAGGAACGAAGTGAAACACATGCCGCCGATCAAGTGTCCAAGCGGTAGTCTTTGGGCTAGCAGGACTCGGTGAACCGGCATGTAGCGGACTACTATCGCTCGAAGCACGAGACTACATTTCCCCATATGAGAGGCTGCCAAGGATAAACAACTAGTTTGTCGGATCCCACACATACCAAGCATTTCAAACATACACACATTATGCTCAATATGCGTAGATACAACATGGCATCACAACATAACTCTACGACTCAAATATATATCAATAGGCTCCGAGGAGCGAGATATTACAAACATGGGTCTCATGACCCAACACTCAGAGCATACAAGTCAAAGCACAAGCGGAAGCTAATCATGTCTCGAGTACGCATAACTATAAATGAAAAAAGGCTGAGAAGCACGACTATCTACCAGATCCTGCCAAGGCACAAGATCGTAAATGAGGTAACAAGCTAAACGTCAAGTCCACGTAGAACTACTAGCGAGACCGACGTCTCTCGCAAAACATAAAATAAGCAAGCGTGAGTACAATTGTACTCAGCAAGACTTACATCGAACTAACTACATATGCATCGATTATCAAAGGGGGTGGTGGAGTTTGACTGCAGCAAGCCAGCTTTGACTGGGTAACTATCTGAACTACATTTGCAAGTAACTCTTTTGAGGTGGCGCACACGAGTCCACATATTCACCATGTCAATACACCACTATGGACCCGCTCCGTCTCCCTCACGAGAACGCCATCCATAACACTCACGCTTATCTTGCGCATTTTAGAGTATCCACTTTCACTTGTCTATGAACTGATATAGGCAACCCAGAAGTCCTTCTCCGCGGACACGGCTATTCGAATAGATCATATTAAACCTGCGAGGTGTACTTCTTCACACGCTCTCACCACTTACCGCCGTTTACACGACATGTACTCGGCAACCTTCAAGCGGAAGCCCAACGTGGGTGTCGGCCACGGCCTACCTAAACACTCAAGTCCCAGTCCGGGTTTATCGCCTATTCGGGTTCCATCCGCAGGAGTCCGGCCGAGGTTTCCCATACGGCCCCGAACGATGTGTCTGAGGTTCCCGAGACACCAAGCAGGCGAATCGGTACAGACCCACGGTGCCTACCGCAACACAACCCACCCCTAAGGTCAGCGTTGCGGCGGCCCCACATACTACAAACACCGAAACTACTTGCAACTCCGGACCAGGAACAAGGGTGGTTAAGAAGCCGAGAGGGTCAATTAAGGATCCCAATGCGTGGTAGTAACTGTTTCATGGATCACAAACACAGAACTTCAGTTCACGAGGGCGGCTGCAATGAGACAACCCACCATGTACTCCTACATGGCCTCTCACCGCTACCTTTACCAAATCGTGTTCACACACTTAGCTCACACACAATAGGACATGATCACACAACCATTCCAATTCATTCCCGATGAATCAGACCCGACTCAACTCTAAGCGATGGCAGGCATGACAAACAAGCATAAATGAGTAGGCACAACATGGCTCAAACAATTCCTACTCATGCTAGTGGGTTTCATCTAATTCTTGTGGAATGACAGGTCATGCAAAGGATCAAGGGGTTCAGCTACCGCTGCAAGTAACACATGAGTCGTTGTTGTCCTAATGCAGTAAAATAGAGCAGGAGCGAGAGAGTGGGATTGTATCGGAATGAACAAGGGGTTTTGCTTGCACAGCACTTACGAAGATAATAGTTCTTCATCGGTGTCATCGAATAATCATCGTCGGTACATCGTCTAGGGAGGGACAATTACCGCAAACAAGAGAGAGCACAATCAATGCAATGCACATATATGATGCATGATCATGTTAAGGTACTGAATTCACCTAATGCAATAATAATCCAAGTTAGTTGAAGTGGAATTCAAACAAGGTTGAACTCCAACTCAAAATGCTATTTCCTAAATTACCCTAATCATGATTCATCCTATTCAGTGAGGTTAACTTGTTCAAACATGCATGATCATGGCATAAACAGATTCTTCATATTTTTCTGATCATTTTCATATATAAATTATTTCCATCCGAGTTACGGTTGAATTTATATGATTTTTAGAAGTTTAGAGTATTTTACGAAATTTCTTGAATTAAATTCAGTCGAGAAAATGATTATGGCGTCGACACCACGTCGAGTGACGTCGGCAGGTCAACAGGCGCCCAGGTCAAACTGGCGTGTGGGGGCCACACGTCGATGACTAACTAAACTAACCTAGTTAATTAGCACTAACCTAGGTTAAGTTAAATTAGTTTAAACCTAAACTAGAGTAGTTAGCCAAGGCGGGGCCCGCATGTCGATCGACCCGGGTGGTCAAACCCCGGTCAAAGGGTCATCGCCACCGGCGGCTTGACGCCGGCGAGCCGGAACGCGGGCGGAGCGCCGCTGGGTTGCTCCACCGGTGGCTAAAAGCGCGCGGAGGGCACCGTGGGGGAGCCCTTCCTCCCGCGCATCCAACAGAGGCCAGGGGGCGCGGGTCGCCGGAGTTGGCGACGGCGTTGAGCCGGGCGGCTGCGAAAACCACGGCATGACGCGAACGTCGCTGCGGTGCAGGGAGGCCAACCGAGGCCTCTACGGCTTCGAGGACCCAGGAACATGCCGAGACTACGGGACGAGCAGAAAAGCCTCGGGGCGCGAGGCTCGCCAGCCATGGCGGTGGCGGATTCGGTGCTAAGCGGGCGGCGGCTCTGGCGCGAGAGAGAGAGAGATGAGGGGAAGCGTCAGCGAGCTCACGGGAGGTCGAAGGCAAGCTCACCGGCTCGGGGAGGCCGGATGACGTCGGGTCGTCGACGGCGACAGCGGGTCGAAGAGGGAAGAACGGCGGGCGCCTCGGGGTGCTCGGCGTCGGGAGACTTCAGTGAGGAGGGCGAGGTGGAGTGGCGGAGCTTGTGGGCTAGTCGGGGAGGAGAGGGTGGCGGTGGCAGCGCGAGCAGCGGCAGTGGCTGACGAGGCCGCTCGGTCCGGGCGAGAGAGAGAGCGAGAGGAGAGGAGGCGTCCGAGGAGAGAGGAGAGAGGAGCGAGGGGTTGGCGGGGGGGTGTGCGTGGCATCTCCAGGCATCGCGAGAAGGTCGGGAGGCCGCCAGCACAAGCAGGAGGTGGCCGCGGCATTGCCAGCGCTCGCCACGCCTCGCCTCTGCCTACAGCGAGAGGAAGGCGATAATGAGCGGCGCTGGTGGGGCTGGGCCAAGCCGGGCCACCAGAGGAGGGGGGAAAGAAGGCTGGGCCAGGTGGGCTGCCAGGTGAGGCCAGGTACAGTTCCTCTCTCTCTTTTATTATTTCTGTTTTCTATTTTCTGTTTTGTTTTAGTTTAGTAAAATACCAAACCATTTAAATAAATCCTGAAAATAATTGTGGGCATTAACTAAATTATTACAGAGGCCCTTAAGTATTTTCAGAATTGTTGGAGCATTTAAAAATAATGTTAATAGTATTTAAATGCCCCAATTCAAATACAATATGGTTTATTCAAAAATCCAGAAATGTCTTGGAAAAATATCCATCACCTCTGGATATGGTTTTCACCTTTTTCCATTAATCATGAACATTTTGCAAACCACTTTGGGTTTTGAAAATATTTTTGAATGTAAACCTATTTGAATTGCTTTAGTGCTAGGGCTTGATCATCCCCATTTCAAATTTCATGGAAATTAAACATGATGCATGGATGCAATGCTACTAGTTACAAGCAAGCTCTAGAGTTGATGCAGGGCTGTGACAACTCACCCCACTAAACAAGAATCTCGCTTGAGATTCAAGACGTGAGGCAAGAGGAAAAAGGGGAGTCACAAACTATCACAATCTTCATGATCCATTTGCCCTTCTCGAAGATGTTGAGTTACTCCATCATCTTGGTCTTGACGTCTCTGCTTTCAAGATCTTCACTCGACACGACAATAGAAAGAAGGGGGAAACCCTACATGATTCGATCTTCATGAAGATCAGGTAACATGATCAACTCACGGACTGAGACGGTGACACATCTCGAGTTGAGACACAAAACACATCGAGAGGAATGGAAGAACAACAACGGGGTTTGATTGGTGGCAACAATTCCACGCTTAGAAAGATGGTGGATGGTGTCAAGGTGGTGAGGAAATATTTACTATGATCCCGTAACGGGGCACCTCGAAAAAGGTGACGCAAAGAACTATTCCCTTAAGTGGCAAAAAGAATTACTTTTGATCCATAGATCATTGGAACTCTTTATACCAGCCTAAGGCAATCGCAAGCGATCATTTGATGGAATGCAGAGGAATGGTACACCCGGACTAAAATGGATGATGTGGACTACCTTGTTGAAGACAACGCATAATGGATGATTTTTGCTTATCATCGGAGGTGGAGGGGCCTAGGGTAAGTCCACTTTTGAGGATGATCTTGAACAGAAATTACTACGAAGGCAGCCCATAGTGAAATGGCATAAGGACGGTGCAAGCTGGGAGCGAAATGCAAGCTGTTCGAATGTTCCAACCATCATATCTGCACGAGATTCAGATCTGGTTGGTGTTAGGATATTTCAGACTCATCATGTACGAAAAGGAAGGGTTACAACACAATTGACGAGATGGCGTTGCGAGATTCTCGGGATATGAACTACGATAGCAAGCTCCAAAACATGAGCTGGTTTTGCTACAAACATGTGAACATGTTGTCCTAGACAAACATGACCACATGGTAGTCTTATAATAAAACACTACCGAGTTCAGGTGGGGGGGAACCATCATCGAGGGTATCGAAGTCTTTACGCAAGTCCATGGATTAGATCCCAAGCATAGACTTCTTTTCCTTGAACAAATCAATCAGTGGCTTGGTGTGCTATGGAATTCATACGAAATGAAGATGATCAGTCTATCATGCCATAGAATACTTCGCACATGCATGACTGACTTGGAATGATTCGGAGGAAACAAAACAAACCTTTCTCAAGTTCATGGCGGCAACTTACATCAGATGCACATGAACTAGAGGAAGTCACTACTTTCATCCAAACATATGCTTCATGAATGAAACACGAAGAAATGCTTACACAAGTTTCCAATACTAGGTTGATGCTCAACATGACTCATGGGGGAGACAAAATGCTACTGATGGGCTCAACAGCAACTTGTCGAAATTTCCATATCACTGGACTTCCACCATCATGTGAACACGGTGATAGCATTGGTCAGACCAAAAGATATAATGGTGTATGCTCGAGGGGTCAACCATGAGTAAGACAACATTACGAATATCGTTGGTTCTGATTTGACTTGATAATGGCCCATACTCAAATCAAAGAATTGGTAGGACAATAGATCCAGCAACTGATCACGAGGACCAATCGATGGAGATATCATCTTTCTTCAACACACACTTCACAAGAATATCCCTTTGGATCGAACTAAGTTAGGCAAGCTTTTATCTTCCAACTCTCCAAGTTGTTGTTTAGCTTAACCAACTAGCTCAGGGTTATCCAACACAGATTCTTGGAGAAGGGGTGGTTCACAGGAAAACCAACTTGATCACGAGCCCAACATAACAGTCAGGAAACAACCCGGTAACACTTCCAAGAAGATATTTGGAAAGTCACGAACCACCGGTATGTCACTAAGCCCGAGAACAATCTTGCTTTTCAAGGCAAGATGATATGATTAAGGGAGTGAGGACTTGACAAGATCCTAACTCGTCAATCGAAGTGTACACCAGAAATAAGGACTAGGTAGCACGATCAATCTTAGGATGATGATTTAATAACCAACACGCTAAGGATGAGAATATTGTCCATTCATTACCAAGCAACAAGTTGCTCGGGGTATTGATTTCACACACCACAATTCACTTGCCGGCATTCCGATTGCAACAACACGGAACCGAGGAATGAATAATGATAGCGAGAGTATCACTGCGTCAAGAATTTCTAAGAGGTTGTGCAATTCCCATGACATTCTTGACATAAGATGGCAATACTTCAGGGTAGAACAGATTCAAAAGCTGAATTGACATTTTGATCTGCGAAATACAACTACTTTGACCTAATCCCAGAAATGGACAAGGTACTGGAGTTTGTTTCTCCTAGTCATTCTGGAATAGAATGGCTTGACGGCCACAAGGACAAAATGTATCGATGAGCATAAATGCACGCATACCCTTGGCTATCAATTGATAGATGAAGGTCAGAATGCAAGCCCAGAAGAGAGCAACTTCGAGAGGAACATATAATTTCTGAGTTGTGGATGCATGGATTAGTATGTCGAGCAAACTCAACATTTCTTCCGGATAACCCATGCAGAAAGGTAGAATTGGCAGATTCACAACATGAATGGAGTACTCCTCAAGAGCACTCTAGTTGTGATCTTTTGGTTCAACAAACTTCGGCCATAAGTGGTTCATGGTATTTGGAAGAAGGATATACCACGGAGCTCGAGGACTAACGCAAAGTTACTAGTATCCTAAAGAAACTAGCAAATACTAACAATATGAAGTAGGGTGAATCTCGGGTTCAAGAACCCAGGAGTAGAATACCTACTACTAAATGGCATCACGGGATGCTTTCAAGAATGACGGCCAGAATCATCACACCGAGGATACAAAAGCATTGCTAAATTGCTAGGTGACTTCCTAATCACCTAGGGTCATAATAATAGTTCCAACATATGTGTCGAGGCAACAGAGTACCTCAACTTACCGATTGGTGTGCTTATTCTGACCAAAAGGACATCGGAAACGGAAGGAAAGGATTTGCAAATGCATCAGACTATTTAGAGACCTGGGATGATTCGGACTGACATAACGGCTGTAAATGCTCAAAATGATTTGGGACATCCTGCAAGAATGGTGGCATAACCACTCAACAACATCATAACAAGATTACGAGATCAACGGTTATCATACGGGAATAATAGTAAGCGAGCTGGATTAAAACCAACAATCCTATAAGTCTATGGATTAGTAACACGTCATCCTAATGGATAGATGAGAAGCCTAGTTCTTAAACCCGTAGAAGAGAAGAGGATGACTCGGATCGGAAGGCCATGAGGTATAAGGAGTAAAAAGAGCCTTACGTCCCTTCCACAATCAATTCCCTTATATAACTAAAGCATTTCTAGACACAACTTGACCAGTTTGGCTTGGTAATCCTCTGAGCGATCGGGGCTCGATACCAACGCTGTCAGGACCCCGATCCTAAGTCACACCGATCTAGCATGTAACACATCATATCACTTTGCGGCCTCACGCACGGTATTCCCACAGGTGTCGCCTTACCATGGCCCGGGACCGTTTGCGTCTTTTGGCTCACGTATATGATAGTGTCGCTAGCATCCATATGACAAAGAACCCGGGCCGACATGGCTAGTCGTGAACCCAAAGCGGCGCTAACCTATGGGGACAGGCATACATGAATCACATCGAACATGTCGGTCATCAACGGATATATTCGGGCTGTAACCTTTGGGCTATGAGGACTCGGTATCCCGGTAGCGAGCTAAGCGAGGACTCGAATAACACCGCGTGACATTTCCCGAAGAACGGACATAAGGAACGAAGTGAAACACATGCCGGCCAGTCAAGTGTCCAAGCAGTAGTCTTTGGGCTAGCAGGACTCCGGTGAACCGGGCATGGCGGACTACTATCGCTCAGAAGCACGAGACTACATTTCCCCATATGAGAGGCTGCCAAGGATAAACAACTAGTTTGTCGGATCCCACACATACCAAGCATTTCAAACATACACACATTATGCTCAATATGCGTAGATACAACATGGCATCACAACATAACTCTACGACTCAAATATATATCAATAGGCTCCGAGGAGCGAGATATTACAAACATGGGTCTCATGACCCAACACTCAGAGCATACAAGTCAAAGCACAAGCGGAAGCTAATCATGTCCGAGTACGCAGACAACTATAAATGAAAAAGGGTGAGAAGCGACTATCTACCAGATCTGCCGAAGGCACAAGATCGTAGCTGAGGTAACAAGCTAAGCGTCGAAGTCCACGTAGAACTACTAAGCGAGGCCAGCGTCTCTACGCAAAACATAAAATAAGCAAGCGTGAGTACAATTGTACTCAGCAAGACTTACATCAGAACTAACTACATATGCATCGATTATCAAAGGGGGTGGTGGAGTTTGACTGCAGCAAGCCAGCTTTGACTCGGTTAACTATCTGAACTACGACGCAAGTAACTCTTTTGAGGTGGCGCACGAGTCCACATATTCACCATGTCAATACACCACTATGGACCCGCTCCGTCTCCCTACGAGAACGCCATCCATAACACTCACGCTTATCTTGCGCATTTTAGAGTATCCACTTTCACTTGTCTATGAACTGATATAGGCAACCCGAAGTCCTTCTCCGCGACACGGCTATTCGAATAGATCATATTAAACCCTGCAGGGTGTACTTCTTCACACACGCTCTCACCACTTACCGCCGTTTACGACATGTACTCGGCAACCTTCAAGCGGAAGCCCAACGTGGGTGTCGGCCACGGCCTACCTAAACACTCAAGTCCCAGTCCGGGTTTATCGCCTATTCGGGTTCCATCCATGAGAGTCCGGCGAGGTTTCCCATACGGCCCCGAACGATGTGTACTGAGGTTCCCGAGACACCAAGCAGGCGAATCGGTACAAGACCGGCCACGGTGCCTACCGCAACACAACCCACCCCTAAGGTCAGCGTTGCGTGGCCCCATTGACATACTACAAACACGAAACTACTTGCAACTCCGGACCAGGAACAAGGGTGGTTAAGAAGCCGAGAGGGTCAATTAAGGATCCCAATGCGTGGTAGTAACTGTTTCATGGATCACAAACACAGAACTCAGGTTCACGAGGGCGGCTGCAATGAGACAACCCACCATGTACTCCTACATGGCCTCTCACCGCTACCTTTACCAAATCGTGTTCACACACTTAGCTCACACACAATAGGACATGATCACACAACCATTCCAATTCATTCCCGATGAATCAGACCCGACTCAACTCTAAGCAGTAGCAGGCATGACAAACAAGCATAAATGAGTAGGCACAACATGGCTCAAACAATTCCTACTCATGCTAGTGGGTTTCATCTAATTACTGTGGAATGACAGGTCATGCAAAGGATCAAGGGTTCAGCTACCGCTGCAAGTAACACATGAGTCGTTGTTGTCCTAATGCAGTAAAATAGAGCAGGAGCGAGAGAGTGGGATTGTATCGGAATGAACAAGGGGTTTTGCTTGCTCGGCACTTGAAGATAATAGTTCTTCATCGGTGTCATCGAATAATCATCGTCGGTACATCGTCTCACCGGAGGGGACAATTACCGCAAACAAGAGAGAGCACAATCAATGCAATGCACATATATGATGCATGATCATGTTAAGGTACTGAATTCACCTAATGCAATAATAATCCAAGTTAGTTGAAGTGGAATTCAAACAAGGTTGAACTCCAACTCAAAATGCTATTTCCTAAATTACCCTAATCATGATTCATCCTATTCAGTGAGGTTAACTTGTTCAAACATGCATGATCATGGCATAAACAGATTCTTCATATTTTTCTGATCATTTTTCATATATAAATTATTTCCATCCGAGTTACGGTTGAATTTATATGATTTTAGAAGTTTAGAGTATTTTAAAATTTCTTGAATTAAATTAAGTCCGAAAATGATTATGGCGTCGGCACCACGTCGAGTGACGTCGGCAGGTCAACAGGCGCCCAGGTCAAACCTGGCGTGTGGGGGCCACACGTCGATGACTAACTAAACTAACCTAGTTAATTAGCACTAACCTAGGTTAAGTTAAATTAGTTTAAACCTAAACTAGAGTAGTTAGCAGGCGGGACCCGCATGTCGGTCGACCCGGGTGGTCAAACCCCGGTCAAGGTCATCGCCACCGGCGGCTTGACGCCGGGCGACGTCGAACGCGGGCGGAGCGCTGGGTTGCTCCACCGGTGGCTAAAAGCGCGGCGGAGGGCACCGAGGGAGCCCTTCCTCCTGCGCATCCAACAGAGGCCTGGGGGGCGCGGGTCGCCGGAGTTGGCGACGGCGTTGAGCCGGGCGGCTGCGAAACCACGCACGACGCGAACGTCGCTGCGGTGCACGGGAGGCCAACCGAGGGCCTCACGGCTTCGAGGACCTGTGGAACATGCCGGAGCTACGGGACGAGCAGAAAAGCTTCGAAGCGCTGAGGCTCACGGCCATGGCGGTGGCCGGATTCGGGTGCTAGCGGGGCGGCGGCTACAGGGCGCGCGCGAGAGAGAGAGATGAGGGAAAACGTCGGCGAGCTCACGGGGAGGTCGAAGGCAAGCTCACCGGCTCGGGGGAGGCCGGATGACGTCAGTCGACGGCGACCAGTGGTCCAAGAGGGGAAGAACGGCGGGCGGCGCCTCGGGGTGCTCGGCGTCGGGAGACTCAGTGAGGAGGGCGAGGTGGAGTGGCGGAGCTTGTGGGCTAGTCGGGGAGGAGAGGGTGGCGGTGGTCAAGGGCGAACGGCGACGGTGGCGACGAGGCCGCTCGGTCCCGGCGAGAGAGGGAGCAGAGGAGAGGAGGCGTCAGGGAGAGAGGAGAGGGAACGAGGGGTTGGGGCGTGTCGTGGCATCTCCAGGCGTCGCGAGAAGGTCGGGAGGCCGCCCGGCCTGGAGGAGGTGGCATTGCATTGCAGCCGCCACGCCTCGCCTCTGCCTTCTGGCAGCGGAGGAAAGGCGATGTTGATTAGGCGGTGGGCTGGAGCCAAGCTGGGCCAGCCGGAGGAGGGGGAAAGAAGGCTGGGCAGAGTGGGCTGCCAGTGAGGCCAGTGCAGTTCCTCTCTCTCTTTTATTATTTACATTTTCTATTTTACATTTTGTTTTAGTTTGGTAAAATACCAAACCATTTAAATAAATCCTGAAAATAATTGTGGGCATTAACTAAATTATTACAGAGGCCCTTAACTATTTTCAGAATTGTTGGAGCATTTAAAAATAATGTTAATAGTATTTAAATGCCCCAATTCAAATACAATATGGTTTATTCAAAAATCCAGAAATGTCTTGGAAAAATATCCATCACCTCTGGATATGGTTTTCACCTTTTCCATTAATCATGAACATTTTGCAAACCACTTTGGGTTTTGAAAATATTTTTGAATGTAAACCTATTTGAATTGCTTTAGTGCTAGGGCTTGATCATCCCCATTTCAAATTTCGTGGAAATTAAACATGATGCATGGATGCAATGCTACTAGTTACAAGCAAGCTCTAGAGTTGATCTGGGGCTGTGACAGTTCACTAAATAACTAAACCGGAAAAAAATAAACCGATCTAGGGTTTTTTTTTAAAAAAACTGAACAACGAAAGAAAACCGGACGGTTTTTTTAAAACAAAACCGGACCGGGGAGGGGCGCGGTGGCCACCTCCGGCGAGTTCGCCGTGGGCTCGAGGCTCCCGTGAGGTCGAGGTGGGCTCGTGGTGGCCAGGGTCGTGAGGTCGTGACAGCGGTGAAGTCGCCTGGCGTCAGGCTGAGGCGGCTCAGGCGTCAGGCGTGGTGAGGTCGGCTGACAGGCGGTGGGGTGGGTCGAGGGGGTGGCGGCTTATAAGGAGGAGGGGTTGCCTTGGGGAGGCGGCGGCGGTGGCATGGCCGAGGGACTCGGGGTGGCGGCGGGCGGGACTCCTCCGGCGGGGAGGCGGCGGGGCTGGTTGGGCAGTGGCGGGGTGGGCCGTCGCTGGGTTTTGGCCTAGTCAGTGCTGAGGTTTTTTTTTAAACCAAAAGCAGATTAAAATAAATCTAAACGAACTCCAAATTTAATAAAATAAATTTTTCCCGACTCCTAAAAATGAGTCGAACAAAATGAACTTTAATACGGGCAAAAATGCATATTTTTTTAAAATACTCATTTTTTTCCTAAAGCAAATAAACCTCGAAAACCCAAAATTTGATTTATTATTAAATCTTCATTTTTCCTAAATTTTGGGAAAGTCATATTATTCCCTCTCTTTATTTTTTTATTGGAAAAAATATTTAAAGATAAAATAAATAAATCCGAATGATCCTATTTCCAAAATTTGAGAGAAATCAAATATGAAAATTATTTAATCTCCAACTCTCTCCGAGGGTCCTTGAGTTGCGTGAAATTTCTAGGATCGGCAAAATGCAAGAAAATATGATATGCATGATGACTTAATGTATAACATTCCAAATTGAAAATTTGGGATGTTTTAGCGTCTCCACCACCAATAATTACTGACAGTGGGGCCATGCACGCGTGGCATGCCATGTATACGGCGGATACGCTCGCATACACACTTTGTGACCGTATTTGCACGAGAACGCAACTTGAGTGATCATAAATCTTCCCGCAAAAAAAAGACCATAAATCCGTATTTTTAAAGTTTTAGCACCAAACTGAACATCCAGAGCATGTTTTATGACTCCTGGTGATATTACCTCCTGCATTTATTCAGAAAGTTTTTCCATCTTTCAGAGCTTGAGGACAAGCTCGGTTTCAATTGGGGGGTATTGTCAGGCTCAGTTCTTATCATTCCCCTGTTCCAGGGTGCCGGAAGACTCAGTAGCCGTAGATCTGTCATCGTGTGGCTCTGGAGCGAAGATAACGGTTCGATCAAGTGGGTAGCTCTCCTCCGTTGATCTGCCATCCAAGGGCGGGCGATGCTAGTGACTTAACTGTAGCGGCTCCGACAAGCGCATGTGCTCTGTTTCGCTTTCTTTCACCTTTTTCGTCTTGTAATGGCTATAAAGTCAGTGACCCTGCTTGCTAGAGGGGCATGACTTTGTATATTGGGTGTAAACCCTAGCCCCCGGTGACGTGTTGTATCTACTTTCTCAAATTCATAACAAGAACCCTAGTCCGATGCTCTCTGTTTCGTTCCTAAATTCGCTATTCACAAGCTAAATTGCGTAGATCAGTGCTTTGTTCCTGACACTCACATCCCACGAAGCGCCGGTCATCCGCCACCTCGTCGTTAGCCTCCGGGGCCGCTGTGGAGTCGGTGGCGATGTGGTTCCCCATCATCGCGCCCCGCCTTTTCGGCGAACTATCCGTCTTCAATCTCGGGTGGGACCGGCACAGGAAAACCGGCACCGTTGAGCTGCCTTGCTTCGAGAGTGCCGACCGGATCTGCCTCAACCTAGACGATCTTGGCCTCACCCTGCCGCCCTCCGGCGTGTTTGCCCGGCTCACCTATCTCCGTCTGATATCCGTTAGGATGCGTGGTCCCTGCAGACTCGGTGACATTGTCTCCTCGCCACGGTGCCCATTGCTGCAAAAGCTCTTCCTACGTGACTCCTATGTCCAGGATGACGTTTTAATCCACTCAGAGTCTCTCTTAGAAATAGGGATAGATAATGGATAAGGTGTTTCGGTGCCCGAGCCCAGATGGACTCGATATCGTGAGCGCTGCTTTCGCTTTAGGGATCCGTGAATTGATGGAAGACCGATTTTGTGGTGGCCCGTGGAAAATAGGTGCGTAGCAGAAATACGCTACCGCACAGTGCGATACGGTGGGGTCACGAGAGGCAGCGCCCCCCGATTTTGAATTTCGTTAGTTGCTCACGTCTAGCTGGGATTCTGGTCTGTGGCTCAGGAAAGTTAGTTGTAAACGAGCCATGGTATGTTTTTTTTTTGCGTGAGCAACGGTATGATGTTACGTTAGTTTTGGAACCGGGACCTTGTTGACCTGTCACGACCAAGGTACATCAGCATGACTCCATAAAGAAAATAGTACACCAGCATGACTACGCAGAGTACCATAACCATCAGATCAGTGGAGGAGATAATAAGGCGAAAAAACTTGAGCGTCTCGGGCCGCGATGCAAGCACCATGAAGGCATGAACACTGCGAGCAGGCTTGGGGGCGTGCTCACTGCCGGTAATGCAAGGGATCTGGTGTTGACGAGCTTCGGCAGCTTGATGCGTTTGCTGATTGAGCGAGGTGGCTACGGGGGCAACAACATGTTGTGGATTACCTCTAGCAGGCTAGCGGCTTACATCTTGGAACTTGAAGAAACCACATTGCCCGGCTTATCAAAGGAAAAGATCTGAGACACGTCTGTAATGAGAAAAATGGATGTAAAAAACAATTGGATCTATTATAGAGGAATTACAAGTGATTACGACGGATCTGCTTGTAGCAGGCTAGCGGCGTACAACCTGTTTGCCAGGTTCCTGCCCTTTGCGGGCCATGGATGTCACCAACTGGTCACCACAAAACAGGCACGGTATGAGGGGGAAGAGCTCCTGATGCTGGGCGGCAGAAGACTAAGCTCCGAAGGCCGACATCCTAGGAGAAGAGACGAGATCGGTGGGGGAGAGGACTGTATGTACTATGAGCTGGAGAAGAAAGGGGATCCGGGATGGGTGCGAGAGGTTTTTTTCTTCTTTTGAGCCAAAGGGTGCCAGAGGTAGGGGATATAATTACTGCGGTGGTGGGTGGCCGTTGGGTGTGTCCATCGTGGACAACGGACCAGGCCGGTCCAGAAAAATTGCAAGTCCGTTGCTCAACTTGATGGACCGCACCGGGGCGGTAACTCCTCAACTGACAGAAATAAATGCTGCGGGCCGACTGAATTTTCTATCAACATACGAATGAGATACGGCCGACAAATACGGGAGCGAGCAGAGATCACGAGAACAAGCAACGGTAGAGATAACGAGTTCATCTGAGCCCGAGCTCAGAAACCAATTTTCGATAGATAATGTGTTACTACAGTGCTACACCACGACGCCTTGGGTCCGGGCATCCTCGCCATTTCCTCAGAGTCTGTCCGCCAAATATATCCGAAGAATTTAATTGGCGTGCGGCAGCTCCTTGTCGTGGCGCCTGCACTCATTTCATTGAAAGAGAAAGACACCACCTACATTGCTGATCCTGTGGATCCGAGTCAACCAGTCGCCAATATCTCAGCCCCTCAGCTCATGTTGCTTGAGTGGAATGCTCGTTATGATGAAGATCCGTTCAGTTTGGCAAGATGGCACATCTCCAGTGGCTGCACGCCGGTCAATTTCTTGTATATGGATCAGATGAGGATTTTGCACACAATCGTATCAGGCTTTTGCGGTGCTTCGAGTTCATCACCTGTCTTAACCTTGCGCTTTACTATTGGAAGGTGAGTTCCATTCTTTCGTGATATTCCATCATCATAATATGCTACCAAGTCAATAATAACAAGGCAAATATGGGGTTATGATATTTGGTATATTTGAGTAAGCATTACAGAACTCTCATTTGTTTGTCTTTGCTCATGTCTATGCAACATGGTTTAGTGGACTCAATCTTTATTCTTTCCCAATACTTATATAGTTATCCTCTTAGATGGTACTTGCTTTGTACCACCTTTGAGCAGTTAGCATTAAAGCTGCACGCTAATATAGCTGCACTAGGATTTAATTGTTACTGAACTAGGATTTAGTTATTGAATGGGACATGAGCGTGAACACCAGCCGTCCTTGTGGCTGGATTGGATATCCTCCCACCAGCACACACAAAACCATTTGCAGTCAGAAAAATGAGTATTTCTGTGTCTTTCTCTAACCGTTATATATAATCCTTCTTTGTGACTTTCTATCAACCTGTAGGTCATGTCTGACCACCAATGCTATTTGATGGAGGACATGCGAAGGCTCCCATATGTTTTATTCCTGTCCGTAAATGTGAAGGCGAATGAACATTCCTTTGGAGCCAGCTTATTCCATGTTCTCAGGCTGTGTACTGGTGTAAGAAAGCTGACTCTTGCATTTGATGTCAGTACCAGGCAACTAGAGGTGAAGTTACATCCTTAATCTGTTTATTTAATACTTGAGTTACCTGGAAAGTCACTATCTATTCAATATGTACTTGCATTTTTATGCATACTCGGGCTTGGGTTGCTAGTTGCCTTACTCTAGGTGTTGGTTTGCTCTTCAAACTTTGACAAAGCGGCATACTAATTGGGTTTGGTAGCTAGGTAATATGTTGCATTTTGGAAGATCGTCTGTCTATTAAAAATCAGAGAGGATAGGAAGCTTCCCGGCAAAATAATTGAGCACTTCCTTCCACTTCTCTGCTCCACTTTTTCAGAAAATTTAATATCTTATTGAATGTTATTTACCGATGGAGGATTTTTTATAATGGTTCTGTTGTTTGACTCCCTCTTCCTGAAGAGCAATCATATTTTCTGGAATAGGTTGGCCCCAACTAATTTCTAGGTAGTATACTTTTTTTAATGTTGTTGATGGCATATCTCAAAGTGTTCAGGTCATAGTTTGATAATTTTCAGTTTAATCTCTCTCATTTTACATCATCAAATCATACCAGTTATTCACTTATTCCTATTAAGCCGATATGTTGTTTCAGGCTCAAACTACATGCTCACTGGGTTGCTTATGCCATCAGCCACCAAACTGGAAAACTGACGAACTCCTGCTGAGTCACCTCGTAGTAATTGAAATCAGGGCCTGGAGAGGAACTGAAAATGAAGTTGCTTTTGTGGAACGTTTGCTTAATTGGGCAACAGTGCTAAAAGTAATGATGATAACTTTCCATCAGTCAGTTACTGAAAGCAACGCAGAGGATCTCTGCCAGACATTACTAAGCATCTCTAGGCCGGAAACGTGCATGAAAATTTACATGTACTGTGACTTGTACGGAAAGGTCCCGTATGTTCCTGAAGGCTAAGGCACCTGCTTGTGTCTTGCACTAGTTGCTAATACTCTTTTGGTATCAACATCACTCTATGTAAAGATCAAAATCTAGTAGAGCGGTCCAAGATGTTACAATGTCATCAACCTATTTTGCAAGATGTTAGAACTTGCTTCATGTTTTATCTGTTGTACTGCTCGCGAATGGAGCTCTCAGCACTGTTTTCACAAGCCTTTGGTGTGTTAAGATCCAAATGTTGGCATGCTCAAAAGTTGTAGTGAATTCATCAAGTTATGTCATTTTGGTTATGATTGTGTTATCTGTGGCACTGGCTGAATCTCGAGCATTTAAAAATTTGCCAGAAAGCTGCTCAGTGTGGTTTTGTCTGAAGAAATGACCAGTTGCATGATGTATTTACAACAAACTAGTTCGATTTCATGCTGTTTGGCAGAGCATATCTCGTAAGGAATGACGAAGATACTTTCCCGAATGAGCCTTGATTTGAAGGAAAACTAATTTGGAAACAGAGCTATTTTTCCCTTGTGCTTGTGAAAAAAAGTATGTATTTCAGTAGATTTGCTTGTGAGCTTTATCTCTCTTTTTCTTTTATGATCAAAAGGGAAAAGAAAAAAAGCAGAGATCTCTGAAAAGGAAAAGATAATGTAGCAAGTTGGTCTAGTCGAAGCTCCTGCCAGAGACTGCTAGCTGTTTCTTCTCCAATCACGTTCGGCTCAGAAGTGCAAAATCAAAAGGAATAGCAGATATGTAAGAGGAAAAACAGAAGGTATCTAGACGTACAATGCAGCACACAGCAATAGCAACAGCATTTGCAGGCTGAAGTAGCACACAAGCAAGGAACAAAGCCACGGTCACCTTTGGTTAAAGATACAAATTAAAGCAGACAAATAGCCGAGAGACATCCATGTGTTTGCAGCACAGAAGCGAAATCGGTGTCCACTCATGTCAAGTACTTAACTGTTAGCTTTCTATCCTCATCTTGCAGAACGCAATCAGAAGCGTAATCGGTGTCCACTCATCTCCAGAGCTTCCAGCAAGGTCTTGGCTTACTCGACCGCCACCTTCAGGTAAACCACTTTTCTTTTAGGAAAAAAATGACCAATTTGTCGATAAGGCTGATCTATAGCTACTTAATTTGTGGTTGTAACGTTGATCTTTGTTTTATTCCTGGGTTCAGATTTGATACTCAAAAAGATCATGGATAAAGCACCATCTTCTGATTGCACCCCTGCTGTATTGGCAAACTTCAATAAGTTCATGGGAAGGCAGATGTTGCAAGTGAATGCTCTCATGGTGGGGAACACCATCCTGATGGGAATCATGTTCAGGATAGGCGCCTACGGCCATCACTACCCTCACCATCCACGGACCCGTTACCTCTTCCTCCGTGCTACCATATTGTTCTTGCCCATCATCTCCTACATTGGCTCTGTCATTGATGTTCAGTATACTGTTGTTCTGGCTCCTTATAATAGCATAGCCACAGGGAGTTGCGATCCAGGCATTCACCCCGGCCTGGTCTTAGTATGGATATCCTTTGTTACGATTGTTGGTAGCAATGCATCCACAATAGTTGCCACTCATGCTAGAGAAGGTCGGGAGCATTGCGCTCCCTGCAGTACTGCTGGTGCAAGCAATATGGACTACCTACCTTGGAGTCAACATCATGCAAGGTCCAAATCGAAGTTTGTCATCCCTAGAAGATATAAAACATGTCACCTCGGTGGCTGTTCTTGTCTTTTTTGCACCATTTGCTCTTATCATTGCCAAAATATTTGTCAAGACATCTTTATTGGGCACGTCGTGGAAAAGCAGGTGCAAGTTGCCTGAGAGAAGGATGACGGGCTCTGGCGACTTGGGTGCCTCCGCCGCCCCGCTGGTCGTCTCGCCAGCCGAGCCTCCCTCGCCGCCGGTGTCCCCCTCCGCCGTGGCCTCCGCCACCCCCGCCGCTCCCTCCTCCCCGCCGACCCCTCCCCTCCCGTCCCCTGGACCTCCCGGCAGGGTGATTTGGGCGGACCTAGCGGAGGACGCCGACAGGGCCGCGGGCCGACCGATGGAGTGCCGCGGTCGCGTCCCCCCGCCCACCCCGGCTCGCCTTGCGCCGCCCCGCTCCGCCGGCAGCCTTAGTGGGAGTTCGGCTGCCGGGCGTGTGCTCGCCCGCCGCGGTTGCTTGGCGCCTCGTCGGTGATCATGAGGAAAGGCCCGACCTTTGGGAGGGGGCTGGCCATACGGCACTCCTCGGGCTGGGGTGTGGCCGGCAGGCAGACCTCGGCTCCATACAGCCTCTGGAAGAACTCGGCTAGCCGCCCAGATCGCCCGCCGCCGTCATCGGCCCGGCGTCCTTGCTGTCCCAACGTCGCCTTTTCGACCCTTCATCGCCTTCTTGACTCATCATGGTCTGTTGCACCCGTCCCCGCCACCTAGCTTGTCCCTCGCCCTTGAACCGGCCGTCCGCGTCCTCTCGCCGAAGCGGCTGGAACCCTAGCTGGTGGAGCGGGTCCAGTCCCTGGGCTGGGCCTTGCCGTGTCGGGCCCCGGGTGCCAGCTGGGCCTGCTCCCCACCCCCCGGGTGGCCGGCCCATCTGGGCGGCCCAACAGCTTCGGCTCTCGCCCGGATAAAAGAGCTGAGGACCAACGATCGGAAAACCAACTGCGTGATCCTAAAGAAAAATTTGAAGGGGAAGAGGAGTAGTTCAAAGCACCTACATCAAGATTCCTCACCAGAAGCGAAGGGCTGAGGAGTAAAAAGAATTCCTACTCTCCGATATAACTAGACTCCGAAAATAGTTTCTTCTAAACTCAACAACGGCCAAACTACACGATCAATCAAGGGGGCTCCTAGGGTCGGTCGAGGCTCTGATACCAACTTGTCACGCCCAATATGCGACCCTATCCAAAAGGAACTCGACGGTCCCACCAAGGATAGACCCGCATATTGAAACGCTTTTGCAAGGTGGATATCATTACATCAACATTACATAATAGTGGGGATACATCCAATACATACAATGTCACATGAATACAACAATACAACAACATCAACATCCGACTACGGATGAAACATAAACGAAACTCAAGCGACATCCACCACCTTTAGCCCGGGCTGCCGACACGGAACCTATCCACCGATCGAAGAAGAAGCGAAGAAGAACTCCAATACAAGCAAACATCGCTCTCGCATCAAGATCATCGCACAACCTGTACACCGCAACTGTTGTGTAGTAATCATGAGCCACGAGGACTCGGCAATCCCATTACCATGGGTATCAAGACTAGCAAAGCTTAAAGGGAAAGGAAGGGGTAAGGTGGTGAGGTTGCGGCAGCGACTAAGCATATATGGTGGCTAACCAACGCAAATGAGAGCGAGAAGAGAAACAAAGGAACGGTCGTCAACTAGTAATGATCAAGAAGTGATCCACGAACTCCTACTTACGTCGAGACATAACCCGAAACCGTGTTCTCCTCTCGATCAACCCGAAAAGAGACACTCACGATTACGCACACGGTTGGTGTATTTTAGAAGAGTTTGCTTCAAGTTTACTACAACGGATATTAACAAATTCCATCGCCACATAACCGCATGCACGGCTCTCGAAAGTTTATACCTGCAGGGTGTCCCAACAGCCCATGATAAGCTCTCGCGATCAACGAAGGATATTCCTTCTCCCGGGAAGACCCGATCGGTCTCGGAATCCGGCTACAAGACATTTCGACACAATAAAACAAGACCATCAAAGCCGCCGATGCGCAAACAATCCCGATAGGAGCTGCACATATCTCGTTCTCGAGGGCAACACGGATGAGACATCCTCTGAGTAAAACCAAACCTCGAGTTTCCCGAGGGGCCCTTGATCTACTCGGTTCGGACCAGCACTTAGAGAAGCACTGGCCCGGGGGGGCTAAAATAAAGATGACCCTTGGGTTAATTACTCCCAAGGGAAAGGTAGGTAGTGGTGAGGCAAATGGTAAAACCAATGTTGGGCCTTGCTGGAGGAGTCTTATTCAGAGCGAAGCTGTCAAGGGGTCCCATAAATCACCCGACCGCGTTAGGGACGCAAAATCCGGGAACATAATACCGATATGGCGGAAACTAGGGCGGCAAGAGTGGAACAAAACACCAGGCATAAGGCCGAGCCTTCCACCCTTTACCAAGTATATAGATGCATTAATAATATAAGATATATTGTGATATCCCAACAAGTAAACATGTTCCAAAGAAGGAACAACATCTCCATGTTCCAACAAGGAACAAACTTCATCTTCACCTGCAACTAACAACGCTATAAGAGGGGCTGAGCAAAGCGGTAACATAGCCAAACAACGGCTTGCTAGGAAGGGTGCAAAAGGTTAGAGGTGACATGGCAATTTGGGAGGCTTGAGCGACAAGTAATAGGTAACGCGGCATAGCGATAGAACGAGGCAACTAGCATAGCAATGATAGTAGTGAGATCCAGGTAGCGGTCATCTTGCCTGAAATCCCGCTAGGAAGAAGAACGAGTCCATGAAGAAGATGAAGCCATGAAGGCAGACCAAGCGTGAGCGAGCGAATCCTCACGATCATAGCAAGCAGGAACTAACAAGAAGAAGCACACAACATGTTAAACACACCACGCATAAACAAGGGATGATGCACAACAAGCATGATGCATGACCAAGCTACATGAAGCTACTCATGGCAAGAAATGATGCAAACAAGAGCAACACATCAAGGCAAGTTTAAATGAGGCCGGGAACAACATATAACAATTCCGGTAAGTCCTCATATGCAAATTTCGAAATTGGTCCAGATCTGAATAAACCTTAAGTTCAAGTTGTTAAACAGCTAGTTAAGATGCACCACGATGATCTACACGAAATTCTAGTCAAGTTACATATAAAGTTCATTAGATTCGGAGTTACGACCTAGAAGATATGAGCAAAACAAGTTAAACATGGCATTGATGCAAAATGCATACAAACATCAAGCAAACACCTCAAAACAAGGATACAACATGATAATATGAAACTACATGCAAAACAAGCAAGTTTCGTATAGAGCACACTCAAAACGGAGCAACGGTTCAACACATACACCCTATACAAGTCATGACAACAATCTGACCAAAACAGCAACTAGGCATATTGCAAGGATCAAAACAACAAGCTACAGCATCTTAACATAAAAACAAAAGGCATGGGCATGATGTACAGGTAACGCATGACAAAACATGAACACTCAGATATCTCCAGAAATCACTAGAACATGCTCAAAATGACATGGCAAGATTGCAAATAATAACAGTTCAGACTTTAGCAGAAAATAACATCAGATTGCAATGTTTAGAGCTATCAAACAACATGTTATAGGAACTTATCATGGAAAACAAAGGCATGTCATGATACTACTAAATGTATAGAACAAATGTCCTTTACTGACCATGAGCCAAAAAGGATCAGAAAATATGATGGCACCCATTAAACATGGCAAGTCATATTACAGATTCATACATGGCAGGAACAACAATAAGTAGGCATGTTGGTGGGCTTGAACCACTCACCACAGAGCAATAAATGGCATGGCAAGACAACTCACAGTAAGAAGACATGGCATAGAACCTATACATAGCAAGAACAACATCATAGCATGCACGGATCAACTACAACAACCTTGGCAAAATTGAATAACATGTAAACAATCTGCCAGGAAACATTTTATAGCAAAAGTAGATCTCGATTGACTCAAGCTATGGCACTCCATAATTGCAAGAAAGGGCATGGATGGATATATCAAGACATTTATAACAAAACATCCTTACTGAAGTATCTCAAAATATGCATGGATCTCTCGGTAGCTTCAAGTTAACATGGCAACAAAATATAACAGAATCTGCCAGGAAAACAGCAACAGCAAGTACCCTACTTAACAAGCTTGATGCACTCACTACACAACTCACAAAAATACATGGCAAGCACCCCTGGAAAGATGGCATGGCATATTACAAAAGACATGTTGGACTCAAGTTCATAGGATGCACACATCAATCATGGCAAAAATGACAAAAGTGCATGTTCTGATAAGAATCTGAAACTAACATCACATAGCCCTCTTCTAACAGCATTTCGGGCACCACGATAAGCTCAAATGAAAATGATGCAATGAGATGAAATGGTCTACTCATCGGGGCGAACAATTTGACATATTACACGCCCAAAACGAAGATACGGATGTGGAGTTATGATGCGATGAAAATGGCTAAAAATATGCAACTATTCGGGACTTGAACGAATTGGGGTAGAAGAAGTCAACCGAGGTCACGGACGACGAGGACGGCTGGGATCTCGCTGAGGGAGGCCGGAGGAGGCGAGGATAGGCGGCGTGAGGTGACCTCGGGCCGGATCCGGCCGGATCCGGCCGTGGCGCGCGGAGGCCTTGTGAGGCCAGGCCGGGGGGCAGCCTCGGCGAGGCAAGTGGGCGGCCAGCCAGGAGGCCAACCGGGCGTGTGAGGCGCCAGCCGGAGGAGAAGGCGGAGCGGAGGCGGGCGTCGTAGAACCTGGCCACAGGCCGGCGGCGACAGAGACTCAGGCGAGCCGGCGGCGAGCAGCCTGTGGCCGGACGGGCGGACCAGTGTGGCGTATGAGCCCCATGGGCGGATCTGGCAGCTGAGCCTGCAGCGGAGATGGCGGCGGGCGGCGTGGTGAGCCGGAATGGTGGCTGGTCGGACATGTCCGGACGTGGGACGGACGCGTCCGTCGGCGCTAGGAGGAGGAAGGCTAGGGTTTGGACCGCGAATTTTTGGGGGAAGACACATATTTATAGGTAAAGGGAGCTAGGAGAGTTCAAATGAGGTGCGGTTTTCGCCCACGCGATCGTGATCGAATGACCGAGAGCATGGAGAGGAGTTTGCTGGGTTTTGGGCCACTTTGAAAGGGGTGTTGGGCTGCAAAGAGAAGGAGGCTTTTGCGGTTACCCGGTTAACCGTTGGAATACCAAACGACCTCCAAATGACCCGAAACTTGACAGGCGGTCTACCGGTGCTATACCAAGGCCGCTTGGCAAACCTCGGTCCATTCCGAGACCGTTTAACACCCGCACATGAAAAGAGGTAAAAGGGGCGCCGGAGACATAGGAGTGCGGATTGCAAAAGCAGACAGCAGGGAAAATGCTCGGATGCATGAGACGAACACGTATGCAAAATGAAATGCACATGATGACATGATATGAAATGCAGATGATGACATGGCAACGACGGCGAATAACTGGAAGACACCTGGCGCATCGAATCCGGGGCGTTACAACACTCCTCCACTAACAAGAGATCTCGTCCCGAGATCTTAGGACCGAGACGTAAGGGAAAAGGGATGATGTGGAACAAAAAACTTAAGAGAAGAAGCAAAGAATCGAGAGCACTCGAGAAGAAAAGAGGAACGACGAGAGCATGGAGAATCGAAAGCTCACGGAAATTAGATAGACTATGAAAGCACTCGTTCTAACCGGAGTGGTTAGAATGAGAAAAGAAACGAATAAGACTGAAAGGATTTAGGCAGCACACCGGTTGAACAAGGAAAGAATAGAACATGAGCTTCAGAAGATGGAATGACACTTGACGAGATAAACAACGCAATGCCGCCGGAAGAATTGAATGAATTTGAATGAAAAGAACTTAGAAGGAAGGATTGAGTGGATTTGAATATCTGAGAAGAACAAAGAAATGCAAAACTCCAATTCTAAAGAATACGGAGAATTAATTGCACTTCGAGAAGCAAGAAGGAAAGATACTTGAGCTCCACCAACAAAATCTTGATGAACTCTTGAAGAAAAGAGTAAATCATGAAAAACCACCATGAAGAACTCCGGTAGCAAAAGGATGATGAGATGGAATGAAGGATGAAAGAATAAGATGAGCCTTGCGATGATTTAGACGGAGGTTCCGACGAGATGGTCGAGTAAATTTGAACTCCGGAAAAGAAAGATGAAAACACTTGGAACTAGAATTTATTCATCAAGAACAAACTCCGAAGGAAGGGATTAAACACTTCGAGGAAATAAGAATAAGATTTATTGTATGCTTATCCTTCATCAAATTAAATTGATGACAAGAAATGGATTTGGCATAATACTTATTCTCGTTGAAAAAGGATTAAGGGGAAACATCGCACAAAACTTGAGAAAGTCTTCATCAACCACCGGTAGGATTCGAAAGAACGAATGAATTAAAATGATAATCAAGGAAAAAGAATCTTGAACGAGCCACCGTAAGAATTTGAAAATGACTGATGAAAGAGACTGAATCTCCGGGAAGAATTAGAAGAACCAATAAGCAAGAGGGGATTTAGATGCAAAAGAACAAGGAGGTCACAATCTGATTAAAGAACACTTGAACGAAGCACCGCGATAAATAGAGAACGATGACTGGAATGATGGCCTCCGGTGAAAAGAAATAGAAATCAACTTCTGAAATACTCCGGATGGATGAAAAGAATTGCACTGGCTGAAACAAATTGATAGGATAACATCGAGCTAGCACCACAAATCCTCGGGAGAACGGACAAGATTTAGGGAAAACTCTACTTGATCTTCAAATGATGACGAGAAACACCACCAAAATTGCTAAGGCACTCCGGGAGAATGAAAAGCGAAGAGGTTGAGCCAACAATGAAAATAATTTGAAAACTATCTTGGAGATGGCATCTGACTGATGAAATTCATTCTTACGTCAGACTTGAAAAGAATTGAGAATAACTCCGGGGGAATTAGAAGAGTCAGGTAAGATCCTGGGAAAAGACCTGTGGGTTATGGGCCCACTAAAGAAAAACACCGTTGGAAAGGATTGTTGAAGAGATAGGTGATGCACCGGAACAATTGAAATATTTGAATGATGTGACAACCTCGAATTAGTTGGAACACAGACGAATCTCCTGAGATGACTTGAGCACTCCGGAAGGATAAACTGGCGAGAGGCGAACGAGCAAGGGGAAAACATTTGAGCCGAGGAAAAGAATATGATCGAACCAAGAAAATTGAGTTGAAATCCACCGGAAAGAAAGGGATGCAGAGTGACGAACGAGACGACAATTCACCGGTTGAAATGATTGACGAA
Organism: Aegilops bicornis; assembly: GCA_021605145.1. Classification (NCBI taxonomy): domain Eukaryota; kingdom Viridiplantae; phylum Streptophyta; class Magnoliopsida; order Poales; family Poaceae; genus Aegilops; species Aegilops bicornis. Next base: position 136,910,310 of record CM038671.1, read on the forward strand.
AGACTGAAAAGGCTCCGCACGAATGAGATAGATGGTCGAGAGAGACTCAGACTCCAGAAAGAAAAGGGGTGGGAGGGCGGGAAAAACAAAGGCAACTCGGGAGGGGAAACGACGAATATCTTGAAGAGAAAAACACCGATTGAAAACATTGAGGAAAGAAAGCAAAGACTTCGTACGAGTAGGATGGATACTCGATTACAGACTCCGGTTTCGAGAAGAAGAAGGGTGGGTGGGTGGGAAAAAAAACAAGGACAACTTCGGACAAGGAAAAAACAACGACGGAGGAGGAAGAACTGAGGATTGAACTTGACAAAGATGAAGATGGTCGAGTCGACTTGACGAGAAATGCACCGGATAAAAGAGCTGAGGACCAACGATCGGAAAACCAACTGCGTGATCCTAAAGAAAAATTTGAAGGGGAAGAGGAGTAGTTCAAAGCACCTACATCAAGATTCCTCACCAGAGCGACGAAGGGGCTGAGGAGTAAAAAGAATTCCTACTCTCCGATATAACTAGACTCCGAAAATAGTTTCTTCTAAACTCAACAACGGCCAAACTACACGATCAATCAAGGGGGCTCCTAGGGTCGGTCGAGGCTATGATACCAACTTGTCACGCCCAATATGCGACCCTATCCAAAAGGAACTCGACGGTCCCACCAAGGATAGACCCGCATATTGAAACGCTTTTGCAAGATGGATATCATTACATCAACATTACATAATAGTGGGGATACATCCAATACATACAATGTCACATGAATACAACAATACAACAACATCAACATCCGACTACGGATGAAACATAAACAGAAACTCAAACGACATCCACCCTGCTAGCCCAGGCTGCCGACCTGGAACCTATCCCCTGATCGAAGAAGAAGCAGAAGAAGAACTCCAATACAAGCAAACATCGCTCTCGCGTCAAGATCATCGCACAACCTGTACCTGCAACTGTTGTGTAGTAATCTGTGAGCCACGAGGACTCAGCAATCCCATTACCATGGGTATCAAGACTAGCAAAGCTTAAAGGGAAAGGAAGGGGTAAGGTGGTGAGGTTGCAGCAGCGACTAAGCATATATGGTGGCTAACCAATGCAAATGAGAGCGAGAAGAGAAACAAAGGAACGGCCGTCAACTAGTAATGATCAAGAAGTGATCATGAACTCCTACTTACGTCAGACATAACCCAGAAACCGTGTTCTCCTCTCGATCAACCCCGAAAAGAGACACTCACGATTACGCATTACGGTTGGTGTATTTTAGAAGAGTTTGCTTCAAGTTTACTACAACCGGATATTAACAAATTCCCATCGCCACATAACCGCGGGCACGGCTCTCGAAAGTTTATACCCTGCAGGGTGTCCCAACTTAGCCCATGATAAGCTCTCGCGATCAACGAAGGATATTCCTTCTCCCGGGAAGACCCGATCAGTCTCGGAATCGGCTACAAGACATTTCGACAGCAATAAAACAAGACCAAAGAAAGCCGCCCGATCGCCCGACAATCCCGATAGGAGCTGCACATATCTCGTTCTCGAGGCAACACGGATGAGACATCCTACGAGTAAAACCAAACCTCGAGTTTCCCGAGGGGCCCCGCGATCTACTCGGTTCGAACCAAAGACTTAGAGAAGCAACGGCCGGGGGGCTACAATACAGATGACCCTTGGGTTAATTACTCCCAAGGGAAAGGTAGGTAGTGGTGAGGCAAATGGTAAAACCAATGTTGGGCCTTCTTTGGAGGAGTCTTATTCAAAGCGAACTGTCAAGGGTCCCATAAATCACCCGACCGCGTTAGGGACGCAAAATCCGGGAACATAATACCGATATGACGGAAACTAGGGCGGCAAGAGTGGAACGAAACACCAGGCATAAGGCCGAGCCTTCCACCCTTTACCAAGTATATAGATGCATTAATAATATAAGATATATTGTGATATCCCAACAAGTAAACATGTTCCAGCAAGGAACAACATCTCCATGTTCCAACAAGGAACAAACTTCATCTTCACCTGCAACTAACAACGCTATAAGAGGGGCTGAGCAAAGCGGTAACATAGCCAAACAACGGCTTGCTAGGAAGGATGCAAAAGGTTAGAGGCTGACATGGCAATTTGGGAGGCTTGAGCAGCAAGTAATAGGTAACGCGGCATAGCGATAGAACGAGGCAACTAGCATAGCAATGATAGTAGTGAGATCCAGGGTAGCGGTCATCTTGCCTGAAATCCCGCTAGGAAGAAGAACGAGTCCATGAAGAAGATGAAGCCATGAAGACGAACCAAGCGTAGACGAACGAATCCTCACGATCGCAACAAAACAGGAACTAACAAGAAGAAGCACACAACATGGTAAACACACCACGAATAAACAAGGCATGATGCACAACAAGCATGATGCATGACCAAGCTACATGAAGCTACTCATGGAAAGAGATGATGCAAACAAGAGCAACACATCAAGGCAAGTTTAAATGAGGCCGGGAACAACATATAACAATTCCAGAAGTCCTCATATGCAAATTTCGAAATTGGTCCAGATCTGAATAAACCTTAAGTTCAAATTGTTAAACAGCAAGTTAAGATGCACCACGATGATCTACACGAAATTCTAGTCAAGTTACATATAAAGTTCATTAGATTCGGAGTTACGGCCTATAAGATATGAGCAAAACAAGTTAAACATGGCATTGATGCAAAATGCATACAAACATCAAGCAAACACCTCAAAACAAGGATTCAACATGATAATATGAAACTACATGCAAAACAAGCAAGTTTCGTATAGAGCACACTCAAAACGGAGCAACGGTTCAACACATACACCCTATACAAGTCATGACAACAATCTGACCAAAACAGCAACTAGGCATATTGCAAGCATCAAAACAACAAGCTACAACATCTTAACATAAGAACAAAAGGCATGGGCTTGATGTACAGGTAACGCATGACAAAACATGAACACTCAGCTATCTCGAGAAATCACTAGAACATGCTCAAAATGACATGGCAAGATTGCAAATAATAACAGTTCAGACTTTAGCAGAAAATAACATCAGGTTGCAATGTTTAGAGCTATCAAACAACACGTTATAGGAACTTATCATGGAAAATAAAGGCATGGCATAATACTAATAAATGCATAGAACAAATGTCCTTTACTGACCATGAGCCAAAAAGGATCAGAAAATATGATGGCACCCATGTAAACATGGCAAGTCATATTACAGATTCATACATGGCAGAAACAACAATAAGTAGGCATGTTGGTGAGCTTGAACCACTCACCACAGAGCAATAAATGGCATGGAAAGACAATTCACAGTAAGAAGACATGGCATAGAAGCTATACATGGCAAGAACAACATCATAGCATGCACGGATCAACTACAACAACCTTGGCAACATTGAATAACATGCAAACAATCTGCCAGAAAACATTTTATAGCAAAAGTAGAGCTCGATTGACTCAAGCTATGGCACTCCATAATTGCAAGAAAGGGCATGGATGGATATATCAAGACATTTATAACAAAACATCCTTACTGAAGTATCTCAAAATATGCATGGATCTCTCGGTAGCTTCAAGTTAACATGGCAACAAAATATAACAGAATCTGCCAGGAAAACAGCAACAGCAAGTACCCTACTTAACAAGCTTGATGCACTCACTACACAACTCACAAAAATATATGGAAACAACCCCTAGAAAGATGGCATGGCATATTACAAAACACATGTAGAACTCAAGTTCATAGGATGCACACATCAATCATGGCAAAAATGACAAAAGTGCATGTTCTGATAAGAATCTGAAGCTAACATCACATAGCCCTCTTCTAACAGTACTTCGGGCATCAAGATGAGCTTAAATGAAAATGATGCAATGAGATGAAATGGTCTACTCATTGAGGCGAACAATTCGACATATTACACGCCCAAAACGGAGCTACGGATGCAGAGTTATGATGCGATGAAAATGGATAAAAATATGCAACTATTCGGGACTTGAACGAATTCGGGGGGTAGAAGAAGGCAACCGAGGTCACGGACGACGAGGACGGCTGGGATCTCGCCTGAGGGAGGCCGGAGGAGGCAGGGATAGGCGCCGGCGAGGTGACCTCGGACCGGATCCGCCCGGAGCCGCCCGGCGGCGGGCGCGGGAGGCGCGGGAGGCCGGGCCGGAGGCGGCAAGGCCCGGCGAGACGAGCAAGGGCGGCGGCCACAGGAGGCGCTGCCACCGGGCGGCGCAGGGAGGTGCCCGTGCCGGAGGAGAAGGCGGCGGGAGCGAGGCGTTACGGGCGGGCACGGCCAAGGGAAGCCGGCCGGCATGACGGCTCCGGCGGGCGGGCTGGCCAAGCGAAAGCACGACGGCTGGCCGGACCAAGGCGGGCGGCGGCGGGCTGGCCCATGGGCCGGATCTGGGCAGCATGGGCGGCGGAGATGGCGGCGGCGGGCGACGTGGTGAGCCCGGAATGGCTGGGGCGCGGGTCGGACATGTCCGGACGTGGGACGGACGCGTCCGTCGTCGCTAGGAGGAGGAAGGCTAGGGTTTGGACCGCGAATTTTTGGGGGAAGACACATATTTATAGGTAAAGGGAGCTAGGATTGTCCAAATGAGGTGCGGTTTTCGCCCACGCGATCGTGATCGAACGACCGAGAGCATGGAGAGGAGTTTGCTGGGTTTTGGGCCACTTTGAAAGGGGTGTTGGGCTGCAAAGAGAAGGAGGCTTTTGCGGTTACCCGGTTAACCGTTGGAGTACCAAACGACCTCCAAATGACCCGAAACTTGACAGGCGGTCTACCGGTGCTATACCAAGGCCGCTTGACAAACCTCGGTCCATTCCGAGACCGTTTAACACCCGCACATGAAAATAGGTAAAAGGGGGCGCCGGGAGACATAGGAGTGCCGGATTGCAAAACGGGCAACGGGGAAAATGCTTGGATGCATGAGACGAACACGTATGCAAAATGAAATGCACATGATGACATGATATAAAATGCAGATGATGACATGGCAACGACGGCGAATAACTGGAAGAGACCTGGCGCATCGAATCCGGGGCGTTAAACTCCCCCTCCCCCTTGCGATGCCGCCGTCCCTTCCCATGACCCGCTCCTGGGGCGACGGCTCGGGGCGCCCCACACGGCCCCTGGAGGACCCTCGTCCGTCGGGGCGCGCCTCGCCGGAGGGCCAGCGGCTGGCCGACCTTCGCCGCCGGTGGCCAACCCTAGCTGGCGGCGCTTGCGTCGGTCTGTGGCCGCGTCGCGCGTCGTTCCCGCCGCGTGACCTCCGCCGTTCCCCCTCCCATGACGCCGCGGTCTCCGCCCGCGATTCTCGGTGCTCGCCGCCCGCCATGACCGTCGCTCGGCTGGCCGCGTGAGGCAGCTCCCGGTGCGGGCCGATAGCAGCTCCACCCCCCGGGATAGCCGTCGCGACCGGCCCCGCTCCCCCTCTCCCGCGCGTCGAAATGGGCGGTCCTCGTCGCCCCCTCGGGTCGCGCCCTCCGACGCCGCGGCCACTAGCCGGTACCAGCCCCCCAAGACCCAGCCGAGCCATCCTCCGGGCAATGGTGGCCCCGGAGCCCGCGGCCGCCAAGGCGCCAAGAAGAAGAAGAAGAGGGGCGCCACCCGAACCCCCTCCTCCACGGCTCAGGCTCCCGCGTCCTTGGCCGCGCTCAACTCCGGTCTCCCTCGCGACCCTCCTTCGTGCTTCAACTGCGGTGTTGTCGGCCACTACCAGGTTGAGTGCCCCAACCCGCCGACGTGCTACCTCTGCAAGGAGTGGGCCATCCCGCGGCTCTCTGCCCGGACCGACCGATGACGGAGGAGCTCATGATGTACGGCCACGGCATCGAGGGCCTCGGATTCTTCCACATCGAGGTGGAGGACGTCCCCCCTCTGTCTCCGTCGCTCCTTGCTGTCGTGACCATCGTGGGGGCCAGGGTCGCTTCACCAGAGATGATCGAGGCGGAGCTTAACCACCTCTGTCGTCGCGTCTGGGACTGGCAGGTGACTCCGACCTCGGATAGCTCCTTCACTGTGGTCTTCCCCTACGCTCTCAGCCTGGGCCTCTGCACCCGTAGCGACGACATCACCCTCGCCCTCAACAAACTCGTCGTCAACATCTCTGAGCCCCTGTTGGACCCCAAGGCGGTTGTCGTGCTGGACACTGCTTGGATCCTCATAACGGGCCTTCCCGACATCGCCCGCTCTGAGAAGGTGATCTGGAGCATGTCCAAGCTCCTGGGCAAGGTTGTGGTGGTGGATGAGCTCTCCCTCCGCAAGGAGGAGGAGGTTCGTGTCAAGGTCAAGTGCTTGGATTCCTCCACCCTCCGTGCCACCGTTCGAGTGTTCTTCAACGACCAGGGATTCGACCTCAAGATCTACCCCGAGCCTCCCAACCACGTCGGCCGCCGTCGACACCTCGATGATGGCCACTTTGGTGGGGGCGGCACGGACCCTCGGGACAACTCCCACTACCGCTGTCCGCGCCCCTCCTGCCACGAGGATCCGGAGGACGACGACGAGCGCTCTGGCCGCAGCCGCTCCCCCTCTCAGGACCCCTCCCCATCTCCAGGGCGTGGGGGCGCGGGTGCGGGCCGGTCGCGTGGGTTGGCCCTCTCCTCCGAGGCCGCCCCATCCACATTGCATGTCTCCTCTCCCTCCTCTTCGGCTAAGCTCAGCGACATCTCCAGCGTCAGCCTCCTCGTCCTCCCGGCATCTTTGCCACGCTCGCTGTGCGTCCTTCCCGTGGTGGCCACGGCCCCCTCGTCTCCGGCCTCGGCTTCTTTGTTGCTTCCGGCCTCGCCGACTTCGGTGCCTCCCCCCTCGGATCCCCCCCGAGGGACCCCCCTGGGGCGGATGCGCCGCCGCCTCCAGCCTCCCCCCCAGCTCCCTCCCCGGCTCCGGTTGACGACGCGTCGGCCCCGGATCCGCCGGCCCCGGACCCACCCTCTCCTCAGGCGGAGTCTGGTGCCCGTCTGATCCCTCCGGCGCCTGCTTCCCCGACTCGTCTGTTGCTGGTGGCCTCCGAGGAGGTGGTCACCCCCGTCGCCTCCCACCCGCCTCAGTCGGTGTCCTACGTCCGTCGGGCTCGAGCCTCGTCGACCCCGGTGACGGCTTCCCGCCGCAGCGCCCGGCTCGACGCGGATCGCCCCGCCGGCCTCCCGCCACCGTCCATCTCTGAGCGGGCTGAGATCTGGGCTGCGGCCCGGAACCTCGAGACAGGTGCGACCGACATCCCTTCCAGTTCTTCAAGCTGCTCTTTTTCTGCTCTCGAAGCTGTCCCGCTCGGCCGCCTTGCCAAGGTGGCCCTAGACTCGGTCGTAGTTTTCTGGTGGGAGGTTGGCCCCCCCCTTGGAGTAGATTGCGGCTATCCAGGCCCGCGAGATCCTTCACGGGAAACTCGCCGAGACTCGGGCCCGCCTCCTGCGCACCCCGGCACCCCAGCCCACTGGGACGCCGGTCGAGGAGATTCGTGGCTTCCACCGTCCTGGGGTCAAGCAGCCCCTCAATGGCGGTTTATATGCGCGCCCTTTTCTGGAACATTCGCGGCTTCGGCCATGACGGCCGCCGCCGCCAGCTAGTTGAGTACATCCGGGACAAGCACATCGACATCATCGCCATCCAAGAAACCATGTGCACGGATTTCTATATCCCCGAGCTTGACAGCCTTAGCTCCCACCTGTTCGCCTGGCATTGGCTCCCTTCTAGTGGGAACAATTGCCACTCGGGTGGCATCCTCTTAGGTGTTAAGGATGCCACCTTTGAGGTGGGAGGTATGGATCGGGGTGAGTTCTTCATTAGTATGGAGATCTTCGAGCGTGCGCTCAACTTCAAATGGGAGGTCATCATCGTCTACGGACCGGCGGATCACAGCCGCTCCCCGACCTTCCTCGCTGAGCTGCAGCAGAAGATCTCCGCTTCCCCCCTACCTGTTGTGGCGGGTGGTGACTTTAACCTCATCCGCTCCCCGGATGAGAAGAACAATGACCGGGTTAATCGCCCCGGATGCAGATGTTTAACGACTGCATCGCGGAGCTTGGCCTCCGTGAGCTCGAGCGCACGGGGGCCCGGTTCACCTGGACTAACCGCCAGGCGAACCCGACGCGGTCTGTCCTAGACCGCGTCTTAGTTTCCCCGGAATAGGAACTCAGATGCCCCTGGCCTCGGTTCAGGCTATTACCAGGATCGGCTCTGATCATGTCCCTCTCCTCCTCTCCCCTGCTGATGAACGCCCCCCCATTTCCCGGGCGGTTTCGGCTCGAGCTCTTCTGGCTCAACCAAGCCGGGTTCCACGAGGCTGTTACGGCTAAGTCGACCGCCGCGCGCAACTCCCCCCACCGCGCCATGTCCGCGGTCGACTCCTGGCAGTTTTGCGCCAAGCTAGCCCGCCAGTTTATGAAGGGCTGGGGCACGAATCTCGGTCGTGATATCCGTGAACATAAGAAGGCCCTCTTGAGCGCCATCCAGGCCCTGGACGCCCGTGCTGACTCATCCGGGATCTCCCCGGATGAGTGGATGTTGAGATATGATCTCGAGGACCAGCTTTCGGTCATTTACGTCGACGAGGAGGCCTACTGGCGGTCGCGGCACCCAACGGTGGGTGTGAAGGAAATATGCCCTAGAGGCAATAATAAAGTTATTATTTATTTCCTCATATCATGATAAATGTTTATTATTCATGCTAGAATTGTATTAACCGGAAACATGATACATGTGTGAATACATACACAAACATATAAGTCACTAGTATGCCTCTACTTGACTAGCTCATTAATCAAAGATGGTTATGTTTCCTAACCATAGACCATGTGTTGTTATTTGATTAATGGGATCACATCATTAGGAGAATGATGTGATTGACATGACCCATTCTGTTAGCCTAGCACTTGATCGTTTAGTATATTGCTATTGCTTTCTTCATAACTTATACATGTTCCAGTAACTATGAGATTATGCAACTCTCGTTTCCCGGAGGAACACTTTGGGTGCTACCAAACGTCACAACGTAACTGGGTGATTATAAAGGAGTACTACAGGTGTCTCCATAGGTACATGTTGGGTTGGCGTATTTCGAGATTAGGTTTTGTCACTCCGATTGTCGGAGAGGTATCTCTGGGCCTTCTCGGTAATACACATCACATAAGCCTTGCAAGCATTGCAACTAATAAGTTAGTTGCGAGATGATGTATTACGGAACGAGTAAAGAGACTTGCCGGTAACAAGATTGAACTAGGTATTGGATACCGACGATCGAATCTCGGGCAAGTAACATACCGATGACAAAGGGAACAACATATGTCGTTATGCGGTTTGACCGATAAAGATCTTCGTAGAATATGTAGGAACCAATATGGGCATCCAGGTTCCGCTACTGGTTATTGACCAAGAATAGTTCTAGGTCATGTCTACATAGTTCTCGAACCCGTAGGGTCCGCACGCTTAACGTTATGATGACAGTTTTATTATGAGTTTACAAGTTTTGATGTACTTAAGTTTGTTCGGAGTCCCAGATGTGATCACGGACATGACGAGGAGTCTCGAAATGGTCGAGACATAAAGATTGATATATTGGAAGCCTATATTTGGATATCGGAATGGTTAGGGTGAAATCGGGATTTCTTAGGAACACCGGGTTACCGGAACCCTCCGGGGGTTAATGGGCCTTAGTGGGCCATATGGGAGAAGAGGAGGGCGGCCAGGGGCAGGTCGCGCCCTCCCCTAGTCCGAATAGGACAAGGAGGGGGGGCGCCCCTTCCTCTTTCCCCTTCCCCTTTCCTTCTCCAACAAGGCAAGAGGGGGGAGTCCTACTCCGGTGGGAGTAGGACTCCTCCAGGCGCACCCATGGGGGCCGGCCGCACCTCCCCTCCCTCCTTTATATATCTGAGGGGGGAGCACCCGAACACACAAGTTGATCTACGGATCGTTCCTTAGCCGTGTGCGGTGCCCCTTCCACCATATTCCACCTCGGTCATATCGTCGCGGAGTTTAGGCGAAGCCTGCGCTGATAGAGCATCATCATCGTCACCACGCCGTCGTCTTGTGGAACTCATCCCGACGCTTTCTTGGATCGGAGCCGGGATCGCCATCGAGCTGAGCGTGTGCTGAACTCGGAGGTGCCGTGCGTTCGGTACTTGGATCGGTCGGATCGTGAAGACGCGTCTGACTACATCAACCACGTTGTCATAACGCTTCCGCTTACGGTCTACGAGGATACGTGGACAATACTCTCCCCTCTCGTTGCTATGCCATCACCATGATCTTGCGTGTGCGTAGGAAATTTTTTGAAATTACTACGTTACCCATCAGTGGCATCCGAGCCTGGTTTTATGCGATGATGTTATATGCACGAGTAGAACACAAGTGAGTTGTGGGCGATACAAGTCATACTGCTTACCAGCATGTCATACTTTGGTTCGGCGGTATTGTGAGATGAAGCGGCCCGGACCGACATTACGCAGCGTCACGCTTCAGCGAGACTGGTTTCACCGCCGCGAGCACTCGTTGCTTAAAGGTGACTGGCGGGTGTCTGTCTCTCTCACTTTAGTTGAACCGAGTGTGGCTACACCGGTCCTTGCGAAGGTTAAAACAGCACCAACTTGACAAACTATCATTGTGGTTTTGATGCGTAGGTAAGAACGGTTCTTGCTCAGCCCGTAGCAGCCACGTAAAACTTGCAACAACAAAGTAGAGGACGTCTAACTTGATTTTGCAGGGCATGTTGTGATGTGATATGGTCAAGACGTGATGCTATATTTTATTGTATGAGATGATCATGTTTTGTAACCGAGTTATCGGCAACTGGCAGGAGCCACATGGTTGTCGCTTTATTGTATGAAATGCAAACGCCATGTAATTGCTTTACTTTATCACTAAGCGGTAGCGATAGTCGTAGAAGCAATAGTTGGCGAGACAACGATGCTACGATGGAGATCAAGGTGTCGCGCCGGTGACGATGGTGATCACGATGGTGCTTCGGAGATGGAGATCACAAGCACAAGATGATGATGGCCATATCGTATCACTTATATTGATTGCATGTGATGTTTATCCTTTATGCATCTTATCTTGCTTTGATTGACGGTAGCATTTTAAGATGATCTCTCACTAAAAATTATCAAGACGTGTTCTCCCGAGTATGCACCGTTGCCAAAGTTAAATGCGTGCCCAGACACCACGTGATGATCGGGTGTGATAAGCTCTACGTCCATCTACAACGGGTGCAAGACAGTTTTGCACAAGCAGAATACTCAGGTTAAACTTGACGAGCCTAGCATATGCAGATATGGCCTCGGAACACGGAGACCGAAAGGTCGAGCATGAATCATATAGTAGATATGATCAACATAGTGATGTTCACCATTGAAAACTACTCCATCTCACGTGATGATCGGTTATGGTTTAGTTGATTTGGATCACGTGATCACTTAGATGACTAGAGAGATGTCTGTCTAAGTGGGAGTTCTTGAGTAATATGATTAATTGAACTTAAATTTATCATGAACTTAGTACTGATAGTATTTTGATTATCTATGTTTGTAGATAGATGGCTCGTCTTTGTTGTTCCGTTGAATTTTAATGCGTTCCTTGAGAAAGCAAAGTTGAAAGATGATGGTAGCAATTACACGGACTGGGTCCGTAATTTGAGGATTATCCTCATTGCTGCCTGAGAAGAATTATGTCATGGAAGCACTGGGTGCCAGAACTCTTTGCAGAACAACGCCGAGAAGTTGTGAGCGTCTGGCGAGCAAAGTCGATGACTACTCTATAGTTCGGTGTGCCATGCTTTACGGCTTAGAACCGGGTCTTCAACGACGTTTTGAGCGTCATGGAGCATATGAGATGTTCCAAGAGTTGAAGTTAATATTTCAAGCAAATGCCGGATTGAGAGATATGAAGTCTCCAATAAGTTCTATAGCTGCAAGATGGAGGAGAATAGTTACTGTCGGTGAGCTTATACTCAAAATGTCTGGGTATAATAATCACTTGATTCAACTGGGAGTTAATCTTCCGGATGATAGTGTCATTGACAGAATTCTCCAATCAATGCCACCAAGCTACAAGAGCTTCGTGATGAACTATAATATGCAAGGGATGACCAAAACAATTCCCGAGCTCTTCGCAATGCTAAAAGCTGCGGAGGTAGAAATCAAGAAAGAGCATCAAGTGTTGATGGTCAACAAGACCACTAGTTTCAAGAAAAGGGCAAAGGGAAGAAGAAGGGAACTTCAAAAGAACAGCAAGAAAGTTGCTGCTCAAGAGAAGAAACCCAAGTGCGGACCTAAGCACTGGCCGAGTGTTTCTACTACAAGCAAACTGGTCACTGGAAGCGGAACTGCCCCAGGTATTTGGCGGATAAGAAGGATGGCAAGGTGAACAAAGGTATATGTGATATACATGTTATTGATGTGTACCTTACTAGAGCTCGTAGTAGCACCTGGGTATTTGATCTTGGTTACATTGCTAATATTTGCAACTCAAAACAGGGACTACGGAATAAGTGAGCACTGGCCAAGGACGAGGTGACGATGCGCGTGGGAAACGGTTCCAAAGTCGATGTGATCGCGGTCGGCATGCTACCTCTACATCTACCTTCGGGATTAGTTTTAGACCTAAATAATTGTTATTTGGTGCCAGCGTTGAGCATGAACAATATATCTGGATCTTGTTTGATGCGAGACGGTTATTCATTTAATTCAGAGAATAATGGTTGTTCTATTTATATGAGTAATATCTTTTATGGTCATGCACCCTTGAAGAGTGGTCTATTTTTATTAAATCTCGATAGTAGTAATACACATATTCATAATGTCGAAGCCAAAAGATGCAAAGTTAATAATGATAGTGCAACTTATTTGTGGCACTTGCCGTTTAGGTCATATCGGTGTAAAGCGCATGAAGAAACTCCATCTTGATGGACTTTTGGAATCACTTGATTATGAATCACTTGGTACTTGCGAACCGTGCCTCATAGGCAAGATGACTAAAACACCGTTCTCTGGTTCTATGGAGAGAGCAACAGATTTGTTGGAAATCATACATACAGATGTATGTGGTCCGATAAATGTTGAAGCTCGTGGCGGATATCGTTATTTTCTCACCTTCACAGATGATTTAAGCAGATATGGATATATCTTCTTAATGAAACATAAATCTGAAACATTTGAAAAGTTCAAAGAATTTCAGAGTGAAGTTGAAAATCATCGTAACAAGAAAATAAAGTTTCTACGATCTGATCGTGGAGGAGAATATTTGAGTTACGGGTTTGGTCTACATTCGAAAAATTGCGGAATAGTTTCGCAACTAACGCCACCTGGAACACCACAGCGTAATGGTGTGTCCGAACGTCGTAATCGTACTTTACTAGATATCGTGCGGTCTATGATGTCTCTCACCGATTTACCGCTATCGTTTTGGGGTTATGCTTTAGAGACGGCCGCATTCACGTTAAATAGGGCACCATCAAAATCCGTTAAGACGACTCCTTATGAACTATGGTTTGGCAAGAAACCAAAGTTGTCGCTTACGAAAGTTTGGGGCTGTGATGTTTATGTGAAAAAACTTCAACCTGATAAGCTTGAACCCAAATCGGAAAAATGTGTCTTCATAGGATACCCAAAGGAAACAGTTGGGTACACCTTCTATCACAGATCCGAAGGCAAGACATTCGTTGCTAAGAATGGATCCTTTCTAGAGAAGGAGTTTCTCTCGAAAGAAGTGAGTGGGAGAAAAGTGGAACTTGATGAGGTAACAGTACCAGCTCCCTTATTGGAAAATGGTTCATCACAGAAATCGGTTCCTGTGACACCTACACCAATTAGTGAGAAAGTTAATGATGATGATCATGAAACTTCAGGATCAAGTTTCTCTTGAACTACGTGGGTCAACTAGAGTAAGATCCGCACCAGAGTGGTACGGTAATCCTATTACGGAAGTCATGTTACTTGACCATGGTGAACCTACAAACTATGAAGAAGCGATGGTGAGCCCAGATTCGCATAAAATGGCTGGAAGCCATGAAATCTGAGATGGGATCCATGTATGAAAACAAAGTATGGACTTTGGTTAACTTGCCCGATGATCGGCAAGCCATTGAGAATAAATGGATCTTGAAGAAGAAGACTGACGCTGATGGTAATGTAACTGTCTATAAAGCTCGACTTGTTGCGAAAGGTTTTCGACAAGTTCAAGGGGTTGACTACGATGAGACTTTCTCACCCGTAGTGATGCTAAAGTCTGTCCGAATCATGTTAGCAATTGCTGCATTTTATGATTATGAAATTTGGCAAATGGATGTCAAAATTGCATTCTTGAATGGATTTCTAGAAGAAGAGTTGTATATGATGCAACCAGAAGGTTTTGTTGATCCAAAAGGTGCTAACAAAGTGTGCAAGCTCCAACGATCAATTTATGGTGCAGTGCAAGCTTCTCGGAGTTGGAATAAACGCTTTGATAGTGTGATCAAAGCATATGGTTTTATCTGAGACTTTTGGAGAAGCCTGTATTTACAAGAAAGTGAGTGGGAGCTCTGTAGCATTTACGATATTATATGTGGGCGACATATTATTAATTGGAAATGATATAGAATTTCTGGATAGCATAAAAGGATACTTAAACAAAAGTTTTTCAATGAAAGACCTCGGTGAAGCTGCTTACATATTGGGCATCAAGATCTATAGAGATAGATCAAGGCGCTTCATTGGACTTTCACAAAGCACATACCTTGATAAAGTTTTGAAGAAGTTCAAAATGGATCGGGCAAAGAAAGGTTTTTTACCTGTATTACAAGGTGTGAAATTGAGTCAGACTCAATGCCCGACCACAACAGAAGATAGAGAGAAAATGAAAGATGTTCCCTATGCTTCAGCCATAGGCTCTATCATGTATGCAATGCTGTGTACCAGACACAGCGTATGCTTAGCAATAAGCTTGGCGGGAAGGTACCAAAGTAATCCAGGAGTGGATCACTTTGGACAGCGGTCAAGAACATCTGAAATACACGAAAAGGACTAAGGAGATGTTTCTCGTATATGGAGGTGACAAAGAGCTAGTCGTAAATGGTTACGTCGATGCAAGCTTTGACAACGATCCGGACGATTCTAAATCGCAAGCTGGACATGTGTTTTTATTAAGCGGTGGAGCTGTCGGTTAGTGCAGTTCTAAACAAAGCATCGTGGCGGGATCTACATGTGAAGCGGAGTACATAGGCTGCTTGAAGCAGCAAATGAAGGAGTCTGGATGAAAGAGTTCATTTCCGATCTAGGTGTCATACCTAGTGCATCGGGACCAATGAAGATCTTCTGTGACAATCTTTGGTGCAATTGCCTTGGCAAAGGAATCCAGATTTCACAAGAGGACCAAGCATATCAAGAGACGCCTTCAATTCCATCCGGGACCAAGTCCGGTGGGAGACATAGAGATTTGCAAGATACATACGGATCTGAATGTTGCAGACCCGTTGACTAAGCCTCTTCCACGAGCAAAACATGATCAGCACCAAGACTCCATGGGTGTTAGAATCATTCTTGTGTAATCTAGATTATTGACTCTAGTGCAAGTGGGAGACTGAAGGAAATATGCCCTAGAGGCAATAATAAAGTTATTATTTATTTCCTCATATCATGATAAATGTTTATTATTCATGCTAGAATTGTATTAACCGGAAACATGATACATGTGTGAATACATAGACAAACATATAAGTCACTAGTATGCCTCTACTTGACTAGCTCATTAATCAAAGATGGTTATGTTTCCTAACCATAGACATGTGTTGTTATTTGATTAATGGGATCACATCATTAGGAGAATGATGTGATTGACATGACCCATCCCGTTAGCCTAGCGCTTGATCGTTTAGTATATTGCTATTGCTTTCTTCATAACTTATACATGTTCCGGTAACTATGAGATTATGCAACTCCCGTTTACCGGAGGAACACTTTGGTGCTACCAAAGCGTCACAACAATCGGGTGATTATAAAGGAGTACTACAGGTGTCTCCAAAGGTACATGTTGGGTTGGCGTATTTCGAGATTAGGTTTTGTCACTCCGATTGTCGGAGAGGTATCTCTGGGCCTTCTCGGTAATACACATCACATAAGCCTTGCAAGCATTGCAACTAATAAGTTAGTTGCGAGATGATGTATTACGGAACGAGTAAGGAGACTTGCCGGTAACAATATTGAACTAGGTATTGGATACCGACGATCGAATCTCGGGCAAGTAACATACCGATGACAAAGGGAACAACGTATGTCGTTATGCGGTTTGACCGATAAAGATCTTCGTAGAATATGTAGGAACCAATATTGGCATATGGTAGGAATGGAATATCTTGGCCTCAACACATGAGTAGGTGGTTCTCTCTCAGAAATGGTAAGTTGGAAGTGTAGGTTCAGTCTGATGGCTCTCTCCACGAATGAAGAGGAGGTGGAGGGGTATATATAGCCTCCACACAAAATCTAACCGTTACACACAATCTACCAAACTCGGTGGGACCGAATAGTTAAACTCGGTCGGACCGATTTAGTAAACCTAGTGACCGTTAGTGATTTTCGGTGGGACTGACATGCATCTCGGTGAGGCCGATATGGTTAGGGTTAGGGCATAACGTAATCTCGGTGAGACCGATTACACAAACTCGGTGAGACCGATTTTGGTAATTAGGTAACCAGAGAGTTGGTTAGGTAAACTCGGTGGGACCGATTTGCTCTTTTCGGTGAGACCAAAATGTTACCAAAAGGAAACAGAGAGTTTACATTGCAATCTCGGTGGGACAGATCGCTCACTTCGGTTAGACCGAAACGTTACAAAGGGAAACCGAGAGATTGCAACCCCATCTCGGTGAGACCGAGATCCCTATCGGTAAGACCGATTTGCTTAGGGTTTGTGGTAGTGGCTATGACTTTTGGAATCGGTGGCGCCGGATAGAAAGAATCGGTGTGACCGATTTTGGCTTTAGGTTTAGGTCATTTGTGGATGTGGGAAAGTAGTTGAGGGTTTTGGAGCATATCACTAAGCACATGAAGCAAAAGGCTCATTAAGCAACACCTCATCCCTTCTTGATAGTATTGGCTTTTCCTATAGACTCAATGTGATCTTGGATCACTAAAATGTAAAATGAAGAGTCTTGAGCTTTTGAGCTTGAGCCAATCCTTTGTCCTTAGTATTTTGAGGATCCACTTTCTTCATCCATGCCATGCCATTCATTGAGCTTTCCTGAAATAATAGTCTTGGAATAGCATTAGCTCAATGAGCTATATGTTGTTATGAATTACCAAAACCACCTAGGGATAGTTGCACTTTCAATCTCCCCTTTTTGGTAATTGATGACAACATATAGATCAAAGCTTCGACAAATGATAATAAAATTTAAATAACATCGTCGCTTTGAGAAGTATGTGATAAGCAAGAGCTCCCCCTAAATTTGTGCATAGTTTTAGATTTGCTTTGGACTGCAAATGCACAATGAACTAGGCTCATGGGTTACTCTTCCATGTCACATACATCTTGGTGGAGCGCTCAAAATAGTAAACAATGAATACATGCACTCATCACCAAGCATAGTGAGTGATCACATAAGATAGATAGGATAATGTCAAGCATGCATAAGTGTAGCTTATGATCAAACACATGATCATCAATGTCTCACAAACATAGTATCTCAACCAAAAGCAAACAAAGTTTGAAAAACCACCAAATAAAGCAAGAGAGAACAAAAGCAACACTCTATCTCTCGAAGCCTATGATCTATACATTTTTCTCCCCCTTTGGCAACAAGTTACCAAAAGATTCATAGAAAATGCATAGTGCTAGATCGACTCTCAGGCTTGATCTTCAGGTGGTGGTGTAGAGATGGATCCTTGGACGAAGACTTCAGTTGATGTAGATGGAGCTGGAGCTGATGTAGATGCTGGAGCTGGTGGCATTGAGGTTGTAGCTGGTGCAGATGAAGTTGCTCTTGTGTCAGAAACTGGCACAGCTGATGACCTATGGGCTCTAGGCACTCTGGCAAACACATTGGTTGTAGTCTTGCCCTTCCTCTCCTGCATGTCATCTTGTAGTTCCTCCACTGCAGTCTGAATCTCAGTTACGTTCACATCTAAGTTATAGAACTTTTGTTCTATAATTCTCTCCAGGCTCTCCTGGTTTTGAGTGAGGGTGGACAATCCCTTCTCAATCCTCAGGGTTGATGCTATCAAGTAACCAAGCTTCTCCTGCTTGTTCTTCAAGAAATACTCAGATGCCTCCTCTTGAGTTGGCATCTTGGCAGCCTTCTCCCTCTTTGCCTTCTCCTTCTTCTCCTGAGCTTGAACTGATTGTGGATCATCTTCATTCATGACGACCTCATTGTCCTCAAAGTCTGGATAAAGTGGACAGTGTTCCTTATCCAACTGATATTTTCCTGTGCCCATCTTTGAGTTTATCAGTTCTTGAATCTGAGGTGCATATCCACAGCTCCTCTTCTGATCTGTTGTAGTCCTCTTGATAGTTTCAATGATCAGGCTCATGACTTTAAACTTCTGTGGCACATCAAACACATGCAACATGTTGATGGCATGCCCTCTGATCATGTTATGGTCACCAGACTTGGGCAACAAAGTGTGCCTCAGAATCCAATTTATAGTTGGCAACCTTGACAGCAGATAGTGAACTGATCCAAACTTGTGAGTTGCTAATGCCTTGTTTGGAATTTCCTTGTACATGTGAGCCATTGAATTGTGATCCTTTTTCTTTTTGGCATAAATGTCTAAGTCATCCTCATTCTCCTCTAGGGCATTTATCAGCTTTTCCCACTCTTCAACAGTTGACTGGTACCTTGTATCTTCAGACATCCAAACAATTCTCCCATCTGGGTAAAAATGTGTTGTGGAGTAAAACTGCATGATAAGCTCATCATTCCAATTTGTGAGCTTTTGCCCGACAAAATCTGCAACTCCACAAGCAATAAAGTTGTCCTGCACTCCAGGATAGTGCTCTTCATTCTCCTTCATGTAGGTCCAGTCGACTCACCTCATATCACACACAATGGGCTTCTTGTCCAACAAGATTGTCTCATAGAAGTCCTGTTGTTCCTTTGTATGGAACCTGTAATCAACAGCAGTTCTTCTCCTTGAAGCATATGGATCTTCCATTCTCCACAATCTCAGCCCTGAATCCTTCCTGATTCTCATGTTCTCAGCCACAGGATGGGCATCATTGTGGTGCAGTATCTTTGGCTTGAGCTTCCTCGTAACTTGTCCTTCTTCATCTTCCTCATCAACCTCGAACCTTTGGGGCCTTGTTCTTCTCAATTTGAATACTCCTAGTATTCCTCTTTGGTGCAGACTTGGCCTTGGGGGCAGCTTTGGGTGCTTCCTTGGGCTTAGATGTGGCAGCCCCTGATCTAATAACATCACCCATAAGCTTTGGTGCCTTTGGTGCTGGTGCAGTAGGCTCTTCCTCTTCTTTCATCATGGAAGGCTTCCCAATTACTCTGGCCTTGGTCATCTTGACCCTTTCCTTCCTCTTCTTGCTCTCAGCAGCTGGTTCTTTGGGATCAGGATTTTCAGGCAGTTGAGTTGATGTTCTGGCCTTGGACATTGGTTGTCTTCCTGCAGGCCTTTTGATCTTCATGACCCTTTCCTTCTTGAGCACTTCTTTCTTGGAAGTAGCCTCATCTTCCTCAGCTTTGTAATCTTCATCCTCTGAATCTGAAGTTCTTTTCCTCCTTTGCCTAGTTGCAGCCTTAGGCAGGTTGCTAGGAGTACTTCACTCCCTTCATCTGAAGTTGAGGGACTAGTGCCCTCACTCAAGTTTATCTGCTCTTGACACATTACATTTGTCACTTTGATCGGACATACCGCAAAAGCTGACTTGACCTGTGAAGAGTTTATAGATGAGATAGAAAAGATGAGCATCACAAAATGCAGAGGTTTTTGCAAAAGAATGACTCAAAAGTTCAGTTTTAGTTTTCCATAGAAAGCATTTCGGATCCACCGATTTTCAAACTTGGTGATACCGAAGCAGTTTTGGAACCTAAACTGATGATCTCGGTTGGACCGAGTTTGATTCAGTGGCACCGAGGCTGCTAGGGTTTCACAGAATTCTCAAATCGGTTGCACCGATTAGTAAATCTCGGTCAGACCGAGAGTCACTTGTGCAATGGCATATGCCAAATCGGTGAGATCGAGTTTTTCAACTCGGTGGGTCCGAGATGGTTTCGGCGGAAACCTAAACCTAAAAATCTGAATCACATCTAGTCTATGAACTACTTTGGCTGGATAGATGAGTTGCTATCGTGGCAAGATTCAATATGAAAACAATGTGCTAGGAATCAGACGTGGATAGCACAAAGATCAAGTCCATACCCTAACTTGGCGGTGGACTTGCTACGGCGGCAACAGCTGGGACGAAATCCGTTGACGGCGGCGAAGACCAGCGACAGGGGGCTGGTGGCGACGAGGAGACGATCCGGAGACCACGATGGCAGAGCGAGCTGATGCGTGGGCGAAGGGTTTCGGAGAAATTTCCAAAATTTTGCCCGTGACTATATATAGCCCGAACCTGTCGGTGTGACCGAGTGGAACAACTCGGTGGCACCGAGATGCATATCTGTGTTCGATTCTGACAAATCGGTGAGACCGAAAAGTTCAAATCGGTTGCACCGAGATTGAAAACTCAGATCAACTTGATGATCTCGGTAGGACCGAAATGGTAGGATCGGTCAGACCGAGAATCACTAAGGGGTTTTGGAAGTTTAAGTCTATGACGAATCGGGGACTCCGAGTGCTCCTCACACAGAGTGGTTCGAATCTGACTTGATCAAATTTTGTGATGTAGCATGAATAGAGTTTGAGACGAGAAAAGCATGGATAGCTAAATAAGGTTCTTAGGCATTCTTGTCCATCCACTTGGCACAAAGAAAAGAAACCAAACAAGCAAAACAACAAGTGGATGTCCTTGAATTGAGTAAAATATGCACCAACATGCTCACACAATAAGATGGCAAATGAAATATGTAGCAAAGCATGCACAACCAATGTTAGCATCTATCAAACAATTGGTGATGACTAGGTCATCTATATATGAGTATATTGACTTAGGAGTCAAATGAGAACATTTGATCATAGGTCATACTCATCGTTTAAGCTCAAGTGGGGTTACCACTTTTACATAATGCATTAATGTGTTCACACCATTAGAGTTGCTTTGACTCAATTCTTAGAGTTAAGCTCCCCCTAGATGTGAGATCCCCCCTTAGAGGGATGAACTAACCTTGGGTTTTTTCGATGGTGACTTCATGTAGGTGTTGAAGATGTAGATGCTCAATGTTGATGTAGATCATTTGGAGCAATCCTTTGGAGTGAGTTGCACTTTCAACTTGCCTACATGGGTTAGTCCCACAAGGAACAAACAAGAATATCCATAGACATAGAGTGATGCACACACAAGATGATGTCCATGAAAACATTAGGTTACCTTGTCCCTTGCCTTACCAACATGAGGGTTTGTGACTCCTTGAACTAGTGCAAGATGTGAAAGTTGATTGCACTTGTTACGGCCAAAATGATATGAGTGAAGAATGTTGGCGGAGTCACCCTCAAGAACTCTCTAGTTCTTCTTCTTGGGATCCACATCATCTTGATGGGAATCCTTGGAGTTGTAGTTGTACTTGATGAAGTATAACTTGGCGTAGTCTTGGGGACCCACTCGAGCGAGGCTTTAGGTGCTTCTTCAAATGCATCAATCTCTTCTTGAAGCTTGTCCTTGCCTTTGTTCTTGTGGTCTTGTGGTGGAAGATCATCTTGAGCTTGTGTCCCCTTGAAGGAAGTAGGATCATACTTCTCTTGTTGAGGAACAAACTTCGTCTTGGCGTATTGATCTTCTTCCTAGTCAACTCCATTGGCGTTGAACTTTCGTTCAAAACCAACACCTTGATTCTTCCGGTGCCTTCCTTGCTTGCGTACAATTTCCTCAAATTGCTTACTCCCGGCAAGGCTCTTGTAAACACCTTTCTCTATAATTCCCTTCAATAAACTATTTTCTTGCTCAAGTGTAACTTGGCTAAGAGAATCATTAGTGGAATCAAGAGAACTACTAGAAGCAACAACATTGGATTTGACATTATTATTGTTACTACTAGAGGAAGTATCTTTCTTGTACTTGTCACTAGACTTGACTTGAGGCATGTAAGTAGATAAGAGTAAACGCTTGGCAATGTAAGAAGAACTTTTCTTGCGGAGATCATCATTGATTGCCTTTAAGAACTCATGCTCTTGCTCAAGATTGAGCTTTTCAAAGCGTAACTTCTCACGAGCCCTTAAAAGTTCTCGATGATCTTGAAGATAGTTTCATGAGCCAACTTAAGAGTGTTTAGTTCTTTAGTTAGAAGCTCAGTTTTCTCCTTATCATTGTCATTCGTTTGATTAGCATGATTAATTGACGTTTCATCATAGTATTCATCACTAGAGTTGTCAACAAGTAAATCATCATCACCTAGCAAGTCATCTCCATCACTAGTGAAATCAACGTACTCGGGATGTGTTACCTTTGGACCTTTGGCCATGAAGCATCTTCCAATTACTTCATTTGGTGAATCAAATATGTCGTAGGAGTTGGTTGACACAAGTGCTAGACCGGCAACACCTTCATCTTGAGTATGTTCGGAGTCGGAGTGATAGCTTCTCTCGGAGTGATTGTCGGAGTCGGAGCCGGAAACCCATTCACCAACATGAGCTTGATGTCTTTGTTTTGTGTAGCTCCTTGATGACTTGTCCTTCCTTTCCGAATCATTGCTTCTCCGTGAGGGTCTTTGTTCATAACGATCATCTCTACTCCTCCTCTCTCTTGGTGGTGATTCTTCTCTTTTGCTCCTTCTTCTTGGAGAATCTTCTCTTCTTTGTAGGGTGCCGTACACTCATTGGAGTAGTGTCCGGTCTCCCACAATTGTAGCAACGCGCTCTCGACTAGAAGATCTTTTGTCATTGTAAGACCTTGACTTGGAGCTTCTTTCTTTGCCTCTACTTTTGTAGAATTTGTTGAAGTTCTTCACCATTAAGCTCAGTTCTTCATTGAAGGTTGGTTTCTCACTTGATGATGTGGGGGCTTCACTTGAGGCTTTGTAAGCACCACTTGACTTGTTGTGAAGTTCCTCCTTGTCCTTGAGTGACATCTCATGAGCAACAATCCTTCCAATGACTTCCGTTGGCTTGAGAACTTTGTAGTTTGGCATCATTTGGATCAATGTGCACACGGTATCATACTTTCCATCCAATGCTCTTAGGATCTTCTTGATGATGAATTTGTCGGTCATCTCTTCACTCCCTAAGCCGACAATCTCATTTGTGATAAGAGCAAGCCTAGAGTACATTTCAGCGACACCTTCACCATCCTTCATTTTGAACTTGTCAAGCTGACTTTGGAGCACATCCAACTTGGATTCCTTGACGGATTCGGTACCTTCTTGCATGTGAATCAAAGTATCCCAAATTTCCTTTGCATTCTCAAGACGGCTGATTTTGTTGAATTCTTAGGGGTGCAATCCATTGAAGATGATGTCACATGCTTGAGCGTTGTATTGTAGCATCTTCAATTCTTCCGCATTAGCTTCACGGTTCGGTTCTCTCCCATCGAAAAATTCAGCTTGCAAGCCAATACAAATAATTGCCCAAACGGCGGGTTATGTCCAAGAATATGCATTTTCATCTTATGCTTCCAACTAGCAAAATTAGTACCATCAAAGTAAGGACCTCTACGGTGATAATTTCCCTCGCTAGACGCCATACTCTCCTAGGTTGTGAAACCAAGGCTTATGACCACCAAAAGCTATGGAAATCAAAGCAAATGGAGACCAAAGCTCTGATACCACTTGTAGGACCTTGAAGTATGTCTAGAGGGGGGGTGATTAGACTACTTGACCAAAAAAACTTAACCTTTTCCCAATTTTATAGTTTGGCAGATTTTAGCTATTTTAGGATAAGTCAAGCAATCATCACACAATTCAAGCAAGCATGCAAAGAGTATATAGGCAGCGGAAATTAAAGCATGCAACTTGCAAGAAAGTAAAGGGAAGGGTTTAGAGGATTCAAACGCAATTGGAACCACGGATGTTTTGGCGTGGTTCCGATAGGTGGTGCTATCGTACCTCCACATTGATGGAGACTTCAACCCACGAAGGGTAACGGTTCTTGTGAGTCCACGGAGGGCTCCACCCACGAAGGGTCCACGAAGTAGCAACCTTGTCTATCCCACCATGGCCGCCGCCCACGAAGGACTTGCCTCACTAGCGGTAGATCTTCACAAAGTAGGCGATCTCCTTGCCCTTACAAACTCCTTGGTTCAACTCCACAATCTTGTCGGAGGCTCCCAAGTGACACCTAGCCAATCTAGGAGACACCACTCTCAAGAAGTAACAAATGGTGTGTTGATGATGAACTCCTTGCTCTTGTGCTTCAAATGATAGTCTCCCCAACACTCAACTCTCTCTCATAGGTTTTGGATCTGGTGGAAAGATGATTTGAGTGGAAAGCAACTTGAGGAAGGCTAGAGATCAAGATTCATATGGTAGGAATGGAATATCTTGGCCTCAACACATGAGTAGGTGGTTCTCTCTCAGAAATGGTAAGTTGGAAGTGTAGGTTCGGTCTGATGGCTCTCTCCACGAATGAAGAGGAGGTGGAGGGGTATATATAGCCTCCACACAAAATCTAACCGTTACACACAATCTACCAAACTCGGTGGGACCGAATAGTTAAACTCGGTCGGACCGATTTAGTAAACCTAGTGACCGTTAGTGATTTTCGGTGGGAATGACATGCATCTCGGTGAGGCCGATATGGTTAGGGTTAGGGCATAACGTAATCTCGGTGAGACCGATTACACAAACTCGGTGAGACCGATTTTGGTAATTAGCTAACCAGAGAGTTGGTCAGGTAAACTCGGTGGGACCGATTTGCTCTTTTCGGTGAGACCGAAATGTTACCAAAAGGAAACAGAGAGTTTACATTGCAATCTCGGTGGGACTGATCGCTCACTTCGGTTATACCGAAATGTTACGAAGGGAAACAGAGAGATTGCAACCCCATCTCGGTGAGACCGAGATCCCTATCGGTAAGACCGATTTGCCTAGGGTTTGTGGCAGTGGCTATGACTTTTGGAATCGGTGGCGCCAGATAGAAAGAATCGGTGTGACCGATTTTGGCTTTAGGTTTAGGTCATTTGTGGATGTGGGAAAGTAGTTGAGGGTTTTGGAGCATATCACTAAGCACATGAAGCAAAAGGCTCATTAAGCAACACCTCATCCCTTCTTGATAGTATTGGCTTTTCCTATAGACTCAATGTGATCTTGGATCACTAAAATGTAAAATGAAGAGTCTTGAGCTTTTGAGCTTGAGCCAATCCTTTGTCCTTAGTATTTTGAGGATCCACTTTCATCATCCATGCCATGCCATTCATTGAGCTTTCCTGAAATAATAGTCTTGGAATAGCATTAGCTCAATGAGCTATATGTTGTGATGAATTACCAAAACCACCTAGGGATAGTTGCACTTTCACATGGTTGTCGATGCCCTTGCAGTCATCCTGGATAAGGCCAAAGCCTGCGGCCATATCCCGGGCGTCGTCCCCCACCTTGTGGACGGAGGATGGGTCTCCCTCCTCCAATATGCGGACGACACCATTGTCATGGTGGAGGGCTTCACGTTCGACATCGTCAACCTGAAGTTCCTCCTCCTGTGTTTCCAACAGATGTCGGGACTCACCATCAACTTTGACAAGAGCGAAGTGATGGTCCTCGGCTACACCCTGGATGAAGCTTTGTCCATTGCGGATCAGCTTAACTGTCGCCTGGGCACCTTCCCCACTACCTACTTGGGGGTGCCCATTAGTGACTCCAGACTCACCGTCGCGGATCTTCGCCCGACGGTGACTAGGATGCAGCACAGGATTGAACCCTGGAGGGGACGCTGGCTGTCGAAAGCGGCTAGGGTGATCCTAATCAACTCCTCACTTGCTAGCCTTCTCTGGTTTCTCATGAGCTTCTACAGCCTGCATGAGACCCTCCACCAGGAGGTGGCCACATACTAGTCGAGGTTCTTCTGGGCTGGCGAGGGCGACAAGCAGAAGTACCATATGGTGAGCTGGCCCGACATCTGCAAGCCCAAAGACCAGGGGGGGCCTTGGGATCATGTCTTCCCGATGCATGAACATTGACCTCCTGACCCGATGGCTGTGGCGTATTGCCAATAGGGAGGGAGGCCTTTGGCTCACCATCATCCATAATAAGTACCTCCGTGGCCAACCTCTTGCCTTTTGCCAATGTATGGGTGGTTCCCAGTTCTGGCAGTCCATGATCCAGCTTCTGCCCGTACTACGCATCGGCACATCCATCTCAGTTGGCTCCGGAGCCTCGACCTTGTTTTGGTTCGATCGCTGGCTAGGGGACGCCCCCGTGGCGGCGCGTTTCCCAGAACTTTTTGCCATTGCGGCTGCCCCCGGGTCTCTGTCGAGAAGGCCCTTATTGACTTAGGGCGTCTCGCCTTCCGGCGCCCCTTTGGCCCCCTTGAGGTGGCCACCTGGGATTCCCTCCTCCAAGGCATCGCACTTTTACCGATGGACGTGGCGGAGGACCGGGATGTTCTGTCCTGGCGCCTCGAGCCCTCTGGATGTTTCTCCACGAAGTCCCTGTACGGCGCCATTGCGCCCTCGACGGCCCCAGAGCCATTTAGCCTAATCTGGGACATCCGCCTCCCGCTGAAGATCAGGATCTTCCTATGGCAATGGATCCGTGGACGCCTCCCCTCTGGGGTTGAGGTCCTCAAGCACAATGGCCCGGGTGATGGGATGTGCCCCATCTGTGGCACAATTGAGGATGCTAACCACATATTTTTCTCGTGCCACTCTGCCCAGTCCCTTTGGGCATGCTTCCGCGAAACGATTGACGGACAGTGGTGTAATACCAACTTCCCCGGCCTGCTTGCCGAGCTTAACGCTTGCCCTGCTCGCTACCGCCATATTAGATGGTTGTGCGTTGGGGTTCTCGCCTGGACGCTTTGGAACATTCAAAATAAGCTTGTTATTCAGAAGGTGCCCCTCCGTCGTGCGACTGACGCAATCTTCAAATTGTGTGGTTACCTGCAGCTTTGGCGGCCGCTTAGCCGCCCCCAGGACCGGGACGTCATCATCGCCCTCCTCTCCGATCTCCGCTCGATGGCGCTCCGCGTGGCTCCCCCACTGCCGCCTCCTCCACCTGAGCCTGACTAGACCGCCTGGCGGCTTTGTGGTTTGTGGCGTGTGTGTTTTGGTGTTAGTCAGAGGAGAGGGAACCCTCATGGTTACACTTTTAGTAGAGGTGATGGGACAGGTGTAACGCCCCTGATGCGGCTATATCTCCCACGTGTCGAGGCACGACTTAGAGGCATAACCGCATTGAAAGCAATGTCGCAAGTGAGGTAATCTTCACACAACCCATGTAATAAATAAGGCAAAGAGATACATTGTTGGCTTACGATGCCACTTCACACAATACATAAATAAACATCCATCATTGAGTACACTCAAGGTCCGACTACGGAACCAAAAAAAGAAGATACCCCAAATGCTACACGGATCCCCGATCGTCCCAACTGGGCACCACTCTTGATCATCGGGAAAAGACACATAGTAACGACCACGTTCCTCGTCGAACTCCCACTTGAGCTCGGTTGAGTCGCCTGACCGGCATTGTCGGCACCTCGCAACAGTTTTGGAAGTATCTGTGAGTCACGGGGACTCAACAATCTCACACCCGCGAGATCAAGACTATTTAAGCTTATAGGAAGGACAGAGTAGTACGGTGGAACTGCAGCAAGCGACTAGCATATATGGTGGCTACTTCGCAAAAAGAAAGCGAGAAGAGGAGCAAAGCACGGTCGTGAAGCTAGTAGCGATCAAGAAGTGATCTGAACTACTTACGTCGAGACATAACTCCAACACCGTGTTCACTTCCGGACTCCGCCGAGAAGAGACCATCACAGTTACACACGCAGTTGATGTGTATGTTTATTTGAGGTCAACTTGGGTTTTCTACAACCGGACATTAACAAATTCCCATCTGCCTCATAACCGCGGCACGGCTTTGAAAGATATTACCTGCAGGGTGTCCCAACTTAGCCCATTATAAGCTTTCACGGTCAACGAAGGATATTCCTTCTACCGGAAGACCCGATCAATCTCGGAATCCCGGACTACAAGACATTTCGACAGCAATAAAACAAGACCAGAAAAGCCGCCCGATTGTGCCGACAAATCCCGATAGGAGCTGCACATATCTCGTTCTCAGGGCACATCCGGATAGGTCAGCCTACGAGTAAAACCAGACCTCGAGTTGCCCCGTGGTGGCCCCGCAGTCTGCCCGGTTCGGGCCAGCACTCGAAGGAGCACTGGTCCGGGGGGGGGGTTAAAATAAAGATGACCCTCGGGCTCGCGAAAACCCGGGGGAAAAAGGCTTAGGTGGCAAATGGTAAAACCAAAGTTGGGCCTTCTTTGGAGGAGTCTTATTCAAAGCGAACTGTCAAGGGGTCCCATAAATCACCCAACCGTGTAAGGAACGCGAAATCAAGGAACATAACACCGGTATGGCGGAAACTAGGGTGGCAAGAGTGGAACAAAACACCAGGGCATAAGGCCGAGCCTTCCACCCTTTACCAAGTATATAGATGTATTAATTATAGCAGATATATATATTGTGATATCCCCAACAAGTAAACATGTTCCGATCAGAACAACATCTCCATGTTCCAACAAGGAACAAACTTCAGCTTCACCGCAACTAGCAACGCTATAAGAGGGGCTGAGCAAAGCGGTAACATAGCCAATCAATGGTTTGCTAGGAAAGGATGGTTAGGGCTGACATGGCAATATGGGTGGCATGATATAGCAAGTGGTAGGCATCATGACATAGGCATAGCGAGGAAGAGCGAGCATCTAGCATAGCAAAGATAGAAGTGATTTCGAGGGTATGGTCATCTTGCACGAAATCCCGCAAGGAAGAAGAGCGAGTCCATGAAGAAGACAAGCGGACGTGGTCGAACAAATCCTCACAACTCCGGAACGAAACCGAAGATAACGAAAGAAGCACCCGAAACAAACAAACAACATAGTAAAACAACCATCACATAAACATGGCATGATGCACAAGCGAGTATGATGCATGTCCGGTTTAAATAGCATGGCATGGCAAAGTGCAACAAACAACACTACAAATTAAGTGGAGCTCAATATGCAACGAGTTGCATATTAATGAAAACACCATGAACGATTATTTATTTCTCTCTCAGTTATGTACCCATCAATATTAAATGTTGTTAAACATGGCAAGAGATGAAGCATAACAAAACTACCTACTTAGTTTAAATGAGGCGGAAACAACAAACAACAAGTCCGGAAAATCCCCATGTGCATATTTATGGATTAGGTACTGTTCTTCCCTAAACACAATTTTAGAGTTGTTAAACATGCAAAGTAAGTACACCATGTTAAACTAGGCATTTTTCTACCCCATTTACATATATAATTTATTTAAAACCGAGCTACGGTTATTTAGTTATGAAATAAATCATTTTAACATATTATTTGAGCAAAATTAAACAAACAGCATTTTAAGCATTTTAACATGGGATGAAAGTAGCATATTATGAAACTAGACAAAATTCTAAGCATTTTACATGTATAAATTATTTACATATGATGCACAATTGGAGTTATTAATCGCATGATCATCGTGGTTTTTAAAAGCGCCAACTCTGGATAATGCTAAAATCGCCGAACTGAAAAAAAAACCTACACGGGCCGAAACTGAACTGGAGCAGACCCAACAGTAAAAAAACAAGAGGCGCAAGGGGTGGCCTCACCATGGGCCAAGGCCCGGGTCGGTGGAGAGGCCAAGGCAGGGGAGGTTGGCTACCGGGCCTTAGTGCCGAGGCAGGCCAGGTGCACGACGGGAGGGCGTGGTCAACGCCGAACGAGCAGCTGCTGCTCTCGTTCAAGAACACAAGCAGAGCAGCAGGACCATGGCCATGGAGAGGAAGACGCAGGGGGTCTGGCGATCAATCGGCGGGAACCGGTGGAACGGAGGCCTTGAGGCGCCGGGTCCAAATCCGGCAAGGGAGGCGCGGATCGGGGCTCGGTCTGGCGGCTCGCGAGGCAAGGGACTTGCACGCTGGAATCGAGAGGGCCGAGGCGCCATGGCGGTGGAACGATAGAGGCGGCGGAGCTTGGGGCACCGGAGGAAGGAGGTCTGGCGGGAGTCGCGGGCTCAGGCGTCGGGGTGGCCGGAACCCGGTCGCGGGAGGTCGCCGGGGTCACGTTCCCTGCCGGATCAAAGCAGAGGCGGGCCGGCGGACTTGGAGGTCCATGGCGCGGGGATGCTGCTGCAACGCAGAGAGAGAGAGAGATGTGAGGAACAGAGGAAGCACGGGGAGGAAGGGAGAGACAGGGAGGAGGAGGCGGGGCGAGGCCGGTCCTTGCCGTGGTCGCCCGGCAGCGAGGCAGTCCACACGGACGACGAGGCGAGGTGAAGGAGCACGGGAGACTCGGGGCTCGAGGAGCAGGAGGAGATGCGCAACCCGCGGTGGTAGCGATGTCGGCCCAGCGCTGCTTCTGGACGTTCGGTAGCGAGGCGGGGATCCAGTAGTCTTTGAAGCAGAGAGAGATGGTTAGAGGAGGAGCACCAGAGAAAAGGGAGACGGGCGCGAGGAGACGACGACCTGCTGGTGGTGCCCGACGGTGAAGGGAGCTCGGTGGTGCTTCGGGTGGTGTGAGGAAGCACCACGAGGAGGAGGTGCTTTCAGACGGACGGGTGGATCGAGGAGGGATGGATTTGGTTGGCTGGTGTGTGAAATCAAGGAGGGATGGATCCCAGAGAGATTCGGTGGAGTGGCGGCGTGGGATGGATGGGACATGATCCCTAGATCCAAGGGTTTGGGTCTATTTATATAGCAAGTAAGTAAATAAGAGGGGCATTTGGATCATCGGATTAAAATCGAACAGTCGAGATAAATGGCTTAGGGGAGACCAACAACTAAACGCAGATATTTTATAGATGTTTGGGGATGATCTGAATGCAACGGTGATGACTGAGCGATTCGGGTTCGGGGCAGGTTTCGGACGCACGCGAGGGGTCTGCGAGCTGGCAAGAGAGGTTAGGTGGTTTGACAAAGGGAAACAAAAACAAAGACAATGGAGTCTGACGAAAGGCCATGGGGACAAGGGGGTTTTGTTGGTCTCGGAGAAAGAGAGAAAAGAGGGGTACAATTGGTCTGAGAGAAGGTCAACAAGGACAAGCGGTCGACAAAGTGCCAACGGAGGCAAAGAGAGAAAAGCAACTATGAGCGGCTACGAGTTTCATGAAAACATATGGATGCGATGCACATGATGCTATGAGATGAGATGCACGCCATAAACAAAATGCAAAAACAAAAGACAAAAACCCAACCATGGAGGAAATAATAATATCGCATCGCCGGAAAAGGCAAGAGTTGGAGTTACGAATATGGAAAGTTGCATCCGGGGTGTTACAACACTCCACCACTACAAGAGGATCTCGTCCCGAGATCTAGGATGGCACCGGAGGGAAAAGGAAGAGGAAGATGAGAGGTAAACTAAGTTGCTTCTTTGACGAACGAGTGAAACCCACGAACCTTGAGAGGTTGAGCAATTTAAAAGAAAGAGTACAACAGAGATGAACGAGATTGCAAACAATCCGGTAGAAAAGAGGAACAAGGAGTATTACGAGAACTTGATGGTTGAAAGACATGGAAATAAGAGTTTAATGGACAAGATAGAATTCGAAACCACTCCGGTTAAAACAAGATGAGAGAGGAAGAATGATATAATTTGGGCAGCACTCCGACTGTAAATGGAAGGAGTTGAACATGAACTTGACAAATGAGAGGATACTTGATGAAATCAACAACACACTGCAATGGGTAAGAGGGATTTCAGACAACACTCAGGTTGAAAAGAGAGGCAAAACTTGATACGATGAAAGAACTTGAATGAGAACACAACACTCCGGCTAAACGGATAAGCAAGGAAAATAACATGATCTTGACAAAAGAAGATAATTGGTAGAAGAGAGCAACATCACAAAGCCTCCGGAACGAAAGAATAGAAGCTAGACCGTCGGGATAAAGGGACGGAGAAGAAAATGACAACTTCTACCACAATTGAATTTGGAAGGAATCCTTGCAAGAAGGTTAGAATAGAGTTGTTGGAAGACCAACAACGAAAAGAATAAGTTTGTAGTGGGCTTATGGAAACATCTCAACATTATGAGGTGACAACCGACCACTAAAGGAAACAAATAATATAATTGATAACACCGACGAGATGAAAAATTTCTTCCACCAAGATGATAGAGAGATAACTTGGATCATTGATAAGCACCACAAAAGCAACATTCCTTAGGGAAGGCTTTAGGTGAAATGTGACACAAGATAACTCCAACAACGAGGTTGATGGTTGAAAAGATCTCTTGAACAAAGAGAAAATGATGGATTTAAATATCTCATTCTTAACAACTTGCGAATCATGAAACACGAAGTGAAATTGTCAAGAATGACATAAGACCACCTCAAAAGGTAGAAAGAATTGCACTTCGGGATGCATGATTAAGAATGCTTGAACTCCTCAAAACAAAACATGTGTTGAGCACCATGTTTAATTTTTGAGTATAGCTTGGCGGGTCATTACTTGAGATAAAACTTGTAGAACAATTGAAGAATGAAAAAGAATCCTTGACGAACCATCATGTAGAGCCTCCATGAAGAACTCCGTTAAACAAAAGGGTGATAGAAAGAAAGAGAAGTTGAAAACACAAGGTGAAGCCTTGCAATGATTTAGATGGATCTTCGTGATGATGAGAGCTTGGAACTCGGAAAAGAAAAGATGAAACAATTGAAACCGAGAATTTATTCATCATGAACAAACTCGAAAGAAGGAATTAATCGCTTGGATGAAACAAGAACAAGAATTATGTTATGCGTATCCTTCACCAATTTAAATTGATGACAAGCAACGGATTAGGCATACTACTTATTCTCGTTGAAAAGGATTGAAGAGAGATATTGCTCAACTTGGGAAGGTCTTCAACGATCCGCGGTAGGATTTGGGAAGAACGAATGAATCTATATAATAACGAAGGAAGAGAACTCTTGAGCGAACCACCGTAAGAATTGAAAATGAACGTAGCAAAGGCACAATTCACCGTGAAGAATTAGAAAACGAATAAAGATGCTTGACAGAATTTAGATACATTAGAACGAAGAGATCATGAGCTGATTAGATGATATTTCGACGATGCACCGGTGAGATTTTGGAAAACAAGAGTTGAACGCTTGAATGAATAATTCTGAGATGATGGGCTCCAGAGAATCGAACTGAAAAGACTCCTGAAATGCTCCGGGTGGGTTAAAAGAATTCTCACAATCAAAAATAATTATGATAGGATGGCATCAAGCTAGAACCATGAATCTTGAAGAGAATGGAGCAAGATTAAAGAGAAACTCTTCTTCGGTCTTCAAAATTCGAGAATGACGATGAGAAACACCACCATGAATTGTTGAGGCACTCCGAATGAAAATTAGAAAGGTTGAACCAACGATGAAAAGAATTTGAAAGATCTTGGAGAAAGCCATGATTGATGATAATTCATTCTTACGTCAAACTTGAAAAGAATTTGGGAATAGCTCCGGGAAAATAAGAATAGTCAGGTAAGATCCTGGGAAAAGACCTGTGGGTTAGGGCCCACTCAAAAGAAACACCGTTGAACGATTGCTTGAAATAACGATTGCACCGGTAGAATTAAATGGGTTGAATGAGATAGCATCCTCAAAAGAACTTGAGTAAATTGAGAATGGAAACTTGAATCTTCTGAGATATCTTCATCACTCCCAACCAAATGAATAGCGAGAAGTGAATGATTACGAGATACACCGGCATGAGAAAGCATTATGAAAAGAGGAAAAGGGATAAGATCAACACCGAAATCTTGACCTAAATCCACCGGAGAAGAAAATTAGAATGGAACAATGATAAGCTTGAAACTTCCTTAGCGTCTTCATGAGAAATCACCGGATAAAACATTAAAGGAAAAGAATGAAGAAACTTCACAAAGTAAAATGGATGCTTGATTAAGAAATCTGAGTCCTTGAAGAAAAAGGGGTGGGAGGGTGGGAAAACAAAAACAACTTGGGTCGGATGGAACAAACACCGTTGAGAAAAAAGCTTAGAATTGATCTTGCGAATGTTGCAATGATCGGATTTACTTGAAGAGAAGCACGCCGGTTGAGAAAAGAATTGACATGACAAGCTCAGTGATCAAGAAGGATTAGTATTCACATAGCAATATGATAACACCGTTTAGGAAAGGTATGGAATCAACACTTGGCTTTGAAGCAACTCGAATACCACAACTGCAAACAAAAAGATTGGCTTCTAGAATGAGCCGGAACAAACACATGATAGAGATTTCGCCCAAAGTGTTCGTGGTGGGGCCCACACGGACACGACGTATAGCGGCCGTCATGAATGACAAACAATACGTCCCCGAATCAGCATAGCCAAGGATTCTTTAAGACGTCTCGCGACCACTGTAAATTGACCGTGAATGGGCGGACCACTAAACTTTGAACCCCAATCTCAAATCATACATCTGTCGGAAAGAATATCCTGTAAGCTACTAGAATTCCCACCCATAAACTCCCGAAACTTTCTGGTTATGCAATCTGGTGTTGGGGATACAGGGGACACAAAATATATCACCCAAACTAACAATACCTAGATCCAAATTGTATCCATCGGTCAACACATAACCAAGAAATCCTCGAAATCGTGTACCTCGACCTTGAAAAACATCCGTTATACAAGTCATGGCAATACTCCACTTTTCGCGCCTCAAAGATCGGGCTATCAGGGTTATCTCACCAACAAGCGCACAAAAGAGATTTCGATGTCGGCAAAACTCAGGTATTCGGAGCTGCAACGATAAAATTGTGATGACAACACCTCGGAGCTCAACTCCCCGGGACACCGCCACAACCCCTAAATGTAAGGAGGCACCAAGAACAATGTTCTCGTCACAAAACCATCGGAACGATTCCAAGATACCCGCGTGATCCTAAAAAATTTAGTGAAAATTGAGGAGAGAAGAGTCAAAACACTACGTCAGGATACCTCACAGAGCTGACGAAGGACTGGGAAGTAAAAAGAATCCTACTCTCCGATATATATAATCCTAAGACTCAAAACATTTTTCCATTCTAGACTCAACAACGCCAAAGAAACAATCAAGTAGGGGCTCCTAAGTCGGGAAGGCTCGATACCAACTTATGCGCCCCGATGCGGCGGCTATATCTCCCACGTGTCGAGGCACGACTTAGAGGCATAACCGCATTGAAAGCAATGTCGCAAGTGAGGTAATCTTCACACAACCCATGTAATAAATAAGGGAAAGAGATACATTGTTGGCTTACAGTCGCCACTTCACACAATACATAAATAAACATCCATCATTCAGAGTACACTCAAGGTCCGACTACGTTACCAAAAAAAGATACCCCAAATGCTACGGATCCCCGATCGTCCCAACTGGGCACCACTATCGATCATCAGGAAAAGACACATAGTAACGACCACGTTCCTCGCCGAACTCCCACTTGAGCTCGGTTGAGTCGCAGACCGCATCGTCGGCACACTGCAACTGTTTTGGAAGTATCTCGTGAGTCAGGGACTCAAAGCAATCTCACACCCGCGAGATCAAGACTATTTAAGCTTATAGGAAGGATGAGTAATGCAGTGGAACTGCAGCAAGCGACTAGCATATATGGTGGCTACTTCAAAAGAGAGCGAGAAGAGGAGCAAAGCACGGTCGTGAAGCTAGTAGCGATCAAGAAGTGATCTGAACTACTTACGTCGGACATAACTCCAACACCGTGTTCACTTCCCGGACTCCGCCGAGAAGAGACCATCACGGTTACACACGCCGTTGATGTGTATGTTTATTTGAGGTCAACTTCGGTTTTCTACAACCGGACATTAACAAATTCCCATACGCCTCATAACCGCGGCACGGCTTTGAAAGATATTACCTGCAGGGTGTCCCAACTTAGCCCATTATAAGCTTTCACGGTCAACGAAGGATATTCCTTCTACCGAAGACCCGATCAATCTCGGAATCCCGGACTACAAGACATTTCGATGACAATAAAACAAGACCAGCAAAGCCGCCCGATTGTGCCGACAAATCCCGATAGG
The DNA here is from genome assembly GCA_021605145.1 of Aegilops bicornis. Classification (NCBI taxonomy): domain Eukaryota; kingdom Viridiplantae; phylum Streptophyta; class Magnoliopsida; order Poales; family Poaceae; genus Aegilops; species Aegilops bicornis. Next base: position 136,946,589 of record CM038671.1, read on the forward strand.
AGCTGCACATATCTCGTTCTCGTGGCACATCCGGATAGGTCAGCCTACGAGTAAAACCAGACCTCGAGTTGCCCGTGGTGGCCCATGATCTGCCCGGTTCGGGCCAAGACTCGAAGGAGCACTGGTCCGGGGGTTAAAATAAAGATGACCCTCGGGCTCGCGAAAACCCGGGGAAAAAGGCTTAGGTGGCAAATGGTAAAAGCAAAGTTGGGCCTTCTTTGGAGGAGTCTTATTCAAAGCGAATCGTCAAGGGGGTCCCATAAATCACCCAACCGTAAGGAATGCGAAAT